>CM031372.1:17497437-18170714 GCA_018208015.1 Medicago ruthenica
CTTTAACTTAACCACCTGCTGTGTTAGAAGGGATCATGTTAACTGAAAATCTGATGTCTATGTCGCTTAGTTTTTTCATTTTTTTTTTCTTTTCGTTTGCTGGGCTTTTAGCCCCTTTTACTTACCAAAAAAGCAAGGGAAAATTATACTCACCTCCCTTAAGTTTTACTTAAATGGTATAAACACCCCCTCTAGTTTTTAAGTGAACATTAACCTCCCATATGTTTTCTTCAAAGTGACAAACACTCCCTTCTACCTTAACACCATTTATTTTCCGTTTACTTCTCCATTTTCACTTCACGTTTTTTCTTTCATTATGGTGCCTCTTGCTAGAATGTCCCCCTTTCTTTAATGGAAACTAAATCCCAGCAAAACACAAAGCATTCAAAAAATAACAGGAAAAAGCAGGAACAACATAAAAAAAAACCACCTAAACACAAAAAAATTGGCCACAGGTGCAGAATTGGAAAATGGAAACTAGAATCTAACTTTTGAAGACAATGGATCGTTATTGTCTTTTAAATTGGTTGAGTTGTTTTATTTGTTGACGGGTGATTATTTGCCTTTAACTTTTATCAAGGAGGAAGAAGGGCTCACAATATTTCTAGAAAAGACCGTAAATGCAGAAGATGACCAAATATAGTTTTAGGGGTTTTCACAATATTTTGTTCTAAACTTTTTATACACAAAAGTTATTATTCATGGAGTTCAAGTTGATTTCAAAACCAATGTTTCCAATGTTGAAAACATTAGGATTTCAACTTTACATAAAGACAATAAATTTCTCGCATTATCCATGGTCAGCGAAGAGCAGCACTAAGCAAGGCACACATGGAATTTGAAGGCAATTGTAGCTATTTGGGAGGGAGGAAAATGAAAAGACGACATTATTATGAAATTGTCTCTTTCTGTTCCAAATGAAACAGAAGTTTAATGGTGTTAACTTTAAGGGATGTTTATGTTTTTAGCAAACTAGAGGGGGTGTGGTTGACATTTTAGTAAAATTCAGGGGAGATAAATGCAATTTGCCCAAAAAGAAAGAACTCGTTGGGCCTCAAGTAATAACTTGTAATGGCTGTTTTTTTTTTCTTCTTAATTTACCTTTGTACGTAAAACGCTTTATCAGTTGCAATTCAAATATCTATACAAAAAAGATTTCAAATATTGTTTCATGGATAAATGAATAACATAGCAAGTGAATGATCAACCCTGTAATTTTCGAAGATATACCGTCCTATTTTTTTTTGCTAACCATTGTATCCTTGCACGGAACTTTAGAACTTAATCCCTTGAGGGGACCAAAGTTTGTTTAAGGATTTGACCTCGCCCAATATACGTATTAATATATGGTAAAAAATATCCAAACATTTATCGGTTGTGCCACATCATGTTGGTATTTATAAGTTTACATGACAACTAGAAAGGCTGGTTCCAATCTCGGTTTGACCGATTTTATCCCCTATATACCATTCACCACTAGTTAGTTACTTTGTTTTAAGGGGTTAGTTAATACTTAATATCCTCACTATTCTTATTTAACAAGGATTAACATTGATGACCGAATTGTCCGTTTAAATATGTGGTTACAGATTCAATCTCGGTGTGTATAGGAAAGAACATTTTCTAGGGAGATAAGGATGACTTGGTAGCTGAAGTGAAATAATTAAGGAGCAGAGTGATAAGGAGGTTTTGGGTTTGTACCCCACTCTCAAAATAACACAAAGAATACTTATATCGACCATTTCATAGAAAAAAAGAAAAGAACGTTGGTTAATTTTCTTATTGAAAACGGTTCTAACAATTTTTTTTTTCAATAAAAACGGTTCTAACTAAAAACAAGTCAAATATGAAATATCAACAAGACTAGAAGTTATTTTTTTCTAAAAAAAAGGAAAGAAAGATCAAACTAAAATACTCAATCAAATAGTATCATCCATTGGATTTCCAAAAGGTTCCAGAAAAACAAGAATAAAAAATGTGAACCCGTTTCAACAAAAATAAAATTTGAACCCATTCGGGGTTGGCCTAGCAGTTGGTTTAAGTCTTTAAACATGTTCATCTTAAAATTTTAGGTTCGATTCCTCCAGCGCCAATTTCAATGACCTAAGTTCATACAAAGCTATGTTGTGGCTTTAAATGGGCCTCACAAATAGACGGTGGGATTGAACCCTTCAAACTAGTAGGCTTTTGTATTGAATAACGAGTTTTAAAAATAACAAAGAAGAAAAATGTGTGACAAAACAGCAGTACTTCATGAAAAGGTTTGTAAAATACATAACACATTTATTACCAACATTAGACGTGTAGCATTTGCAAGGGTCAACTAACCAAACTTTCAAAGTCATGCATGGTAAGCGGAAAACTTTTCTTTCGCTATAATCCAACAAAACTTACATGGCCTCTTACGTTGAAATTGATTATCCCAATTCATTCAAAGTGTTTTAATAAGGAAAAGTGGTTGTTACATAGCACCAAAAGCTACGTTCTACTTGAAATTTCAATTGTTGAAAATGGAAGAAAAAACGAACCCATGCAATTCAATTTAATATCTCTCCATTTAATGATCCACTCCCTAGAAGTCAAAAGTATAGGTTAGCCAAATATTTGTGTTTCAATGACGCAAGGTACCCCCTTCAATCAAGGACAATTCTTCTACATGCAATTATGGTCCTCCATTTGTCTGTGTCCAACAATACATCAGAAGAAGAAGAAAACAAAGGCAACAAGACGTCGGTAAATTTGTCATTGTGACTTGTGAGAAATGAAATTTAATATACTTGCAATTAAATACAAATAAAAATAGTTGTGTTATTTTCCAAAACAAAAATTTCACATCAAATTTCAACCACAAATTTGATGAAAATAACATGAACTCTTGAATCACTAATCATCTACATAGCACAACTAACTATAATTTTTAGGTGTTCAAATATACATTATTTTTGGGTTGGGTAGCTCAGGTTAAGAGTTGGAGGTTCATGGTTCAAATCTTAACAAGGAGAAAAAACTACCATAACAATTAACATACTAATATGTGTCATTAAAAAATACATTATTTTTAATCCACTAAAAAAATATTTTCAGTGTAACCTTTCAAATTGTGTTTTTTTTCTTTAAATAACTAATGTTAGATTAACAACTTTTTTCTCCTTCCTCCTGTTTGTACCCATGACTTCAATTCCATCTCCTTTCAAATTGTGTTTATGGATGATTTTTCAGGTTTTCAAATATACACCTGAAAATTGTAGAAAAAGTTCAAAAACGTGTTTAATTGTGTAATGTAGTTGATTAATAAGTTGTGACACTTTGACATATCCATTAACCATCTATCAATCGTAATTAATCATGTATTTAAACAATGTTAATAATCTAAACCGTCGTTAAAATTTAATGTCAAATTTGAGTGTCAAAGTACCAATTCTCTAAAATAAAGACATACTCTAATGGTTTACTTTCATTTTAAACTACAATTTCAATAACTTACCATCAACTTTACCAAAAAAACTTATTACTAGGAAGAAAAAAAAATTAGTGACGAAAGAAAATCAAATTCATCTCTTATCATTGGTCACAAAATTAACAGAATCAGAGAGAGATTCTCTAAATTTTTCTCACTGATTTAACCTTTGTTTTGTATTTCTTTTTTAATAAATTTTTTTTGGATAGTGAAAAATGGCTAGTAAGTTATTTCAAACAAGTTAACAAAGAAACTTGAGTGCTTTTTCAGAAGAAAAATATGAGAACAATGAACACTCGAGTAATTAAGGCTATGTATATATTAGTTTATACTTTATATATTCTTTTTCATGTCATAGATGGAAATTTTAAATGCCTTTGAGAAAGTTAACTTTTTTTGTACACGTAGGCTGCTTCACGGGTTGAGTCAGGTGAAGAAGAAAACTTAAAAATATTTGACATTTAATAGACGTTAGCACAAAATAATTGACTAAAATATACTCACATGACATTTTTTTTTGAGAGGTATACTCATATGATATGAGCAAGGAAAATAAACAAAGAATCAATTCACGAGGCGGCATTTTTTAAAGGTCATTGGATCAGGGTACTATTGATGTTTAATAATTGTCACTGTCCTTCCATTCAAAATTTCACCTAACAATGTTTTGATTATCCAAATGCATTAACATGATTCCTTGCTTGTGATTTAGATTCACTATGTTATAGATGAGAACAACAATAAAATAAAATACATGCACCTGTGATAAGGTTCAATCACATGAAATAGTCCAATTCATATTTAAATAAATGGTTGCAGTTAATGAAAATGACACAATTGCATATCATACATGTCCTTCAATTAAACCGTTTTATCTTTTCATTGTTTTCATGACAATGACATGTCCATTTGTGATGTGTTCGTTGCATATTAGATGAACATTAGGCGTACACAAAGTCACAAACAAGCCAAAATTTAAAAAAGTGGTTGTTGGGTAAAAAGTACACGTCCTGTATTTAGGGACTAAAGTTGCTTTGAAGGGTGGGGTCCAAAATCTAATTGCCATAAATTAAACGGATTAAAATGATCAAATATGTCCTTTTCTAGTCATTAATTCTTTGGTTTGATTTGAACGTGATTTGTCATGAAAAACTGTCCTTTTCTTTTAATAAGTATGCTACCCAACATCATCTTAAGAGGCTTAATATAAAAGCAATTAAGGAAACCGGATAATGGACAAGCATATGACACAATAAGAGCCTGCTAATTATTTGGCCTCACAAAAAAAAAAAAGAATTTACTAGATACACTTTATTAGATTTGTTCCACCTTGCATGTTGATATTGAAAATTATCGTAGAGTTGAAAAAGTTGATAGCAAAAAAAAAAAACAAAATAATTTGAGTTGAAGTCGCATAGTAATTAAAATTTGGTTAAAATATTTACATTTCCATATTAACCAAACACATTTCGTCCAAAGTATTGGCTTAATGATAGGGTTTGATTTTGTAACATCGAGAGTAAAGTTTAAATTAGTTACTTCAAAAAAGACTATTATAAAATGATAGATAGTGCCACTAATATGTTTCCTTCCCAATTTTTTATAATAAAGAACGCATTTTGCTCCTACCCTTATTATATTATATAATTAATAACTTAGGCAAGGCAGCTGAAACTTAAATATATAACCTTTTTCACTCACTTATATATGTAGTAGGAATCCCTTAAAAAAATGTGGTAGGAAGAAAGTAGACCTCAAAAGCATATGATATGGAATGATAATTACCTCCAACTTTCTTTATCTATGAAACCTGTTGTAATTAAAAACTCTAATCAATACATGTGTCCATGTGGTTGCCCTTTACACGCTAACAATAGCTGATTACATAATCAATTAGCTAAGCCATAAATAAAAATTGACAACACAGCAATACCAGCATAAATTAAACAAATTAATCATATTCTGATTCTTCTTTCTTTTTTCTCATAAAGAAAAATATATATTCATAAAAAAATTGAATATCGGGATTCATTTTAGAGTCTTGTTAACGAGTGTCCCCATGACACTCTTTAAGTATTCCAAATTTAGTAATTACTATTTTAAAAAGTCAACTATTATAATTTTAATGCATTGAATACACAACTTTTCATACAAACTTACTATTTAAAATGCTTAAAGAGTATCTCGGAGACACTCCTTAACATTTCCCTTCATTTTAAATTAAGTTCAATTAGCCCTTGTGCTAGGTCTATGAAAGAGACCTACAATAACACTTCAAATTGAGCCTAATTAATTTTTAATATTTATAGGTGGTGCATTTTTCATGCATTTCCACTTGTTGTGCTTAAAAACAAAACACATAGATTGAATCTCACATCAACTTCGTGAGAAAAGCCAAACAAGTACTCTATACCATGAGTTGAGAAATTGATTTGAAACTTAGAAAGGAAACAAAAAATACAATCATCCAATTTATGTCACCACAAGAGATTGATGCTAAGAATGGTCCATACCCTATCCCCATGTGGGGTCATAATATATTATATATTCATATAGTTTAATTATTAAAGTACTTGACTCAATGAGAACACTAAGAAGTAAGAATAATTGTTACTATTAAAGGTGTTTCTAATACGCACAAATTCCTCCATATCGTGCTCATCCAGCGGCCTCCAAAAGAGAAATTCTACGAAAGTGACACACACCTATCTCTATCAGTTTGGCTCTCATTAATTTGTTGTTAACTTTTACTATATTGTCTGTTTTGGCCAACTTAATTGTGGGTTTAATTGATTTAATTTTGTCTTTTGTCAATGGCCACAGCTAAGATTATAGTCGATAATTTAGCCCATAATTAGTTAGAGTTTAATATTGCTATATAGGATAGATAAATACAACTAATTTCGTATAAGTTTTCATTTAATTAATATTTATAATTACTGTGTCACACAATGTTTATCAATATCAAAGCCGGCCCATTCCTAGGCAATAGGCAATGTTTTAGGTAAAAAAAAAATTTACTTGGGTAGTTTCACTGGTTTTAACATAATGCCCTTTTACTTCTTTCAAAAATAAAATGAAATAATGCTCTTTTAGTAGCAAAAAATCACAAGCAACTTTCTTTTTTAACGAGAAATTACAAGCTACTTTTTTTTTTATTACGAATACAAGCTACTTCTTTGATTACTCAAAGTTAAAATAAAATATTCCTCTATATCTAATTATAAGACTATTTTAGAAGATTTGTTTGATTTAAATATAAGACTCTACTAATTTTTAGATACATTTATTACATTTTTTCCAATAAATACTGACTTGCTTTGAAATATGAAAAACCAACATTGAATATATTTAAATATAAAAAGGAAATTTAATAAAAGTTATACTACAAAAATCATACCTAGTAATTATATTACAAACTTTTCTTAATATGCGTAAAAATAATGTGTCCTAACATTGCTTTATTCTTAGCACACTCTTACTCCGACCCTACTTCAAATTAACTAAGTATATTATACAACAACAATAGCTGTCTTTCTTAATAATTTTTTTGGTTACAAATGGAAAAGCTGTCCTTAATTTGGTTGATTTCTTATGTTGTATACTTGTATCTTAGTTAGAACTCTATCATATTGAATATCTTTTATCGTTCAATAAAACAACAACAGAGGTGACGATAATGGTGATAATATTAAGAATGATGTATTTTTTTTATAAGTAATAATGATGTTTCATACCACAACAGTTAACACTTCTCCTCAAAATAAAATAAAAAACACTTAAAACTATATTTAATATAACAATGTGATTGTTAAGCTTTCTTAAAAAAAAAATGATTTTATTAAGCTGCTATATACATATCATAATTGAATGGTATAAAATAAACAATTTTGATCTTAAAAAAAATGAGCATCATGTAAAATAAACTTCAAACGGACCTTCTTTTTGAACTTCAAATTCTAACAATATAAAATTCATGAATATATATGGTCCTGTGAGCTTAGCTCATTTGGTAAGGGATAATGCATATTATATGCAGGGGTCGGAGTTCGAACCCTGGACACTCCACTTATTTATCTTTAAGGTAAATTTCTCTTACCACTAGGCTACTTGACAAAAAAAATCATGTATATATGTTAATGTTTTTCTAGGGATGTATATATTATGTTATTATATGTTAATGTTATGATAAAACTTATTATCAAGTAAAAAAAAAAATTTAAGGAACTTATTAGCAGTATTATTAATTGATAAATGCTCCGTCAAAAAAATACTAGTTGATAAGTGCGGCAGTTTTGAAACTTGCTATATACGCGTCAAGGACCAAAATTGATTGATCATCACAGTGAAAGGAATCTATAATATTGGTTGTCAATACTCAATACTACTACTATTTTTTTTTTCTTCCCTTTCAAATGTCTAATCATTCTTGTTCATGTAGTGCTACAACGTTGGTATTGATTTATTCCACAGTCAAATCTGTAAGAAACATCTGGGAAAATGAGGCATTTCATGGTTTTCATCATTACATTATTATAGACTAACCTTCAGAAATTAAAATAATTTTTTAAACTATAGTATATGGAATTTGACAATCAAGGACCATTGCACCAAAAATTATCATAAAGTAGTTGTACAAACTCTTAAAATTTGGTCGTTGAATAAATTACTATGACAACTGGTTTTTAGTTCCACATAATGTTGATAATTGTAAATTGTAATTCAAACTCTTAAATCCCCACAACATGTTTGTTAGCTAGTATGTTGTACGGGAAAGAACTAGTTGCCACATTATTGATTTTAGGGAGAAAAATAATCGTGTCACATGGGTTGGGGGATTTGTGTACAATCCTTCAAGTTAACATTAAAGCAATTGATGACCATATCGAAAGAGAGTATACATGTTATCAATACGTTACTAAGCATTTTGTTTTTTTCCTTTTATTTTTATTTTTGGACTTTATAGTGTGGTGCTGCAGCATTAATTATGATCATGGAGTGTCCATAGACCAGTTCTTAATAATTTAAAAAAAACCAGAAGATTCACTTGTCGTCTCTATTTGTTTAGGTACAAATTGTACTCTCTTCTTAAATAAATACGATTTTTTTTTTGTTAAATAAATGCTCCTATTCTTAGGGAACCTATTCTATTATCGATAAATGAACTAACCTTTTGTTGGAACAATGCTTTGTGTTCTTCCTTGTTGAATTACACCTTAATTGGGATTAATGAAAGATCGGAAGAGAAGGATGCACACAAGAGCTGAAAGTTTGTAAAAATGTGCAGAGATTCACTTTTGCACTGCTTGCAATTATTTATGCACATTACATCAAAGAGCTAACTCAAATCAGTTAGCAGCTACTAACCTCTAACTATCATACTAACCATCAAAACAAAATTCTAACTATTTTCTAACTTCCTAATTGTCTTGCTTGCAAAGAAAGTAAACTAGTAAAACTAATTTAACATGAAGTAATCACTTCATAACACACCAAGGACGAAACTAAAAGGGGGACCAACAATGGTCACGGTTTCCCCAAACTATTTTTTTATACTAGTATGTATTATATTTTTTAGTCTCTAAACTTTTTGTGAACATTTATATGAGATTGTATAGTGACCTTTTTTGACTCAATATATTGAGACTTAAACACTTAAGTTTATAGATTTAATTGCACCGAGATTGACCCTCCGCACCATCGATGGCCCCCGTTACTGTCTAGCGGATCTCTGTTTCTGAATCTCCATCCGTCAGCAGATTCGGTCGTGGTTCGATTCTGTGGGTGTGCAACATGTTCAATATTTCTTTGCGGTGCTTCATGGTGGTTATGGCGGTTTTTTGGGGGTGTTTTTTTCGTGGTGGTGTTGATGGTGGTTTTTAGTGGTGGCTCTTGTGGTGGTTTGTGTAGCCGAGAGGGAGATGTGGTGGCCTTCGCCTTGATCTGGATGGGGATTTGGAGCTATGGTGTGGTGGTGTCTTGTCTCTAAGAAGCATTTGGTGTTGTCGGCTGTGTACGGTTGGATGGTTTTGTGGTGGTGGATCTGGATTCGGTTATAGATTCAGATCTCTTGGTGGCTGGTCAGTTTTTTCGGAGGCTTTACACGAAATCTGCTATGTCTTCTTGTTTGTTTTGACATGTTTCTGTCGTGCGGTTCTTTTTTCTAATTGATGTTTGGCGTGTTTCTGCTACTGTTAGTAGGTGGCATGCTTGGTTTCTTATTCCAATGGATTTGATTGGAGTGTTCTTGATTTGTATATCTTGCTTGGTATTTTTCATGTGGTGGATGGTTATTGGTGTTGGTAATATTTGGTGGTTGCTATTTATGTTGAGTTGGGAGTTGAAATGTTAAATTCAATGTTTTGTGTTGTGTGGAGTTTGTTGTTGTGGTGATGATGATGAGGTTCTTGTGGGTTGTTTTGCTTTTTAGGGTTTTCAGTTTTTGTCTTAATGGTGTTTTTGTTGGTGGTGGTGAGCTCTTGGTGTTTCTGTTGTTGGTCGTCTCTGTTTTGGGTCCATATCCGCCGTCGTTAGCTCTTATTGCGTTTGGGTTGCTTTTGTGTTTGAGTGCTTCGAGTGTGGGTGGTCTATGAGCTGAGCCTTTTCCTTTTTGACATGATTTTTGTTTGCATCACCGCCCATCTTGTTGAACGTCTTACATATTTGTGTTATGGATTCTGGTGGGCCGGTTGCTTTTACTTCGAGATCAGGAATTAGTGTCTAGTTGCAAGTTTGTTTGGCTGGTTATGGTGTCTTCTCCAGTGGATTGGGGTGAGGGGTACCTTACTGATTTATTTCTAGAGTCTGGTGGGCCGATCGCTTTTGATTCGAGATCGGGAGTCGCTTTTTTGATTCAAGTTTGATTTGGGCTAATTATGGTGTTTTTCTTCGATGGACCGGGGGTTGAGAGGTGGTGGAAGCCGAATGAGTGTTGGAATATGAAATTTTTGGATGTGGCTCAGCTATGGTGATGGGAAAAAGATGTTTGATTTAGAGGGCTATTTTTTTGGGGTGAGTAGCGGGTGATGGGTGGTTATGGATTTCGTTTTTAGTTGTCGTTCGCGATGGAGTTGGATTTAGGTGGTGAAGTTGGTTTTGATGGTTATTGTTCTCATGAGTGTTGAAGGTAGGGTTTGGTTAGGTGATGTGTGTATTGATGTCTTTTATGGTGTTTCTTTTGGGTGTTCAGCCTATATACGACACCTTTATTTTGTAGTCTCTAATTTATCGGTCTCTATTTGTATTAAGTAGGGATTTGATTTTTAATAAATTTTTCCGTTCAAAAAATAAAAATAAAAAGCTCTATATATTTACTTCTCCCATGTGCAATGTGGTTTTTGGCTAGATTCATTGTTGAGATGTTATCAACTCTGATGGTCACTACATCACACTTTCCTTCACTAAGTTATAGCATGAGATTCCTTAACCATATTTCTTGACATGCACTTAGGGAAGCAGAAATATATTTGGCTTCACATGAAGGTAGAGTTACCACATGTTCCTTCCTTGAGCACCAAGAGATTGGTGCTCCTTAAATCAGGAAGATGTAACTTGTTGTGGATTTTCTATCATCTAAATCTCAACCAGTTGTAGCTTTTATCCTTCATTGTTAGTTAGAAACAATATACCAATATCAAAGTGTATCTCTCATGTACCTCTAGATCTTTTCTGCAGCTGCTAGATGATATATCTTAGAATTATCCATGAATCAGCTCACAATTCCTACAGTGTATGCCAAGTCTGGCCCAATGTTGCAAATATATCTCGGTCATCCAATCAAATTCCTATATTGAGTTGCATCTACTACTTTTTCATATGCATCCTTAGTCAATTGGAGTCTTGGTCTGCAGATGTAAAAGTTGAATTGCCATTTTCATTTCAAACCTCTTTTGATGCATAACTAACCATTGTCGGATCTTTCAAATTATATGCCAAGGAAGTATGAGATTTTACCTAAGTCGGACATCTCAAACTCTTGTAACGTACTTCTTTTGTGATTCATTACTTTATGTGATTAGTAGGTCATCAATAAAATACATAAAATGATCAACCACATGCTTGTCTCTTTTCTGACATATACAACTTCATGCTCATAAACACATTTGATGAAGCCAATTTCATTGAGGGATCCATATATTCTTTTATTACATGCTCCTTGAGCTGGCTTGAGCCCATATATTGTTTTTCCCAGCTTATACACCTTTGATTCGTGATTCTTCACATTGAAACCATGAGGTTGAGAAAGAAATATCTCTTCATCAAGCGGACCATTTAGGATTTACGAATGCAGACTTCACATTTATTTGGTACATCGCCACTTTTTCGTTGTAGCCAGAGCAACTTCTAATCTTATAGTTTCAACTCTGGCTACCAGTGCAAACACTTCATCCTAGTATATGCCTTACCTTTGTAAGAATCCCATTGTATCTAACCCTGCTTTGTGTTTGATGACTTCACCCTTTGTATTAAGCTTTACTTTGTATATCCACTTCACATTTATTACTTTCTTGCCTTGTGGTAAGTTGAATAACTACTCAAAGGTGAGAAAAACACAAGAAGAGAAAGTTAGAATTGTGTTGGCTTTTTCTGATTTCTTTTTCTTGGTGTTCAAAGCTGTTCAGAATCTGAGGTATGCAGATTCTGATACAGAGTCTGATTGTAACGGATAAGTACAGAAACATAAACATAAAGATAAAGATATATATATAGATGACATATCAAGTGAGAGGACATCTTATAATGAGAGATGAAAGTGTTAAATTATAACCATTAGATTTAATCCAACGGATTAGATCTTATTCCTTATACTGCACCTCGTCCACAAATTTTATCCACGCATGTGTGTTTGGCTTCTCAGTACGGCTCTCTCTTCTCCCAACATCGCCTTTCTCTTCTTCTTCCCTTACTATTTTGTTTTCTTCTTTATATCCTAATCAACTGGGAAATTGCCCAAATTATACACAAATATTTATAGATCTAGGGTAAATACCCCACACATCAATATTTTCTTTTTCCAATTTGAAAGATTCGCCCTCTTTTCATACAAACCATCTCCCTCAATTTTTGCTCGTGCCTCACTTTAAAGTTCGTAGAATGAATTTTACATGTGTATCACTATTCAATTGCAACTTGCTAGATTGATGAAGTTTAAGACATAAGGGAAAACAATTTTGAAACTTTAATAGAGTCGAAGATCTTTATATTTAAAGTTTGAAAATCACAAACAATATTTTCTTCTTTCTGTGATTTTTCTTCTATTGGTCAAAATGTTATACAATTAATCAACAAATTAGAATGGGGTTAAGTTAAGGAACAAGAGTAAAAACCCATCGTTGTTTCTATTCGACTTAAAAGTCCTTAACTTTCTAGTTCCTGATTAATATAGATTGAACAAAGATAACCAAAACTATACCAAGAATTTTAAAAGATATTATATATTTGCTGGAACAAGGAGATTTGAATTGATATAGCTTGTTGAGAGAAAGTACAGAGAAGAATCATGGAGAAGGTATTACGACCGCAGAGAACGAATGAGGAAGGAGAAAGGTTTAGGGAGGAAATAAGGTAGAAAAAAATCACGTGCTTTATCTAAACCTGTGCACTTTTAAATCTGCACCGTAGGGTTTAATCTAATGGTCATTTTTTTATTCCTCTCATCTCTCATTATGAAAGGTCCTCTCATTTGATACATCCCCTATATATATATATATATATATATATAGAGAGAGAGAGAGAGAGAGAGAGAGAGAGAGAGAGAGTAGTGTAGTCCCCTTGCACTTCCAAGAGATTTCACTATAATCACTCAGGATTACAAATTGCTCAACGACACTTCCAAGAGACTTTCCTATGCTCAAGCACAACTGCTCAAGACTTCTTACTCTAGGACTCTTCCTAAAGACGTCCTTGCTTAAGCACACCTGCTTAAGACTTCCTGCTCTAGGACTCTCCTAAAGACTTTCTTGCTCAAGGATAACTCCAAGAGATTTACAAGTGCTCAAGCACGCAGGCAAGAGACTTCCAATGCTCTAAGGACACACCTAAGATACTTTTAATGCTCAAGGTTTCACCAAGAGACTTATACGCTTTAGCTTCACAAGCTAAAGACTTCTAATTTGTTCTACACTTGATTTAACAATGTTTAGTGTATATGAACAAATGAACAGACTCTCTAGAACTTTAGGATTTCTAAGATATAAACTTGAATACAAAAATCCTAAGTGTTTTGTGCTATATTATTTTGACAGAGTAATGGCACAGTTGAATATCATAGTCTTGTTAATCTTCTTCATGGTCTTCAGCTCCTTTTATAGGTAGGGATTTGAGAGACGTTGGAGAAGAGTGCCAGAGCAAATAAAGTCGTTGAGAAGCTTTGATAAAAACGTTGGCCTTTTGCCTGATATGGATAATCCTGTTGAATGATCTTTGAATTTTCCTTTGCTGAAAGAAGAATTATCTGTTGCATTCACTTTGTTCTTGATGTCCTTTGTCTGATTGTGCACGTAGACAGAAGAAGATAAAAGAACTGCACCTATCAGAACCTTGATAGTGACAATTCACATAATAGGACAAAACCTACGTGGATTTTGGGTCCCTCATGACTTACTCAAATCTGAGCTTAATCCAAGTCTGTGATATCTGCTTCTGAGTCTGATGACCATCATAGAGTCTGTTGAGTTACCTCACCAGAATTTGTGTGGTACCTGTCTTCTTAGGACGTTGACTTCTGGTTGACCTTCTTTTTGGTCTTCTACCATAGTTTTCTTAGCTTCTCTTGGTCCTTCTGATGCTCTTCATATGTTCATCCTTGATATATAGTTTCTTCCTTGATTCTGCACACTTGAACATATATTAGTATTCCAATTGTTCTTCAATACTTTGTTATCATCAAAACCTTAGAGGAATTGTCCAAGACTCTTCTTGTTCCAACAATCTCCCCCTTTTTTATGATGACAAACACAAGTATTTTGAATAATTGTTGTTCATTTAATTAACAGTTAGAGTTCAAGGTATGAGGTTTGCATGCTTCCCTTGAGTCTGTGATAGTCCATTAAGGTGAGGTTTGCAAGCTCCCCCTAAGTCCTATTCCCAGTTAATTAAATTCATTCTTAATCACTCTTGAGTGCATCAGAACAAATAATCAATAAAGCATATCAGAACATCAACAAGATATCAAATTGATCACACAGAGGTTTGTAACCTCCAATTAAGTCCAATCTGATACCTCTCAAGACATCAGATATTTGATCACTCAGAGGTTTGCAAGCTCCGATTAAGACCAGTCTGATATCCCATCAGTTATGATAAGATTAACATTAAGCGCAATATTTTTTCATTTTAAATTTTATAACATCAAACAAAAAACAAAAAAGGTTCCTTAGCTTCTGATAAGGCTTAGTGTTCAAATACTTATTCTACTCCCCCTTTTGTCATCAACAAAAAAAAATTATGCAAGTTAAACAGATATAGCAGATCAAGCAAATTAATGAGAAAAACATGCATAAAACACCAAATTAAACAATAGAGTGCAAAATTAAGAGTACAACACAAATGTTTAAGGAAAATGCAAAACATAAAATAAAATCCTAATCATAGTTCTTTGGCAGCCAACATCTGAATCAGCTTCTTGACATTCTCATTTGTTTCCTCAAAAGCTGCTTCCACCTTCATCTGAGCTCTAGTTAGATTCTCCATTTTTGTGTTCAATCCCTCCTGCATTTCCTTCAGAGTTGCCATCTCACCTAATATCTTCTCTTCCCTTTCCTCTAGTCTTGACAACCTTTCCTCACCAGTTAGATGTCTTATATCACTCACAACTTGAATCTACATACCGGATTGCTGAATCTCCATAACAGATTGCATAGTTTGAGTTATGGTGAGAGGGAGTTCAGTAGGCACTTCTGTTGGTTCTTCTTCAGATGCAGCTTCCAGCTGTCTGTACACATTTCTTCTGTGGTCCACAACTTCCATTTCATTCATAACAACTTCCAACCACTTTAGCTGATTCCTTGTCAGATCACTATCCAGTTGATGCTTCAAGTGGTCAGTAGTTGCATGAACATAGTCACACAGAAGCTCCCAATGGTAATTGATCAGTCCAGAGTATACAGTTTCCCGACTTCTGGCAAATATCCTTCTGACCCTTGCACATATTCTATTGAACATTTCTTCAATGTCTTTGGTGGAGGTAGGGGGAAGTATTGACATGGGATACTCACTCTGTCAAGAATTTGTTGGACATTGTCATGCCAACATAGTGGTACCAAGAATTCATCACCTTCAGATGCTTCTGGTAAGGCATCTGTTTAAGCTTGAGATAGCTGGATGTTTCTATTTAGCTCAATGGTGTCAATCACAATATGACTGGGCTTTTCTGAGATAACATGAGCATCCTCAACAGAGTTGGGAATGCTCACTACATATGTTGCCCATGCATCAAGGTAAGAGAAGGTTGAGTTTGGATATGATTGTGATAAGGGTGGACAACTTTGTGAGGTTTCTTGAGAGATTTATATGACTCTCTGATTGGTTTGAGATGAGGGTTGTTTGTGAGAGTTGAACAGATCTCCATCATTATGTCTGATTTGATTGTCTAGGACATCTGAATCAGTCTCTTGATGAATGGGTTGGGTAGAGTATGGAGTAATGATGAGGTTGGATTTTAATGAAGAAATATTAGCAAAAACTGTGTTAAGAGCATGATCAATACCTTGCAGATTCTGAGTGTTTGTGCCTTGTCTTCAGATGAAGGTCCTTATTTAGCAGCTTCTGATACTTGCTTACTAACTTCTTTAACTTGTACAGTTTCCTTCACTGGTTCAGGAGCTTTCTTTGTGAGATCTGAGGTTTTGATGTTGTAGATGGATGACAGAGCCAGATTGTCAAATTCTGCTTCATAATCTTCTTCAGATCCTTTGGCTTTCTTTGGTACTTGAGAGACTGTCTCAACACTTTTACTCTTTTCTGCAATAGTGGTAGACGCCTTCTCCTCCTTTTTCACTTCAATTTTCTTCTTCTTCTTCTTCTTCTTCTTCTTCTTCTTCTTCTTCTTCTTCTTCTTCTTCTTCATGGCAGGTGATGATGTTGTAGATTTGTCAGAAGCCTTTCTCTTATTTTACTTTCCATCTACAGCTTCTGGAGCATCAGGAATATCTTCCAGGTTAATTAAAGTTCTCAGATCCTTCTTGGCCTACGATGCTAAATCTGTCAGCTCCTTGGTGCTTAAATTCTTGATGATTGAAGAGAAGTCTTTAATGAAGGGTCTGCAACTTCCTCTGACCGAGAATCCAGTTGATTTCACTACAGATTTTAAATCTATGATCTTCATATTTTCCAGAAGATCAACTGTCATGACTTGAGCCATTTCTGTCCCAAGATCAATATACCCCAGACTTTGTATCTTTTGTACTATTTTGCTTTGATGAAACAGTTCTGAGAGTATTCTTGGATAAGCAATCATCTTTGATTTCTTCCTCCAGGAATTGTCAATAGCTGTGCAGAGGTGATGGAATATGTATCCAGCCAAGCTCAACTTTACATTCCTGTTTAGTTGCAGAAGCATCAACTTGTGAATCAGACTTGGTTGATTTGTTCCTCCTGCTCTGGGAATTATGCATTGGATGATGAATTTGAGCATGATAATTTCCTTGTCTTGCATGTTGGTGGCTCCTTCTCTCTTCTTCTCCTTATTTTCCTTGTCGTCTTCCTTCTTATCTTCTACAACCTTTTCTTCTTTGGTATCTCCTTGAAGAGAGTCTTCTTGATGTCTTCCCCAAACTTTGAAGTTATGTCATCCTGTTCAGTCATGAAGAATCCAGTATTCTCTAGCCATGTTAGCTTGGCTATGATGGATCGAGTGATCGTAATCTCTATCCCCATTACTGATGACTTTATTTCCATCTCTCCTTCTTCTTTTGTAGGGTTGACAATTTCTGCCCTGATCCAGAAGTCTTTGACAAACGTTGAGTAGCAGGGTCCATTCAAAAATTCAAAGAAGTTCATCCATCCTAATTCTTCAAATCTTGCCTTCATATTGTGTATGTTCCTTGTAAATGACTCAAAATCCACAACTTTTTCTTTTACCAGTTGGAGTTCATTTATCTGAATCTTCATTGTCCTTTTCTTGAGAGTTGCCGATCCTTGATTAGAAGCTGACTTTACCGAAGACATGATTCTGAATTTTGAAGAGCTCTAAAAGTTTGTTTTGAAAAAGTATTGTTTTTCTGAGAAGGATTGAAGACAAACGTGTGGGAAGTGAAAGTGAAAATATGTGATTTTGATTAAGTGACTTTAATTAAACTCTTCACCTTCAAATGTTTCGAAAACATAAATGAATATTAATGACAAACAAAAGAAATGATTTAATGACAAAAGAGGGAGCGAGGTTACAGTATTCAAAGCAAGCCATCATTGCCTAGTAGTTATTACCCAACAATTAAGATACACGTCAGACAAAACTTCCCCTTTTAATGTCATGTAAATGGTTCAGATGTCACTAAAGAACACATGCACCTTTCCACTTATATGACACGTCAGAGACTGTTTTGTCTGAATCTGAAACATCAGGTGTTCTGATCAAGGCATATATTTTATTTTCAGCAGACTTACTCATAGGAGATTTTGACTGGAATGACTTTTGTGTCCTAGCAGATTCTGAGCTTCGTCATATCTTAAATCATTTGGATAACAAAAGCTTGTCATACCTTTGCAAAGATTCTGAGCATCTCACTTCTGATTCTTCATCTGATTTCAACAATGTTCCTGTACATTTTTTCAACTAGCATTGATATACTTCATCAAGCCTTTCTTGTTAGCAGACACAATATGTGTGTGTGTATATATATATATTCTTCAACTGGTAGGGTTTCAGAATTATATACATGATGTATGCCTAGGTTTATTCAGAATATTCATATAGGCATATACTAAGTAAATCATGGAATCAATTAATTCAGATAGATCTAGATGTTTAGATTATAACTGGTATAACTAAAATTGTCAGCGTGAGACAAACTTAATTAACTTCTTTAAAATTATTAGGTTCTGAGATATTAGTCAAGTCCTCTGTTTTGGTTATCAGCTATGTCAAATTCATACCTTCATCTGTTTTCTTGAAGACTGTTGTGAGTATATTCAGATGAGAGATTCCTTAAAGTTTGAAGAACCAGAACATCGTTGTTTGAAAGGATTGTTTTAAAGTTCTTTTTCTACTAAATCCACATGAGGAGTTCTGACATATTATTGTAATTATAGTAGTCCCTTGACTAGTTCAACATGTTAAGCCATAGAGGTTATTCTACAGTTGACATGTTGTAAGATTGTTAATCCAGAATTATCAATCATTACTTGCTTACAAAAGTTAGCACTTTTTAGATAGCCCCAAAAACTCAAAGAACAATGTTCCTTTCTTAGACTTAAGATCTTTATCAATTTTGACAGGATGATGACTTAAGCAGACTCATACAAACTCATAATTGCTCTCATATAACTAGGTTATGCTAAGATTTTATGCTGACATCTATCAAGATATAAACAGAGATATGTATAGAGATTTAAGACATAGATAATTTACCAGTAGTCGTCCTCGTCTGGTCTCCCTTTACCTTCTGTTCTGGAACTTGATGGCTTCTGAGTCTTTAGTTGTACCTTCACCAGGACTCTTGCTTTTTCATCTTTAGATTATGGAATGATTGGAATCTGTGACCTAGAGTCATTTGACTCTAAATTCCTCAGTCTTTGTCTTTCTAAAGTTCCTACTCCTTCTTCATACTCATTGTCTTATGTATAAATTGCTTGATTCAGTCTGATTCCTCTGACAGAGTTGATCAGAAGCTCTTGAGGAATCAGATTGTGTTTGCATATTTGTAGTCATGAATCTTAATACTCCCTTTTAGCATCTTGATTTCTTCTTCCAAAATGTCGTTTACCACAAAAAGTTGTCCATGCTTTTCTTTCATGTCCATATAGCTAGATTTTAACTGGATGAAGTTGTTCTTTATGTCCATATAGCTAGATTTTAACTGGATGAAGTTGTTCTTTAGCCTTAAGTAGTCCCTTGACATTCTTCTGAGTTTGGTGCAGAGATCTTTGATTGATCCAATTAACTCTCTCTTGGTCAGTTCAAAGAAATCCTTGAAGACATCCTCAGGGTCTGAATCAGATTTAGTATCTGATGGTGTTGTAACTACCAAACCCTGATTATCTTCTTCTGCATCTTTGTCAGCTTTTGCCTTTTCATCAAATTCATCCCAAGTTGCCATTAGGCTCTCCTTTAATTTGCTTAAGTAACTCTCCTTCCTTTAAGCATCTTGCTTGGGTCTTCCTTTCCCTGGCCTGGTCTTCTGTAGTTCTGGACATTCGACAATGAAATGTCCAGTCTTCTTGCAGTTGTAGCAGCCAACATGGTCTTATCTCTTGTTGGGAAATCCTGAACTCTTAGAATTTCTGCTTTTCTTTGGAAACCTTCTTTTCTTGGTCAAGTATTGGAACCTCTTTGTCAAATATGTCATTTCCTCAAGGTCTGCATCATCATCAGATTCATCATCTGGATTTTCTTCTTCTAGTTTAGCAGATTGGAGGAATTTGACAGATTTGTCTTTAGAGGTCAAGGCAATGAATTTGAACTTCTGATCTGGCTCTTCTACATTGAGCTCAATCTCATGGCTCTTGAGAGATCTTATCAGATTCTCTAGACTCAGCTTGTCCAGATCCTTTGCCTCCTGTATGGCAGTGACCTTTGGTCTGAACTTGGCAGGGAGACTCCTGAGAATCTTCTTGACATGATCAGGAACACCATAACTTTTCTTCAGAACTTGAAGACCAGGCACAAAAGTCTGAAACCTTGAATACATTGTTTCAATATCTTCGTCCTCCTTCATTCTGAAGAGTTCATATTGGTGAACCAGTTGGTTTGCCTTAGCCTCTTTGACCTGTTGGTTTCCTTCATATGTAGAATAGAGTGATTCAAAGATGGACTTTGCTGTAGATCTACCTATTATCATCAGGTATTCAGCATGAGGTAGAGCATCCATCAGTATTCATCGAACTCTGTCGTGCTTCTTGTATATCTTCTTCTGAGTGGCTGTTAGACTCCTTCTGTCAGCCAGCATGCCTTCTTCATCAACCTCGAAGCTGATTCCATCTTCAATAATATCTCAGAGTTCATCATCAACACCTATAATGTGGCTGTACATTTTGCTTTTCCACCAAGAAAATTGTGTAGCATCTCCATTAAAAGATGGAGGATTGACATAATAACTATTTTTATCATTGGTGGAGGTGTTGTTGACATCAGGAGTGGAAGTCTCAATAGTGGAAGACATGTTTTTTCTGTCTGGATCTTTTTCTGTGACACAGTTAAGTGACAGAGCACAGACCATGCTTTGATACCAACTGAAGGTGAGAAAAACACAAGAAGGGGGGTTGAATTGTGTTGGCTTTTTCTGGTTTCTTTTTCTTGGTGTTCAAAGATGTTCAGAGTCTGAGGTATGCAAATTCTGATACAGAGTTTGAGTGCAGCGGATAAGTACAGAAACACAAAGATAAAGATAGAGAGAGAAATAAAAAGCAGACACAAAGCAATTTTATACTGGTTCCTCCTACAACCCAGGAGTAGTCCAGCCCCCGTGCACTTCCAAAAGATTTCACTATAATCATTCAGGATTAAAAATTGCTCAAGGACACTTCCAAGAGACTTTCCTATGCTCAAGCACAACTGCTCATGACTTCCTGCTCTAAGATTCTTCCTAAAGACTTCCTTGCTTAAGCACAACTACTTAAGACTTTCTGCTCTAGGATTCTTCCTAAAGACTTCCTTGCTCAAGGACAACTCTAAGAGACTTACAAGTGCTCAAGTACGCATGCAAGAGACTTCCAATGCTCTAAGGATACACCTAATAGACTTCTAATGCTCAAGGTTTTACCAAGAGACTTATACGCTTTAGCTTCACAAGCTAAAGACTTCTAATTTGTTCTACACTTGATTTAACAATGTTTAGTGTATATGAACAAATGAACAGACTCTCTAAAACTCTAGGATTTCTAAGATATAAACGTGAATACAAAAATCCTAAGTGTTTTGCGCTATATGATTTTGACAGAGTAATGACACAGTTGAATAACAGAGTCTTGTTAATCTTCTTCATGGTCTTCAACTCCTTTTATAGGCATGGATTTGAGAGACGTTGGAGAAGTGTGCCAGCGCAAATAGAGTCGTTGAGAAGCTTTGATCAAGAACGTTGGCCTTTTACCTTATATGGATAATCCCGTTGGATGGTCTTTGAATTTTCCTTTGCTGAAAGAAGAATTATCTATTGCATTCACTTTGTTCTTGATGTCCTTTGTCTGATTGTGCACGTAAACAGAAGAAGTAAATCATGTGTTGAGCTAACGTAGTAAAACAAACATTTGCTGGGACGAAACACAACCTTTTTTTTAAAACAATTGTAACTTATTTAATTCAATTTAGATTGTAAATTAGTTCGTAGGTTAATTATCAAGGCAATATTAAAGTGAAATTGTATAGAAGGAAGATTTTGTAGTAGTTTTGTCTATGTTATAGATTAAACTGCATTAATCATTTGGCGAATGATCCTTCTCGCTAGGCGAAGTAATTGGCAGAATGCAGAAATGATCTCTATTTTAATTAACCCTTAAAAAACCGACACTTTTTACATCGGTTTTAATTCCATAACAAACCTTAAGGGTGTGTTCGGTTTAGTGGAAAGATTAGAAGAGGGAAAGAGAGTTAGTGGAAAGATCTACTTTCCATTGTTTGGAACCCCTACAAATAAGAAAGGAAATAAAGTTTTAGGCGGGACCTGCACAAAAATTCTTTCTTCGTTGGATTGAACGGAAACAAGAGGTGAGACAATGTTTTGCTGAAAAAGACAAAAATAACCCTACTTAATATAACATTAGCAATATGTAATGCATTCTTTTTTATGAAATAAACAATATATAATGTCCACAAAAAATAGTGATAACAATACACATGCAAATATTCATCTTTCTCTTCTCTTATTTTTTTTTTGGCATGTTTGTATAATATATATTGTATGCATTACTATTTCTATACAAGGGTATTTATATGTCAGTTAATAAACATAGAACTTTATTTCCTCTCACTTTTTCACTTATTCCAAACAACTCAAAAATCATCTTACTTTCTTTTCACTTTCATTCCTTCATCATTCTTTCTTTTTACTTTCTTTCCTCTCACTATCCAAACATACCCTAGATGATCCTTTTACATTGATTGTCTATGTTATAGATGTAAAAACTTTTTACATCAGTTCAATATCTTATTTAAAGGTCCTCATATACAACACAACAAAGTCCACGTCAATATTTATTCGAAAAAAAAGTCCACATCAATATTGTATCGTATTGCCGTCTCAAAAAAAAATTGTATTGTATCTGATGTAAAAATCATTTTCTACCCGATATACAAATCTTTGCTGCACCAATAATCATACGGAAACACTTGAGATTACTCTAACCTTCAACAATAAAAGAAACTTTGATTAGCTTGAAGAAAACAACTATGTTGGTTGAGGCAACATCAATAAATAAGACTTAAGATACAATGGGGGTCAAATCAATTAATCCATTCCCACCTCCAATAAATAAGTACTTAATCTAGATTATTGAGATCAATTTTTCTTTTCTATTAGGTCCATTGCCACCTCCAATTAATCAAAAGTCTAAATCTTTAAGGTTTTTGGGACCCTTTGCTCCCTTTATTTTATGCTAAAAAAGCAAAGGTACTTTATCAATTACTTGCATCCATTTAATTATGATTTAGCTAGTAGCTACCCACTTCAAATCCACTCAAATTTGCACTAAATAAAGCGGTCCTCTTTCACTTCATGCTAGCTCACAAGATCCAATGTAGATAGATAGATTCATGCTCTTTTTCCCCCAAGAAATAGTAGGATGCTGTTTTATATTATGCCTTTATATGTTAAAGCACGGGTGGTTTTTACTTTTTCTATATGAATTTTTCAACTTAAATAGTAGAGACTCAAGCATTTAAAACAGTGTCTTTATTGTATGTGAAATATAATTATAGGGGACCAAAATCTTACAGGATCACATGGTAGTGAAAATTTGAGAAGGGGTAATTTTATGAAAGAAAATCGGAAAAAACTATCAATTTAGTTCCTAAGCTTTCACTTCAATTTAATCTCCAAACTATATAAATATAATAAGTCCATAAAGTTATAAAATCTGGCAATTTAGTCTATGTTACTAACATGTTAGACATTAAAATATTGAATTTTCATGTAATATAGACACTAAATTGAAGAAATAGTTGTAGTTTAAGAACTAAATTGATAGTATATTTCAAATAAACCAAATACGCCTTTGGGAACAAGAGAATTCTTCTCAATATGTATTTTCTTTTGTCTTAACGTATTTTCTTGTTCCAAGGATCGGGAAAATGGACTCTGCTAAGCCAAAGTTAAAGAGATAAATAAAGTCCTGTTAATAATTGCTTTAGTTAGAATTTAAATTTGGATTCTCTCAAACGATTTATCTTTAACTTGAGATCCGATAAATATGTATGGTTGAGCGGTGGACAACGATCACCGTAATTTTATATCTCTTTTCACCTTGATTTTTAAAAGTTGCAATGTATAACTTTTGATCCTATGTGATTTTCCACCGTAATTTTGGTGTTTGCCAAACACACACTAACTTAGAAGGTTCATCACAAATGGGACCACGTCTTTACTAATTTCTTGTTCATGGTTCACAACTTTGACTACTTTTTAAATTCACTCCACAAGATCCAAAATGGTTGGCATATGAATGCAACCTTAATTTGATAAATGAAAATGAAAGAAAAAAGTAAAACAATAGCAATTGTTGATCATCAGTCACAATTGATGTTTCTCCAAACTTCAAAGCAAAAATTACATTAGTAGTGTTATTGGAAACTATGAAGAAATTTCTAATATTTTATGGCCAATTGAAAAAATAAATCATGAGTAGTGTTCTTTCCACGTTAATGATGAAATGGACATTGAAAATAAAGTACATTAATAATCTAGACACACTTTGACATTTAGTGCCATGTCTATTTATATGTTTTCAAACCCACATGTAACAAGCAACTGCAACCAAACTTTGTCTCTTCAATTAGGTTTTGGAGCTGTCATTATAAACGACAAGATTACTTTAGCTACCAAAGACATCTCACGCCCATATTCACATTTCAAGCCCACACTTTGATACTTTTGTAGAAATTTCTATTACGATATATAATTTAATAATTGTAATTATCTTCTGATTTTAATTAGGACAATGCACTGATGCAGGCTTGCCTTGGGGTGATCAATACAATATCATACGTAGCATCCATGAAATATAGCAAAATAAAAAAATCTATTGTTATTTTTTTTTCTAATATGGGTCATTGTGTATATACTATATAGTACTATATATTTTGATGTGTACTTTCTCTTAAGCACATGAAGTTTTTTATGCTAATGAACTTTTTATAATGAAAAGTACTAGGCTTCTTTTATTGATGAAAATAATATGAAACTCTTCTTTAATTTCTTCGATATAGAGAGGGACTTCGCGTTTTTTCGGTTTCCTCAACATAGAGTTAATGATTCGTAATATTCGAATTTATTAATTTAAAGAATTGACATCTCTCAATAAATATTCTTTTAACACATGAGTTTGCAACTAAACTATTGACCACAATGAGTCAAAAAAAAAAAAACTATGATCACAAAAATTAAGTGATCCCTTTTTTCTTTTCTTTTCTTAATGGTGTCATTGGCATACCATGTTGTGGATCTACTATGAAAGTACTAGTAAATATTTTGATGATGGAAGAAAGCAATAAAAGAGGACATGGAAAGGAGAGAAGGATGATGGGAATCCATCATGTGTACATTTATGTTCTCTCTTTTTTGTTGGCCACTCCTTTTCTTTTGATTGCTTTTATCTTACATACCTTTTCATTCATTCATAGTGCGTGCTTGTGAGGGAATTTAAGAATTGGAAATGTTAGATGGCTACGGACAAGGTGGGCTAGTGTTCCTTTTTATTCAACCTATACACTCGTCAACAAATAGTAGTACTAGTACTTGATAATTGAAAATTTATTTATTTGCAATACCTCACAATAAAAGCAATCAATTTTTGCAGGCAGAACATGATATATGTAGGTTCCATGCATGTTAGTTGAAACTTGAAAGTTTGCTGATGTCAATCAATTCATAGGACCGGAGGAAGAGGTGTTCCTTGTTTGTTTCCGTGAAAATGACAAATGAATAGATGCCATTCATTATGAAATAGTATCTTTTACTACAAAAATCTTTATTAATCTAACATTATGCCTCATCATAAAGATACTTGCTCCATCCTTTTTTTTCCAAGACTATTCTATAAAAATCTCGAGCATTACAAAAAAATTGTTTGAGTAATATATTTGTCGCAAATGTATGTTACTATTATTAAATTACTTATTGTTTACAGAGATATTTAATGTTAATTTTTCATATTTCATGGTATATTTATAATATGAATGAGAATTGTATTTGGAAAAGAGTAATAAATCCATCTAAAAAATTGTAGATAGTCTTATATTTAAGGACAAAACTTTTTTGTAAAGTAGTCTTATAAAAAGGGACGGAGGATGTATCATGCTAACAAATATCTAAGGACATTGTTCAATGAATTCATATAAATAATTAGGGTCTTGTTAACGAGTGTCTCCGAGTATTCTTTAAGCATTGTAAATTAGAAAATCATTCTTTAAAAAGTCAAATAGTTCAATTTCCTATACATTAAATACATAATTTTTCATAAAAAGTTACTATTTAAGACCCTTAAAGAGTGTCCCAGAGGCACTCGCTAACTTTTTCCAAATAATTATTATCTTAAATAAATGTAATTCAAATATATATAAAAGTGATAATTATACAATTTTTTAGATAAAAATTATTATTTTTGATTGCTTAAACAACGTCTTAAGCACATTTATAAGCATTTTTCTTTAATATATACTATATATACACACACACACACACTAGCAAAAAGACGGGCACTCACGTGCCCTTCTTTCCGTTTTTTTTATTGTGCTAACACGTGTAGATTATCAACGATATTATAGATATTTATTTGTGACTTTCAAATGTAACAAACTCAACAAACCATATTTATTTTTTTCAATGACAACAATAATATAACAAATATAATAAAAATTCTTATATTTTTTAATAACACCAACAATCTAACATTATTATAAGAAAATTTGTTTAAGGGTATAATTGGAATTACAAAAAAGTCAGTCCAGAAAGGGACTATTTTCATTATATATAGTATAAATATTAGCGGAAAGACGGACACTCACATCCTCGTCTTCCTGCTCTTTTTATTACGCTAACACATGTAAATTATCAACAATATTTTATAGAAATTTTGCTTGTAAATTACCAACGATATTTTATATAAAACTTTTGATGTATAGATATTTGTGACTTTCAAATGTAACAAACTCTTCTTTAAAAAAAAAAATGTAACAAACTCTTCTTTAAAAAAAATGTAACAAACTCAACAAACCATATTTATCTTTTTCAATGACAATAATAATATAACAAATATAACAAAAAAAGTCAGCCCAAAATCTTTCCAAATTCCCCTATTATCTTTACTAGCGAAAAGACCGGCACTCACGTGCCCGTCTTTCCGCTCTTTTTATTGCGTCAAAATTAGAAATTATGAAAAGTGTTTTTCTATGAAATTTTGATTTTAATTAAAAGTATAAATTAAATGCTTGTTGCTTTCAAATTATAACAAACCAAACTAACCTTGTTTATATATTTCAATGTGACACTAACAATATAACCAAAAAATATAATCTAAATTCTTATCTTTTTAATGACACCAACAACAATCATTATTATAGAAAAAATTGTTTTAGAGTATATATATATATATACACACACACACACTTGATCTAGTTTGTTACACTTTTTAAAACATAAAGGAAAAAAAACTGAACATATATTCATATTGTGCTTGTTACATTCATTTTTTTTATTTTTATTTTGAAATCACTCCCATCAATTATCTTTAAAAGAATAAAGGATAAGGAAAAAAAGTTAATATATCGTGGACAATAAAGATTGAATTTATTACATTTTTTTAATATTTGAATTTACTCTTATCTATATTGTGTTGCTTAGCCTATCATACCAGGCCCTTGTATCCCTCTTCAAACCATATAGAGACTTGTTTAGTTTGCAAACCACAAATTTATTCGATGTTTCAAAGCCCTGTGATTAGGGCATGTATATTTCTTCCAACAATATTTCATTTTAAAAGGCCTTGTTCACATCAATTTGTTGAACCTTCAACCTGTAAGTAATAACAATGGTGAGAATGAGATGAATTTTCATTGGTTAATGACTTGAGAGAAGCCTTGCTTTAAACTTGTTGAAGGTTCCATAAGGATTTTCCTTTCACCCTGAAGATCTATTTAAAACCAATAGCCTTCTTACATGGAGGGAAAAGTACAAGGTCCCGAGTCTTGTTATCTATCAAATCTTTGTACTCAACTTTCAAACCTTGAAGCCATTTAGGATCTGCTAGTGCACTTTTGATGTTTTTCGGTTCAAGCTCGTCAAGAAACACTCTAGGTTTTAAGTTACATATTTTGACTCTTGTAAACATATGGTGAGCATCATGATGAGAAAGGGCAATAAAAGTTGATACACTAGCCGAAGGAGTGAATGTGGTAGTAAGTAAAGTTGTAGAGCTTTCAGGATTGGGAGATATATGTGTACGAGAAGATGATGTTTGTTGTACAGTGGTTATTGAGGCATAATTGTGTGAAATAGGTATAGGATGAGCACCAACATCAATAGCAGTACCAAGGAGCTTCATAATAATATGAATGTATAGTATATTCAGATTGAGGCATCATGTAGGTTTGCATTGCATGATTAGTAATATCACAAAAATTAGGGTTGCAAAGGTATTAATTTCTTGTTGTGACATTTCACAGGGGGTTGTAGCTATGTGAATCAATCCGTGTTGGCGGTTGGTTCATTCGTCATCATGAGAGGTGAACATTTGCATAATATTCCAGCGTGTCAATCACCAACTAAGGTGAAAGGACTTATAACCTATTTGAACTATATACATGTAAGACTTATATTGATCACTAAACATATTTTCTAGATATATTTTATTTCTCTTACTTCATCCTACATTCTAACATGCTTAGTGGATATTAATATGTATATTTGACACAAGGTAGAAGCCCTTGAATTTGTTCAAAGAGTTCGAAAAGAACAACTTTGAAAAGTATAAAGATCATATGAATAGGTCGTGATGGTAAATACTTAAGCAAATAGTATAATAATTATTTAGATAACTTCATGTTTCACATGGTTTGATATGAAATAGTTTGATTATAACTCTATGACTCTTTCTAAAATTGCTTTACTTACGATTATTCTTTACCCACAAGAATTTTCAATTGAAAGAATAATAAAAATACCATATTTGATATTGAGGTAAGAGCCCCTAGTTAGACTTTATAATAATTTGGGATCGTAAAATTTATTAGATAAACTTAATTCCATAGTAAATAGATTTTTTTTTAAAATTAGCATCATTGTCTTTATTATTCCAATTTTTTGCCGGTATGGATACACGAGTCTTTGATTAGTTAACTTTATAACATAATTTGGTGCTACTTGTTGGCGGTATAAATTTAATTATATTTTTATAAATAAATTAAATTATAAAAGAGCAAGCAAGGGCAGGTGTGGTCTAAAAGGTTTGTGGATTTAGTACATAAATAAAAAACAAGAAGGTTTACAAAACATACAAAGTTGTCGACGACAAGAGCGGTTACCATCCAAACCCACACACGTCAAAAGCCATGCATAACTATGCAATGCCAAAGATACTTACTAGCCTAGGACACTTGACAAATATGTGAAAGAATAATAGGCATTGTCTTTCTATTGATTTTCAGCGATATATACATAATTATACAATGTCAGTTTCGCTGACTATTTACTATACAATCATTACTATTTAATGACAATTATATTCTAATCTAATAATTTATAAAGATATTCTAATACACCCCCATAGTCGAAACAGAAGGCTGACGGATGTTGAGACTATTACGAAAATCATCAAAGAGTTGCAACAGAAGTCCTTTGGTGAAGATGTCAGCGATTTGGTAACGTGAAGGAACATGTAAGACTCGTACTTGGCCGCGGGTGACTTTGTCATGCACAAAATGTATATCCATCTCGATGTGTTTGGTGCGTTGATGTTGAACTGGGTTGCCAGATAGATAGACAGCACTCACATTGTCACAATAAACCAGTGTGGCTGTTGTGACTGGAAAATGTAGTTCCAATAGCAAGTTTCTAATCCAACAAGATTCAGATACTACATTTGCGACTCTGCGGTACTCGACTTCAGCACTAGACCAAGAGAGGGTGTGTTGGCGTTTGGCAGATCATGAGATTAAATTGTCACCAAGATAGACACAGTAACCAGAGGTGGATCGCCTGGTGCCTGGGCAACCAGCCCAATCTGCATTAGTGTAAGAAACCAATTTGCTGACAGAGGAGGGATGTAAGTGAAGGCCGAAATCAATAGTGTCATGAATATACCGAATGATACGCTTCAGTGCTGACATATGTTGCGTTTTAGGGTCATGCATGAATAGGCATGCCTGTTGTACTGCATAAGAGATATCTGGTCTTGTGAAAGTTAAATATTGCAATGCTCCTGCAAGACTTTGATATTCAATTGGGTCATGGTACAGATTTCCAGAAGAGCCGCTGAGTTTTGCCTTGGTGTCGACTGAAGTGGGTGATGGTTTGCAGGAGGATATGTCTGCTCGTTCTATAATTTCCTCTACATATTTTCTTTGAGACAAGAAAAGACCACATGTATGTTTAGTGACAAATATTCCTAGAAAATAACTTAGAGGACCCAAATCCTTCATGGCGAATTCAGAACTAAGTTTAGACATAATAGAGTCACGAAGAACATCAGATGAAACAGTGAGAATTATGTCATCCACATATAAAAGGATATACGCAGTATCATAACCGTGATGAAACACGAACAAAGAGTGATCAAAGATGCTATGAGAGAAACCCTATGTGGCAACATAGTCAGTGAATCTTTGGTACCAGGCACAAGGTGCTTGTTTTAAACCATATAGAGATTTCTTGAGGAGACAAACATGCTCAGGATAGTGTGGATCACGGAAATCAGGAGGCTGGTGCATATACACGGTTTCGTAAAAATTTCCATGCAAAAAGACATTTTTGACATCTAGTTGATGGAGACACCGTGATTTGGATATGGCAATGCTAACCACCATGCGAATAGTGGCCGGTTTGACGACAGGGCTGAAGGTTTCACAATAATCGACACCTGATTGTTGATTAACACCATTACCTACAAGACGAGCTTTGTATCGCTCAAAAGAACCATCAAATTTCTTCTTGTGCCTGAAAATCCACAAACTTCAAATAACATTAGCATTAGAGGGACGAGGAACTAATTCCCATGTCTTATTTGTAATAAGAGCGGAATATTCGTCTTTCATGACCATATTCCAATTTGGATCTTTTAATGCATCAATGGGATTTGTAGGTAAAGGAGAGATATTTTGGTGGGTTGATGTGTGTAGGTTAAAAAGTTGACGGGGTTTGACAATTCTGTGTTGGGATCGGGTTGTCATTTGAGGGGAATGAGGTACAGGGGGGAAATAGGTGTAGGAATCGGTGGAGAGTAGGTGGTAGGTGTTATTTGTGTGGATGATGTCGTTATCTAGGAGGGAGAAGGTGTTTGAGCCGTGGGTGCAGGTTGTTGGGCCGAGGAGGGTGGTGAGAAGGGAAATGTGGTTTGGTTCGTGGTTTTAGGAGTAGGAGTATTTTGGGCCGCCGGTGATAGTGGTTGGGTAACGGTTATGTTAGGAGTGGGGGCGGTTGGATATGTGGTGGACAAGTGTGAGGGAAGTAAGGGGATTATGCCATCATCTAAGAAGTTATAGTTAGTCGTTGTAGGAGCATTCATGGTGGAAAAGGGAAACATATTTTCCTAAAAAATGTCATGCCGAGAAATAATGATTTTACGACTTGACAATTCGTAACACTTATAATCTTTATGGTTGGACGGATATCCTAGAAAGATACATGGTGTAGACCGAGGTTGAAGTTTATTCCTAATGGTGGAAGGAATTAATGGATAGCAAAGACAACCAAATACTCAGAGGTGTGAATAAGATGGGTCTTTTTGATAGAGAATTTTGGTGGGTGATTGAAGACTGAGTTTCTTATTTGGAAGTATGTTGTGTAGGTAAGTGGCCATTTGAAGAGCATGGTGCCAGAAAACTGGTGGAATAGACGCATGAGCAAGGAAGGTTCTGATTATATTATTGATTGTACGAATTTTTCTTTCGGCTTTTCCATTTTGAGGGGAGGTATGAGGACAAGAAAAATGAAAAGACATTCCATGTTGTTCACAAAACTTATGAAAGAAAGCATTATCGTACTCCTCGCCATTATCACATTGAAAACATTTTATTTCACGTTCAAATTGTGTTGTAATGTGAGCACGGATTTGGAGAAAAATGAAATGTACTTGTGATTTGTTTGAGATGGAAAAAGTCCACAGAAAATTAGTAAAATCACCAAGAAATAACACATAGTAACGATGCCCTCCGAAGCTTAATACCAGAGAAGTCCAAAGATTGCTGAACAATGTCAAAAGGCATACAAGTAAATGACAATGAATTATAAAAAGGCAATTTTATTTGTTTCCCAAGAGGACAAGAGTGACAGAAGAAATCATTTCGAAACTTATTACATAGCAAAAGTTTGTTTCGATGCAGAAAATTTAAAATAGGAGCTCCTGGATGTCCTAAACGACTATACCATAACTCATTAGATGAAGCAACAAAGGTGGATGGTGGTAATACTGTTGTGTTTGGTCTTGTGGGAATAGGGTAGAGGTCGCCAGAACTATTACATCTCATTAAAAGCGTTCCTGTCTGGAAATCCTTCACAGAAAAACCGAGATAATCAAATTCAACAGAAACATCATTATCAATTGTATATTTTATGACAGAAACAAGGTTTTTGATATGTTTTGGTGCATGCAAAACATTGTTTAAGGTTAGGGAATTGTATAAAGATGTATTGCCACAACCAATTACAGGAATATGATGACCACTTCCAACAGTAATATTATTACGAATATTAAAATAGGATGTGAGATTACCTCTAGTGCCCGTCATATGAGAAGTTGATCCGTTGTCCATATACCATTGATCATCAGGAGGAGAGATGGAGAGAGTATGCATAACAGCTTGGATGTCAATCAGAGCATAAGAAGAGAAGCCTTGCTGACTGTTCATATGAGGTGGAGCAGTTTCCATGTGAGCTTGTTGAGGTTTACGACCGAGTATGCCTGATTGTTGTTGAGGAGCACCAATTGTCGGATATGGACATGGTGGAGTGGCCCATGGCTACCATGGATATGCCCACTGTTGCTACTGTCTGGGATAAGTGGGAGTGATCCACTGAGGCTGCTGATAGGGAGGCGGAGGCCACTGAGGCTGGGAACGACCTCCACCACGACCAATGTTTTGACCCCTACCACAACCACCACGACCAGGACCACTGTTGTTGCAGTTGTTGCGTTGCTGAGTGGGAGTGGTTGAGGTCGTGTTATCATCAAGAGATGATACAAAAGCAGAGTTGCTGATGGAATTTGCTGCTTTCTTTGCTTTGGATGTTTCTTCCAGGATTATCATACAACGAGCTTTGTAAAATGGTGGAAGAGATGTCACCATGACGAATTTGTGAACCCACTGTGGCATACACATCTGTTAGGCCAGAGATGAGTTGAAGAACAAGCCTTTTGTTAGACACAGGAGCACCAACATCAGAGAGTTGATCAGACAAGGATTTGAGACGTTGACAATAGGTGGAAGCATCATGAAATTGTTCCATATGAACATTAGAAAATTCTTGCTCAAGGTAGAAAGCCCAAGAATTTTTATTGTCATAAAAAATGTTGAATTTGTTCCATGCATTTTCCGCGGTTGAATCACGTTCGATGATGGTGTGAAGAAGATCATCAGAAATTGTGCCATAAATCCATTGAAGGACAACAACATCAAGACGGGCCCATAGATTAGGATCGGTGTCTTTGAGATTAGGAGATGATGAGGTTTCAGTTGGGATGATATGATCAATGACCTGATGAACACGAGCATGGATTTTGAAAAGTTCAGACCAAGTGTTATATTGGTCTTTTTCAATACTTAAGGTAATTTTGACAAAATTGGTGATATTAGAGATGGTGAATGCGGGATGAATGAGATGATTGACATTCTGTTTGGGAGGTGACCTCTCTTGAATGGGAGAACTTCTATTACTGTTGGGAGGTGAATTGGCATTGGTGTCATGATAAGAAGAATAAGATAAAGAAGAAGAAGAAGAGAAGGAGAATAAGACTAAGGAGCAGAGAGGAGAGTAGACGTATCAGAAGAGGCATACGTGAGAGCATAAGCGAATAGAGGAAGAATGAGCGAGAAGAGAAGAAGAAGAAGGAAGAAGGAAGAAGAAGAAGAAGAAGAAGAAGAAGAGAAGAAGAAGAAGAAGAGGAAGAAGGAAGAAGAAGAAGAAGAAGAAGAGGAAGAAGAGGAAGAGGAAGAAGAGGAAGAAGAAGAGGAGGATGAAGAGGAAGAAGGAAGAAGAAGAAGAAGAAGAAGAAAGAAGAAGAAGAAGAAGAAGAAGAAGAAGAGGAAGAAGAAGAAGAAGAAGAGGAAGAAGAAGAAGAAGAGAGAAGAAGAAGAGGAAGAAGGAAGAAGAGGAAGAAGAGCAAAAAGGAAGAAGAGGAAGAAGAAGGAAGAGGAAGAAGAGGAAGAAGAGGAAGAAAGGAAGAAGAGGAAGAAGAAGAAGAAGAAGAGGAAGAAGAGGAAGAAGAGGAAGAAGGAAGAGGAGGAAGAAGACGAAGAAGAGGAAGAAGAGGAGGAAGGAAGAAGAGGAGGAAGGAAGACGAGGAGGAAGAAAGAAGAAGAAGAAGAAGAAGAAGAAGAAGAAGAAGAAGAGAAGAAGGGTGGCCGGTCTTAAAGAGGGGGAGAAGGGCGGCACAGGGATGAAGAAAACAAAGGGGGGAGGCGCAGCCGGTTTTAGGATCAGCACTTATTTTTCAAAACCTTGAACTTCGAGTTCATTGTAATGTAGAAAGTATTTTCATAAAAAAACATACACTTTTATGCATTAAAAACATAGAAAAAGAATCTCATGTTCGAGTATTCAAAGACAACATCGATGTTGTTAATTTTTACGACAAATGTGTGCAACGAGACAACACATATACTTAGGGGTGAAAATATGTTAGACCGAGTTAGGCTTTGCGAGGCCTGAGCCTAACATGTCAAAAATTTTAAGGCCTAAGTTTGGTAAGCGGCCTATCATAAGCTTGTTTTCTAAGCTTGACCCTGACCTTTTGAAAGTCTGGTAGGACCTGCTAACAAATTTAAAAGTCTATTTCATATGAACATCTTTAAATAAGTAGTTATGAAGTTTAAAGATGTGACCTAAGCTTATTTCATATGTGATCTAAGCCTGGTATGAACATCTTTAAAGCCTATTAGTTTGCTAGCATGGTACGAAATTTTAAATTGTCAGCAAACCAAAGTCAATCCATTTAGATAAATGACTTTATGTAGTTACGAATAACTTCTATAGTTTTTAATAATCTTAACAGTTATGATAGGTCGAAGGTGTAAAATTAAGAGTACACAATATTTATGATTTAGGATGGCCTTGTTCAACCCAATGTTCCAATCCACAAACTAGCAAACCCAACCCGTTTAAAAAAGGGAAGGAGATGAGGGAGGGAGAAGTCACAACAGGCAAACCAATCACCACTTTGGACGTATAAGATTTCAACAGGATTTTTTTTTTCTTTCTTGTTTTTTTCTTCTACCGTGTTAGGTTTATGTCCTCTCAATTTTTATTAAAATTCAATTGGTTTAAGTCCCTGATATTATGAGTATTTTAAAACATCCTATTTTATTTTTTTAATAGACTATTGTCAAAATTTGTTATATTTTTAAGGACCGAAAAATTTATTTAACCCATTCTATTATGATATCTTTTTAGCTTCAAAAACCATTTACACACTTTATTAAGATGATTAGTTATTCATATTTACTCTTATTAATATCACTTGAAAGTTTTTCTGATTCAATTGGTAAGAAGCGTAAGAATCTCTTTGATGGATGGATGATCTATAAGTATATCCTCGTGCGCTCTTAGAGCTTTGAGGCATACCATGATCCTGGTTAGCCATCGAGATCCAACTCACTTAAACTTTAATGTGTTTGTGTGTGTGTGTATAAACAAAGTTAACCAAACAATGGGCCTCAAGTGGTTAATGAGTTTAATTAGAGGACGAATTGTTCGGAAGAACCCTAGTTCGAAATCATGATTACCAGGACCCCGTTCTCCTAAGATTTAGAGGGTTAATACCAAAAAGAAGAAAAAAGTTCAAGTTCATTACCCAAATTAGCCCTGATTTTATTAACTAATTGTATAAAAGAAGTATCTTTAATTTTAAATGACATTTTTTATGTAGTGTCATTATATATGATGAAAAGAATAAATTTTTGTTTGAATTTAAATGTGTCAAAAAAAACTTTATTCTTGAAAATTTAGAGTGAGTGGATGGTGCCACAAACCATTTGAAAGAAGACTTTATTGGTTAAAAACACATACTAATATATTTACATTTATCTCTTTTTATGAATGCTAGCGAGACTCAAATTTTGAACATATATCTTTTTACCATTATATGAAGTAAATTACTAATCTTAGTGTGTACTCTTAAAATCTTACAACTATCTTTTGGTTGGAAGGCATGATTAAACCTAGACACCTTGAATGATAAACTTTGTGCTTTCAAAATTGCTCCTAATCCAAACAGCCAAAAATACACGTTATTGGTATGAGGAGGCTGTCAAGGAGAGAATATGGCAATAAAAAGACGGAAATTATCTTGTTTATAAAATAAAAATATATAATGCTACTATAATTAATTATTTTTTAAGGGATATCATTGATTTTTTTTTTTAGGAAAAGGGATATAATTGATTATTAGGTATCCATATACTATACTCCCTCCATATTCTATTATATGTCAATTGTCCAAAAAATTTTTGTAATTTATTACATGTCACTTTACAATATCAATGTATTATTAATGTTTTTTCTGACATACTCTTTACCATGTATTATATATCTTCTTTGAATCTTTTTTTTAGTGTCATTAATAAAGGTAATTTTGTAAAACCGTTCGTAATTTTTCTTTTTAATACATAATCAGGTAGCTGGCTAGCAGGTTTCGCTTTTGAATCACTCCCACAAAGATTGTGATAACCTTCTTTGGTAAAATGTGACGGGTATTTATTATAGTCGTCGTGTTCATTTGTAATCTAACGTAACGGCATTCGGTTTATGAAAAAAAGAAAAAAGCATTTAATAAGATAATCTGCATGGTAAAAAGTAAAAAAGGGAAAGATGGAAATCCAAATTCCAAAACGAGTGAAAGTCGAAAAATTGTGAAAGCGAATCCTCCAGACCAAATTCTGACAACACTTTTATTATTATTTGTTTTTGGAAACAAAAAAGGGATGATTGAATATAATAGTAATAAAAGACAATAAATTGAATATTTTATATTTTTTTATTCTTCATAAAGATTTTCTCTGTCTTAGAAAAGATGCGTTTGACTTTCTAACTCTTTAAAAACGCCCACATATAAAAAACCAAAGGCTAAATACTAAGCCTTACCTGAATCATTCATTCATTCATTCATTCAGCCTCCCTAATACTTAGCCACATCTATTGCATGCTCTCTTCTCCATCTCCTTTCATTCATCTCTAAATCTCACAAACACCAAACCAAACTCTCTCTCACACACAATATAACATCAACAACAACCTTAGCCTTATCAAAAAACATCTTTTGTTATGGCTGTTGATGCTAGTTACATGAATCTATTGCCTTCTAACCATTTACTCACAAACAGGTACTATTACAATCTACAACCTTAAACATATATTTTTGTTTTTTAAGGTTTGAGTGCATGTTTGTATGCGACCTACCTCGATTTCAGTTAAAACTATACTTTGTAGGTTTTACAAAATCAGAGTGTCACCGTGATTTTTTAAACTCGTCGTGAATCCAAACACAAACACTTAATCGTTAGAATTCATCGACGAATATTTCTAACGATTAACTACAAATATTTGTCTTTAAAACAATTATTTTTAATTTTTTTTTTGCTAATACATATATATTTTTTGTTTTATTTATACAGGGAAATAATCAAATCTAATCAACATCATTATCAACAACAACAACAACAAATGTTGAACTCTGAATTGTACAATGTTCAGATGGATTCTGCTGTGCCTCTTCCAACAACAATGCATGATTCTATGTTACCATTTTATCAATCCAATGTTTGTGATCCAAACAGAGCTGACAGTGGTCTTACTTACAACAATCCTCTTCAAAGAAAACGTTCAAGAGATTTTTCAACTGAATTGGTTTCTCTACCACCTCATCAAAAGAACAGAGTAATCTCCTCTGAATCATCATCATCATTTGTTGATCAAGTTCTCTATCAATTTCAGAACCAGCAATCTGATATTGATCGCATCCTTGCTCATCATGTAATTTTTTTCACCCTTCACTTGTTTAATTACTCTCTTTATTATTATTTTAAAAAAATATTTTTTCTTTAAAAAAGTTTGTGTTTGAAAAAGAAAAAAGAAACAGTTGTTCAAACATTAATGTTTCTTTCAAGTATAAATTGAGTAACTGATAAAGGGTGTGAGAAATTTTCAAACTTTGAATGAAAATATTAATGGGGTGTTTTATATTTTCTAAAAGGTAGTTAATCCGTTTTTTTTTGTATTTCTTTTAAATTATGGAGTGTGGTGTTAATGATTTTGTGTAATAATTGTAATTTAAGTTTTTTTAACATGTGGAGAAAACTTAAATAGGGTATTCTTTTCCGTTTTGATTATCATAAAAATGAATAAATTATATTTGGTGGTTGAAAATATAAAGTAATTTTCTATAAAAGGATAGTTTGAGAAATACTATGATTTTTTAATTATACATTTAGCAAAATTAATTGTAATTAATTATTATTTTTTCGATATTTTCGATTATATTTTTATGGAAAGATTTTTTCTGATAGTAATTGAGAATAGTCAGAATACATTACTTGTACTATTTATGTGTAATTAATATTTTTTGTTTTTTTGTGTTTAAACAGAATGAGAAAGTGAGAATGGAGTTAGAGGAACAAAAAATGAGGCAATCAAGGATGCTGGCATGCATGATTCAAGAGACAATAGCAAAGAAACTGAAAGAAAAAGACGAAGAGATTCAAAGAATAGGGAAGCTAAATTGGATGCTTCAAGAAAAAGTCAAAAGTTTAAGTGCTGAAAATCAGGTTTGGAGGGAGCTAGCACAAACAAACGAAACCACAGCCAATTATTTACGTAACAATTTGGAACAAGTTATGGCACATGTCAATGAGGGACATCATCATGCCGCGGCGGCGGCCGAGGATGACGCCGAATCGAGTTGCGGGAGCAATGGTCCGGCTGATGACGGTGAAGACACCGCGGCGACTGTCGGTGGTGGTGGTGGTGGTTTGGTTAGGATGTGTAAGAATTGTGGGGTTAGGGAATCAATTGTATTGTTACTACCATGTAGGCATCTGTGCCTTTGCAATGTGTGCGGGTCCACTGTTCGTAAATGTCCAGTGTGTGACTCTGGCATGGATGCTAGTGTGCATGTTAATCTCTCTTAGGACAACAAATTTACATTAGGGTTTAGACCATTACAAATCAGACAAAAAAAATTAGGGTTAGTTTTTTAGTTTTTTTAATCAATATGTTATTACAGTTAGGACAAAAAAAGACAAAAAAAAGAAATAGATATTAGAAATCTTTTAATTTTTTTATGAATAGAAATATTTTAATTTGTTTATACAGATTTCTGTTTTTTTTACTCAACATATTTCTGTTTTTTTTTGTCTTTTAGATAAATTATTTGATTTTGTTTAATAGTTATAGTTACTATATTATATTTGCCGGATGCTAACATTAATCTACGTTATCAATATTTACTCCAATCAAGGTTTTTGGTTTCAATATACGTCAAAATAAAAAATAAAAATAAAGTTTCTGGTTTCATACTTTCATTGAGCATTGCAAAATTAGAAAGAATTTTTTTGACAATAAATTAGAAATATTATAATCACAATGTCAATGCGTGTTAAGAGAATTAAAAAAACTGCCCATGACTTCAATTAGAATAAAATAACGGAATGGGAGGTAATATCTAGACATTTATATCTGGTCAAAACAAATAAAATATGAATTCTGCAAGCTGATTATCAAAATAAAAAATAATAATGGGTACAAGTATCAAAATATATTTTAATTCAAATTAAGGAGGTAATATCTTTTCTTTTTTATTTTACAAGAGGAGGTAATATCCATTTGTTATACACAATCCATATTTTTGTTTATATATATATATATATATATATATATATATATATATATTGAATAAATTAGATCAATTATATTTATTATTACTATGCGTATGTCCTAGGTAATATTCTCCCCTTCAAATTTAAATTATTTTATTTCTAAGTATATGCAATTAATGGACGGATAAAAGAATAAAGAAAGATTTTATACATATATACCATCACATATTAAAACACACATTTATCTTTGTAAAAAAAACACACACTTATCATAAGATATGTATCTATATTATTTTTATAAAGAAAAGGCAGAAAAAGGTAAAGTGTCAAACTTGCCCATATCTTTTTTTGTCATAAAACTAGTCCATATGTGATGAGTAATAAATAAATAAACCTTAATTTGAGTGAATAGTTATCAACGTTGGAAGGATTTTAAAGGAGAAAAATAGGAGTGTTTTTGGACAATAGTGAAAAGTGGTGGGTGTGAATAGAATATAAAGGTAAAAGGTCAGTGAAGGGTGTGATGATATGGTCGTAAGTGGGTATCAATTTTTATGGAAACGGCTAAGACGAGTGGTTTGATATGTGTTTGGTTTGATTCATTATTTTGGCTAGGAAAGGAAGCAAAAGTCATAAAAGTTGAAACACACCTAAAATCCTTATAAAGTGAAAGCAAACAAAGTAATTTAGTCCTTAGAGTGGAAACGAGTATTTTTCATTTTTCATAGCTAGCATAGCATGGGCAAACTATAAAGTTTTAATGTCAAATCTGCATCATTGTTTCTTGTACCACGCTGCCTTGGCTTGCACCATTATGTATGGGGGAATTGGAATGGGAATAGGATGCTTCCTCCCCCCCCTCTCTCTCCCTCTCTTTTATTTTGTTACTCACTCTTTTACCTCTTTATTTTTCCCCTTTTCTTTTTCTAGTATAATTTTTGTCCCCACTCATCCAATGCTTATTGTTGCACTTTCACAACTTTGCCTAAAATAACAATATTTTTAAAGGGATACTATCTTAGATATTTGGATTTGGTCTCTTGATCCGATGGTGGGTACACGGTGCGGGGTGTGTATCGTCTTCTCAATAGTAACAGTTCTCGTCATGCGGTGGAGGTGTCGGATTCCGTTTGGCAGCAACATGTTCCTTTAAAGGTGTCGTGTTCGTTTGACGGCTGCTTAGAAATCGATTACCTATAAAGGAGAATTTATGCAGACGAGGTATAGTTTCCCAAGATGCTCAGCTTTGTGTTGGTGGGTGCGGTCAAAGAGAGTTTGTGACTAATCTTTTTTTTGATTGTTCGTTGTTTGGTTCGTTATGGCATCGAGTTCATCATTGGTTGGGTTTTGACTCGGCACATCCGATTTTGTTATCATATCATTTTATTCAGCTTGGCAATTTAGATGGTTCATCAAAAGTGAAAACTTCAATTATGTTTCTTATTTGGTGTGCTTGCACTTGGATCATTTGGAAGGAAATGAATAGCAAAATTTTCAATAACAAAGAATGCTCGACTATTAAGCTTTTAGATAATGTTAAGCTCCTTTCTTTCTGGTGGTTAAAAGCAAAATTCACTAACCTTGCTTTTGACTATCATAGGTGTTGGCTTAGCCCTCTACATTGTATGGGCATTGGCTGATTTCTATTATTTTTTCTCTTCTAGCTTTGTTAGATGACTTTGTATCTTTTGCTCTCTTCTCTGACACACCTTGTGCTGGGTTGAGAGTAGTTTGATTATAATATATTTTATTTTGACTTCTTAAAAAACAATATTTTTATTGATAAATTGAAAAAGTTATAAAACTACTAAGTTGTGGAGAAAAAAAAAATTAAAGACATGGTAAGAGACCAAATTAATTTTTTACTATATCTTTAATTTATTTATTTTTACAAATATCATGTCTTTAATTTTTTGGTCAAAAACATAGTAGTATTTTTCAAACTTTTTTTGAATTTAATAATAAAAAATTATTATTTTATAGTAATAAATAAAATTGGCCTAAAAAAAATTTGGTCTTTTACAAAATCAGTGCTAGATATTATTTATTACTATGTCTTTAATGTTTTGGAGAAAAAGTTATAAAATTTTTTATTGATAAAATAAAACTTATTATTTTATTACTATGCCTAAAACAATATTTTTATTGACAAATTGAAAAGGTTATAAAACTACTAAGTTGTGGAGAAAAAAAAATTAAAGACATGGTAAGAGACCAAATTAATTTTTTTACTATATCTTTAATTTATTTATTTTTACAAATATCATGTCTTTAATTTTTTGGTCAACAACATAGTAGTATTTTTCAAACTTTTTTTGAATTTAATAATAAAAAATTATTATTTTATAGTAATAAATAAAATTGGCCTAAAAAAAATTTGGTCTCTTACAAAATCAGTGCTAAATATTATTTATTACTATGTCTTTAATGTTTTGTCAACCACTTAGTAGTAAAAAATAATAATAAAAAAACATATTTTACAATGATATATAAAATTGGTCTCTAACAAAATTAGAGACATTTTTTGTATTATTTTATCTAATTTTCAGTCAATAATTGAACTCTTTCTGGTAATCAATATAAAAAACATATTTATCCATATGATATTTAGCTCTATACATACGTTATAGAACTAAAAATATAATTTTGTTACTTACTAATTGATAAATATCTTCTTTGTGCAAGGCCTAACTCAAGTGACAAATATAGTTATTGCTAAGCTGGACATTTGTGTAACAACCTGATGTTGGCTGTTGGATTAAGTACCGTTTCGGACTGGCATAAAGCCTAATGGGAAAAGTCCAACAAAAACGGCCGAATAAAGCTAAACTTTACATCTGAGAAGCACCGCAAAGGTGCACACTAAGCCACGTGTGCGTCGTCACACTAGAGCGTGCTACGTTCAATCATGGTCGTACATATCATCTCTAACGGACTTTAGGATTCACGCCGCAAGACCCAGAGAAGGTTAACGCTCTCCACAACTATATAAGCATAACTCATCGTCACACTCAGGTACACTTTCATTTTCACCCATTTCACACACTTTTTCCACCTCTTTCATACATTGACTTGAGCGTTGGAATGCTAACGTGTCTGCAGACACAATTCTACTCTGGCGATGAAGTTTTCTCTATCTTTACTGGAGTATCATGAACCACTGCGACATCGACGACATATCTCAGAGTTTCACCGTAACAAACTCTCTGATCTTACCGGACAGATCAAATAATTTATACCTTAACTATTTATAATTATCCAGCCTATTTAACAACATAAAATTTAAAATCAAGAAAGGAAATAAGTTTAGTAACAAATGTTTTTCACAATTGATTATTTTAGTATCTATTTGGTTTAACAGTGAAATGGTCATTCTTAAGTCCAATGTATTGTTGTTGTGAAAATTTAAAGGCTAAAAAAATTGAGCTTCCACATATGTCTCAAAATGCGATGTTGTTTTAGAGATACATTTAATCTTAAAAAAAACATTGAAATGGTGTTAGGATTTATGAACTATGATAGATAACAAGTATTTTATTATCCTCAAAGATGATTGAATACAATTTTGAGTTTGCTTTATATAGCTCAACTGTATGAAGTGAGACATGTAAGTAACTTGCCCAATCAACAAAGTCACTTACAAATTCTCTAACTGTCCAAAATATGTGTGCCATTGTCGCGTCGAATTTCGGAGATCAAGCTATTGACTAGCGTTGACTCACTAATTTTAAATCACGACTGAACTTTTAATTTTTTGGGGAAAAGGGGAAAAAGTTCTAAATTACCTCAATTTAAAGATTTTGGGTTCGGGAGTCGATTATGCAAGGGGAAGGTATTAGCATCCCTCACATCCGTTGTACTCAACGGGAACCTCCTAGTTAGTTAAGGCTAAAGTATTTTTTTAAAATTTTGCTTGCATGCTTGAATATATAAAAGGGAAAAAGAAAAATATATAAAGGGGAAAAAGAAAGTTTTTTATTATTGTGCTTGACAAGATGTGACTCTTGCTCCTACGTATCTCCCGGTGCGATGGAGAATTCAAAGCTTACGTAGTTCTTTGTAGCAAATGTTTGTGTGTTGATGGATTTTAAATATGAAAAAAGATTAGATCGCGCTCGGGCGAAAAGGTTTGCTTTTAAAGGAAACATGGTCTACTATCGTTGTGATGATAGCTTAATGAAGACCGATAAAAAGTTTTACCTACTACCGTTATGAGGGTAGCTTAATGCAGGTAAAAAGGGAAAGACAGACTCGCACTTGGGAGATGGTATCCGTTTGAAAACGCGCATGGGCGTAAAAGGTTCGAATTGACCACGGGGGATCAAAGAAAGGTTTGAATTGGTCACGGGGGACCAAGAAAGGTTTGAATTGATCGCGAGGGAATCAAGAATAGGGTTCAATTGACCACGAGGGTCAAGAAATGATTCAATTGGTCACGGGGGACCAAGAAAAGGTTTGAATTATGTTGGATTTGTGTTATGTTTGAAAATAGAATGACGATTGTCCGAACAACGAGACATACGTCAAGCATTCGTGCAATCGGGGAATGGAGAGACATACGTCAAACCACTCCTTTTTCATTCAAGTTTTTGTTGAAACTAAAATATATTTTTTCTTGGTGAAGTTTGAAAAAAGGAATGACGATTGTCCAAACAACGAGACATACGTCAAGTTTTTATTCAATCGGGGAATGAAGAGACATACGTCAAACCACTCATTTTTCATTCAAGTTTTTGTTGAAACTTAAAGAAATCCCAAAATAAGAGCAAAAACACTTGGTTGAAAACATAAACACAAGTTGGTTACTCAAATTAGTTGTTGCAACCTAATGAACAAGTTTGTTTGTTCAAGTTTGAAAAAATGAACAAGTTTTTGTTCAAGTTTAAAAAAAACAAGTATTTGTTCAAGTTTAAAAATGAACAAGTATTATTCAAGTTTTTTTTTTTTTTTTAAAAATGAACAAGTGTTGTTCAAATAATTGTTGGAACTTAAAAAACAAGTTTGTTGTTCAAGTTATAAAAAAATGAACAAGTGTTGTTCAAGTTTGAAAAAAATGAACAAAGCATTGTTCAAGTGTATTGTTGAAAATGAACAAGTATTGTTCAAGTTTGAAAAATGAACAAAGCATGATTCAAATGTATTGGAACTTAAGAACAAATTTGTTATTCAAGTTATTGAAATTTATGAACAAACTTATTGCTCAAGTTACCCAAAATTGTTTTTCAAACTTATGGAATTCCAAAACACTTGGTATAATTTGAAATAAATGAGTTTTAATCCTTTTCAAAGAGAGTTTAAAAAGAAAGCCAGGTTCTGGACCTTAAATATGCCTAGAAAAATGCTTCAGAAGCTAAAAAAAATTGCCCAGAAAAGTGCTTCAGAAGCTGAGTGAACAGTACTTCAGAAGCTAAATTTCAGAGTCTGAAGTACTGTTCAGACGTTGACTTTGGTTGACTTTCAGAAGCACTGTTCATGGGTTGACCAAAGTTGACCTTCAGAAGCACTGTTCATGGGTTGACTTCTGTTGACCTTCAGACTCTGAACTTCAGAAGCTGAACAGTGCGTCTGAAGCAATGTTCAGACTCTGAACTTCAGAGTCTGAAGCACTGTTCAGAAGCTGCTTCTAAACTACTGTTCCGAAGCTGCTTCTGAACTGATTTTCAGAACCTTAAAGGGTAAAAACTTCAAATTCAGTTAGAAAAGGAATTAAACCACTTCTGTTTTTGTGTTTTGCAAAGTTTGGGATTTCTTTGAAGTTTCAAAAGATGTTTTCAATTTAAAATGATTTAAAAACTATTAAGAATGCAGCAAATTGATACTGAATCAATGAGAACAACAAGACAAATGCAAACAGAATGCAAACGAAATATAAGGAGTTTAAAATGACTTACAAATTTCCAGCCAATGCTTGGGATGCAAGAAATAGGAAAGGACCTTGAATGATTGTGATTTCTTGAAATAGAAGTAATGAAAAATAAGAACAGCAATAACAGATGATGTTTGGCTGCTATTCCTTACTTTGGGTATGATGTTTATGAGATTTGAATGCTGGTTTGATTGCTGGGTTTGTTTATGGTAGTTTGGGATGAAAGGAATAGAAAAACAGAGCCTCTGGCCTGCTCAGGGTGCTGGGGATTTCTGGCTGTTTCTTTGGTTCTGAGTTGTTCTAAATTGCTCTAGAATAAACTACTGAACTGCTCTAAGGTTGGATTAGATTATGTTAAACCAACTGTGTAAAACTGTGTTGTGTTGTGTAAAACTGTGTAAAACTGTTTGAGTTCTTGAGATTATTGTGTTCTTGAGATTGTATACTCAACAAATTGTGTAAAACTGTGTGTTTAAAACTGGGTTGATTGTTCTTGAGATTGTGTAAGGATTGCTGGATTGGTTCTTTTGAAAATTGTTCAGAATATCTAGTCTGAATTGTATGCAAAATAACTGGGTTTTTTTATCTCTAAGAACTCTCTGAATTGTATATTTCACACCCCCTAAAACCATCAGTATTGCATTGCTTTATATAGGCAAAATAAGATCAAATGTGATCATTGCAAATCCCCTTAAAACCAGGCTGCTTTATGGGCTAAGATCATGACTAATGGCTATGCATTTAATGCTAAAGGAGGGAAGTGACCCTGCCTTGTGATCATGGTCAAGACTTTGGTAAATTTCAGAACCCAATGGGGGTTGATTGTGACTGGATTTGCTGGAATTCATGAAAACAGGGTGCAGGCTGTGCTTTTTGGGCTTGACCTTTGAAGATTTGAGAAGATAAACAGGGAAAGCAATGTGCTGGTGAGCAGAACTTGGGGAGAAGCAACAAAAACGTGCTGAATTGCAGAAGAAGGAAGAAATGCTAGGAAAGGTCAGCTGATTTTCAGAAACAGGGCAAGTGGCTTTGCAGCTAAAATTGACTGATTTTGGTTAAGGAGAGAGGGAAGAAAGGCCAGGTGGTTTGCTGGGAGTGCAGGGTCAGTTGCAGAGAAAAAGGAAGAAGATGAAGTGCTGCCCAGGGCAGCACAACTTGCTTCTGAAAGCAGCTGCCTGGCACGTGCTCCTTGGCTGGCTTGGCTTTTGAGTCTGAGTCTGAGGAAACATGCCCTGCACGTGCTTCCTCTTTGCCTGGCTTTCCTTCTTGTTTTTCTGGGTCTGCCCAAGTGGGCTGGGCCCAGTTTGTTTCTTTCTTTTTTTCTTCTTTCCCCCTCCTCTTTGCTTCTTTTCTTTTCCTTTTTCTTTTTGTTTTTTTTTTTGGAATAATATAAAACAAATAATAAAAAAAGTAATAATAATAAATCAAGTAAAAAAGAAAATAAAGATAATAATAATAATAATAAAAGCAGAAGAAAACAAAGAAATAAAATAAAGAACAAAAGAAAAAAAAAGAGTCAAAAAATGGGGTATGACAGATGCCCCTATTTAAGTTTCTTCGTTACGGAGATTAAAAGTGAAATTTTGAATTTGACGGGTCGAAGAGACTTAAATACAGAGTACACCATTTTTGACTAATTTTTGAATTGAAAATGCTATGGATGTATGCATGCAATGTTGTGGATGCTCGTGATGCAAGTATGAATGCAAAGACGGCAAAGATGACCTGACTAGAGATAAAATAAACAAAGGGATACCCGGGTTCGTTAAAGAAACGGGATCTGACTTTACTGGGGATAACGTGGTTTCACTGAGGAAAGGATTGTCTACTACCATATTGATTCAGAATGATAGCTTAATAAAGACAAAAGATCAAGGTTACCTTGGTGGCTTCACCGGGGATTTTATGTTGTTTTTCGCTACTATCGTGCAAATGATAGCTTGAAATAAGGTAAAAGAAAACAAAACTGTCTACTATCGGTGTGTGGATAGCTTAATGAAGACAGATGACATGTATTACCTACTATCGGGTACTGATAGCTTAACAAAGGTAATATAAAAAAGACACTGTCTACTATCATAAAAATGACAGCTTAAAGAAGACAGATGACATCATTGGGGAATATGACATGTAAGTATATGGTTGATATCATAAAAAAGAAGAGACTTCGCCTATTATCGGTGTGTGGATAGCTTAATGAAGGCAGACAAAACATTTTACCTACTACCGTTGTGATGGTAGCTTAATGAAGGTAAAATATAAAGGAAGAGACAATGTTTGTGACATCACTGGGGATGTAAGGATCATTTTGGAAACTGATCGATATCTAGCCTTAGTGGATGAAAGAAATGCATGGGGTATGCTTTATTTGGAGAATTCCATTTGAGAATATTTTACCTACTACCGTTGTGGGGGTAGCTTAATGAAGGCAAAATGTAAAAGAAAAGACAAGGTCTACTATCGTTGTATAGATAGCTTAATGAAGACCAAAAACATATTTTACCTACTACCATTGTGATGGTAGCTTAATGAAGGTAAAATATAAAGGGAAAGACAAGGTCTACTATCATTGTGTAGATAGCTTAATGAAGACCAAAAACATACTTTACCTACTACCATTGTGATGGTAGCTTAATGAAGGTAAAATATAAAGGAAAAGACAAGGTCTACTATCATTGTATAGATAACTTAATGAAGACCGATAAAAAATTCACTGGGGAGCAAGCACTTTACTGGGGAAAAGACAAAGTCTCTTCACTGGGGACAAATGTTAGCTGTTCGGGTTACTGCCGAACTAGCCACAGGAAACAAAGATAAACGCCAGCTGTTCGGGTTAGTGCCGAACTAGCTACTGACGACAAAATGAAATAAAGGCATGCACAAGCTGTTCGTTAAAGAACTGCCACTTGGCTGGGAAGAAAAGATGTACAAGCTGTTCGTTACCGAACTACCACTTAGCACAACGCTGGGGGTATGCACAAGCTGTTCGTTAAAGAACTGCCACTTGGCGTAAGATACGATAAAAGATGCACAAGCTGTTCATTTGAACTGCCACTTGGCCTATAGACATGGTAAGAGATGCACAAGCTGTTCGTTAAAGAACTGCCACTTGGCATAAAGACATAATAAAAGATGCACAAGCTGTTCGTTTGAACTGCCACTTGGCATAAAGAAGGTGACATCTCTGGACCAGACACACTGGGGATGACACTTGGGGAAAGGAAGGTTACAAATTGTTCATGATTGATTGGTGTGAAAAGATAGCCAAAGCAAGACTCACGGTGGTTAATGCAGCCACGATATTGTCTGTATGTTGTATGCATGAATGTGTGAATGTGTATATGCATGAATGTATGAATGTACGTATATGCATGAATGTATGAATGTGTATATGCATGAACGTATGAATGTACGTATGATAATACGACTTGTATGACTTGTACGACTTTCACTGGGAATGTTGTATGAATATATGAAGGATTGATTTGATTGATTGTATAACTGATAAACTTGGTGAAACAAATTTAGAAAGTGAGATGGAAAGTGGACCGACATCGCATCACAAACACTTGGTAATCTTCATTGGGGATGATGCCACCGGGGGCATATCCAAATGCTGACGGGGTAAAGCCGCAATAACTGATGAGGAATAAACACCTCCTGGGGGAGAACATGTTAATCCATTGGGGAGATCGTGCTAATCCACTGGGGAGAAGAACTGGTGACTCCGCTGGGGATGTTTATGTTTTGTTTTTCTTTGTTCTTTGAGTCCCTAATTTACTTGAATCATCCTTTCGGGTTTTTCGATTCACTGGGGATATTTTCTTTTTCCTCTTCGCCCTCTTTAGCATTTGACCATGTTCAGTCTGCAAAGTTTATCCGTTCTTAGGATAGCTGTTGACGCACTCCTCTCTTATTCATGAGTTCAGAGAGAATGTGTTTATCGTTTATGCTTTTTCAAAATAATGTAAAAGATTTATGATTTTTTTTTTTTTTAAAAAAGCTTTGTTTCAAGTACTATCATCAAAAATAGAAGAAATGAATAAACAGAATAAATGGGAATTCCAAATAAAAGGCAACAGACTTTACTGGGAAGAAATTTTATTAGTGGGGTTGTGGCCCGCCAATGGCGTGACTCCACGGATCTTACAAAGTTTGAAAAAATGGTAAATATAAAGGGAAGGTATATTGAACACAATAACCGCTATTCTCCCTAACAACTTTGAATTCCACTGCCTGGATGCTTCAGATTCCGAGTTTCTTGACAGTTAATATGCCCCAAGTGAATCACGGTCAACGCGATGGAGTTACTTTGTCTTCTGATCTTTAATTTTTGCATAGGTCGCCCTTTCAGGTTTTCGACCTATCAGGATGTTTAATTTCTGTTTTATGTCTCTAATTTTTGCCTGGACCGCCCTTTCGGGTTTTCAGTCCACCGAGACGCTCATTTTTTTGCCTAAGCCGCCCTTTCGGGTTTTCGACTTACCGAGCTGTTCTTTTATTTTTAGACAAAGTATTTCTTAACTGCATCCGAGTTCACAGGACGGGGAAGCTCATCACCATCCATATTTGCAAGAGTCATTGCCCCACCGGAGAAAACTCTCTTGACGACATACAGGCCTCCATAGTTAGGCGTCCATTTGCCCCTAGAATCGGGTTGAAAAGATAAGATCCTTCTGAGCACGAGGTCTCCTTCTTTGAATTCTCGTGGGCAGACCTTCTTGTCAAAAGCTTGTTTCATTCTCTTTTGATACAGTTGTCCATGACACAAGGCGGTCATGCATTTCTCTTCAATTAAGTTCAACTGATCGTATCTGTTTTGACACCATTCAACCTCAGATAACTTAGCTTCCATCAGAATTCTCAATGACGGGATCTCGACCTCTACGGGGAGCACTGCTTCCATGCCGTATACTAAAGAGAAAGGGGTTGCCCCTGTTGATGTACGTACTGAAGTACGATATCCGTGCAAGGCATATGGTAACATCTCATGTCGGTGATAATCTTGCTGGGAATACCATATCGACAGATAATGTGATTCTTAATAAATCGGACCACCACTTGCTTAGTGACATTGGCATATGTTGCAGCTTCGACCCACTTGGTGAAGTAATCAATTGCCACTAGGATGAAACGATGCCCATTTGAAGCTTTGGGTTCGATCCTACCAATCATATCGATGCCCCACATAGAGAAAGGCCATGGGGAAGAAAGGACATTCAGAGCGGTTGGTGGCATATGGATTTTGTCAGCATAAATTTGGCATTTCCTGGCATGCTTGTAGCAATCGCCTTCCAAGGTCATCCAGTAATACCCGGCCCTCAAGATCTTTCTAGCCATTGTATGTCCACTGGAATGAGTTCCGAAGGAACCCTCGTGTATCTCATGCATTATCAGATCTGCTTCTTGTTCATCCACACATCTGAGTAGCACCATATCAAATTTCCTTTTGTATAAGACTTCTCCATTCAGAAAGAAGTTGCCAGCCAATCTTCGCAAAGTCTTCTTATCCTTGTTGGATGCCCCATGTGGGTATTCTTGCTTTTGGAGGAGACACTTGATGTCGTGGAACCATGGCTTGTTATCTATGACCGCTTCAACTGCAAATACATGTGCAGGCCTCTCCAGGTGTTGAACCTTGATTGTTGGAATTTCATTCCGACGGCTGACCTTGTACATAGAAGATAACGTTGCCAAAGCATCTGCCATCTGATTCTCATCGCGAGGAATGTGATGCAATTTGACTTTGTTGAAAAAGGTTAGAAACGTTTTGCATAATCTTTGTAAGGAATCAAGCCGGTGTGCCGAGTTTCCCAATCTCCATTGATTTGATTAATCACAAGCGCTGAGTCTCCATAAATGTCAAAGTTCTTGATCCTTAGATCGATGGCTTCTTCAATGCCCACTATACATGCTTCATATTCTGCCATGTTGTTTGTACAGTCGAATAATAGTCTTGCAGCAAAAGGGAGATGTTTGCCCTCAGGAGTGACGATGACTACCCCAATTCCATTGCCATAGACATTAACAGCCCCGTCAAGATCAACTTCCATCTAGACTCGGGATCTGGACCTTCGCCAAGTAGTGGCTCGTCGCAATCTTTCATCTTCAAAGACATGATCTCCTCATCAGGAAAGTCAAACTTAATTGGTTGATAATCTTCAATCGGTTGATGAGCCAAATGATCGGCAAGAATACTGGCTTTGATGGCCTTCTGAGTGTGGTACTCAATGTTATATTCTGATAACAACATCTGCCAACGAGCGATTCTTCCTGTTAAAGCAGGCTTTTCAAAGATGTACTTGATTGGATCCATTTTGGATATCAACCAAGTAGCATGATTGGGCATGTAATGACGAAGACGCTTAGCAGCCCAGGCTAGTGCACAACAAGTCTTCTCAAGTAAAGAATATCGGGATTCACAGTCCGTAAACTTCTTGCTCAAGTAGTAGACGGCATGTTCCTTCCTACAGGTCTCGTCTTGCTGTCCGAGTACACAACCCATGGAGTCCTCCAACACGGTTAAGTACATAATCAAAGGTCTTCCTTCAACTGGAGGAATAAGAATTGGCGGTTCTAGCAAGTAATCCTTAATGCTGTCAAAGGCCTTCTGGCAGTCTTTTGTCCATACTACCTCTTGATTTTTGCGAAGTAATTTGAAAATAGGCCCGCACGTGGCTGTCATATGAGATATGAATCTAGAAATGTAGTTCAAGCGTCCTAGGAGTTTTCCAGGATCTACTTCAATTCCTTTTTGACTGACGATGAAACCTAGGAGTTTTCCAGATCTCACGCCAAATGTACATTTATTGGGATTCAGGCGAAGTCGATACTTCCGTAATCGTTGGAACATCTTTAGTAAATACTCGACATGCTCCTCTTCAGTTCCTGATTTGACAATCATATCATCGACATAAACCTCAATTTCCTTGTGCATCATGTCGTGGAAGAGAGTGGTCATGCCTCTTTGGTAGGTAGCACCCGCATTCGTTAAGCCAAAAGGCATCACTTGATAGCAAAAGGTACCCCAAGGTGTAATGAAAGATGTCTTTTCTCTATCTTCTACAGCCATTTTGATCTGATTGTATCCAGAGAAACCATCCATGAAGGAGAATACTTTGGATTTGGATGTACTGTCAACCAATATATCAATGTGAGGTAAAGGGAAGTCGTCTTTTGGACTAGCCTTGTTCAAATCTCGGTAGTCAACGCACATCCTAAGTTTACCATCTTTTTTGGGAACAGGCACAATGTTGGCCAACCATTGAGGATACTCTGATGTAATGAGGAAACCTGCATTAATCTGCTTTTGCACTTCTTCTTTAATCTTAAGGGCCTTGTCAGGGCGAGTCCTTCTCAATTTCTGCTTGACTGGAGGACATTCATGTTTCAGAGGTAAACAGTGTTCTACAATCTCAGGGTCCAATCCTGGCATATCCTGATACGACCATGCAAAGATGTCTACAAATTCTTCGAGAAGCTTGATTATTCCTTCTTTGACAGACGCATCCAACAATGCCCAAATCTTGATCTCTTTTTTGTTTTCGTCAGAACCTAAATTGATAACCTCCAAGGCCTCTTCGTGAGGCAGAATGGTCTTCCTCTCTTGTTCTAACAAGCGTCTGATCTCGTTAGGAATTTCTTCATCCTCTTCCTCTTCAGCTTCGTACACAGGAAACTCAAAGTTGGGAGAGAGCTTAGGGCTATGGTGTTCAACGGGTTTATTGACGTTTAGTCTGCATATGATGGATGATTGATTTTAGTAAAATGAGTGAAAATGCAGACTTTTTGAAATTTATTAAAACAGAAAATATATTTATGATTTTTTTGGGTTTTTTGTGTTACCATTTTTTCGAAAAAAATGACAATAAAAACAACGAAAAGAATAATATAAAGGTCGTGATAAAAACGACGATTTTCATTGATGATAATAGTACTTTAAACAAAGCCCTACATGAGTCCTTCTTCGCTTTGGGCAAGACGAAGGGATTTTTTTTTTGAAAACGATAAACAAAATGAACACATTACTTCGAAGAATGAGTAGCAGAAGGAACGTCGACAGCGACCCAATTACAGCAAACTTTTCCCGGTGTTACAAGATCAGGTGCCGTTTCTTCAGGTTTATCTTCCATGATGACATTAGCTTCTGTCGGGGAATGAATGAACCCGGCACTGTGAAAAGCGTCGTTGATTGGTTCAATGGTAGTGTTTGGCTTGGTAACTCTTGCAGACGGAGTAAAACCCAACCCTTCTCTATGCTTGTGCTCCGGCAGACTTATCATTTTTCCCCAGTCCGGAAGCAAATCATCTTGCACCACTCTTTGTGCACTTTTGAAGGAAGACATGGATGCCCCACCCTTTGTAGTATTCTCATCAACCAAGGAAAGACCTTGGAATGACGTTCCATCAACATTATCAGCACCGATGAAAGAGAAAGCCGACAAATGGCTTACCAACAAAGCTTCTTCTCCTCCCACGGTTATCAGCTTCCCGTTCTTCACAAACTTTAGCTTTTGATGCAGTGTAGATGTTACTGCCCCGGCCTCATGGATCCATGGTCGGCCTAACAAACAACTGTATGCTGCTTGTATGTCCATTACTTGGAATGTAATCTGGAAAACAGATGGTCCGATTGTAATAGGCAAATCCACTTCCCCGATGACAGACTTCCTCGAGCCATCGAAAGCATTAACAATTACCCCACTTGTTCTCATGGGGGTCCCTTAGTAGGAGAGCTGGTCGAGAGTTGCCTTGGCCGTTACATTCAAGGAAGAACCGGTGTCCACAAGTACGTTTGATAAAACATCAGACTTGCAATTCACCGATATGTGTAACGCCAGATTGTGGTGCCTTCCTTGTTCGGGGAGTTCTTCATCACTGAAGCTCAAGTTGTTACAAACAGTGATGTTTCCAACTATGCCTCTGAATTGGCCAAGGGTTATGTCGTGCTCCACGAAGGCCTGGTCCAAAATTCTCATTAATGCTTCTCTATGTGCATCAGAATTTAGCAATAAAGACAGCATAGAGATTTTTGAAGGGGTTTGCATTAGTTGGTCCACCACCTTGTACTCACTTTTCTTGATTAGCTTTAACACCTCATCAAAATTAGAATCGGCATTAGTCCCGCTGGGTTGACCCGCGTCTTTGCTTGTACCGGGGTCTTGTGTTTGTTTTTGCTCAAACACCGGAGTACTGTTCTTCCCTTGAACTGACGCTGGGAGGATACGTCCACTTCACAACACTTTGCTACTGTCTGTAATATTAACGACAGAGGGAAAAGGGGGTATAGGTACCTCTTGACCATCGCTCAACATGGTTGCATTATATTTGTAGGGGACTGCTTTTTGTGAAGTGTATGGTACAGGTCCTGGTAAACATATCACTAATGGAGTGACAACAGGCTTCTGGCTGCTGAAAGTTAACTCCAAGTGCTCTGGGATATTAAATTCTGGGGTTATAACGCATACACTTTTGTCTTTTCTTGTGACAATAAGCTCCTTCCTGTTTATTAATCCTTGTATGTCGCTTTGAATTTGCAGACATCCTTGAGGATCTTCAGAACATTCTTTGCAACTAGCATGGTTGTGGTTGAACATAGCTACCCTACACATCTCGATGTGCATTGGAACCAGAGGTGTCCTGATATCTCGGGCCTTGGAGATGTGACTGGTTTCTTGATGATCCTGAATCATATTGACGGAGGACCCATGATTCGGCAGAGGGTTAGATTGGACATTTGGATTGGAGTCTTTAAAGGTTAGAACCTTAGTACGGATTAACTTCTGAACCTCATTCTTGAGAGCATAGCAATGCTCAATATCATGACCCGGTGCTCCTTGATGGAAAGCACAGGTGAGGTCAGAACGATACCATATAGGTAATACATTTGGCACGGGAGGAGGTACTCTAGTTTGAACAAGATTCCTTGCAATCAAAGCAGGGAGTAGATCCGCGTACTTCATTGGTATTGGGTCGAATGCCGTCCTCTGGCGATTTTGTTGAGTGAAGGGTTGTTGGGGAGTTTGAGGTCGATGTTGTTGTTGACCTTGTGGGTGAGGTTGTTGGTGATGTTGGTGTGGATTTTGTGGGTTATGTTGTTGATATGGTAAGTGTTGTCGTGGTGATTTTCGGAGATCAAGCTATTGATTAGCGTTGACTCACTAATTTTATTTCACAACTGAACTTTTAATTTTTCAAAAGAAAATGGGAAAAAGTTCTAAATTACCATATTTTTAAAGATTTTGGGTTCGGGGGTTAGTTACGTTTAGGGAAGGTGTTAGCACCCTAAACGTTCGTAGTACTCTACGAGAACCTCTTGATTTTATTTATTTATTTTGGCTATAACTTGCTTATTTTTTTTAAAACACAAAAAAAGAATGAATTAGAGTAGTGATAAAAGAAAAGAAAATGTTTTTTTTGTAATTTTTATGATTTGGAAGGACAAAGTCCTTTGCCTACGTACCCGTGAGGGATCAAAACCTCGTAGTTCAGGGTAAAAATGACGGTTGATTTGTTTTGTGTTTTTTATTAGTTTTTAAAAAAGGTTTTAAAGATAAAATAAAGGCCAAGTGGCAAAATAAGATTGGTTTGTGTTTTTTAATTCTTGAAAATGATTTAAATATTATTAAAATGGATTAATGGTTATTTAAAGAAAATAAAAGAGAAAAATGGACACTTGATTGAAAATCAAGGTTTATTTAAGAAAATATTTTTTTGTGATTTTTTATTATTTGCATGTTTTTGTTTTTTTTTTTTTATAATGAACTAAGACTAAAAATGTAACTAAAAGTTAAAAACGAGGGATTTCCGTGGTGACGTTGGATCACCACGAAACCCTTTTGAAATTAAACTAACCTAATATTTTTGTATTTTTTTGTAAGGCGAAATAAAAATAAAAGACATAAAGCGGAATAAATAAAGTGTGAGTGTCGGTGCATATTCTCATTTATATTTACATTGTACCTAAATACATTCTAAGAAATGGTAACATAATAAATAAAAATAAAAAAAACAAATGCACTAAGAATAAGTAAATATGCTAAGAACAAAAATAAAATGAAAAAAGCATGAAATAAAAGGAAAATAAATTAAAAAAATAAAAATAAAAATAAAAATGCATGATGTGTTAAAAATTAAAGGCAATAAAATGCATGACAATAAATAAAAACTAAAAAAAATAAATGCAAGAAATGGTAAAAAAAGAAATAAAAATAAATGAGAAAAGGAGGGGGGGTGTTATGAGCAAAAGGGGGTGCAGGAGAGCAACAGGAGAAAATCAGAATGAGGGAGGAACACAAGTGGGCCGAGGCTGAGGTATTGGGCTGAAGAAATAAGGAAACCCGGACCGGTCCGATTTAAGCGAACCGAACCGGTTCGGTGCTTTATAAAAGAAAAAGAAGCCGGTTTTTTCTCATTTGTATCCATTCTTTCTCTCTCTTCTCTTCTTCCCTCACTCTTCCTCTCTGACCTCTCTCTATTTTCTGGCCGCCGGAGATGAATTCCGGCGCGGTGGCCGGCCAGCCAAAGTGGCGGCGCCACCGCGCCGGAGAAGAAAAACTTCTCCTTTTTTATAAAAAATTTGCTTTTTAAACTCCTCTCCTTCCCCTCTTTTCAAAAATCAAGTCAACTTTTTCCAAATCTTTTTAAAACAGAGTGGATCTAAAAAAACGAAATTTGAAATGAAACCAAAAGAAAAGCTACCTTAAAGCTTTGGGTTCGGTTCGGATTCTTGGGCTGTTTGGGGGAGAGGAATGGCGCGCCGGTTGTTGTATGTGTGTGATAGTGTGTGTGTGGTTGTGTGAGATTTAGGGACGCGACTGTTGTGGGTTTTGGAAGGTTGGAGTGGTGGCCGTGGGTTTGTGGGTTGTGTATGGTGGTTGGGCGTTAGTGTGTGGGTGGTTGGTAGTGGTGTGTGTTTGGAGGCGTGTGTTGGAGTTGATTGTGGTGAGTTGTGGGCGGTTGGTAGTGGTGTGTGTTTGGCCGTACCGTGTGTGTGTGGTTGAGTGGGTGAGGTTGCGTTGTGTTTGTTTTGAGTGAGAGGGGCTGTGACCGTAGGTTTGTTGTGTACATGAGTGTGAGGGTGAGAGGTGAGGTACGGCTGAGTTCTTGGTGTTTGGAGGAGAGGGTTCGTGTGTGAGAGGTTTGGAGGGGGACCGTGTTGTTGCTGTGGCTGTTTGGTTGATGGCCGTGTGTGAAGGTGTTGTATTTGCGTGTGCTGGTTGATTGTGTAATGGATGGGCTGTTGTTGTGATTGGGACGTGTGTTGGTTAGTGTGTTGTTGTTGTGATTGCCTGGCTTCTGATGAATTTTTGGTTTTGGATTGTGGTTTCCTGAGAATTTTTGTGTGTCCCCCCTTTTGTGTTCTGACTGATGCCTTTTTATTATGCACTGCTGATTAAGGTCATTTAAGAGCCAATGATGGACAATAAAACTAATTAATCAGCAAGAATATCAAAAAGGCAACCATTAAAATGGTCCTTAAAACACATTAAACTCAAAAGTCAGACCTTTTAAAAACAATAGAAGAAAAAAAACGAAAAAATAAAATAAATAAATAAAAAAAGATAATAATAAAAAAGGAAAATAATAAAGCTAAAAATAAAAAGAAATAAAAAGTAAAAATGACAAATAAAAATAATAAAAACGTCGCCTTCGGAACCAAAAAAATGAGGTATTTTAAAATACCTCTTTGCCGAAATTTCGTCTGAAACGACGGAAAAATTTCGAACCAAGAGACGAGTAAAAAAAAGAAATTTTAGGTCAAAAATTGGGGTATGACAGTAAGGGATAATGGGATGGAGGCCTTTGTGGAATTTGAATTTGATAGCTGGGATTTTGGGGTGTAGGGAGGGATGGTGAAATGGCGGAGACGTGTGGGTAGGCTGAGTACCCTTGGCGAGGTCCTCCATGGCCAATCATGCCAATGTCCTGCTCCTTCTTTCTTGTGTAGCTGCTCCCAAACCTTTTTGTGCTACTGGATGGAGCACTTTCCTTCACCAATCGTCCTTCCCGGACCGCAGCCTCTAGGCGTACGCCCATATTCACCATTTCAGTGAAATCGCTAGGCGCGCTTGCAATCATTCGCTCGTAGTAAAATGAACCAAGAGTGTTTAAGAAAATCTTGTTCATTTCCTTCTCTTCTAGAGGTGGGCTAATCTGAGCAGCCACCTCTCTCCACCTTTGGGCATATTCTTTAAAGGTCTCTTTGTCCTTTTGGGCCATGGCCCGGAGCTGGTCTCGGTCCGGGGCCATGTCCAGATTGTACTTGTACTGGCGAACAAAGGCCTCTCCCAAGTCGTTGAAAGTTTGGATCTTGGTGCTGTCCAAACCCATGTACCATTTTAAAGTGGCACCGGTCAAACTGTCTTGGAAGTAGTGGATGAGCAGCTGATGATTGTCGGTTTGAGTAGACATTTTCCTAGCGTACATCACTAGGTGACTTTGTTGACAGGTGTTTCCCTTGTATTTTTCAAATTCCGGGACCTTGAACTTAGGTGGGATCTTGGCGTTTGGCACAAGACAGAGGTCGTGGGCGTTCTTCCCAAATAAATCCTTCCCACGGAGGGCTTTGATTTCCCTTTGCATTTCATCAAATTTCTCTTGGAAATCATCCATCCGATCTTGGGCACCTATACTTTCGGCGTGAAAGATAGGTCCTTGGTCATACAGGGTGGTATGAACCACTGGCGCTGAAAAGGCTGCAGTAGCCTGGGGAAAGGTAACCTCGGATTAAGGAACGGGAATCTCTTGTTGTGTAGTAGGAATGGGGACAAACTCCTCACCAAAGTTGAAAGGCATGCCCCAGGTACAACCAAGAGGCATGGTGTGCGTTGGAGCATCGGCGTGCACTGTTGGAGCCGAGGTAGAAGCTGATATTTGAGCTAGGGAGCCGGAGGGAGGAGCCGTTGGAAGAACTTGTGATGCTGCTAGTAATTTTACCAACTCGGTTAATTTCTCCATCTCGGTCCTCATAGATGTTAACTCTCCCCGGAGTTCTTGGTTCTCTTGTTCTAAGTGTTCCATCTTCTTCCTTATAGTTGCTCGAGTGTTATATGTGTAGGTTGTTTTGGGACATCGAGCCACTTTCCTTGATGGGATGACGCGTAGTGTTTCAAGCGTAATGCAAAGGTCGAGAAATACTGGTGATAAGAAGGGGAATGAGTTTTGTGTATAAAAACAAATGTATGCATGTTATGAATGATGTTAATACATGTATGCGATGTATGAAAAATGCGTTTTTTCCCATTTTGCTTTGTGAGGAAATTAAAGCGGGCGGTTAATATTAACAATTAGAAATATTAAAGGCCGGGAAATTAATATTGCTTCAAAATTATTATTTGATTGAATAACATTTACAAGGTGTAATTAATGCTAATACAAATCAAATAGCTGCTCTCTTTTCCGCTTTGTCCATTTCTTCCCTATAGAAGTCTACAGTGTCTTTGCAGAACTTCATGAATTTCTGGATCTTCTTAGGGATGACAAAGTAAGGCATGACCATCTCGGCTTTTGCGAGCTTCTTCGGAAGTTGGGCAATGACCATATTTGAGAACGCGACCAATTTTGTGAAGTCTTCACTCAATCGGACGGCGTCTTGCCACACAAACTCAATCACCTCTTTGCGTTGATCTAGCTTGATGTTTGCACTCCTAATCTCATCGTGTAGTTGTGCAATATGGTCCCCGTGTGCTCTTGCAATCTTGTCGAAATATTCTTCATATTTCTTGATATCGGCTTTGAGATGGTCGCACTTAAGCTTCCCTTGAAGAGAAAGGTTCTCATATTCTTGCCGTTGGACGCGCTCGGTTTGGAGCTGCTCTTTGTAGTCCTTGACGACTTCTTGGAGTTGTTGATTTTTCTCTTGATATTTCAACCTCCATTTTCGTTGAGCTTCAATGGCTAGCTCCCCGAACTTTTTGAGTTCTTGGTTGGAATGCAAGATTTTCTCCAACTCTTCGTCCTTGGCTATGAGGTTGGCGTCGGCACTGACTAAACCACCCCCGATCCATTCTATTTTCCCCTCAGAGATTCTTAGCCTTTTTTGGCACACTAGGAGAGATTTTGTTGTTTCCTCTCGATCTCTCTTTGTTCTAGTGATCTCTCCCAAAGCTTGAAGGTGCTTTAACTCTAACTCCCCATTTTTTGTTTTGGAGTTCTCGAATCTTAGCTTTAAGCTCTTCCGCTTCTTTGTTGGGGATGGTTATGATTGGCTTAGGTGCAAGAGGTTTAGGAGGACATACAACCGTAAAGGGTAGCTTGATCATTTTGACTCTTTCCTTCACCCATTGAGTGTAGAGAGGTTTGGCTACACAATTTTTTTTGCCAACCATTCCCTTGTGCACTTGGCTCCAAGCTCTTTGGATTCTTTCTAGCAATGCCGGGTCTTTATCTCCTTCTTTTAGGAAGAAAGCTTCCAACAAGAGATCATCGGGTTTATCCTCCATGGGATAACCTAATTGGCGGAGAGAGAAGACCGGGTTGTAATTGATGCATCCCTTAGTACCAATGAGGGGTACATTAGGGAAATCCCCGCAGCTAAGGATGACCTCCAGATCTTCTAAATCTCGGGAATGCCAATGGATATCCTTCTTGGTGAGAGTTGTCATCCTTTGGGACCACTTGAGCTTAGCCCGGTTTTCCACAAAATCCCGGCTTCTTGGGATGTGGGACATTAACCAAATTTGCACTAAAGGAGTACAGCAGGAAATCGTGCCTCCTCTCCCTTTTTCATGCCTAGCATAGAGGGAATGATGGAAATCCGCTAGAAGTGTAGGCACATGATTCTTTGTTATGAATACCCCTACAGCCGAAAGATCTATGAAATCATTCATGTTAGGGAATAAGATTATCCCGTATATCAAAAGAGCTAGGATTACATTGAATGCCTTCCCATCTTTGCTAGCCAACAAAACCCGAGCCTTGGTCTCCAAGAACCTTCTTGTGAAACCCTTAGTGTTTCCTCTAGTTTCCAAGTGAGGTGCTATTTCTTGGACACTAAGGTGTAAAGATTCGGCGATGCCTTTTAAAGTAGGGTCTTCTCTCGAGCCGAGGTAAGTCCCATGATCTTTCATACTACATCCCAAAATTCTCTCGAATTCTTCCAAAGTAGGAGCTAACTGGAAGTCCTGGAAGGTGAAGCACCGGAGAGGTGGGTCATAGAACTGAGCTAATGTAGTTAAAGCCATCGCATCTACCTTCACGTGCAGGAGGTCAAGTAACAATCCATAATTTGTTTGGAAGTTACTTTTGTTGATCGAAGTGAGCTTACTACTCAAAACTAGCAGGCTTTCAACTTGGGGAACCCGGACCTTGAAAGCAAGTGTATTTCTTTTCCCGGAGGCCATATTTCTTTTGCTAAATTACTGATTGCCTTTTTTAATTCCCTATAAAGCAAAAATGATATGCGAAATTATTTTCATGAATGCAAATGTATGGTATGCATAGGTATGGTATATGAATATTCAAAACTTCCCCTCATTCTCACATGTAGGCTCTAGAAAGACTTTCTAAAAGGTCCCTAGAGTCACGGATTCTACAAGGACTTATAATTGCTGTTGCAAATACTCGCAATACAACCATACTTCCAAGAGAATCTACTCTAGGCGGGTTTCTCATGTCGATTCCTACGAGACATACGTCAAGAGGGCCAACACTACACAAACCCCAAGCCTATCTTAATTTTCTCTCAAAGCTCGGGTAGAGAGCTTCACACGTCCGACATTAACCCGAACAATGTGACAACACACAGTTGACATACCCACATGAACATAAAGCAATATGAAGCATATAAATATAAAGCAAGAGAAGAAAAACAGATAAAGATAATAAAACAAAAGCATGCAAGCAAAACAAAGAACACTTAGCCTAAAAGCTAACTAAGATAGGCTTGACTGGCTAGAGAGAAACACGTTATCCCGAGTGAAGTCGCCATTTTTGTCGCGTCGAATTTCGGAGATCAAGCTATTGACTAGCGTTGACTCACTAATTTTAAATCACGACTGAACTTTTAATTTTTTGGGGAAAAGGGGAAAAAGTTCTAAATTACCTCAATTTAAAGATTTTGGGTTCGGGAGTCGATTATGCAAGGGGAAGATATTAGCATCCCTCACATCAGTTGTACTCAACGGGAACCTCCTAGTTAGTTAAGGCTAAAGTGTTTTTTTAAAATTTTGCTTGCATGCTTGAATATATAAAAGGGAAAAAGAAAAATATATAAAGGGGAAAAAGAAAGTTTTTTATTATTGTGCTTGACAAGATGTGACTCTTGCTCTTACGTATCTCCCGGTGCGATGGAGAATTCAAAGCTTACATAGTTCTTTGTAGCAAATGTTTGTGTGTTGATGGATTTTAAATATGAAAAAAGATTTGATCGCGCTCGGGCAAAAAGGTTTGCTTTTAAAGGAAACATGGTCTACTATCGTTGTGATGATAGCTTAATGAAGACCGATAAAAAGTTTTACCTACTACCAATATGAGGGTAGCTTAATGCAGGTAAAAAGGGAAAGACGGACTCGCACTTGGGCGATGGTATCCGTTTGAAAACGCGCATGGACGTAAAAGGTTCGGATTGACCACGGGGGATCAAAGAAAGGTTTGAATTGGTCACGGGGGACCAAGAAAGGTTTGAATTGATCGCGATGGAATCAAGAATAGGGTTCAATTGACCACGAGAGTCAAGAAATGATTCAATTGGTCACGGGGGACCAAGAAAAGGTTTGAATTATGTTGGATTTGTGTTATGTTTGAAAATAGAATGACGATTGTCCGAACAACGAGACATACGTCAAGCATTCGTGCAATCGGGGAATGGAGAGACATACGTCAAACCACTCCTTTTTCATTCAAGTTTTTGTTGAAACTAAAATATATTTTTTCTTGGTGAAGTTTGAAAAAAGGAATGACGATTGTCCAAACAACGAGACATACGTCAAGTGTTTATTCAATCGGGGAATGGAGAGACTTACGTCAAACCACTCCTTTTTCATTCAAGTTTTTGTTGAAACTTAAAGAAATCCCAAAATAAGAGCAAAAACACTTGGTTGAAAACATAAACACAAGTTGGTTACTCAAATTAGTTGTTGCAACCTAATGAACAAGTTTGTTTGTTCAAGTTTGAAAAAATGAACAAGTTTTTGTTCAAGTTTAAAAAAAACAAGTATTTGTTCAAGTTTAAAAAAAACAAGTATTTGTTCAAGTTTAAAAATGAACAAGTATTATTCAAGTTTTTTTTTTTTAAAAAAATGAACAAGTGTTGTTCAAATAATTGTTGGAACTTTAAAAACAAGTTTGTTGTTCAAGTTATAAAAAAATGAACAAGTGTTGTTCAAGTTTGAAAAAATGAACAAAGCATTGTTCAAGTGTATTGTTGAAAATGAACAAGAATTGTTCAAGTTTGAAAAATGAACAAAGCATGGTTCAAATGTATTGGAACTTAAGAACAAATTTGTTATTCAAGTTATTGAAATTTATGAACAAACTTATTGCTCAAGTTACCCAAAATTGTTTTTCAAACTTATGGAATTCCAAAACAATTGGTATAATTTGAAATAAATGAGTTTTAATCCTTTTCAAAGAGAGTTTAAAAAGAAAGCCAGGTTCTGGACCTTAAAAATGCCTAGAAAAATGCTTCAGAAGCTGAAAAAAAATTGCCCAGAAAAGTGCTTCAGAAGCTGAGTGAACAGTACTTCAGAAGCTAAATTTCAGAGTCTGAAGTACTGTTCAGACGTTGACTTTGGTTGACTTTCAGAAGCACTGTTCATGGGTTGACCAAAGTTGACCTTCAGAAGCACTGTTCATGGGTTGACCAAAGTTGACCTTCAGAAGCACTGTTCATGGGTTGATTTCTGTTGACCTTCAGACTCTAAACTTCAGAAGCTGAACAGTGCGTCTGAAGCACTGTTCAGAAGCTGCTTCTGAACTACTGTTCCGAAGCTGCTTCTGAACTGATTTTCAGAACCTTAAAGGGTAAAAACTTCAAATTCAGTTAGAAAAGGAATTAAACCACTTCTGTTTTTGTGTTTTGCAAAGTTTGGGATTTCTTTGAAGTTTCAAAAGATGTTTTCAATTCAAAATGATTTAAAAACTATTAAGAATGCAGCAAATTGATACTGAATCAATGAGAACAACAGGACAAATGCAAACAGAATGCAAATGAAATATAAGGAGTTTAAAATGACTTACAAATTTCCAGCCAATGCTTGGGATGCAAGAAATAGGAAAGGACCTTGAATGATTGTGATTTCTTGAAATAGAAGTAATGAAAAATAAGAACAGCAATAACAGATGATGTTTGGCTGCTATTCCTTACTTTGGGTATGATGTTTATGAGATTTGAATGCTGGTTTGATTGCTGGGTTTGTTTATGGTAGTTTGGGATGAAAGGAATAGAAAAACAGAGCCTCTGGCCTGCTCAGGTTGCTGGGGATTTCTGGCTATTTCTTTGGTTCTGAGTTGTTCTAAATTGCTCTAGAATAAACTACTGAACTGCTCTAAGGTTGGATTAGATTATGTTAAACCAACTGTGTAAAACTGTGTTGTGTTGTGTAAAACTGTTTGAGTTCTTGAGATTGTTGTGTTCTTGAGATTGTATACTCAACAAACTGTGTAAAATTGTGTGTTTAAAACTGGGTTGATTGTTCTTGAGATTGTGTAAGGATTGCTGGATTGGTTCTTTTGAAAATTGTTCAGAATATCTAGTCTGAATTGTATGCAAAATAACTGGGTTTTTTATCTCTAAGAACTCTCTGAATTGTATATTTCTCACCCCCTAAAACCTTCAGCATTGCATTGCTTTATATAGGCAAAATAAGATCAAATGTGATCATTGCAAATCCCCTTAAAACCAGACTGCTTTGTGGGCTAAGATCATGACTAATGGCTATGCATTTAATGCAAAAGGAGGGAAGTGACCCTGCTTTGTGATCATGGTCAAGACTTTGGTAAATTTCAGAACCCAATGGGGGCTGATTGTGACTGGATTTGCTGGAATTCATGAAAACAGGGTGCAGGTTGTGCTTTTTGGGCTTGACCTTTGAAGATTTGAGAAGATAAACAGGGAAAGCAATGTGCTGGTGAGCAGAACTTGGGGAGAAGCAACAAAAACGTGCTGAATTGCAGAAGAAGGAAGAAATGCTGGGAAAGGTCAGCTGATTTTCAGAAACAGGGCAAGTGGCTTTGCAGCTAAAATTGACTGATTTTGGTGAAGGAAAGAGGGAAGAAAGGCCAGGTGGTTTGCTGGGAGTGCAGGGTCAGTTGCAGAGAAAAAGGAAGAAGATGAAGTGCTGCCTAGGGCAGCACAACTTGCTTCTGAAAGCAGCTGCCTGGCACGTGCTCCTTGGCTGGCTTGGCTTTTGAGTCTGAGTCTGAGGAAACGTGCCCTGCACGTGCTTCCTCTTTGCCTGGCTTTCCTTCTTGTTTTTCTGGGTCTGCCCAAGTGGGCTGGGCCCAGTTTGTTTCTTTCTTTTTTTCTTCTTTCCCCTCCTCTTTGCTTCTTTTCTTTTCCTTTTTCTTTTTGTTTTGTTTTGTTTTTGGAATAATATAAAACAAATAATAATAAAAGTAATAATAATAAAGCAAGTAAAAAAGAAAATAAAGATAATAATAATAATAAAAGCAGAAGAAAACAAAGAAATAAAATAAAGAACAAAAGAAAAAAAAAGAGTCAAAAAATGGGGTATGACAGCCATGTTCGAACCTGCCTAAACTAAGTGGTGTCACACTTAAGCTAGTCCACACACCCACCCACCAAAACTTAAGGTGAGACTTGAAACACATTAAGTTTGTCTTGAATGGTTCCATAATTTGCTGGGGATAAAGGCTTGGTGATGGGATTAACCAATTAATGAGTTCATGGAATCGAGGGACATGAATCTGCTTTAAGATGATCTTTTCACGCATAAAGTTGATGTCTAATTCAATATGCTTGGTTCTAGAGTTAATAATATGATTGTGAGTGAGAGCTACTCCACTTAGGTTGTCACAGAGTATCGTAGGAGCATGCAAAGTAATTTTGAGTTCTTGTAGAAGAGATTTGATCCAGAGTAACTTTGCATTGGTGTGAGTCATACGCTTGTATTCTACTTCTCTGCTTGTTTTCACCAACGCTTGATGCTTTTTCGAGCTCCATGATATGAGATTTGGACCAAAGTAAATGCATGAACCTGAGGTTGACTTCTTGTCGTCCTAATCAGTTTCCCATTCAGAGTCACTATATGCACTTAATGAGAAGGGAGGGTGTAGTTGGGAAGATTGAAGTAGAATACCATGAACAAGTGTGCCCTTTAAGTATCTTAGGATGCGTTTTACAACTTTCCAATAAAACTTCAATGGATTTTCCATAAACTGGGAAGCTATGTTAGGTCTTATCAATGTTGCATATTCCAATGCATCAAGTACAGATATATAGATGGCTCGATCTAAGAGCAAGGCAATGCCAAATTTTCTCATTCTCCAATTGTTGACTATACGTGAGTCAATTACATTAGAGTCTTCCATATCTGCCTTGCATAATAAGTCATGTATATACTTGGTCTAAAATGGCTCCTGAGGCTAAATGATGAACTTCAATTCACAATAAATAATCCAACTAAGCTAATTGCTTCAGAGCAAATATGTGATTAATTTTATGAATAAGCTCTTGAGTTTGAGTAGGGGATCCAATGATTAGGATATCATCAACATAGATGATAACATAGGTGAAAAATCCATTTTGATTGTAAATTAGTAAAGAATGGTCTTAGTAACTCTTAGTGAAGCCAAGTTGGAGTAGTGTGTTGCTTAGCCTATCATACCAGGCCATTGTATCCCTCTTCAAACCACATAGAGACTTGTTTAGTTTGCAAACCACAGATTTATCTGATGTTTCAAAGCCCTGTGATTGGAGCATGTATATTTCTTCCAACAATATTCCATTTTAAAAGGCCTTGTTCACATCAATTTGTTGAACCTTCAACATGTAAGTAATAACAATGGTGAGAATGAGATAAATTGTCACTGGTTAATGACTTGAGAGAAGCATTACTTTAAACTTGTTGAAGGTTCCATAAGGATTTTCTTTCACCCTGAAGATTAATTTAAAACCAATAGCCTTCTTACATGGAGGGAAAAGTACAAGTTCTTAAGTCTTGTTATCTATCAAATCTTTGTACTCAACTTTCAAACCTTGAAGCCATTTAGGATAAGCTAGTGCATTTTTTACATTTTCGATTCAAGCTTATCAAAAAACACTCTAGGTTTTAAGTTACACATTTTGACTCTTGTAAACATATGGTTAGCATTATGATGAGAAAGGGCAGTAAAAGTTGATACACTAGCCAAAGGAGTGAATCTGGTAGTAAGTAAAGTTGTAGAGATTTCAGGATTGGGAGATATATGTGTAGGAGAAGATGATGTTTATTGTAGAGTGGTTATTGGGTATAATTGTGTGAAATAGGTATAGGATGAGCAACAACATCAATAGCAGTACCAAGGAGCTTCAGAATAATATGAACGTATAGTATATTCAGATTGAGGCATCATGTAGGTTTGCATTGCATGATTAGTAATATGACAAAAGATTAGGGTTGAAAGGGGATTGGGTGGGACAATCACCTTGATGTTACTTTTGATTGTTGCATTGATCATATATGTACCGGTAATGAGTTAAATCATGCTAAATTTGGCATAAATTTGACATTGTAGATAATTGGAATTGTTTCTTCCCTTTCCCCTTCCACATTTTTGTGCTCTCCCACAACCAACATTGTAGTATTTAGTTCCAATTTCTTAATTCACATGATTTGAAGGCATATCAGATTGTGAAAGATTCACATAAACAATAGGGTTTGGCAGTTCTTGTTGATACTTTTCGTACTGCGTCTCTTGTATCATAACAATGGATTCCACATCTTTAATTGACTGAGAACTAAACTGACCATTGGTCATTAGAACAAACTAGTTGAATTCCTCTGGAAATCCATCCAATAATGCATTGATGTGTTCTTAAGCTCAGAACATAGTTTTATGGATTTAGCTTAGAGAAGTGATTTAAAGAATTTATTGATTTTAACACTAGAAAAGTATTAAGTACATGATAAACCATTGATATAGTGAAACAAGTATTATATATAACTATTCAGATAGATAGTTTACATCAATATCATAACTAACTCAACCTAATCCTAACACAAAAAGAGAAATTAGTTACACATACTCATGTTAACTAACACAAAGGATTAAAGGTTGAGTATAGTAGCATCAAACGCTTAATGACCAATCTCCAATGTGCAACAATGTTAAAGATGACTTTAGAACTCTATGTAACTGTTTCTTTCTCTCTAAAAACTAGGAATGTGAAAAAACAGAAATATGAGCCCGTATTTATAGATTTCAAAAAAGCATAAATTCGCTAAGCAAATTCATGCTCGCTTTGCGAATTGAGGTTTCTTCAAGTGGCGGGAAATGTCAGCTCATCCTTTTTTGTCACCAACCGCCATAATTCTATAAGCAAAACATGCCTCGCTTAGCGAATCAACTCTTGTGATTTTCTTGATCTTTTTGTTTCCACTCGCTTTGACCTAGTTACTGCTTGCCTAGCGAATTGACATTCTCTGAAACTTCCAACTCTCTAACTTGGTTCACTTTGATCTCACTTAGAGAATTAGTCAAGACTCAGTTTCTTGGTTCTTTTCCATCTCATGTATCTTTAAGCACTAAGCGCTACAAAATGTATCTTTCAACACTAAACCGGTTTACTGATATTTACAATAATCAATGGAATTTTTCGTAGATTACTTATAAAACAAGTCAATAAGTGTCTATAAAATAGATGTAGGAATATGTAATTTTGGCACTTATGACTCTCATTATTCTTCTTACATTTCTAGTGTTTAGTAGGCCCACTTATCCTGGACCCACCAACCTTATGTGAATATTATTTTCTGAATTTCTATCAACACCATTAAATAGGTCTTGATTCGGTTGTTCTTCTAGTCAACCCATATCACCAATACGAGAATTAATTATTGCTCCTCATACTCATACTCATACTCATACTCATACTAGCCCACCTCCCACTTATGTTGTTGAATTGTCTTATTGTTCGCCCGTTGTCCAATATGAAAATTAATCGTCTTGCTACTGAATTTTCGCACTTAACTCCATGTCACTTTATATTTATTTTAAATGTAAATTATACTCTTCTTTCATGATAGAAGTTTGAATTACCCTTCCCTCTCTTCTTATGTTGTAATATGCAATCCCCTTTCTAGAAAAATAAGTATTTGGAGTAAATTATATTTCTTTCCCCTAAGAGACGATTGAATTACACTATGCTCTCTTAATATTTTTTTTATAATCAAGAATTAAATATATATATATATATATATTACATTCTAAACCATTTTATGATAGTATAATTCAAAAATAGAAAAAACTTTCGGCCACTATTTAAGGAATTAATTTTATTTTCTTTATAACTTTCAATGTCGATAATAATTAACTTTGAACATTTTTTCCTCAAAAAAACGTAGAACATATGTAAAATATAAAATATAATTTTAGAATACAAAATATAATTTTAACATCCTTTTTATTGGCTTTAAAATTCAAATTCTACATAAAGAAAAGTAATTTGTCAAAAATAATTATTTTATCTTCAATTACTACATATTTTTTTATAATTAAGAAAGGAGGAAATTATTGTAAATTAAAGTAAACTTCATGGTTTATAATATAATTTAAAATATATATTAATGATATTGTAAATAAAAAATATTGAAAAAAATGCATTATATTAAAATGGTCTAAAATGTCTATCTATGGTGGAAGTGTAGTTTGTAATATAAAATGAAAGATGAATGTAATTCAATCATCTTTCAGAAAAATGAATTGTATAAAAATAAAAGTGGAATGTATATTGTAACATGAGAGGAAAGACGGAAAGAGTAATATAATTTTAACATCTCTTAAAAGAGAAGAATGTGATTCTTTTTTATTTAAAATCAAACTAATATTTTAATTGTAAATGATTATTTATTTTATTAAAAAAATATACTAGTACTAGTTTAAGCTCTTTGATATATATAATAGGTGTCGTTAATTGATATTTTTCTATAAAACTCTAAATATAGTATGAAAATTAAAAAATGTTTTGACCGAGAAACATTTTATAATAATATAATTTTTATACGTATAATATTTTTTTTTATATTGAGATTCGAACAATATTTATAGATCAATTAATTTCTTTTCTTTAATGTCAGATGATTTTTTTTGTTGACATTATAGATAATTTTTTTGTTAGACTTAGTATTTTTCTAAAACTTGAAAACCAATTTTTTTTTTTATGAATAAATTTTTGGCTGAAAAAAACTTAAAAGGTATTGTATCATATCGAGTAAACTACTAGTATTCTTTAAAACCATCCAAAAAATTAAATGGTTTAATTTAAATTTTGATTCAAATAAAATGTGTTGATAGAATTAATATAGGTAAATGTTATGTATTTATAAACATTAAGATGTTATCTCAGTGCTAAAATAAAAATGAAGATAACTCTAAAATCATAAAATCCTTCTAGATTTAAATATTTTCACTCACTAAATACCCTCCCCCTAATTTTGTCCTTTTAGGATGTGTTTGGTTTGCCTTTAAAAAAAAATGATTTTCTTCAAAAAAAAAAAAAGGGTTAGAGATTTTTAAGAAATGTTAAAGCTAATTTTCATTTGTTACCTATCATAAAAATTATTTTTTAAAGATTTGAAACTTTGAAACTTAATTTATTTGTTGTTAGACGAAATAGATTTTTTTTAATAAAAACTATTAAAAACAGTCTTTCATTTTAAGGTTAAAAATAATTTTCTTGACGAAATAGATTTTTAAAAAATCCAAAACAAACACTATTAAAAAAATAAAATATTAAACTAAAGATGCAGGTAGAGCCATCCTTTTCAGTCTTCTCTCAAACTTTATCTTTTTATCTTTTCCCAATACACAAACTCTTGTCTTGTTGTGACCTGTCTATCACAAAAAAGAATAGGAAAGTATAATTTTAGTTGTCCTTCTCTTCTCAATTTGGGATGGAATGGAATGATTAAAAATGTTCACACATCTTCCTCTTTCTACCCTTTTTCTTCTTTCCTATTCAAGTGCCTTTTGATTCTTTTTTCTTTTACTTTTCTTATTTTCTGTAAGTCGACCACTATCTTTATGCTTTTTAGAATAAAATCCATTCTCGTGGAAAAGAGTAAAAGACACTCTCGAATCACTTTATATCGGGTTTGTGGGTGAATCACTTGTTTTTTCTTCCATCCCTTTGTTGTTTTAGTTAATTTTGATTCTACCACTTTATCTCAATTAGGGGAGAAACACACACACATGCATGCAGTGCCTGTTTTCATCATATTACCCCCCCTCGTGCAATCAATATTTCTTATTGTTTCCCTACTTATTTTAATTCTCTTATAATAGAAAACACTCATTTTGAATTTCTTAATATTTTTTTTTTTCAAAATGACAACATAGTATACACTATTAGAAAAAAATCAATAAAAATAGAAATATATAAACAAATTTGGTCTTTAATTTTAAGGCCGTTACTAAAGTCTCATATAACATAAAGAGAAGGTCTGATATGAGTTTATAAAGCATGACACCTCCACCTTACAAATTGATTATGTAAGAATAAATTTACCAAATATAAATAGTATCAAAGTCTATTGATTCAGTCATGACCGCCACTTCTTTTTTTTTGAAAGACATGACCACCACTTATATTTATGGACAATCGATCACAATAGTATTGATAACAACAAGTATATTGGAAAAAAAAACTTAAGTCTTACCTAGAATAAAAATAAAGGTCTTGTTAACAAGTAATCTAAGGACATTGTTTAAGGAAACCATAAATAGAAATATTCTCTTGAAAACATAAGTCAAACATATAAAAAAGTAATAATCACACATATTTCTATGCAAAAGTTACTATTATTGATTGCTTAAACAATACCCCAAAGACACTTGTTAGCATTTCCCTAAAAATAAATGCTTAAAATGAGTTTGTCTTTCTTAATTTCTTTAACCTAATTTTCCGGTGTTATCCATATTTCAATTGAACTCCTGATTATTATGATGAGTTCATTTATGTGGAAAGGAAAATGCTAACAAAAGTATTATGGTATTTGTTAGCATGAACTTAACTTAATTGAAAACCCGATGATTAATTTTCTTTGTTTTAACCCAATCTAGTTTGCTTTATATAGTAACTTTAGAAATTTGTAGAAGTAGTAGGATCAGGATGGTTCGAATTAGGTGGTAGGAAAGTGGGTGGAGTAGTGTCCAATTGAAATGGAATGCTACTACACAACACAACACAACACAACAGAACAAGGTGGGGTAAATAAAATGAAATGGCAGTACTGTACTATTGACTAAATGTAAGGTAAGATGTTGTTGGGCATTTAACGTCAGCATGTGGGAAGTATAGAGTGAGACATATCTGATCTGACACAATTTGATCAGTAGTCTCACTATGTACAGAAATTGATGGCCTATAATTGTAGCTTTTGCCTTAGCTTAAGAACCACGTTCGCTCCAAAACAACATCACACCCAATTCTGCGACATTACATGAATGGATGAATATTATCAACAGAAACAGACAACAAACGATATTTCTAAAAAGTACTGATTCATTCATATCGTATCAAGAAACAAAGATGATAATAATGGGTAGTTTGTGAAATATCACACTTTTTAAATGTGATTCATAATTATATAATTTTCTTGATATGCTGCAAATTGCAAACTGAACTCTATATAATCATACATACCGAATTCTTCATATGTCGCGTATCGCAAATCTGTATTTGTATCACATACCAATGTGAATTGCGAATTACTATACGACAATGAGTGTGAATAAATGGAGTATGTGTTCTTGAGACATAAATTAGCAAATAAATTTTTTATAATTAAATTTTTAACAAGTACCCTAGATGTTCTTAGGCATTTGTTATCATGGTATACGAATTAAATGGGATAACCTAAGAAGTGGATGAGTGTTTGGATTGAGGTGGTCCTACTATTGCACAATGGAATCAATTCAATTTATTTCTACCCACGCCACACGAGACCTATTCATCTTTTATTCATTTCTTGTTGAAATTTTAAATTTTGGAGTAATAATAACTTGGCATAGACTGTGGAAATGGGAAGACTACAACAATGAACAAGTGGTTATGGAGAAGGGTGAAGAGTCAGAAGAGAACGTGAAATGGCAACATCTGAGGACCACGCTACATTGGAAGTTGAAATTGTGAATAAGAAAGGAAGAAAACAAACAAATGGGAAGGAATTAAGATTAGCAGAAAGTGTAAGTTAGTACTCCCTCCGTTCCTTTTTAAGTGTCTCTTTTGAAGAAAATTTTTGTTTCTAATTAACTGTCACTTTCAAAGTTCAATACAAAATTAAATGTTGTTTTACCAATATTACCCTTAGTTATTTATTGCGGAGAGAGAAATATATAAAATAAGATATTAAATGAATAAGGTCATTATAGTAAAAGTATAACTTATTGCATTAAAAGTAGTAACATTTATTGATTGTCTTGGTTTGTGTAAAATGTCAAAAAGTAACAATTAAAAAGGAACGGAGGTAGTATAATTCTCCGTCAGTCTCAAGGTTATGAAAGTTAAGTTAGGGTAATCCCAAATATACGTATCATATACTCCTATCTATGTCTATGTCTATCATAAAACAACTAAGTCTTTGGCGTGGCATAAGGCTGTCAATATGGACAAATTTTGTAGAACTAGTTAATTAAGGTATTTGTATTTATATGTTCTTTTGACGTGTGCAATTTTGTATACCATACAAATTATTGACTGTGAACTTATTTTATTCATTAGCTAGTTCATATATTTTTTATATAAATTGACATCGTTCAATGGTTTGGATAAATGTGTTATTGATGCAAAGTATCAATTTAATTTAAGACTAATTAATATTCAAAACCTTGAGGGAAGTCTTTCATTTTAACCACGGTTTTCTATCTACGAAGCTAAAGCCTAAAACATTGTTAAGGGATTCAAACTATATATTTCACTCGGATCAATATAATGCCGGTTATTATGCAATTATTTCTGTAATAGTTTAGGGGTGAGAATCACATAAAAGTGAAAAAACACGTATTCAAATTCTTGACTGAATGCATCAAGTGTTCGTGAAGTTACCAACTCAAATGTTCATATGAGATCCTTCTCTAAATTTGATTTTTATCTACAACAATCTTTATCAAAATTATTTTATCTTTTGATGGAATTCTAATGAAATTTTTTCTTGAAACTGAAAACTTATTTGTTACTCCCTCCGTTCTGGATTAAGTGAGTCATTTGCTCATTTCACACTTATTTAAAAAATGTATAAATAAATGAGAGAAAAATGGTTTTACGTATTTTTGTTAAGTATTGATGCATTTTCATTAGCATAAATATAAAGTGAAATATATTGAATTTAAAGTGATAAAAGTGATATTAATTAAAGTTATAATTACAAAAAATAATTAATATTATATTAAAAAATAAAATGAATAAGTTATTTTAGGACAATTTTTAAAAAAAAAAAAAAAGATAACGACAGAGCATATATTAACCCTACCTTGGAGAGTGGGTTCTATTTAGCCTTAAAAGTAGAAAGGGCCACGACAGCATGATGATGACAATAATAAGAGGGTGATATTATAGGACTGCTGCAACCATGGGTTATTATTGTTTTGAAAGTGTTGCCAGGCAGTGAGTGGGGTTCCCTCTGCTCATTTCATAAACACTCTCAAGTCTCATCCTACTGCCTATTCCCAAATCCAAATCTCCAACACTGCAACATTGTCTCCGTTGTCCCCACCATCCATCTTTGTGCTGCTTCTAGCCTTCTCTCCTTTCCTTGTCCATCCCTATCCCACTAAATTAAACATATATAGGACCCTTTTCCCAAAAATATGATATTATAAATTGATGAGAGAAATGAAAAAAATATTGATCCTTTTAAAAATACTAATTATTTTATTATTTTTTTACTAGTTAGTTACTATTTTTTATAGAAAGGTAGAGAAACAAATAAAATATCCAAGTATTGTAAATTGATTAAATATTCAATGTGTTTAAAAGAAATTTATTGAAATATTAGTATATTATAGTACTACATATTAACATTAAAATTCTAAAATTGTCTTAAGAAAGTGGTACTATGGTGTGATGTAATTTTTTGAAGAATAAAGCGGTGATGTGATTTAATTTTATGTGTATGTAAAATAAAATTACACGTTTGTACCAAAAAAATAAAAATTACACGTCAATGCATAAAAATTATAAAATATTAATCAAGTTCATCATTTTGTCTTGATTTTTTTTATCAAATGTTCATGTATCAACATGTAACAAACCGAGTAATATTTATAATTTATAGATCATTTTGAAATATTAATAATATAGGGGACTATGATAATACACACTCCTACAATTTCAAAACAAAATTAGATATTTACTTATTCTAAATTCATAAATTTAAATTTTAGATTTGTTAAAAATTTGATAGCAAAGGATTTTTTCCTTTTAGATGAAACATTAATTCTATGTCATGGTTATCTTTTTATACATTAATATACTATGTATAAATCTATGAATATATAATTGAATGGGTGACAATGGAAGTTCACATGCACTAAATCCATAAAATTTAAATGGAAAAGAGGGAGAAGAAAACAAAGTCATTGAATGGATTGACCTTAAGGAGCAATCTAACATTTTCAATTTCAACAATGATGAAATTCAAAGATAATGGAAATGGGACAAGTTTGGGTCATATCTTGCTTTCACTACGTTGGTTCCATTATCCTTCTCTATTTAATTGAGACCCACTTCGTTTACTATTTACACCGACTCGACTTCAACATCAACTTTAGTAGCAACATTTTTTTTTTAATTGATGAAAACTTTAGTAACATTTTGCTAGAAGTGTTAACCAAGTGCATTGCATCTATTCCTTCATATGTTCCCACACTATTCCACTATTTTATTCGTTTTGAAATATCACTAAACAAAATTGTTCAAATTCTTTACACTTATTCCACTATTTTGCGGCATTGCACTAGATAATAGATGGATATTGGAGTTTGTGACCGTGTCAACAACGTTCATGAGTGGAGCTAGTTGATAACCGTGTTGGAGTTGGAACCAAGGAAATTGAATCACAGTCCAACTGCCCTCATAAATTCTTAAGGCTGCATTGTCGCGAAGTTAGGACCCGATCTACCTTGAAGGACATAACACAAAACATAAGGCTGCATTGTTAACATAAATATTCAACCAAATTCATACACGTTCAAACACAAACTCGACACATTCAAAATAACGCTTTGAACACATTCAACCAAATTCATACACTTTCAAACTCAAACTTATTCAACATTCAACCAAATTTATAACATAAATACTAAAATACATACATACGGAACGTGCTGAAAATAACCAAATTTATATATAATTTGTCACATCAATGTTGCGGTAATAAAATACCAATATACATCAAAGTCATAAGAATCGAGTGGAAACATTAAAAAAAAAAACTATAAAATCCCCCATCTGCATAACTTAAATATGTCCTCCTCCTCCTCTTCCCACACCTCACTCAATACTAGATGACCAGATCCATTTCTTCGGCAATATTATTTACAATACCATATAGATCATTTTAAGCGGTACCTATTTCCATCTCATCCAACACCATGAGCCTAACCCTCCTACATAGCTACAAAGTATCTAGAGTTTTATTGATATTCTCCTGCTCTATCAAAACCTCCATATTTATCGGCCTAGGCAGGATCAAATAACATGAGATGAGAAATCGTGTAGAACTAGAAAATATAACCTGAAATGGCTTGCCGCATGTCTTCAGGTACAACATGCAACAAGTAATCTTGTAATGTTTGATATATCTGAAAGGCATTTAGCTCTGGTGCGACAGAGGGGTGCCTTAGAATGCTCTAAATACGTCCATATTACTTCTCTAGCAAGTGGTGATAATTCATCTTGCGGTCACACTTGATCCATCTAAAGAACCAACATATGTCTTCGAACGGACGCGTCTGATGATGAATGTCATATGGGTTGAATCTAACATCATCTACCTCTACATGATCCAAGAAAGTCATGTAGTTATTCAATGACTTATGGCCCCTTCCAGGACTGAACTGGGTTGCGTGTGGCCTGTCCTCAGTATATTTGGGGTCGACTACAAAGAGAAATGTGTCAAGGAAATATTCCATAACCCATATGCTTGAAGAAAAAAATTGCAAACACATTAAATTACGAAATAAATAATTACCTGCAAGATGGTCAAGTATCCAATCATTTTCTTTCATTCAGGTAGTGGTAGAGATAGGCTAGAGCTGCAGCACCCCAAGACCACTGATTATCTGTAGTGAGATCTCAGAAGTACTCTAGAAACAACACATCGACGAAATGCCGACTCTTGTAAGTAAAAAGGATGCATCCAACAAGGTAAAGCAAGTAAGCTCGTATACACATAGTCATATGTTCATCTCTGACAACCTGTAATCGTGGTTCACTATCGAGTTGCAAGGCTTTTGTTTGATGATCCTGGAAGGTTTCAAGAAACCAATTGTAGGTTATATGAGCACCTTTCAGTTTGTCGCACTCACTGAGCCTCTTCTAGTCCAATCCAAGTAACTTATTAAGCAACAAACAATCGTGTTTTTTTGCTCATTGCGCTCGATGGTTCATCAACTTACCATGTATATGCAGGTGCAAAAGGCATGACACATCATCAAGTGACATGTTCATCTCATCAATGGGTAAGTAAAACTTGCTAGTCTCTTCATGTCACCACTATGTCAATGCAACACATAGGTTTGGATTAATTGAATTAAATGAGGTCGAATAAGCGAAGAAAGATCAAAAACGCCCACTACATCCCAAAACCATGCCAGATGATGTGACGATTTATCCATGTTGACAATTTTCTTCCTATGATTTATGCATTTGAGTGGTTTCGTACATCCCTGAAAAACAAATAAGCAAAAATATAAATATAATTATGATGTTAATTGAACAAGAATAGAAAAATAATGAGAGACAAGAATGAAAGGAACCATGTTACTAAAACATTAGAGAAGTTACAATGCATACATTCAGTCTTAGACAAACTGAACAAAGACAATCACATAAATTATGTTGGAACAAGAAGGGTCTTGTACAATTCCTCTAAGGTTTTGATGATAACAAAGTATTGAAAAATAATTGGATATACTAATATTTGTTCAAGTGTGCAGGATCATAGATTGTATCCATCAAGTATTGAACATGTATTAAAGCATCAGAAGCACAAGAGAAGCTCAAAAAGACTATGGTAAAAGATCTGAAGAAAGGTCAACCAGAAGTTAACACATTGGATCAAAAGAAAAAGGACGTCTCTCAGAAGCTGAAGAGATCATCAGACTCTGTGAAGATTACCAGACTCAGAAGACCTAGTTAGACACAGAAGAACCTATCAGACTTGGAAGACCTTCAGACTTCAGAAGTACCTGAGGGACCCAAACTCCACGTCAGATTTGTCGTCTTCTATAATTGTCCACATCAAAGGATCTGAGCACAATTTTGTCTTCTTCTGACCATGTGTAGAAACAAACAAAGAACTTCAAGGGCAATAAGAATGAACAAATACTTCCTGTTTCAACAAAGGATTTTTGAATGAACATCAAACGGAATTATTCATATCAAGCAATGGCTCAACGTCCTTGATTTGAAGCTTCTCAACTACTATTAATGTGTTGGCACTCTTCTCCAACGTCTCTCAAATCTCTGCATATATAAGGAGCTGAAGACCATGAAGAAGATTAACAAGACTCTGTTATTTTACTGTGTCATTACTCTGTCAAATTAAATAGCGCAGAAACACTTAGGATCTTTCTTACCAAACTTTGTATCTTAGAAATCCTAGAGTTGTAGAAAGTATGTTCATTTGTTCAGTTACATTAATCATTTATATATATATATATATATATATATATATATATATATATATATATATATATCCGGTGTAAGAACAAGTTTGTTTATATTTGTTGTAAACAACTAGAAGTTTCTTGCTTGTGAAGCTTGAGCATATAAGTCTCTTGGTGAAACCTTGAGCATATGAGTCTCTTGGTGAAACCTTGAGCATTAGAAGTCTCTTAGGGTTGCCCTTTGAGCATTGGAAGTCTCCTGCCTGCGTGCTTCAACATCAGAAGTCTCTTAGAGTTGTCCTTGAGCATTAGAAGTCTCTTGGAGTTGTCCTTGAGCATTGAAAGTCTCTTGGTAGTGACCTTGAGTAAAGAAGTCTCTTGCAAGGGTGCTTGAGCATTGAAAAGTCTCTTGGAAGAGTCCTTGAGCAATTGTAATCAGTAGTGATTATAGTGAAATCTCTTGGAAGTACAAAGGGACTGGACTACTCTTGTGTTGTGGAAGGAACCAGAATAAATTGCTTGTGTCTGCTCTCTCTCTCTCTCTATCTTTTATCTTTGTGTTCTGTATTCTGTTGTACTCAGACTCTGTATCAGAATATGTACTCATCAAATTTTGATAAGCTTTTAACACTCAGAAAAAGAAAACCAGAAAAATTCAACACAATTCAACCCTCCCTTCTTGTGTTTTTCTCACCTTCAAATTTCATATCAGTTATTAAACTAAAAATAACTGTCGTCCAATACAAATTCCACGTCAATCGTCCTAAACACAATATTTAACAAAATAAAAAACATACAAATGTACTCACTTCTACCATCCATATATTGATTACAATGTTCTTATCAGAATTAGGCAATAATGGCCAATATGAAGGCCCACCACATAATCCCATCTAAACGTCCTCAGGTGGTGGTGTTGGTGGTGGGTCCGACGATGGTGGTGATGGGTACCATGGTGATGGCGCCTATGGCAGCTGATGATGTTGCTCATACTCATACAACTTTGCAGCTTCTAAAGGATATGCAGTCAGTGAAGTGGAGGCGTCGTCATCGCCGGTAACCTGCCTATGGCGACCCTGTTTAGGAGGATTAGCTTATGTATGTTGTCTGCGTACAAAGCTGTGTTGGGTCATCCTACCAAGTCTCAACCTGTCAACGTTGTCAGCCATATCTAGAACAAACAACAACACAAATTAATCATTCATTGAAGCATTTCATAAAACACAGCACAAAATTAACATTCACATTCGTAATTAGTATTTCAATAACTAAAAACACCCTAACCTTGAACAAGAACATAACATATCAATATAATTAGTATTCAATTAACAAATACAAGTTTTGTATCCTACATTCCCCTTTTAATTGATCAATAACTATAAACACTATAACCTAGAACGACAAAATGAGAGGAAAATAAGTAAAAAATAACAATTAGTTGTTAGTAAAATGAAGATAAACGAGCACAAATAAACATAAATCAATGATTGAAGTAAGAAACGTGTGTGGATGAGTCAAATTGTAAGTTTTAGAGCCATTTTTCTTCAAAACTTAATATCCAGACTTATCAAATCGTAACTCCTATATTTGCTAGGTCAAAAGTTAACCCCTTAACAAATCAGGAGTTACAGACAGAGAAGGGTATTTTGGGGAGTTCGAGGGGCCTTGAGCAAAATAAGGGGCTTCTAGAGCAACTTTCATAAACTATATCTATTGAAAAAGGGGTTCAGATAAAATATATGTATTGATTGAATGAACGATAAGCCCAAAACAACAATAGAGATAAAAGAATAGAAAAGAAAATCAATGCCCATTCAGTGAAAAAAAATAGAAGAAAATAAAGTTTTTCAAATTAACCTAGCAGACCAACCAACCTCGACCGATCACCGCCATGTTTTTTCATCAGGTTGAACAAGCAGGTAAATTGAAGTGATCAAGTTAAAAACTTTAACTCGCCCAGTCTAAAATATAATGTTAACATGTCAAATTAAATCGATCCGCTTTGCCAACTCTATCCACATTTGGTTATTTTTTACTATTCAAACGCATAACCCTTCACCCGGTCTAAAATATAATAATCTTTAAAATTGTTAACATGCAACTTATATTTGAAGTTTTTAATAGGTACTTCTTAAAATTTGAATTTGACATATCACAACCTTATTAAATCAATTTATAAGATGAAGATTGCTAACAATTGTAAACTTATATTCAAATTTGAATTTGACCTATCTCAACTTCATTGTTTATCAAAAATAATAAAAAAAATCTTGTTCAATGTGAGTTTTTTTAACAGTGCTATTATAAAATGTAATTTATTAAAAGAATAAAAAAGATAAAGTAAATTTTATTGCATCATTGTATATATTAAATAAATATGTTTTAGCTATTTATTATATATAAAAAAAACAATATTAATGATAATTTTACAAAGATATTTGAATTATACTAATTGTAGGATTTTAAAATATTTAACGACTATTTTTTTTTAGGGGATATTTAACGAGTATATTAAAAACTGCAATTGTCATCAATATATGTAATTAGTTAATTAGTTGTTGGTTAATGAGAATCGAAAAAAGTTGTAATTCAGTTTAATATCACGGAATTTATTTTTCACAACAGATTAAAAACTTTACCTAAGGAATATGTGCATACGTTTTTTTTTTTTTTTTGTAGACCTTACATGCTTCTACTAGGTCAAGCCATTGGATTATAATCACTCTCAATAGACATCATTAGAAGATGAAAAACAAAATCTGGAATTTCTTTCAATTGGCTAACATTGTATTATTTTCAAATCACAAACAAACTAGTTTCTCTTTCAATGTTCCTTTTTCTTCTTTTACTTTCTCTAAAGAGAGTCACCATGAACAAGTTGTTCACCTTAATACAATATCCATGAACCTTAGGTCAAAGATATCAAATTGTAGAACATAAAAGAAGTCACATGACATGGTGTCACCACACCTCAGTAAGAAACTCTTTCTACAAGTGATTGTATGAGGTTTTTGATGAACTAACTATTTGCATGTTTGGATTAACAATGTGTTTGACAAAATCACAATGACACCGTGATTTTGTTGAAGCTCCAAATTGTAGTTTTTGTCAAAATCACAAAGACATCGTGATGCTGCCCCACTCACCGTGATTTTGTTTGAAGCTCAAAAGTGTAGCTTTTGCAAAAATCACAGTAACACATTGTGATTCCGCCAAACTCACCCACAATCCAAACATGCGGTATAAGATGTAGCACAATTTTATTGCATGTAATCTTCATAATAGTTGTCACTTATCACAGACACAAATCTCTCTAGCCATGGAAGTTGATGAAGATCCTTCAAAGGGTCTACAAATGATTCTGTACATTGAGGAGGAGGAGGAGATTGGTAGGGATTGTGGTCACTGAGACTAAAACCTCCATCAAGGAACCGTTGTATAAGCGCAAGTTGCGACCGTTCTTGATCTGAGTACGCATCCATGATCATAGAAGTCTCCCATGCCCATTGTTCTGATTCTTGAAGGGAGTTTGTCAGGCTGTCTTCATCCCAAAACGCACATTGACATGTTTGTTGGCCGTCTCTGTACTCAGCACCACAAGAATAGCAGAACTCGTGACCACACCTGAAAATTTAGACACATGAAATCAAAACTATTGTGACCTATGAAGAAATGACATGGACATGGACATGGACATGGACACTAAACACGACATTGATACGACGACACCAACAATAATTTGAGAAAATGAAATATTTGAACAGGAATACAACCACGACATGTGTTAGACATTAGACATGCCACTTCATAGTGCTACATAGATTATGACAGAAGTGTCTGCTTATGTTATACTAAGGAAATTCAACAATACATAGACTTCTAAACTTCTCAACAATCTATTATATCATTATCAAACATACAACATACTTTAAACCTTAGAACAAAGTTATCAACATGCAAATGGCAAGGCTATTTTTTGAATCGTGATCTTGTATCTTTATCAATATCAGTTAATATGGTATCAAAGGGATATAGCTCTAAAAAGGCAATGTAAATAAGTACCAATAAAACGAAGGAAAATATTAGTAGCTCTAACCCAAAGTTAACCATATAAATCTAAATAAAATATGGCACTGGAGTATCTCCTTCCAGTAATACCAATTGATATATTAGTACGCCGGTTTGATCCACCGTTGAGCATAAAATACATTATTTTCTAAGGTGCCTACAACGTTTTCATTAAATGAACAAAAAGGTTCAATCCTACATTCAAGGGTTGAGCCTAATTTAAGTGATTTCATTCCATCTTGGATTTGGAAAATGTCCCTTATTCTATTTTCATTAAATTAACATAAAGGGTCACTTACTCTTATTAAATAACACTAATGAAAATTTACTAGTATACTTGAGCAATTTCAGATAACTGGAAGTATTAATTTGATAGAGAGAGGAATTAAGGGAATAACAAGCACGGATACAAAGTGTTCTGTGCTTCACTCCTGTTCATTCTTCGCTGCTAATGAATGCCAGTACTGATCATATTCATTAAACAGTTTCAAACATTATTCTTAAAATGTAAGTCGGTCCTAACTCCTTTCAAAAAAAAGTTGGTCCTAACTCAACCATACAAAACTAGCTTGTAAGGTAAGAATTGCCCAAGCTTTATAAGCAATACATAGGTCATATCTCTAGTCGACGTGGGAATCTCAACACTCCCCACACAGTCCGGATTAGACATCGAAAGCGTGGATAATGCAGGTGGAATAACATGGATCTCAGCAATTATATTATCTTTTTTACTAGCCCAACCTAATACAAAATACTTTCAGCTTTGATGCATAGAGCTCACCTTAAACTGGCACGTAATCTATCCTACAATAAAACTTATTAAAATTAATGTAACCTAAATGGCTGATCATCTCAGGATGACCACTTCTGCAAGTTAGTTGGCAGACTCAGCTTTGCTCTTCTCAAGCCTTTAAATTATTTAGCTTTTCGATCAGAAAACTATTTTCCAATCCTACATCCTCTTCTCTCACATCTATCCAATAAAATATCCATGTAATGCCTTTTATATCTCCAACCATAAACAATTCGATAATAGTGAAAGCAATAGAAACAATCTCTTTATCTATCTCTTTCCATAATCACATTTAGTTTACTCACCTATGCAACCAAATTAATAAGAACAAGAACAAGAAATGAAAATAGAAAATGTTCACAAGCCCCTAGTTTTTTGCTTTAGTTGTTTCACAAAACTATTCTGTTTTCAGTATTATCAAAACGAAAGAAAATTTGATCATTCTAATAATGCCCTTGTTCAGAAAACATGTACTATTATAGAACTCACTACCCAGTCCCGATTAATTACCTAGTGATCTGAATCAATTTGAACCTGCAGCATTAGGTCATAGATTACATTGAGTACAGTAATCTGAAACTGATATTGAGGTCTACATATACAACCGAGAAATTATATTTGTACAACCAATTTTGGGACAACTTTTGGGACAACCTTTTTTTCCTCTTCTTTTGAGACAAAAACAATAGAAAGAGTAAGAACACAATGTGAGTATGAGAGAGAGTTGTCCCAAAAGTTGTCACAAAATGGTTGTACAAATATCATTTCTCATTTGTATTAAGGTTACTATTGAGAGTCACACATTGAATGAGATATGATATGAACATATGTTTTTAAGTGGGAGACATGCCTCACCTTACAAGCCACTTTTGTAGGATTGAGTTAGGCCCAAGGGCCAAGTCCAACCAAAATTCTAAGTTGGTATCAGAGCTTATCCAAAATTCGTTGTGGCACCACCCACTATCAGACCATTCAAGTCACGCTCTAGATGTCCAATCATGGACATGAGAGGGGTGTAGTGAGATTCCCACATTGAATGAAATATAACCTAATGTGCTTATAAGTAAGAGGCATCTCTCACCTTATAAGCCGGTTTCGTAGGGTTGCGTTAGGCCCAACCCAAATTCTAAGCAACATAAATATATCAAGTGGTGTAATTCTCAAACAGAAATTGAAGCGAACCCATATCCCAAATTAATAAGGCTTATGAGATGAGGCCAAAAAGGAAGGATACCCCTAATCAAAGTATGAAGTGTGATGCAGCTGGTCAGATTTAGGGGAGAGGTGGGGAAGTAACCAACTGCCTATGTGGCAAGAGTAGTTGTGATGCATGTTCGGAAGGTGAGTATATATGTATACGGTTAGCGAAATGCATATAAAATGAACCAGCCCTTTCTTTTCATTTTCATATAAAGAGAAGTTGTGTCTTACCGGCATGTCATGTGGTAACAACCTTGAGTAAGCTCAATCATTATACGACACTGCTGACAACGCTTCCACCTTTTATTCTGAGCAAGACGATGCAAGGTAATGTCAGAAGCATCTCTCTCCTCTTCTGGCAAACTCTGAAATTCTTCACAGCTCATGGAAGAATGCCAAGGAACACCACAGCCCACGCAGATAAACCTCTGACAAACAGGACACTCGATACAAGAATTGTCCGACTGACTAGATGAACCGTCCATTGCTGATAAACACTCGCAAGGATCAAGGAGAACAGAACAATTCGGAAATGGACAATAAAATCTTTCTGACTGGACAATATTTGCTTCTGAAAGGGCTTTCTCGAGAGATTCGAAGGAGATGAATGGAAGAAAAGATTTGCACTCGGGTGTAGAGATACAATACCTGCATCCTGGTTGAGGACATCTTATAGGGACCTGACAACATTGTAGTTTACCGTCAGCATAGGACCTCAAGCAATGTGAACAGAATGTGTGTGAACATTTCAAGGTAATCATCATTGGCACTGGCTTGTCGTCGCAACAAATAGAACAGTTCTCGAGCAATTTTTCGCCATTTACTGGAAAAGAGACGAGTCCCATAGCTACTTTGGCCAGCTGCATTGGCTGCTCAACATCAATGCTTGGTATAAGCTTCAGATCAAAAGTTTCAAAATTATTGGCATGTTCAAGAATCCTTTCTCTCAGTGCCATCAAAAGCGGCATGTCCAAATTTTTCTCAGCTGTTATCTGTCAAAAAAATCCACATTCAAACAAACATAGTTAAAGACAAGGGCATGCTAAAAACACGCAAACACACAGTTAAGAGTTAATAGAGGTTATGTCAAAGCATGGCTTCTAGAACACAAACCTCTTAAAAAAAAATATCATACGCAAACTAAAGAAACTAAACAAGGAGTCCAGAGAAAGAAACTTCAAATCAAGGAAATCAGAAGTAAATGATATACATTCAAGATACAAATTACAATAAGAAAATAAAAAATTTGAAATGAAAATACCATTGCACGTTTAAGCACGCCCAAGAATTGACCAAGACTTTAGAGTAAGCAATAGAAAATATTATAATGCTTACCTCAGAGTTCATCCACAAAAGTAAAACATGACCCTGAGAAGCATACCTAAACAACTGGTGGCAAAAATAACAAGGCAACACTTTAAACAGACATACACGGTTGTTTAGATTGACTTATTTGAGTTTTATTGCATGTTTGAGAAAGCTTACGAAAACAACTTATTACATGGCCATACGCTCCTTTCAGCCTATTTCTATAAGCTTGCCATGATAGTTTATTAAAACAACTATCTTATACGAAAACTATTTAACTTTATTTTATCTGTTGCCGTAGAAATAACATTTACATAAGTGTTTATTAGCTTTTGTTATAAGGGCTTAATTAAGGTGTATATCAAAATAGAGTAATGCTAAAAAGTAAATAAATAAAGTACAAGTGATTTTCAATTTTATAATTATAGGGTTTGTCATAATCTTCATCAATATACATAAATTGTAATTGTCACAACAAATAAATCTTAAGATCAATTACTGAACCACTCACTAACCTTATATAACAACTCAGAATCAGTGAAAGCGTAAACCGTACGGATCTTGTTCTGCAAAGCTTCCAACAACCCATCCATGAGTGCCAAGTAATCAACCATTGGCTCCTCAGCATAAAAATCAAGCCTTTTCTGCACCCTTATAGGAGGAAGATTTGATGATCTTTCCATAAACACTCCAATTCCAGAAAACCCTGAAGTTGAATTTTCAACACCAGTAATTGATAACCCCTTAAAGAACATTCTTACTGAAAATTCATCAAGTTCTTCCTTCAACCCTTCCACCACTTTCTCCTCAGTTTCTTTCCACTCTTTATGTTCTTCTTCTCCTTCTTCTTCATCTCTTTCTTCTGCATCTTCACAGCAACTGCAAAACTCATCTTCTTCTTCCTCCTCAACATTAACAAATGGTTCATAATCTAAAAAAGCTTGATCCTCCATTTAAAAAAAAATATACAGAGATTTTCAATTACAACAATATCTCAAATTTCAGCATGGTCCATCAACAAATTGACCTAAAAAATCAATTTTTTTTAACAAGAATAATTCCCAATAAAAATTACAAAAATGATGACCCTTTTGGACCCAATTGATGAATCAAAGTAGAAAAATAGAAGTGAAGAATTTGAAGAATGTGATTCACAAATCTAATTCTTAATTCACCCTAAGAGTAAGAGCAAAAGAGGGTGTGATGATACTATAAATCAATATGGACCCTCATTCATAGGTCATTCATTGACTTTGAGAGAGAGAGAGAGAGAGAGAGAGAGAGAGAGAGAGAGAGGGAGGGTGTGTGTGTGTGTGTGAAGCTACCATACTCCTTCCTTATCTGTAAAGTGGTTGGAATTTGGTACTATTATTCTATTGTTGCTATTATTATCTAGGCTGTGATTCTCAAATATAGTACACTATATGTCAAAAAAAAAAAATATAGTACACTATATATATATTTTTTATTTATTAATATAGTATAAGAATAAGATTATGCAAATAATTTAAAATTTTATAATATAAATTGATTGTTTTTATATAAATAAAAAATTAGTAGATGAAAATTAAACTATTCATTCATCACATGGCATCACCTAATTGTTGGTTGGTCTAAAATAAAATGTTTGATTGATTCCCTTAGATTGACCTCATTATAATATATATCATTAAAGAAATAATAGGAGATTATTTTGTCCATGTAAGAGGAAAGATGTTAATTGAGTTATAAGAATTTAATATTACAAGTTCAAGGTACATAGATGTAAGAGGAAAGAGATCAACAAAATTTTACAATAAATATGTAAGTGTGATTGGTAGTGAAGAAAAAACTAAGAAGAGATAAATATGTATGAGCTATTGTGAGAAATGTAGGAAATAAATAAAATTTGATGTATTGTTTAGTATAAGGAAGATAGAGATCTGAGTTTTGAACTCACGTTTAAGCATGTAAAAACGTTAAAAATTTTAAAGAGAGTTTGTCGTTTATTTTAATTTCACAAGACTCAAATAATTAATTTTTGCAATTGTCGCAGATGATACTAATTTACACCCAAAATATAAAAAAATATTGATTTTTTTTTAAAAAAAAAGTACAAGAATGTCTCAAAAATATCATTGGATTAAACAAATAGAAACATAATAAAGAAATAAAAGTAACAAAATATCATTTATTCCGAATTTTGAAGAGATAGTAAAAAGTAGTGGATTCCACTTTTTTAATCTTTTATCTATCTCTCCCTTTTAAACCAATAAAGAGAAGTTCATTATCTCTTACCTACCACTTCTTTTTCATCTCACTTTCTCATTTACTTCTCTAAATAAATTCAGGCTCGACCAAACACATATTAAAACTTAAGAAGGATTTTAATATGAAAGTCTTTTGAAATTTTTTTTGATCAAATCTTTTGAAGTTCATAACAGTACTTTAATAAAATTATTTTATTTTGGTTTTAATTAAATTTTAGATAATATTTTATTAATTTTAATAGAATACGAGACTTTTTTATCTAGTACATTTTTATCAAGTAAATATTTTACAAATGTTTTGAGGCTTAAGACATTCGTCTTTGTGCTCTTACGATTGGGCCGACCCTTAACCAATCACACCTTTTGCATGAGTAAAAATCCAGCCAAATATATCAACTCCTACCAATTTTTTTATGGAAATATATTTACTTTATTTCTTTTGATATAAAAGATTCAATACATGTTGGATACATAAGAAAACTTGAGGGGTAGGCGTAGATGTGGTCACCCTTACCCATATTAAGGAGAGAACAACACCATTTGATTTTCTGCTATCAAACTCTACATAGAGTTTTTAAAAGTAATGGACAACAAAAAGTTGCATTTTTGGCGTACTTCATATTGTTCTTAGAGTCAATGATCCCTTTCTTCATAAACAATGATTCTATTGAACAAACTAATAACTAGCTTTGATACTAAACAAATTTTATTGGTTCGTTCATCCGGTTACTATCTCATTTCACTTATATAAGTATCAAATAGTTGATGCATGAGGTTTTAGATTCAAATCTCATTATCTATATTTGTTTAGGGGAAATCTCATTGTCTCTATTGTACACAAGAAAAATAAGGATATAATTAATGTAAACGTAGTTAATATAACTTTGAAATTTAAAACAACACAAATAAAAACAAAATTTTCCTAAAATTTTGATTTAAGATCACCCGAATAATGAATTAATATATTTTAGATATTAATTTTCTCTTGTTGCTATGATATTAGTACTGTTGGATATTTGGTTGTTGGCTTCATGTTTTGCTAAAATCAAATATACAAGCAGTTGTGCGTCTTCAAAAGCTGGGTCAGAATCTGAAATCTCAATATGTATGTCTTCAGAAGCTGGGTCAGAAGCTGGTTCAGAAGCTGGGTCTTCAGAAGCTGGAACAGTACTTCAGACGCTGAACCTTCAGAAGCTGATCGACGCTGAACAGTACTTCAGAAGCTGACCTTCAGAAGCAACCTTCAGAAGCTGAAATTGTTCAGACGTAGAACTTCAGACGCAGACTTCAGAAGTACCTTCAGAAGCTTGTTTTCTGCGTTCTGTTTATTTTCTCATGTGATCTTTTGAAGATTTAATTGAAGAATTCTCCTTGCTGCATTTGTTTCTAGAAGGAAGATTAATTTGTGTGAAGATATTTGTTGAAGATTGGTTTCTTTTATTTATGAATATATTTTCAAAGTAATCTTTGGAAAATATATTTCTGAAATATAATTGCTTCTATGAGCTTCTAAAGAATTTTGGAACAACATCTTTTGAAGATTATTTGGTTCAGAATTATGGTTGCTGCTGAAGCTATAAAAAGATGACGTTGCATGTTGAAGAATTTACGACATCAAAACAGAAGATATTATAGAGAGAGAGTCATACTTAGGTTTTTAGTCTGTGAGCTTTGTGCTTTGTTCTGTACACCACTCATCTGTTAGAGTTGGTTTAGTTTTTATTGAGTTGTAATTCACTTAAAGCTTTTAAGCAAAAGTGACTTTGATGTTTTGAAGTGTGTCTTCATCCTTGTTTGTTTAGAGTTTACAATCACTGGGGCAGTGATTGCTTGAGTAGGAAGTAAGAGGGGTCTTATATCTAGGAGTTCCTAGGTAGAAATTCCACGGGTAGTGATTAAGTGAGAAGGCTCTGAAAAACAGGGGCTGTTTACACAGTAGTTCGAATTGATACTATTTTAGTGGATTTCCTTCCTGGCTTGGTAGCCTCCAGACGTAGGTGTGTTTGTCACCGAACTGGGTTAACAAATCACATGTGTTCTTTACTTTCTGTCTTTTATTTTGCTGCTTCTGAACCACTGTTTTAAGTACTCTGTTTAGCTCTGTTTTACTGTTCAAACTCAGGACTTGCCAGAATTTGAAGTACGAATTTTTCACCGATTTTTAACAGTGACTAATCTATATTGAAAAACTTATGGAACATATAAGGTGGGTTCTTCCCTCCCAAACGGATATTAATTTTACTCTCTTAAAAAATGTCATGTAAACATAAGAGAAAATAAAGAAGTAATAATGTGTAATAATGTAAGAAAAAAGTGTCAATTGTTATGATGATTTTCATTTAGATTAGTTATAATGTCATGTTTGTAATTAATTTTAATTATAATAAGCATGTAAAAGCATGATTGCTGTTTGGGCCAACTATGTACTTGTGCCAGCAGACATACAACACAAGAGTTCTAGTTTTGTCAAGGTTCAATTCTGGCTAAATTGGATTCCCTGCATATTTATCATGATTGGAAATGAGTTGAGTCGAGTCCCTCCAATTTTGTCAAGGTTTAATTCTGGCTAAATTGAAAATGAGTCGAGTCCCTTCAAAAAGAACCTTTTATTTAGTTTGATTTCGGCTTGTTTAAAGTTTATGAGCAACTCAGTTCGGTTCGTAAGGTTCAGCTTGTATGCTCGAATCACATAATTAAAAAAAATTATGATAAAAGTAAAACAAAAATATCTTTGACCTTTTAATTTTTATTTTAAAAAGGAAAGTGTTGAATTAAAATAAAAGTTATCACAAGCATTTGTTGTTTAAACAAATACTTTTTTTCTGAAGAAAAGATGCTTATAACATTTCATTTATAACAAGAGAGTTAATACAATTGGGAACATCAAAATAAATGGCGGGACTAGCTGATAAAGTGGCCTTGCATGCAAGAGTATGAGCTACCACATTTGCTTGTCGCCTATTAAACTCCACCCTAGAGTTTATAAAGTGTGAAGAAAAGAGATCTTGACATATTGTAGTGATGTTACCAAATTCCGTTATATCATTCCTATTGGAGTTGAAAACATCAGTCGTTAACTTCGAATCAACCACAAAATCAACGTTATCGAATTGCATGTTCTGTAGCCATTGTAATGCATGGAACAAACCAAGTGTTTCACCCACATCAAAGGGGTAAATTGGGGAAAAGCTCATGGTTTTTGCGAGCATATAAGCACCATCATCATCACGTAATCAAATATCAATTCCAATACTGTTGAGTCTTTTGGTGTTGGCTGCATGTTTTGGCAAATCCAATGTGTTGAATAGAAGCATCTCCATGTTTAGAACAAAATCAGTTGCAAGTTTTTTGATTTGAAGCTGTTCAGAAGCTCAATTCAGAGTCTGATGTCCGCGTTGACTTTAGTTGACCTCATCAGAAGCTGGTTTTTTCTGAATTGTTTTGGCGCGAATCTTTGCGAGATTTAACAAGGATTTATCCTCGCATATTGCTTCTAGATTGCTGGTTGATTTGGAGAAGATTTAATGAAGATTTGGCTTGTTTTTATTAAAACACGTATTTTCCTGATGGTATCTTTCAAAGATACATTGCAGTTTTATTTAGCCATTCATAAATCAGTAAAAAATCATATTCAGAAGATTGGATTCAATTTTATGTTGATTGCTGAAGGCTATATAAGGAGTGCTTTGCTGCTATTCAAGTACAAGACGAAGAACAGAGAGTTTTACATTTAGAAATTGAGTCTTAGTGTGTGTAAGCTTTTTAAGCTTTGTTTTGTGCACCACTCATATGTTTTGAGTTGGTTTAGGTTTAATTGAGTTGTAATTCATTCAAAGCTTTTAAGCAAGAATGAAGTTTTTGTATTGAAGTGTGTTCTTCAAAAACAGGGGAGTTTTGTTTAGAACTAGGTGTTAGTTCAGGTTTGTTCAAGTGACTGGGCTGTTGCTTGAATAGGAAGTTAGTGGATTCTAATACTCATGCATGGGTAGAAGTTTGACTACGTGGAGATTGATTGCTTGGGATAGGAACTGGGAGTCAGTGTCTGAGTCTTAAGGATTAATTCCAATAGTGGATTTCCTTCCTGGATTGGTATCCCCCAGAGTAGGAGGTGTTTACTCCGAACTGGGTTAACAAACCTGTGTGTTCTGTTTATTTCTGCACTTTTAATTCCTGCTGCTTAACTGTTTTTAATTGTGCTAAGTATTAGTTCAGAACCAGTTTTATAAGAACCAGTTTACTCTTTGTTATTGCCTGGCCAGAATTTCAATTGGCATCAGAGCAGGCACCCTGCCTGTGTTTTGGGTGAGATCCAGAGTTTTTAATGTCTGGCTTTATGGAGAGAGAAGGAGGCCCTGTCAACAGACCACCCCTACTTGTTGGCACAAATTATGAGTACTGGAAATCAAGGATGTGTGCATTCCTGAAATCCATTGACAGAAGAACTTGGAAAGCTGTGATTAAAGGTTGAGATCATCCTGTGGTTTTGGACAAAGATGGTAACAAAACTGAGATTCTGAAGCCTGAAGAGGAGTGGACCAAAGCTGAAGATGATCTGTCACATGGAAACTCAAAGGCCTTGAATGCAATTTTCAATGGTGTTGACATGAACATGTTCAGACTCATCAAGCAATGTACTGTGGCAAAGGATGCTTGGGAAATTCTGAAAACCACTCATGAAGGAACCTCTAAGGTTAAGCTATCCAGACTTCAGTTGCTCACAACAAAATTTGAAAACATGAAGATGTTGGAGGATGAAATTGTTCAGGAGTTTTACATGAATGTGCTGGACATGGCAAATTCCTTTGATTCTCTTGGGGAAAAGATGACAGATGAGAAGTTAGTCAGAAAAATCCTCAGGACCCTGCCCAGAAGATTTGATATGAAGGTTACAGCCATAGAAGAAGCTCATGACATCACCACCATGAAGGTTGAGGAGCTGATTGGGTCCTTGCTCAATTTTGAGACTGCTTTCTGCAAACAGCCTGATAAGAAAGGGAAAGGAATAGCTTTTGCTGTTAATTCTGAAGCTGATAATCAACAAGGGCTTGATGAAGATGAAGATGATCTATCAGAAGCACTTGTGTTAGTAGGAAAACAGTTCAAAAAGCTTCTGAAACAGGTGGACGAGAAATCCAAATACAAAGGTCAGAATCTCAGACTCAACAATAATAAGCAACAATCTGAAGAGAATACCAAACAAGCAAGAGGTGTGCAGTGCTATGAGTGTGAAGGCTATGGACATATCAAAACTGAATGTCCTAATTTTCTCAAGAAGCAGAAGAAAAGCCTTGCGGTATCTTGGTCTGATGAGGATAGCTCAGAAGTAGAGGTTGAGAGTAAATCAGCCAAACATGTTGCTGCTCTTGTGGTCTCAGAAGCTTGCTCAAAGTTTGTGCCTGTAGTCTATTCAGAGTCTGAAACTTCATCAGAAACTGAAACTTCATCAGAATCTGAAGCCTGTGATGAAGAATTGATTTTTGAGGAAGCTGCTGTTTCTTATGAAGAATTGTATCTCAGAAATCAAGAATTGATCAAGTTATTAGAGACTGAGAAGGAAACTGTGTGTCAGCTGCAGTCTGAAAGATGTGATCATATAGGACAGATTGCTGATCTTAATGATGAAGTAACACATTTGAATTCCCAACTTGATCAGATGCAGAAGCAAGTTAGGATGATGAACTCTGCTACTGATAAGTTGGAGGAGATTCTGGATGTACAGAAACAAGGAAAACATAAGGGTTTAGGTTTTGTTGATCAGAGTCTGAGCCTCAAGAAGAAAAATCCTGTTAAACAATTTGTACCTGCTTCTGAATCTTATGATTCTATGATTGGGACATCAAAGATGAGATCTCAGATGCAATCTCAGAAGAAAGCTCAGAAGCAAACTCAAATGCAGCCTCAAAAGCAACCCCAGAAATTTTTCAGAAACAAAAGAAGAAATCATACTTGGGTTTGTCATCACTGTGGAAAGAAGGGGCATATCAAACCATTTTGTTTCAAACTTTATGGTTATCCTGAGCACTTTAATCACAGAAGAGTTGAACCTGCTCCTAAAAAGGTCAATGTTCAGAAGGTTTGGAGACCTAAAGGAAGATTGTTGGTCTAATGGCTCATACTTCTCAGAAAGCTCTATCTAAGAAGGACTGGTATTTTGATAGTGGCTGTTCCAGACACATGACTGGTGTGAAGAAGCTGTTAAGCAACTTAAAGCCTTATCCCAGAAAATATGTAACATTTGGTGATGGAGCAAAAGGTGAGATTATTGGAATAGGTGATTTAATTGGTGATGGTTTACCAAGGCTTAATGATGTGTTGCTAGTTAAAGGGCTAACATCTAATCTGATCAGTATCAGTCAGTTGTGTGATCAAGACCTGAAAGTAAATTTCAATAAGAAAGAATGTTTGGTAACTGATCAAGAAAGTAATGTTCAGATGAGGGGCCACAGATCAGAAGATAATTGTTATTTGTGGGAATCTGAAGAAGACAAAATCCATCAGATGTTTGAGCATTTAAACATGAAAGTTTTGAAGAATATCAAGTCTGTGCAACCCAAAGTCAAGGTTGTTGAACCTGGAGTAGAAAAGAAACTGGACGATAGTGAATCTGAGGAATTTGCTGCCATCAGACTCTCTGTGCAGAAGAGAATTGATAGACTTCAGAAGAAGATTGCTGAGAGGAATAAGACTGTTTGGAATTCTTCAAATGTTTGCCTGTACAAGGACTTATAGCAATTACAGCAAGCTGGATGTGAGAAAGATAGAGTACCTGCCAGTTTTGCTAAGGCTGAGAGTGTTCCTGAACCTGTGTTTTGTCATAATTTTATGGCTAAAAAGGGGGAGAAAAACCTGTGCTTGAGCTGTTCAAAGTGTATCTGGTGCAGAATTCATATGGTTCAGAAGTTGTCTAGATTTATTCAGAAATTGAGTGTTTTGTGTAGTGTTCTAAACAATTGCAGTGCACATGTGTTTGAGGGGGAGTGTGTGTCTCAGGGGGAGTACAAGGTTATTATATTCCTGAGTGTTGATGTGTTCCTGGAGTTTTCAGAAGTTACTTGTCTTCCAAGTTACTGCAGTTCAGAAGTAAGGGGGAGTTTGATGTATGCTGAGTTGCAGGGGGAGCTAGAGTATGTGAGTGTTTGTGATGATCAGGAGTTGATCAGTAGCTTATATGTGTACTTCAGAAGCTTAGAATATCAGAAGCTGATATGTTGTGCAGAACTGAAGTTGTTTTGTGATAAACATAGCTGAATCCGCTGCTACTAACTCTATGCTATGTTATCTATGATTGTTTTTGTGGAGTTCTTCATTGCTGAGATAGTCTTATGGGAGATTGAAGAGCTTGTCATGTGTGAACATTGGTTTTAGCCAAAAATTTGCCAAAGGGGGAGATTGTTGAGTCTTTTGGTGTTGGCTGCATGTTTTGGCAAATCCAATGTGTTGAATAGAAGCATCTCCATGTTTAGAACAAATCTTCAGTTGCAAGTTTTTTGATTTGAAGCTGTTCAGAAGCTGAATTCAGAGTCTGATGTCCGCGTTGACTTTAGTTGACCTCATCAGAAGTTGGTTTTTTCTGAATTGTTTTGGCGCGAATCTTTGCGAGATTTAACAAGGATTTATCCTCGCATATTGCTTCTAGAATGCTGGTTAATTTGGAGAAGATTTAATGAAGATTTGGCTTGTTTTTATTAAAACACGTATTTTCCTGATGGTATCTTTCAAAGATACATTGCAGTTTTATTTAGCCATTCATAAATCAGTAACAAATCATATTCAGAAGATTGGATTCAATTTTATGTTGATTGCTGAAGGCTATATAAGGAGTGCTTTGCTGCTATTCAAGTACAAGACGAAGAACAGAGAGTTTTACATTCAGAAATTGAGTCTTAGTGTGTGTAAGCTTTTTAAGCTTTGTTTTGTGCACCACTCATATGTTTTGAGTTGGTTTAGGTTTAATTGAGTTGTAATTCATTCAAAGCTTTTAAGCAAGAATGAAGTTTTTGTATTGAAGTGTGTTCTTCAAATACAGGGGAGTTTTGTTCAGAACTAGGTGTTAGTTCAGGTTTGTTCAAGTGACTGGGCTGTTGCTTGAATAAGAAGTTAGTGGATTCTAATACTCATGCATGGGTAGAAGTCTGGCTAGGTGGAGATTGATTGCTTGGGATAGGAACTGGGAGTCAGTGTCTGAGTCTTAAGGATTAATTCCAATAGTGGATTTCCTTCCTGGATTGGTATCCCCCAGAGTAGGAGGTGTTTACTCCGAACTGGGTTAACAAACCTGTGTGTTCTGTTTATTTTTGCACTTTTAATTCCTGCTGCTTAACTGTTTTTAATTGTGCTAAGTATTAGTTCAGAACCTGTTGGTTCAGAACCAGTTTTATAAGAACCAGTTTACTCTTTGTTATTGCCTGGCCAGAATTTCAAATACGATTCCAAATAGATGAAAAAGAAGCATCAATATTACACTTGACTCGACCCGGTTGGGGTTTTTGCCACCGATCTTGCCTAGTTGTTCTTGGTTGTGCTTGCTCCATCTGCGTATTGCCTGCGCGCTCGGAGTTGCCCGTCGACTGGGCTGTTACAATCTGCATGTGTGTTGTTGTGTTGCGTGAGTTTGTTGCCATCCACTCATCCATGATATGTCGAGCTCTATCAACAACCTGTGCACAAAGTTCATTTTCAGTTTGCTAGAGTTTTAGTTCACTATAGGAAGCTATAGCTCTGTGAATCTCAGTTAGCTTAAGAGGTAAATAAACGGCCATAGCACTGAGTCACATAAGCTATACCATGCTATAGCTAAGCGCTGCGTTATTGGTAGGACCTTTGTCATATGACACATAAGACCCGATAGTTTAATAACTTAGTGCGGAAAGGTCGGGCACCTGAACCTAGCAACTGTTTCATGTTAAGTCTCGTGATCGAACCCAGAAATGAGTGACATCCCGACCTTAACATGATGGATGAGGTAACACTCCTAAAGACCAATTGGTTCGCCAGGAAGCCAGTTATTGAGAGATATAGCTCTATGGATCACAAAGTTGGGAGAAGCTAATAAACGGCTACAACCATGTGAGAGATAAAAGCTATATAAGGATATAGCAATGTGTATCTCAGAGACTAAAGATGCTTTGAACCGGCTATAGCTCTGAGCGACACAGGAAGCTATACCTAAGCTATAGATCTAAATCACACTTTCCATCTTGAAATTTTCTGAAGACTTTAACTGCTTTCCCAAACCTAACCATTTACTTTTACTGTTGTGACAAATGTTTTATTTTATTTTTCTCCAAACAAGTTTTCTGCTGAAAAGCTACGCGAAGCTATAGCTCCACAGTTCCTGTGGAATTGATATCTTTTTATACTATAACTTGGACAATGTATACTTGCACTCAGTCTTTCCATCTTAAAATACTTATAGTGTTTTGGGAGACACCAGTATGTTACTGTCAATACATCTACCATCACGAAGCCAAGGTTCATCCAAAATAGACATATAATTACTTGAACGGATGCTCCACCTCGCGCCTCCTCTAGCAATGAAACGAGCCCGAAGAATGCTTCTCCAAACATAACTTGGATTGTTCCCCAAACTTGTTGTTAAATAGCTGCGAGAGGGAAAATATCTTGCCTTGAAAATGCGAGAAACAAGAGAATGTGGATCTGCTTGGAACTTCCATCCTTGTTTACCCAACATAGCAAGATTAAAAGCCGATAAATCCTATAAACCCATGCCTCTGTGCACTTTAGGCATCAACAAAATCTCCCAAGACATCCAATGTATGCCACAGTAATTAGAGCCCCCGTGACCCCACCAAAACGAATTCATCAAGTGTCCAATAGTAGTGATAAGGGAGGTAGGTAGTTGAAAAATGTTCATAACATAGGACAATATAGCTTGTAACACATATTTGATCATTACCTTTCAACCGGCTTTAGATAGGCACTTGCTGCTAATTGCTTGACCTGATGCTACCTCATACACCATAAGAATATTCTTCATGACTTGGGATTGACTCACCTCAGCTTTGAAAGAAAAGAAAACAATCATCAGCAAAAAGGAGATGGGAAATAGGAGGTGTTCCTTTACAAATGGATGTACCCACGTTCCTCGCCGTCAGGAATAAGTCAGGACAGTCCCCTAGCACAAATGATAAAAAGGTACGGTGATAAGGGATCACCTTGGAGAAGTCCTCGACCTGGTATTATCGGACCAACCGCGTCATTATTTACTAACACTGAGTAGTCAATGGATGTATCCACTTATTTGTAAAACCCATCTTTACCATAACCGTTTTCAAGTAATCCTAATCCATACGATCATACGCCTTACTAATATCTAGTTTAAGTGCAACATAACTATCATTGCCACGTGTTTTTGTTTTCATGAAATGAATGACTTCGATGGCAGCCGTAGAATTGTCAAGGATAGAATGTCCCGGGACAAAGTCTGATTGGTTATCCAAAATACACTGCAGAAGAACAAGCTTCAACCTGGTTGCGAGCACTTTAGAGATCAACTTATACAACACATTACATAAGGCAATTGGACACCAATCTTTCATCATTTTATGATTAGTACCTTTGGGTATGAGTGCAATATTAGTGATGTTGAGGTCGGTGGGGAATTGACCAGTATCCAACCAAGCACAACAATCATGAAAAATGTCATCACTACATAAATCCCAAAAGTGCTGGTAGAAACCTGGATTATAACCATAAGGACCTGGACATTTATCAGGGTGCATGGAGAACATAGCAATACAAAACTCCTCCTTGGTGAATGGTGCCATGAGCATTAAATTGTCTTTAGGGGACACCGTCCGTCACAAAACATCAATGACGGGATCCGTAACATTGTGTTACTTCTAAAACAATTCTAGGAAATAACTTTTTACAAGAGAACTCATACCTTGGTTATCTGTAATCTTGTTGCCCTGATCATCCTCAAGAGAAACAATTCTATCTACCTTCCGTCTTGTTGTAGCACAGGCATGAAAAAAATTTAGTGTTTCAATCCCCATCTTTATACCAATGCATCTTGGCTCTTTGATGCCAATACACATAATGTTGCACTAGCAAGCGATTCATACGCTTCATTAAGGGCAGCAGCTGATGTTGGTGAGTACTTGTACTACTATTACACACATGATTCAGTTGACGACGACAATCCTCTATATCTATTTTTAATTTGTCACAATGATTTCTACTCCAAGAAAACATGTATTCCGCACACCGACTTTGTCTTGGGAGAACCGAATGTTCCATATACATTTGCCAACTCTCTTTAACCATATCATCAAAACCAGGTTCAAACTTCCAAATGTTTTCAAAGCAGAAGTTCCGCCTACACAATTGATTTTGCACAATAGGATGGAGCACCAATTGTATGAGATAATGGTCTGACGCATGGGGGCTACTAAATTTTCTAGCTTTGCTTCCGGAAAAAAAATCAAACCATGTAGAATTTTCTAAGGCACGGTCTAATCGTTCCTCTACAGCACGGGGCATGCCTAAGCTCTTGAACCTTGTAAAAGGATATCCCTAAAACAAGACATCAGTTAATCCAGAATCAAGAACCGCTTGCCTAAAGCCATTTATCAACCAATTGGAACGATTAGTTCTGTTGAGTATTTAGAAGTTGGCTGCATGTTTTGGTAAATTCAATGTGTTCAAGCAAAGCATCTCCATGTGTATAAGAAGTCTTCAGAAGCAAGAATTCACATTTGAAGAAGTTCAGAAGCTGTTTTGTCCTTCAGAAGCTGAATGTACCTTCAGACGCAGGAACTGTGCTTCAGACGCAGGATGGCCTTCAGACGCGCTACAGTGCATCAGACGCACTATTCATGCGTTGACCCGCGTTGACTTCTTCAGAAGCTGGGTTTTTATGAGTTATTTCTGTGCGAATCTTTGCAAGATTTATTAAGGATTTATTATGGCTGAAGGGTTCTAGAATGCTGATTGATTTGCTGAAGATTTTATGAAGTTTGGCCTCGTGTTTGTGCTTAGTTATATTTACTGAAGCAATCTTTGCAAGATACATTGCTGAATTATTTGTTTCCTTTTGAGCCATTCATATTTCAGAATCATATCAAATTCAGAAGATTGGATTCAGATTAATATTGCTTGCTGAAGTCTATTTAAAGGAGATTGCTGCTATTGTTGAAGACTTACGAAATATAGAGAATTATTCAGAGTTTTGAGTCTTTGTGTTTTAAAACTTAGGTTTTATTTGTACACAACTCAACTGAGTTGGTTTAGAGTTTATTGAGTTGTAATTCATTCTAAGCCTTTAGGTACGAATGAAGTTTTTGTGTTATTGAAGTGTGTTCTTCAAAACTGGGTAGTTTTTCAGAAGTTGTTTTGTAACTGGGTTAGTTACTTGAATAAGAAGTTAGTAATGTTCTAATACTCAAGGTGTTGGGTAGAAATCAGAACTAGTAGGAGATTGATTGCTTAGGCTGGGAACAGGGGGTCTGTGTCTTGAGTCTTAAGGATTAATTCCTATAGTGGATTTCCTTCCTGGATTGGTATCCTCCAGACGTAGGTGGCATTTGCACCGAACTGAGTTAACAAATATCTGTGCCTTTTTATATTTCTGCACTTTAATTGCTGCTTCTGAACTGTTATTGATTGTGCTCTGTTTTGCGTATCTTGAACTTTGTTTTAAGTTCTGATCATAGTCTGGCCAGAATTTCAATTGGCATCAGAGCAGGCACCCTGTCTGTGATTGGGTGAGCTCCAGGGAAGACTTTTTTGGCAATTATGGACAGAGAGGGAGGTTATGTTAACAAACCACCATTGCTGGATGGCACGAATTATGAGTACTGGAAGTCCAGGATGTGTGCTTTTCTAAAATCCATTGACAGCAGAACTTGGAAAGCTGTGCTAAAAGGTTGGGATCATCCAGTAGTTTTATTCAAAGATGGGAACAAAACTGAGATTCTGAAACCAGAAGAAGAGTGGACAAAGGCTGAAGATGATCTGTCAAAGCTTTGAATGCAATATTCAATGGTGTGGACATGAACATGTTCAGACCCATCAAGCAGTGTACTGTTGCAAAGGATGCTTGGGAAATACTGAAAACCACTCATGAAGGAACCTCTAAGGTCAAGATGTCCAGACTTCAGTTACTTACCACTAAGTTTGAGAACCTGAAGATGATGGAGGATGAAAGCATACAAGATTTCTATATGAATGTGCTGGATATGGCTAATTCCTTTGAGTCTCTTGGAAAGAAGATGTCAGATGAGAAGATAGTGAGAAAAATCCTCAGGTCACTTCCCAGAAGGTTTGACATGAAGGTAACAGCTATAGAATAAGCTCATGACATCACCACTATGAAGGTTGAGGAGCTGATTGGGTCTCTACTGAATTTTGAGACTGCTTTTTGTAAACAGCCTGAGAAGAAAGGGTAAGGAATAGCTTTTGCTGTTAATTCTGAAGATGATGATCAACAAGAGTCTGATGAGAATGATAGTGATTTATAAGAAGCTCTAATGTTGCTGGGAAAACAATTCAACAAAATTCTGAAGAATGTTGACAGAAAATCCAAAACCAAAGGTCAGAACTTCAGATTCAACAACAAGAAGCAACATAGTGATGTGAAGAAGACCAAGTCTGAGGAGAAAAGTAATCAAGCTAAAGGTGTGCAGTGCTTTGAGTGTGAGGGTTATGGACATATCAAGTCAGAATGTCCTACTTTTCTTAAGAAGCAGAAGAAGAATAGCCTAGCTGTTTCATGGTCTGATGATGATTCTGAAGAAGATGCTGCAAGTGAATCAGCTAAGTGTGATACTAGTCTGATGGTAAAGTTAATGTCTCAGAAGTCAGTAGCTAATTCAAAGACTGAAGCAGTTTTAGAGTCTGAGACTTTTTCAGAGTCTGACTTTGAGTCTGAAGCTTCATCTGTGTCTGAAGTTGCTAAAACCTCATATGATGAACTGGCTGACAACTACATGAAGCTATACACCATAAGTGCAGAAGTTTGCAAGCAAGTTCTGGATCAGAAGGAGACAATATGTCAACTGGAGGCTGAGAAAGGTGAACTTTTAGTGCAGAATTCAGAACTCAAAGAAGAAGTAAGCCAGCTAAATTCCCAGCTTGAGAATATGAAAAAGCAGGTCAGAATGATGAATACTGCTACTGGTGTGCTGGATGAGATTCTGGAGAATCAGAAACAAGGAAAAACTGGTTTAGGTTTTGTTGATCAGACTCAGAACCCCAAACAGATGAGTCTAGTTAAAAAGTTTGTTCCTGCCACTAAAAATCCTATGATTGGGACATCTAAGATGAGACCTATGAAGCAAGCCTAGATGCAAGCTCAGAAGCAAGCTCAGATGCTACCTCATAAGCAACCCCAGAAGTTTAACAGAAACAAAAGAAGAAATCATCCCTGGATCTATCATCATTGTGGAAAGAAGGGGCATATCAAACCATTATGTTTCAAACTGTATGGTTATCCTGAACACTTTCAATATAGAAGAGTGGAACCAACTGCAACCAGAAATAATGTTCAAAAGGTGTGGAAGCCCAAAGTCAAGAATGTTGGCCTCATAGCTCATACATCATTGAGAGCCACCTCTAAAGAAGACTGGTATTTTGATAGTGAGTGTTCAAGACACATGACTGGTGTGAAGAAGTTGCTGAGTAATATAAAGCCTTATTCCAGAAGCTATGTGACATTTGGTGATGGAGCAAAAGGTGAGATTTTGGGTATTGGTGACTTAATCAGTGAAGGTTTACCTAGACTTAATGATGTGCTTTTGGTGAAAGGATTAACTTCTAATCTGATCAGTATTATCCAGCTTTGTGATCAAGACTTGAAGGTGAATTTCAACAAAGAAGAATGTGTGGTAATTGATCAATAGGGTAAGGTTCTGATGAGGGGTTGCAGATCAAAGGATAATTGCTATTTGTGGGTACCTGAGGAAGTAGACAAATTGTGTCATCAGATGCTTGAGCACTTAAACATGAAGGGGTTGAAGAATATCAAGTCTGTGCAACCCAAGGTTAATGAACAAAGTGTAGCAAAGAGACTAGATTCTAGTGAATCTGAGGAAGATGCTATCATCAGACTTTTTGTGCAGAAGAGAATTGATAGACTTCAGAAGAAGATTGCTGAGAGGAATATTTATGTTTGTCATTCTTCAAATGTTTGTCTGCATAAGGACTTATAGCAATTACAGCAAACTGGATGTGAGGAAGATAGAGTACCTGCCAGTATTGCAAATGCTAAGTGTGATCCTGAATCTGAGTCTGAGTCTAAAACTGGGAATGATTTTGAAGATTTTTGTGCAGTTTTTGTTTCCTATATGATTTTTGTTCCTCATATGAAGATTATGGTTTGTCATAATTTTGTGGCTAAAAGGGGGGAGAAAAATCAGTCTTGGTATTCAGAATGTATTCAGAAGTGTTTGCTCAGAATTCAGAGTTTTCAGAAGCTGGCTAGTTGTGCTCAGAGTTTGATTTCAGATTATATTTATCAGATGACAGTTTTAATCAGAGTTCAGAATTATAACAAGAAATGTCAAGATGTGATTGAGGGGGAGTGTGTGTCTCAGGGGGAGTGCATTAGTATTGAATGCCTGAGTGTTGATGTGTTTAAGTTTCAGAAGTTATATCTCAGTATGTTTCTGCAGTTCAGAATTAAGGGGGAGTTTGTATGTGTGCTGAGTTGCAGGGGGAGAGTAGTTTTGAAGTTGTGAATGCTGCTGGCATGTGATGATCAGAAGCTGAGTACTATCAGAATTTGATCAGTAGTTGTTTTATGTGCTTCAGATTGTTCAGAAGCAAGCTGAGTACTATCAGAATTTGATCAGTAGTTGTTTTGTGTGCTTCAGATTGTTCAGAAGCTGAAGCTGGTTGGTTTTTCATGATAAACATAGCTGAATCCGCTGCTACAGACTCTGTGCTATGTTATCTATGAGTGATTTTGTGGAATTCTTCATTGCTGAGATTTGTTTGTGTTGAATTGAAGAACTTGTTATTTGTGAAACATTGATTTTAGCCAAAAATTTGCCAAAGGGGGAGATTGTTGAGTATTTAGAAGTTGGCTGCATGTTTTGGTAAATTCAATGTGTTCAAGCAAAGCATCTCCATGTGTATAAGAAGTCTTCAGAAGCAAGAATTCGCATTTGAAGAAGTTCAAAAGCTGTTTTGTCCTTCAGAAGCTGAATGTACCTTCAGACGCAGGAACAGTGCTTCAGACGCAGGATGGCCTTCAGATGCGCTACAGTGCATCAGACACACTATTCATGCGTTAACCCGCGTTGACTTCTTCAGAAGCTGGGTTTTTATGAGTTATTTCTGTGCGAATCTTTGCAAGATTTATTAAGGATTTATTATGGCTGAAGGGTTCTAGAATGCTGATTGATTTGCTGAAGATTTTATGAAGTTTGGCCTCGTGTTTGTGCTTAGTTATATTTACTGAAGCAATCTTTGCAAGATACATTGCTGAATTATTTGTTTCCTTTTGAGCCATTCATATTTCAGAATCATATCAAATTCAGAAGATTGGATTCAGATTAATATTGCTTGCTGAAGTCTATTTAAAGGAGATTGCTGCTATTGTTGAAGACTTACGAAATATAGAGAATTATTCAGAGTTTTGAGTCTTTGTGTTTTAAAACTTAGGTTTTATTTGTACACAACTCAACTGAGTTGGTTTAGAGTTTATTGAGTTGTAATTCATTCTAAGCCTTTAGGTACGAATGAAGTTTTTGTGTTATTGAAGTGTGTTCTTCAAAACTGGGTAGTTTTTCAGAAGTTGTTTTGTAACTGGGTTAGTTACTTGAATAGGAAGTTAGTAGTGTTCTAATACTCAAGGTGTTGGGTAGAAATCAGAACTAGTAGGAGATTGATTGCTTAGGCTGGGAACATGGGGTCTGTGTCTTGAGTCTTAAGGATTAATTCCTATAGTGGATTTCCTTCCTGGATTGGTATCCTCCAGACGTAGGTGGCATTTGCACCGAACTGGGTTAACAAATATCTGTGCCTTTTTATATTTCTGCACTTTAATTGCTGCTTCTGAACTGTTATTGATTGTGCTCTGTTTTGCGTATCTTGAACTCTGTTTTAAGTTCTGATCATAGTCCAGCCAGAATTTCAAGTTCTACCTCTTTTCTCACTAGCATCCATAATGTCGCTAAAATCTCCAAAAATACACCAAGGACCAACCCACTGACTAGATAACTGACACAAAAAATCCCACGAGGCGCAATTATGTCCCCTGTTAGGGTACCTGTAGTAGCCCGTGAGCTGCCATGAACCAAGAACCGTATCATTAACAACAACAGTAATATGATTGTTCGAGTAATTTACAATATGACAATTAAAGGAAGCATGCCAAAAGAAAGCAAGTCCACTACTTCTACCGGTACGGTTAACAGAAAAAACAATAATCAAAACCAAGAACATATCACAGTTCCTCAATTTTAATCGTATGGAACAGGGTCTCACATAAAAAGAGGGCTTCCAGAGTATAATGCCGCACAAGATATTTCAGATGAGGAATTGCGTTCGGGTTGCCCAATCCTCAACCATTCCAACTAATAACACTCATCTATGAACCTTATATTAGAGGTATCTTACTCGAAAGACTGTTATCACACATTGGCAAAACAACAAGCAGTGGATAGGATGACTGTAAGGTACATGTAGCAAAAAAGAAATGGCAATCACACGGGAGCACTCAAGGTTTTATAAAATTCAGAAGAACACAAAAACAACAAAGTTTATGTATTGATGGAATAAAAGAAGCAATTGGAAGGAGTCATGATATAATGATGAATAAGTATGGCTTTATGGGACACATAGACAACAAATCATATCCGTTCAAAAGAGGAAACTTACCGATGAAACATATAAATGCCCAACAAATGATATTAATGATATGAGTATGAGGTAGCAAACATAATGGTTAACGAAATGATCGTAAGACATCAATTTGATGAGGTAAGCATCGAATTTTGTGCAGCCAACAATTGGGAGATAAAGGTGAATTTAGGGTTACATAAACATGATTAGGGATGAGACATGGAGATAACCATAATGATGAGAAAAACGATCAAGATTGATAGAGATTAAATCAGATCGACAAACACACTCTCACAAAGGGACGAAGAAAAAACCTTAGGAGAGAAAACCTTTAACACCCTCACTTTCTTTGATTCAATTGTTCTACTTTGCTATGTTCTCTCATCCTCAATTTATATTTGAAAAATCTGGCAGGACCTGGTTCTGAACCCGAAAAACAGAGTATGAAAAACAACAGTTCAGAAGCAGAAAATAAAGTGCAGAAAGATAAAGAACACAATGAATTTGTTAACCCAGTTTGGTGCAAACTTCACCTACATCTGGAGGATACCAATCCAGGAAGGAAATCCACTAAGTAGAATTAATTCTAAGACTCAACAGCCCCTGTTCCCAGTCTTATCACTTAATCTCCACCCGTCTAGACTTCTACCCAGGAACACACCTAGGTATAAGAACCCACTTACTTCCTAACCAAGTAATCACAACCCAGTGATTATCAGACTCAACAAAAACAACAAATTGAAGACACTTATTAAAAACAAAAAAAAAACATTCACTTGTGCATAAAAGCTTTAAGTGATTAACAACTCTAAACAAAACAACCAACTCTAACAAATGAGTGGTACACAAAAACAAAGCACTAAGCTTAACAGACTCAAAAACACTAAAACTCTAATTTCTGGTTTTTTGATTCGTAAAATCTCCAATAGCAATGTCCTCTTTAAATAGTCTTCAGCAGCAACATAATTCTGAACACAATCTTCAAAGATATATTCTCAGAATTATTTTTTAGAAACAAATAGAAGCACATATATTTTTGAATTATATTTTGCAAAGATTCCTTTGAAAATATATTCATCAATAAAAGAAACCAATCTTCAACAAAGATCTTCACGCAAAATAATCAGCCTTCTAGAAACAGCAGCCTCAATAAATCTTCAAACAAATCATCAAAAGATACTGTGAGAGATTTAACAGAATTCAGACGCAGAAACCAGCTTCTGAAGTTCAGCTTCTGAAGGTCAACAAAAGTCAACGTCTGAAGGCAGCTTCTGAAGGTCAACAAAAGTCAACGTCTGAAGGTCAACAAAAGTCAACGTCTGAACAGTGCGTCTGATGACCAGTTCAGTGTCTGATGAACAGTACCAGCGTCTGAAGACCATTCCAGCTTCTGATGAATAGTAACAGCTTCTGAAACCCAATATCCAGCTTCTGAAGACACAAAACAGCTTCTGAAGACATAAATAGCTTCTGGAGACGCATTGCTTGCACATTTTGATTTTACCAAATATGTAGCCAACCTTCAAATATCCAACAATCTCCCCCTTTGGCAAATTTTTTCAAATCAAATTCTTCACAAAGAACAAGTTCTTCATTCAACACATGTACTCAACCATGAAGAACTACACACATGTAGCAGAGTCAGCAGCGGATTAAAAGCTAAGTAGTTGATTACAACTTCAACTTCTGAAGTACCACAAATACCACAACACAAAACACTCCCCCTGCAACATACATCAGCAATTTCTGAAGGTACAACTACTCCCCCTGAAACACATCACTCAGGAACTCCCCTGAACAGCTCAGCACATGAACAGATCAGCACACATATTTCTCCTCCTTTTTAGCCAAACAAGTTTGACAAAACACCAGCAAACACCAGGAGCAGAGAAACATAACACAGAACAACAATAAAAAATCAACATCAACACTAGAAGCACAGAACTCAGTACAGCACACTTGCAAACCAGAAACACAAAGGAAATCCAGAACATCAGTCACCAACTAGCCAGTCTTCAGACTCAGCATCAGAAGTTGCTTAGTCTTCATTAGAAACAACACCAGATGCTGCTCAATTGATGTATGCCTCAGGCACATTTAGAACCTTCTTCCCAGCAATCTGCTTCTCAAGTTCAGCAATTCTCTTCTGAACACAGGGCATGGTATCATGCTTAACAACATCTTCAGACTCACAAGGAACCCATTCCTTTCCTTTTAATGTCTTCTGAACAGGGACATGAACCAACACCTTGCTCCAGATTTTAGATGATCCAGCACCAGAACACTTCTGTGCTACAGGAATGGCCTTGCTCTCAGCAGCAACAGCCTTTCCTTTCCTATCTTTCAGACTCTGAGCAATACTTTCACATTTTGGTCTCCAAACCTTCTTGACCTTGCTTTTGTTCACAGCTGGTTCCACTTTTATGTGTTGAAAATGTTTGGGGTATCCATGCAGCTTGTAACAAAAAGGTTTAATGTGTCCCTTTTTACCACAATGATGACATACCCAAGGATGAGATGCCTTCTCGTCTTTAGATCCCTGAGTTTGGTTCTGATGTTTCTTTGGATCACATGATTTAACAGCTGCAGTGAACCTTTTAGCTGGATGTTGCTTTTTATTATTCAAGGTCCTATCATCAAATCCAATACCACTTGGTTTCCCTTGGTTCTGACTTTTCAACATTCTGACCTGCTTCTTCAAATGTTCAAGGTGAGAGTTCAAATGGGTTACCTCATCTTTGAGATCAGAGAGTTGTGCTAGATGTTCACTTCTTTCAGCATACAATTGAATGATAGTCTCCTTCTGATTTACTAATAACTTGCAAACCTCTTCAAATTTAGCATGTAACTTTTTGCAAGACAGTTCTTCTTCTTTCTCCATAAAGCCAAAAAATATCTTCCCTGGAGCTCACCCAAATACAGGCAGGGTGCCTGCTCTGATGCCAATTGAAATTCTGGCAGGTACTGAATCAGAACCGTAAAACAGAGTACTTAAACACGCAAGATAGAGTACTTAAACACAGGTTCAGAAGCAGAAAATAAAGTGCAGAAAGATAAAGAACACAATGAATTTGTTAACCCAGTTCGGTGCAAACTTCACCTACATCTGGAGGATACCAATTCAGGAAGGAAATCCACTAAATAGAATTAATTCTAAGACTCAACAGCCCCTGTTCCCAGTCTTATCACTTAATCTCCACCCGTCTAGACTTCTACCCAGGAACACCTAGGTATAAGAACCCACTTACTTCCTAACCAAGTAATCACAGCCCAGTGATTATCAGACTCAACAAAAACAACAAATTGAAGACACTCATTAAAAACAAAAAAAAAACATTCACTTGTGCATAAAAGCTTTAAGTGATTAACAACTCTAAACAAAACAACCAACTGAAACATTCACTTGTTTAAATGACATACAGAAATACAAAGTTAATACATGCATAAATATGAAAATAAATACAAAAAAGCTACAAAGAACTGAAAACAATAAAACAAAAAAGCACACTAAAACTAGTACGCATAATTCCACATACATGCACACACACATGCACGCACACACACATATTCATATAATGGATCCCACTTATGAACCAAACGAGCCAAACTATATATAGTTTAAGTTTATCCAATTTAGTTAACAAACTTAATTTTCTGCTTAAGTTCAACTTATATGGTTCTTGAACCAAGTTGAACGATTTAATTATCAAGTCAAATTCTGAGCGGCTCGGTACGTTGCCATCCCCAGTGGCTGAATTGAATCCCATAAAGAATCTCAAAGTATTTAATAACACCATGATTGCTACCGACATATTCCATTTTAAGAAAAAATTGTCATCGAGCGACAAAGTATTACCTTTGTTATTTTTACGAGGGGAAAGTATTACCTTTTTTATTGATGATTACTTTGAGTGGTTGGGTGTAGTACCTTGTAGATATTCATCACTAATGGTTGGTAATTATGTGGTGAACATTTGAAATTAGACTGTACGTTTCATATGTATTCATATATTATACCAATTGTTGTTGAAGGGAAATCAATTAAACAACGAAACACATGATGATTACCATGAAAGATGTTATTTTCACCTTGGGAAATTGTTGTATAAGCCTCTCAATTCCTTACAGGTCCCTCAAAATGCTCAAAATACCCTTGTTTTAAATGATTGGATGTTACAAATTGATCACATCGGAAGATAACTTTCAATGATATAAGAAAGTAAACAACGAGGATTATAAGATATCTTCGGATGTGCATGCAACTTTAAAACATCGTAACTTCTCATTCCTACGAACCCTGAGACATATGGATATGAAGATAATTTTCAATCGGTTTAGACTTGGTTTTGGCATAATCCAATTTAAGCACTTAGACATTTGGTCTGAAAACATAGACATAATTCAATTTTGAAAATATCCAAAAACATTTTATATACAAAGGCACACAAACTAATGATAACAACAATAAATCATTTTGAGACGCAAATAGTGTTCATTTCCAAATCAATATACAACAAAACATGAAAATATCAACATATAAAAAAACATGAAAATAAAATCCTAACTAATGTGTGGCTCTAAAACTCCTCAATCTAATCCTCAATCGATATTGGGTGGTAGATGTTGTTTCTGTGACAATGCCTTGTAGAGTAGCATATAAAGGATGTCATGCGCATTCGACACTAGTATTAACCATATTCAAAGTCATGTTTCTAACCCTCTCGCATATCTTCAAAGCATCAACGTATATCATTTGCATTATCTCCCTCTATCAGAACCTCTCGATTTGTTGGCCTCGAAAGACCACCCTCTACAATAGGTATTAACATGAGATGAAAGACCTTAAAGAACCATGCAATGTAAGTAGGACATAATTTTTAGTTGGTCTCCACAAGTGGCAACCACATTTCTTCAGATATCAAATGTAACAAATGATCCTAAAATGCATGATCTATCTAATAAATATTTCAAGTGATAAGGTGTAGCAGTGAAAAAATGTTTAGGGATGTTCAGGTGATAAGCTGCACCTGACCCATTAAGAGAACCAACAACATAGAGAGAGAGAGAGAAGATACAGTCATCACCATCATTCGATCCAAGAAATGCATGTATAGATATGGTGTCATATGACCCTTTCCAGGAATGAATTGACATACACGCGATTTGGCCTCAATATAGTTGGGTTGATTACCCAAAGACACATGTCCACAAAATGCTTCATAATTCATGTCTGAAAAAACCCTTTATAAACAAATACAAAATATTTTAAATGTTATGCAAGTGGTATTAAGTTTTCTTAAATTTTTACCAGAAGGAGGACACAATATCCAACCATCTACTTTGTTGATGTCTTTGTCGCAACAACCATGTAATTATAAAGGAATGCTAGAGCCTCAACACCCCATGAACACTGATTAATTGTAGTGAGGTCCTGTAAGTAATTTAGGTATATGACATCAACATATTGTTGACTCTTGTTAGTGAAATTGGTGCATCCAACTAGGAACAACATATAAGCTCTGATACATAAACTCCTATAACAATCTTTAAACCCCTCTATCTCTTCATGGTTATCAAACTACAAGGCTTTGATCAAATTATGGTGGAAGATTTATTGAGGTCAACTTAAGGTTATATGAGCCTCTTTCAATCTGTCACACTAGGTCATAACATCTTCTATGTCCACTCCAACGAACTCATTCATCAACCCTTCATCTTTAGACATTACCAGGATATGGTTAAACAACTTACCATGGATAGACAAATGCAACATACATGAAGCGTCATCCAACATGATGCTCATCTCACCAATTGGAATATAAAAGTTATTGATCTCCCTATGTCACCTCTCTATGAATGTCTTGCATATATTATGATCAACCTGACTGTAGTTTATATCTGCAAGGTAGTAAATACCAAAGACCGAGACCTCTACTGCATCGCACAACCATATGAGATTCCTTGACGATTTTTTGAGGTCGTTTATCTTTTTGTCATTGTTGATGCACTTTAACGGCTTAGCACGTTCCTGGAAAAATGTTAACGAAAACATTAATACAAATATATAAAGAAAATAAATATTAATAGTAAAGAAAACATAATATGATTCTGACACATATGTCGGCTGCAACATGCTTACTAAATTCGACATAAATGACATAATGGATAAACCCCCCACCAAATCCCTCATTAGCTACTGGCATCTCAGCGTTCTGTGGTGGTGATGACATCTGTTGCATTTCAGCCTTAGTCTTTTGAGCTAGCGAAGGCTATGGAGCCTGTGAACTAGATGCTTAAACTGAGTCTCAAACTCTCCTAGGACCCCGTATTAGAGAATTATTTGTCTCACACTCTTTGTGTACGCAATTAAGTAAGGTCTCCCTATCAATTCCCATTCTAACAACATCATCAATCATGTCTACAACAACCAACAGTAAATGACAAAATAATTATTCAAGCATTTCTTCAAACACTTAAAGCACAAAATCTACATTCATATTTCTAAACAAAATTTCAATACCACATTTCACTAATTAGTAATTACAAACAACAACTAAATCTATACATAAACACTACTTAAATAAATCCCATTACTATATTTTACTACTCAAACCTTAAACAAATTTTACTTGATCAACAACTAAAAAAACCTAGCCTTTAACAAAACAAAATGAGAGAAATTTAACACTTACTTATTGGATTTGAGAAGAAATGTGACAACACATACAATGTCTTCAACATCCGTTTGATGGAAATCAATGGTTGAAGTAAAGAGAGAGTTTGAATGTCAAGAACTCAAGGTTTTTATGTTTTAAATCAAATGCCACACATATGAGAACCAAGTTTTTGTTTTGGAGTTAATCAGAAACAAATTGGAGTGTATCTTCCCGTACGTAGCGATGGAAGATATCTTCCAATCCCATTGAATCGTAAATTCTAATCATTGTATAAATGACAATTTTGGAATTTTGAGGGCCATGTGACTAAGTAGGAGGGTTGAAACAACAATTTCCTTAACCCCGAGGGAATGCTTCCAGTGTGGGTTTCTAATCAGAGGCTAGGTACTCAATGTTGGAGCATCCACAATTTGAAAAGGATCGTCCTTTTGGACACTAAATGTTAAATTGCTCAATAAGCTCCTCAATTTGCTTAATCAATCATGTTGTAACTCCCGATGGATATTTTTTGTGAGTAAACCCCAATCAAATCGTAACTTTCGATGGATATTTTTAAAATTGTGAGCAATTTGAGGAACTTATTGAGCAATCAACTTAATTTTTTTAACAAGTTTATAAAAGCGCATACAAGTCAAAAACTTAGTGATCCTTTGGACACTATTATTTAAATATACAATATATTTATTTAGTTTTTTTTGAAAGAATATTTATTTAGTTTTGATATCTACATGTTATTCATATTTTAAAAATAATATTATTATTTCTATCAATAAATTTAGACTTATTAAGTTTTGAACACTTATAGTTAGACACCATTAAATTTCCAACACCTCATTTTATCTCTCTCTCTCTCTCTCTCTCTCTCTCTCTCTCTCTCTATCACATCACTGACATATCACATCTATCAACTCACACTCTTTTATATATAATATATATTTGAATATATAATATATTTATTTAATTTTGATATCTACATGTTATTCATATTATAAACATAATATATAATTTATATCAATAAATTTAGACTTATTAACTTTTGAATACTTATATTTATCCAGCCTCAAATTTTCAACACATTTCTTTCTAAAGGTGTAGATTGATTTTGGGCTACAAATCATTTTCCTTTAACTTTAGTATGTTAATTCATATTAGTCATTTTGTCAAATACATATAACATCGTTAGAGAAAGATGATATGTCATCTAAAATAATTTTTAGGTGGACACAAGAATTTGGACATTTTATCTGGTCACACACAAAAAAGTATACATGTTATATTCATTTGAAAATTAATTATTATTTAATTATTATTTTTTTAGTTTTTTCTTTTTACGTGTGTGTGATCAAATAGAGGGTCAAATTCTTGTGTCCACAAAAAAATTGCTCTATCATCTAATGTGACTTTCATTAAAAAGTTAGAGAAAGATTTTTTTTTTAGGGAAAAAGTTAGATAAAGACGACGAGTCATCTAATGCGACTTTCATTAAAATTAATAGTTTAAATGCATCGTGAAAACCTTTTTTCTCATAAATCATAAGATTTATAAAATATTTCTTCTTCCCCAAATTTGCTTTCCATTTTCACAACTAAAAGCAAAAATATCCAACAATCATCCTTCTTCTTCTTCTCGTCCAATAATTTGAGGATTCACAATGTGTACCCACAACACCAAACCACCCATTCATTAACTATGATATTGGAAGATGAATATAAGAGGAGTGTCTTGTTGTTTGAATTGAAAGGCGGTATTTGAATTGGTTTTGTCTTATGAGCATGTATTCCAGAAGATCAATACCATCATTTACTTTTGTAGTTAAATAATTGATTAACTAGACAAGGATAAAGAGGAATATCGGTTTGATGGAGATCATGGAAGAGCTTCTTTGTTACTCTTTAGTGCACCATCATGTTGTTGTGATCATATGTTATGAAGTAATATTGATATTGCTTGCTACAAAGTTTTTAACATATTCTCTACCTTATGCTAGCTCTACGTGAGAGTCATGTATATAATTAAGGGGAGTTGGTTTAACGATTTGGTTACAACGTACGAATATCGTTAATAGAATAAAATTAAAGGATCAATGTGACGCCTTATTAAGCTAAAGACCAACTTCTTTGACAATAAAACACTTGTTGCATTGTTCCCAAACTTAGCTTAGTTGGTAGGGACTTTACATAAATTATACAGAGGTCGAGGTTCGAATCCCAGACTTCACATTTCTCCACATTTAAAATGTGTGAGCTCCGACCATTAAATTACTTGGAAAAAAAATAGTTGTTGCATTTCAATGAGAATCAAAGTTGTAATACACGTTGGACCGAAATAAAAAGTAACATGACATGGTTCATTAATTAAATTGATACTTTGCATATTTTTCTATAAAAAGTTGTTAGATGGTGTAAATTAAAGTGGTATGCAATTAGTATAGGTGAAGATACCATGGTGGAGGTGCACCCTTTTCGGTATATACTCAAATTTGGTCTTAGCTTTTGTCTCAATTATCTTACCCTACAAGCAATCTTTTTGCAGCATCAAATCTCACTGTCCCTTTGCAGATTTATTTACTATTTTTTTATTTAGTTAATAAGAGTAGGACACCAAATTAACCAAATTCTAACAAATTAGTTCTTAAAAATGAAAACTTAGTCTATAAAAGATATACACTCAGTTCTCTCTGAATCAACAACTTTGAGGAATCTATATTGTGAAATAGAGATCAATAAAGTTATAAATGAATTGTGTTAAATATATTTCAAATGAACATGTCATGAACAATGCGTCAAATGGCAGACAAAGCCGGCCCTAGTTTTTTAGTGAGAGAAACTTCACATTCTCTTTAAGTTTTATTTCTCTTCATTCATCGAGGAGCGGTGGTTTTAGGTCATTTTTTTGACCTAGAATCACCTCTCTGCGTCTTTTTCTTCTTTCTTTCAATTTAAATAAGTGGTTTTCACACATATCAAGTTTTTCATTTTCTGTTTTTTGTGATTTCGTCGTCTGAGTGCGACGTTGTGTTGTTTGTCGTCTTGTGCAGCGTTTGATTTCGCGTCTTGTTGCGGTATTCATTTGGTTTCTATTGAAAGATCAATTTCAGTCAATTACAGATTCAATCAATGATTTGGGTGTCGACGTTGCAGATCCGGGAGCATGGGTATTTCAATGATTTAGAATTTATCATATTATTTGTAGGCATTTTGTCGTTGTATGTTATTAACTTGGGTGATGTGAGTTTGCTCGCAGATTCACCATTTACGTTTTTAGCAATGTTGAACATGTTATTGTATTTGATGTACTCTCAATTTGAATGAATGAATATCGTTTTGTTTTTTAAAAAAATAACAATGTGTCAAATGTATTCCCCCTAAAAAAATATGTCAAAATGTATTAAATTGATTGATTGATGGTCGAGTTCAATTTATTTGTTTCCAAAGTGTCTCCAGTGGAAAATTAAAGACTAATCATTCAGTGTAGAAACTCGTTTAAAAAATTGACCTCTTTCAATAAATAACCTTCCATAGCACCGTCATAGATCTAACTCATGATCAGATGCCTAAAAGACTTAATTATTTGTCAAATATACGACACTATGTTGGTTGATGAGTTCAATTTTAGATACTAACTTATTTTCATAAATTTTAAGTATTAAATTGTTCATCCACAATAATAAGAGTGAAGATGTAACTCGATCACTCACAATATTTTTACGGCCTAATTTTATATCTAACAAAAATAAATTAAAACTAACCCCGACATTTTTATAATCTTTAATTCGTTATAACAAAGACACTAATTTATGTATAAAAATATAGAGGACTAATTTGAGTTTATTCACGAGAGAATTGTGAAGGACCAATGAGAAACTAAACTTCACTCTAATGATAATATTTTTGGGTTCCCTTCCATATGGTTCTTTTGACACTCATCACCCCCGCTCTGTTCTTCCTCTGCGCTTTTCTCAACCGCTGTTATTCAATTTCAATCACTCATTCATAATTCTCCAGACAAAGGTAAAAGTATCAACATGCATGCAGAAGCTGTTATGCCCCTTTAACAACACCAAACACATTCTTCATTTCAATCTTTTTTCTTTCTTGTTTTTCCTATCGTTATTATTCTCATATAATCTGCATTCTTTTTTTCTTCTTCTTTCTTCTATTACTTTCTCATAAATATAAACTATGTTAATTATCATGATGTTTGTTTTCAAGATTCATTCACATGCGTGACATTGTTTTGTCTTGTTCTGAATTGGTCTTTCTTTTGGTTTCAAAAATATCTGCATCTGCATGCAACATTTTTTCTTTCTTTTAATGCAATTGCAATGACATAAACTTTAATAACATTGATTGTATCGCCATATATTAGAATAAAAATCCAATCTTTTTCGCATTACAATTTACAAGTCCCTATACTATTCTGGGTCAAGCTGATTCTGTTTTTTTTTTTTTTTTTTTTTTGTTGCGGATTAGTACTTTTGGATTACTCTTTCAGATTGTGAAAAGGGCTTCAAAATTTGACCTTGGATGCTGTTGATCCTTTGTGAGTGATTTACGCTAGTGTGAGTTCTTAAATTAAAACAAATTTGAAGCTTTGCATGGAGGTGTTGTTGAAGTTATTTGGTGGAACTCTGAATTCAATAACTAGCAAATGCATGGTTTTGCTTGTTACTGTTTTGATCCTTAGAGTACTTCTTTTCCCTGGCTTTGATGGAAATGAATGGAGAAATTTTGTCTTCATCCACAACCACACTCCTCCATCACTGAGTTCTTATGAATTTGGAATTAGACAATTTAAGTTTTTGGTTGTTCCTCAGCTTGTTTGGGGATTAAACAATCAGAAAATCGCTTTCGCAAGGGCTTGTCTTACTGCTAGAATGCTTAATAGAACCCTTTTGATGCCTAGCTTTAGTGCCTCCCTATTTTACAAAGAAATTGATCTATTGCAACCGATTTCGTTCGAGAAAGTGTTCCAATTCGAAAAGTTTAATGCACTTTGTAGTGGTTTTGTTAGGTTAGGTCGGTATACCGATGTCTTGAATAGAACTCGAGTGCTTGAAATGACGAAAGGGAGTGGAAGGAAGTGGACATTAGAGAGAGATTTATCACAACTGAAGGAGTATAGTAAAGGCTCTTATGATGATTATGAGGTAATTGGAATTATTGGGAAAAACCCTTTCTTATGGCACGATCATTGGCCTTTGAAGGACTACGGAAAGGTTTTTGAGTGCTTGGTTTTGATCGATGAAATTCGTAACGAAGCGGAAAGGGTTGTGTCTAGGATTAGGGAAGTTGGAAACACTGAACCAATAGAACTACAAAAAGGTATCACCTGTGGTTGTCTTTAAACAACAGTTGTGGTTTTTTCTCCCGTTTTGGAGTTTTCAACGTTATATTCTTGTACTTGATTGTGTTCCTTAATTTCTCTATGTTGTTTTTTCCCAACAGACAGGTCTTCCTTTCAGCCTCTTCCATATGTTGCTGTCCATATGAGGATAGAAATTGATTGGATGATTCATTGTAAAAAGTTAGAGCAGAGATTGAACACAAATCAGATATGCAGTAGCAAGAAAGAGATAGTGGAAAGAGTTAGAAACACTATAATTGGTTTGAAAAAAACACCGATTGCCGTTTATCTTGCAGTAGCCAATAAACTCCTTAACAATTCTTCCATAATGGAAGAATGGGGAGAAGGGTTTCTTCCTTTCGAGAAAAAGAAACTCGGCGTTGAAGGAATTTATAGCAAGTATCCATATATAATTCAGTCTGCAATTGACTATGAAGTTTGTTTACAAGCCGATATCTTTGTTGGAAACAGTTTCTCCACATTTTCAAGTCTTATAGTTCTGGAAAGAACACAGAAGATGATCAGAATGAGTGTTGCGAGCATGTGTGGAGCTGATGTAAGATGGCCTTCTTATGCATACAATATACAAGGTGAACCAAATGGTGCAATGAGATGGATTACAAATATGTCTGAATCAAGTCTTCAAACAATAAGCTATGGCACCAATCATATCTATGATTGCAAGGGATAAAATAGTTAGAGAATACAATGGAATATAGTTGCTAACACTGAGGTTCAGTTTATTGTTGTGTAAATTTAACATATTATTTTGAAACAATTTTGTCTGATGTTGAATTGATTATCTAGTTGTTACAAAACAAGGTTCCTTTAGAAGGGTACATTTATATTTCTGTTGTAATTTGGCTGGTGTTATTGCTGATTTATTGGATTTACATGTGAGAATGGAAAGAGGTATACTTCAAATATCTATTTCTGGAAGAGTAGTGCTAGTAGCATTCACTCCAATACTTTCTTTGTAATACTTACTCTCTTATTATGTGAAGTTCATATGGGTCCGACAACTTATGTGCATTTGGCAGAATATAAAGTGGACTCTTTCATTTCCTTGTACAAATGAATTTCATTCTCATAACAATCTTGTCATTGTCAGGAATGCTGCAGTGTAAATTCCAAATTTAGAAATGACTTTCTGGTCTTTTGAATTTGCATACTCTTGAATGCATCCATCCTTAATTTTAGGTTTCAAGAAAGTAAAATCATGTACCTCATGAATAAATAAATAAATAAATCTAATAGTTGAAATTGAACTGCATTGAGTTGTAGCCCTAACATGGATTAGGAAGGGGGAGTACGTGGACCTATGATCTGGGTGGGGAATCAAAATAGGGTTAGAGTAAAGTGTAGGGAAAATTATGTTGAATTCTAGCTCTAAGAGGAGACTTAGACACCACCTAAAATTGTTTAAGAGGATGCCTAACTAACTTTTCGGTTCAAAATGTTTGTTTAATGACAATTCAAGCAAGTCATTTGTTCAATTTTTTTTTATTTTTTATTTGGAAATGTGAGTAAAAGAGCAAGTCGTTGTATTTTCTCATTACACATGTAAATGAAAATGTGATTATGGGGTTGAAGTTAAGACCTTAAGGTGATTTGATTCAAGTGTTAGTTGCAAAGATAGTTTCTCATAGCCTCCCACCATTTCTCAAACCAGTCCGGATTACAGAAACGGAATTTTTTATTTATTTTTTCCTTTTCAAAAGTGATTTGAGAAATGAGGGGAAGGAGAAATCATCAATTGTAAAAGGTAGCATAGGCACTTGATGGTTGCTCAATAGGCCATTTCAATTGCTCACAGCTCCCTTAACCGACCGGGTCGTAACTCTCGATCGACTCTTTTTTGTTATGTGTAAACTCCGATCAGGTCGTAACTCCTAATAGGTTTTTTTTTAGAAAATGTGAACAATTTGAGGAACCTATTGAACAACTACATTGAATCACCTTGGTCCAACTAGATGTGTATTCTTTTATTTACGATGATTGCTCGTCTTCCCTCTATATGCTCAAATATGTCAACAGTTTAAAATACACTATCGAAAGCTAGCTTCCGGTAAGATCCCCCCATTTTTAGGGGTTATATGAACAATCACCTTTATTCACATGTCAAGAATTCATCAAGGACGCTAATATGAGACCTCTCAAGTTATACATTTCTCATATTTGACCCCATATTGAAAGTATGCATCCGGATGAGAATTTGGAACAACGAATTTGAACCGAATTAGTTCGAATTAACACATCCCGACAAAGTTATGATCTCATTTTTAAAAATAGCAATCCTTGCAGCTAGGGGTGGGAATATGCCGGGCTGAGCTGGGTTTTGCATAAATAGGTCGGGTTGAAAAAATTAAAGTCTAAGCCTGACCTATTAGTCTGTCAAATGCTTTATTTTAAGCCTGATCTGACCTTTTTAAAAGTCCGGCCGGACCTATTAGTCTGTCTAAAAACCTAATTTGTACTCACAATTTTAAATATAACATTTGACCTATTTATAAAAAGGCTAATAAACATATATTTTTTAAAATGCTAATAAGTCAATATATATATATATATATATATATATATATATATATATATATGGTAAACAAGAATTTCCCATTATATAATGTATTTTGTAGAGGCTAATACACATGTATTATATAATGCAGTATACATAATTACACATATATGAGCCGGTCTGATAGGCCTAGTAGGTTTTTTTACAAGTCTTAACCTGACCTATTTAAATTAATGAGCATTTTAAAAAACTTGAGCCTAACCTATTTAATAAACGTTTTAGGCCGAACCGGGCTTTAAGTAGGCCTCTGGTGGGCGGCCTGGCCTATTCCCACCCCTACTTGCAACCCTCTTCCCCGCCCAAATTTCCCCCTTCCAACTTCATCCCTCTAATCCATTTTTATTATAAGCCTCCTCTAATCCATTTAATCTAGCATCCACCCACCTCTTGTCTAATAAATTCCTAAGCTTCAACCCCCAATTCCAACTCCAACAAGGACTCCATTTTGTTTGGATTTTTATACTTCCTTGCATTTTCTTTTTCTCTAAACAATGGTTTAATCTGGAAGTGAGCATCTAATTGTTTATAGCATTGTACAACTCCAAATGGAAGTTTTCGGACCAATATTTTGTTGACATGAAAATGATTTCGAATGAGTACTTCCGGAGGTATAGAATGTGCATCCTAAAGCATGTATCCAGACTATTTTTATAAAATTGAAATTGCTTAGTAAGCTTAGAATGTGCACGAATGCCACTTTGTGCAGGTCACAGATGTAGCATTTATTTGTTTTGTTTAATGTTATTGTTTGGTCGTACATAAATTAACTATTTCATACATGTGTTCATGAAGCACGAGTGTCTGTTGCCTCCTACTTATACATTGTGGTAGTGCCTCGAAATATAAAACAAAAGTTGTGCATAGAATGCTCGAGTTTAAAGTAAAAGGTTAGGGCGCGGGCGGACGTGTCAAGAAGCGGAAGTTCCAAAAAAGATTTGATAACAGATTCCAGGTGTTTGGGGTTACAATATCATGAGGTAATAATCAATTCCCTAATCAATGTGCACATAGCTTACATGTCATCAATCACAGTCTTTACATGAAGTATAATTTTTGTCCAATTTTCTCACTTCTTCCTTTCCGAGATGATGGTATTTGTGTCTCTAAAAGGCTTCTATGCAAGTTTGAAGATTCACATGTAGATGACGAAAACTATGATACCAGTACTTACAGGTAATGAGAACTGAGATGCTTGATAGAGATTTCTCTGGCAATTTACATCATTCCCAATTTTAAACTCGACAATGGCATTTGAAGACTGAAGTACCTGTTACAAATTTTGAGATTCTAGATAACCTGAAAAATGATGTTGAGGAATCGAACAAATCAATTCCAAGGCATGGAATACATACTATAATTGTTGCATACAATACAAGTCAAGCCAAGCGTTCATGTGAAAAATAATAAATCTAAAAGAATAGCACGGTTACCATACATATATCACAATCAATAAGACAACAATAAAAATTATAAACTGCACAAACAACTTAATATAGGAGACAGCTTGGGAAATTGAGTTCCTCCAAGCATAGTAGTATCATATCCAGACAGAAAAAACATTGCCAATTTTCAGTCGCAAATTAGAAATCAAAGATCGATGCTAGGAAATAGAGTTACATTAATTCACAGTTTTAACAATGAAACATGATGCTAATTGTTAATACGACATACCTCAAGGTGCAGGAGGTGCGGGAAGAGAAAAGGAGTGCCTAAAATACGACCTCATTTGGAGATCAAAATATTACTTGAAGATCTAGGCTTTGAGACCAGGTTGATTGGAGCCCGTCAATTTTCCTTAGAATAAAATTCCTCTAAAATGGAAAGGTAAGCTAGAAAACAGACTCATAAGCCATTAGATTCATACACAAACTACTTCATTGTTTTCAGTAGAATAAAGCAGAAGGCATAATATATGTGTAGACAGGAGTAAGTCATAAGATTTTCCCCCGATTCTAGGCCAATTAGATGAAGAACATAATGTTTTCCAGGTCAGCATGCAGCCTGTAAAATCCCTGTTCAAACGAAGCTGTCGGTGGAATCGATGATGAATCTTTAGAAGACAAATATGCTCTTGACTTCTTAGGTTGCATCCCAGTCTTTGCTTCGTGGTATAATCGTCCTCTATAAGCAGCAAGGTCAGCATAATACACAGGAGGGACTAGAGACACAGGTTTAGTGCACCTTGCAAAGGTGAAGCACATCTCATAAATAAGTTTCTGCAATTCATCAGATGTAAACTTGTGTTCATCCCATAAAACATGATAGTGAGTGGGCTTGCTTGTACCAAGGCTTCCATAGTAACTACAAAGGTAAAAGTCAAACTCAAAGGGGTGAGTAACTTTTGTGTCAACAACCGTTCCAGGTAAAATATTGCCGCTGGAAGACCCATCCCTCCAACCGTCTGGAAAAAATCGAGTTTGATGTCGTTTTTGTGCAACAATAAGAGTGATTGTTGGGAAATAATTTAATCGTTGGAATGCTCTCTTCAAATCAAGTAGCTCTTCATTAAGAGCCATGTCAAACTGGAACTCACTCACCCCATCACGAAAAACAACAATTTTTTCAGGCCTGACTCCATTCATCCGCCAATAACAACTAACAAGCTCAACGCAAATCTCCCCAAAGTTCAATATTTTCTCACTACGATTGAATTGTGGGCAAACACGTGCTGCATAACGATTTGCAGCAGGCCAGTTAACAGTTGCAACCACAGCAACAATTGAGGGACTCTTGTTGTCCTGGGAACCAGGGTGATTGACATCAGCCCCTATAAACATAACATGTTCTTCACCCTCAAAGTAAGGGAGCCTGTTATTGAGCTCAACATTACTGCCTCCGAGCTTGGCATTGATTTTGAGAGCAAGATAAGTATAGAATTTGTCATCCCCTTGATTAGCACTATAAGACAAACAACATTGTGTCACTATACCAACTTTGGTCTCAGAAATCCACTTGAGGTATTTGTAACCTGGACTTTTATTAGCCATCACACAGAGAAGAAATTGTAAGCGACCTTGGTTATATTTACAACTGTTGTTGATTTTTTCAAGTAATTCAGATAGCAAGCCATGACTCGTAAGTATCTTCATTGAAGATTCTTCATACCAAATGGGCTCCCGCATATAGATACCCAACTTTTTGTATTTACCAATAAGCTTTTCAACGAATTCCTTTCGTCTTAATTTTTTATTATACGGTCCAATACTGGTGAAATCAAGAATGCCCCAACGCTCAACTGGTTTGCCTTCCACCATTGATCTTCCAGCAAGGTTCCAATGACATTTATCTAGATCCACTGTTATCTTGACATACTTGCCATTTGGATCACCCAACTTCAATTCCGGAGGGCCAATTACACGTCCTAGAATAGTTGTCATGGTTGTGCTGACTCTCATTCCAAAGTTCTGAATAAGATCACCACTGCCAATGAAGAGATTGTAAGTGAGATGTATCTCCAACAAATAAGAAAACCAAGATAAAGGACAAATAATATACACAAAGATATTCATAGACATAAATCCAGTTCTTATTTCTATACAAATATTTCAACCAATAACGTCCAGCATTCATGTAAAGAAAGCTGAAGAACTGTTAAGTTGCACTGATAGACTAAGCTAGCAATTGCTACTTCGAGGATTCATCATGTTTAATTATTCATGGCTTGAAAATTAACTGTCAGCACTGCATTAAAATTCCAATGCAGAAATCATATTTCATTAGGAGTCCGTATATTTTCATAATTTCATTAGGAATCTTGCAGTGTGATTCTTATTATCTAGCTAGGTATCTAGTTGTAAATTTAGCAATCATGCTAGGAACTCCGTCAAATATTATATTCCCTTCTCGTCTTCCCAAGAAAGTTGACTCTCTTGGTTTTCATAGACTTAATAGGTTCAGAGATTGCTGTAAGAGTAAATTGTAGTTCTTTCCTACTAGCAAGTTTGTTTGCCCTATCATTGAATTCCTTCTGATCGATCTCTTGTTTAGATACCAACTTCCTCTTTGCAGTACGACACTTAGTATGAAGTTTGTGGGGTCATCTGCAACCTTCTTCACACATGGGTCAAAATTGAAGGGTGTATATAACATGCAGTTTATCCTTTAAATAAGTACCTAATGATACAAATCCATCATTGCCATTTCATGCATCTTGTAACCAACAATCAAGGAAAGTAATAAAAGTACCAAAACTATTAACATTTAGAAATAATACAATTGAACCAACATTCGCCTTACCCGCAAGGTCCATCACTAGATTGCACCATCTTCTGTATAGCACCCTGCCGCTCACTTGGGTGAGCTAGAGCCATTGCCGTCAATGTCTTTGCAGAAATACCATCTAAACGCTCCTTGGGATACCTTTGGCCTTCAGCTAAAACACAAAATTCCATGGGTACATAGTTCTTCTTGTTGCCTTTCCCTAAATCTAAACAAGGAATATCTTTGTATACAATGTCCTTGTCATATTTGTCATTAAAAAAGCTAAGAAGACTGACTTCCTTTTCAAGTTTCCAGCCCTTAGTATGGTCAATGGGGAAAGTGACATACCTTGTAATTGTAGGTGTTAATCCAGCAATGATATATTTTTGTTGGGATTTACGGTGCGTCACACTAACTTTCAGTCCAACAAGCACTTCCTCAACGTATTTCCTGAATTTTTCAAATTCACCCAAGTTAAAGTTATCAATACGCTCATGCAAGAAATCCAAGACTGACATTTGCTTTCGGAAAGGCACCACCGAGTAGTCTACACATAAGGACAGACCCTGAGATGTAGGTTTTAAACTATGATGAAACCCCCCGATGGCGATTATTCCAGGGCGAAGTTCCTTCATTACCAAAGGAGGATTTGTGGGATAGAAGTATCTTCCCACAGAAATTGTGCGCCTAATGGGGTTCTCTTTTATTACCACATCCATCCCTTGCAAAATATCCCTAGGCAGAGAGAATGAATGCCCACAAAGATAGTCCATTAACTTGCGAAGTCGGAGTTTATTAAGAAGTGTTATAGTAACACTATATGTAGTGATTTTTTCATCCTCTCCTTCAGAGATCTCCACGGTAATGGTCTCTTCCGGTAACTGCACTGCACTAAAGATATTGTTTGCACCGTCATGTGCAGTCATGTCCAAAGGAAACTTCTCAGGATCATCAGAAAACAATTTCTCTTTAATCATGGAAAGATCATTATTAGATAACTTCCGAGGCTGGCCAACTCTTGAGGAAAACTTTGGTTTGACAGCAACGTTATAATGAAATATTATACTCCTTGGATCGAACTTAACAGGGAAATGATTGACACGGAGTGTGCTTGTAAGAACCGCTAATGTGCCACCACTGTCAGGTCTCCGAATAGGTGAAGTTTTATCCTCTTTTTGAAGTGCCAAAGATGATGAAGCTAAATTGTCTGATATCTGCAGTCTGTCAGGACTCGCACACAAGAGAAAGGCCCTAATGAGTCATTGGTCCATCACACTACTGTGGGGCCCAAGGTCTGGCAAGTTTATTCTAGAAGGTGTAAGAATAAGACTGCTAAGAGTTAGTTAGACCTTGGTGACGTGGAGAGAGAGAAGAGAGCTACCAATCATTACCATTACTTAAGGAGTGGGATGGGGTTGAGAGTAGGCACCTTCTGATATTTTGGAGTTTGTTAGAATGAATAGGCTGCAGTGAGCTGGCCTATCGGAGCTGTGCTCTGGTCAGATTTAGGGTTCCCCTACATTCCCCTTAATCTGTAAATCTCCACTATTTCCATCAATAAAGCTCTCTTACTATTTCTTTCTGTTGTTTTTATTACATTCTGCTTGAGTTACAAATTGGTTCCTAACAATTTGGTCCGACCTGCCGGATTCATTTGGAGGACTGGTGAATGCCACCTAAGAAAAACCAGTCCGATCTGCTAAGGGGTATGGAGGCGAAGATCGCTACGTTGGAGGAGGAGATCGTCGGGGTCAAGGCGACGCTGACGGTGATGGAAAGGAACCAGACAACGCTCCTGGCTCTACTTGAGAAGAGTCTAGGGAAGCCACTGCGCAACGACGACGGAAGTGTAGTTGACGACGGAAGCGCGATGAAGGAAACCGGTGAAGGGTCGACGAAGAGAACCGGGAAATCGGGTGCTAGTCAGCTCCACGGCGAGGCACTAGCAGAGTTCCGGCAATCAGTGAAGAAGGTCGAACTTCCGATGTTTTCCGGCGAAGATCCGGCGGGGTGGATTTCTAGAGCAGAGGTGTACTTTCGTGTACAAGATACGATACCGGAAGTGAAAGTGAACCTGGCTCAGTTGTGTATGGAGGGGCCAACCATTCATTTCTTCAATTCGTTGCTCAACGACGACGAAGATCTGACATGGGAGCAGCTGAAGGATGCGTTATTGGAGAGGTACGGAGGACATGGCGAAGGCGATGTGTACGAGCAGCTGACGGAACTCCGGCAAACAGGGAACGTAGATGAATACATCACTGAGTTTGAGTACCTTACTGCTCAGATACCCAGATTACCTGATAAGCAGTTTTTGGGTTATTTCTTACATGGGTTGAAGGAGGAGATCCGGGGAAAGGTCAGGAGCTTGGCGGTGATGAGGAATTTGAGTAGATCGAAGCTGTTACAGGTCACAAGAGCTGTAGAGAAGGAAGTAAGAGGTGAGATCGGGTCGGGTTACAACCGACAATCCAAAGCGGGTCATGGGTCAGCCCGGGGAGGAGTCCATGGATCCAGTAGAGGGGGGGGAACAGACTGGGTCTTAGTCCAAGGCAGTAAGGAGCAGAAGTCCACAGGAGGATCCAAGGGAAATGGGTTTGGGCCTAAGAGTGAGAAGCAAGCCCAATATGACAAAAAAAGAGCTGGACCACGTGACAGAGGATTCACTCATTTGTCTTACAATGAGCTGATGGAAAGAAAGCAAAAGGGGTTGTGTTTTAAATGTGGGGGACCGTTCCACCCTATGCACCAGTGCCCGGATAAGCAGTTGCGAGTATTGGTGATGGAGGAGGATGAAGAAGAAGGACAGGAAGGGAGGTTATTGGCAGTAGAGGTAGATGGGGAAGAGGAAGAGGTTGAAGGAGAGATGAGCATGATGGATTTTTACCAACTGGGCCAATTTAACCAAACAAGGCCACAGTCCATTAAGTTGAAAGGGGTGATTCAGGAGGTGCCGGTAGTAATTTTGATTGATAGTGGAGCAACACACAACTTTATATCACAGCAGTTAGTGCACAAAATGAATTGGGCTGTTGTGGACACTCCCTCCATGAGCATTAAGTTAGGAGATGGGTCTTACTCTAAGACCAAGGGCACATGTGAGAAACTGGAAATAGATGTGGAAGGTTTGCACGTAGTGGTAGATGCTCAACTGTTTGAATTGGGAGGAGTAGATATGGTGCTAGGAATTGAGTGGCTACGTACTCTTGGAGATATGATTGTGAATTGGAGGAAGCATACCATGAGTTTTTGGTACAACAAAGAATGGGTTACAGTGAAGGGGATGGAGGCACAGGGGGGTATGATTGAGTCCCTACAAAGTATTATATGTAAAACAAAAAGAGGTGTGGCTGGTTGGTGGAAGGAGAAAGGGAGTTTTCAGACCTTGGAGTTAGAGCAAACTCAAGAACTGGAAAAGGTGTTGGGAATGTACGCAGAAGTGTTCTTGGAACCTACGGGGCTACCACCAAGAAGGACGAAGGAACATGTGATCACGCTGAAAGAAGGAGAGGGAGCAGTCAACGTAAGGCCATATAGATACCCTCACCATCATAAGAATGAAATTGAGAAGCAAGTGAGGGAAATGTTGCAAGCTGGGATCATACGGCATAGCTCAAGTTCTTTTTCTAGCCCGGTGATCCTTGTCAAAAAGAAAGATAATTCTTGGAGGATGTGCATTGACTATAGAGCTCTCAACAAGGCCACTGTACCGGACAAGTTCCCCATACCGGTGATTGAGGAGCTACTTGATGAGTTGCATGGGGCTAGATTTTTCTCCAAATTGGACCTAAAATCTGGTTATCATCAAGTTAGAGTCAAGGAGGAGGATGTCCACAAGACGGCTTTCCGGACACACGAAGGGCATTATGAGTTTTTGGTGATGCCGTTTGGGTTGATGAACGCGCCTTCAACATTCCAAAGTCTCATGAATGAAGTGTTTAGGCATCTATTAAGGAAGTTTGTGTTGGTATTTTTTGATGATATATTAGTATACAGTAAAGACTGGCAGACGCATATGCAACATGTGAAGGAAGTGCTGAAAATCCTGCAAACACATGGTTTGGTGGCTAATAAAAAGAAATGTTATTTTGGACAAGGTTCTGTGGAGTACTTGGGGCACTTGATTTCAGAAAAAGGAGTGGCTGTAGACCCTAACAAGGTGGTCAGTGTGACTAAGTGGCCGGTACCAAAAAATGTGAAAGGAGTAAGAGGGTTCTTGGGTTTGACAGGGTATTATAGGAAGTTCATCAAAGACTATGGGAAGGTTGCCAAACCTTTGACTGAACTCACTAAGAAGGATGCTTTTGCGTGGAATGAGGAGGCTCAGAAGGCGTTTGAGAGGTTGAAGAAGAGTCTCACATCAGCCCCAGTCCTCGCTTTACCTGACTTTAATAAGGAATTTGTCATAGAGTGTGATGCATCCGGTGGAGGGGTTGGAGCAATTTTGATGCAGGAGAAAAAGCCAGTGGCGTACTATAGCAAGGCATTAGGGGTGAGGAATCTCACAAAATCAGCTTATGAGAAAGAGTTAATGGCTGTGGTACTTGCAATTCAGCATTGGAGACCCTATCTTTTAGGAAGGAGGTTCACTGTGTCCACAGATCAAAAGAGCCTTAAACAGCTGCTGCAACAGAGAGTGGTGACAGCAGAACAACAAAACTGGGCAGCTAAGCTACTGGGTTATGATTTTGAGATAGTTTACAAACCTGGTAAACTCAATAGAGGAGCAGATGCGCTCTCAAGGGTTAATGAGGAGGGTGAATTGTGTCAAGTGGTTACGAGCGTTCAATGGAAGGATGAGAAGGTGCTGCGAGCAGAGCTTTTACAGGACCAACACTTGCAACACGTGTTGAGGGATTTACAGGAGGATGCAAATTCGAGGCCTGGCTTTGTATTTAAACAGGGAGTATTACTATATGAGGGCAGGTTGGTACTGTCTAACAAATCTGTTTTGATCCCCACGCTGCTAGCCGAATTTCACTCAACACCTCAAGGGGGACATTCTGGGTTCTACAGGACTTATAGAAGACTGGCTGCTAATGTGTATTGGGTAGGAATGAAGAACACAGTACAAGAATTTGTGAAGAACTGTGACATTTGTCAAAGACAAAAGTATTTAGCTAGCTCACCGGGTGGACTGCTACAACCATTGCCCGTTCCAGATCGTATATGGGAAGATTTGTCTATGGACTTCATAACAGGGCTGCCTAAGTCTAAGGGATACGAAGCAATACTGGTGGTGGTGGATAGGTTATCAAAGTATTCTCATTTTGTTCCTTTGAAGCACCCTTACACAGCTAGAGTGATTGCTGAAGTGTTTATTAAAGAGGTGGTAAGGCTACATGGGATTCCCTTAACTATAGTAAGTGACAGAGACCCAATATTCATGAGTAATTTTTGGAAAGAGCTGTTCAAATTGCAAGGTACAAAGCTGAAGATGAGTACTGCATACCACCCGGAGACCGATGGACAAACAGAGGTAGTGAATCGTTGCCTGGAAACTTACTTGAGGTGTTTCATAGCTGACCAGCCTAAAACATGGGCCAACTGGATATCATGGGCAGAGTACTGGTTTAATACAAGCTACCATGCATCTACTGGTCAGACCCCTTTTGAGATTGTGTATGGGCGAACTCCTCCAGTCATTACACGATGGGTGCAGGGTGAGACCAGAGTGGAGGCTGTGCAAAAGGAGTTGTTGGATAGGGATGAGGCTATTAGACAGTTACGAGGACAGTTGTTGAGGGCCCAGGATAGGATGAAGCAGCAAGCTGACAAGAAAAGGTGTGACAGGAGTTTTGAAATTGGGGAATGGGTTTTTGTCAAGCTGAGAGCCCATAGGCAGCGTTCTGTTGTTACTAGAATCAATGCTAAGCTGGCAGCTAGGTACTATGGCCCCTACCCGGTGACAGCACGTGTAGGAGCAGTAGCTTATCAATTAAAGTTACCAGAGGGATCACGTGTTCATCCAGTTTTTCATGTTTCTTTATTAAAGAAAGCTGTGGGTAATTATCATGAGGAGGAGGAATTACCCGAGCTGGAGGGGGAGAAGGGAGTACTTATTGAACCAGAGGCTGTGCTAGCTCAAAGAACAGTTCAGGTACAGGGAGAGAAGATTGACCAAGTCCTCATACATTGGAAGGGACAGATGATAGAGGAAGCAACCTGGGAAGACACGTTGGTCATGAGGAGCCAGTTTCCAAACTTCAGCCTTGAGGACAAGGCAGTGGTTTCTGGAGGGAGTATTGTCAGGACTCGCACACAAGAGAAAGGCCCTAATGAGTCATTGGTCCATCACACTACTGTGGGGCCCAAGGTCTGGCAAGTTTATTCTAGAAGGTGTAAGAATAAGACTGCTAAGAGTTAGTTAGACCTTGGTGACGTGGAGAGAGAGAAGAGAGCTACCAATCATTACCATTACTTAAGGAGTGGGGTGGGGTTGAGAGTAGGCACCTTCTGATATTTTGGAGTTTGTTAGAATGAATAGGCTGCAGTGAGCTGGCCTATCGGAGCTGTGCTCTGGTCAGATTTAGGGTTCCCCTACATTCCCCTTAATCTGTAAATCTCCACTATTTCCATCAATAAAGCTCTCTTACTATTTCTTTCTGTTGTTTTTATTACATTCTGCTTGAGTTACAAATTGGTTCCTAACACAGTCTTTCCAGTTTTGGAACTGAATAATCTGCTAGGAAAAATGGAAAATGAACAGCTAAAGAAAATTGGCATAGTAATTAAACAAGACTTCTTGAAAATCTATCTACACACACACACACACATATCCATCAATGGACAGATGCTTACAAAGAATGTCAACATATGTCAGAATTTCAACAAAGTGAATGACTTAAAAGTTACAAATCCTAGTTTCTTAACAATAAGCCAATGATTAGGAGCTAAATAAAAAATTGAGACTATTTCCTTCTTGTTTTCATTCACTATTAATACACTATTGTTTTCGTTAACAATTACAAAAACTACAAGTTTTCATTTTGTTTCCAACTTTCAAGAGTTTATTGCAATAAAAAAACAAGGTAAAAACAACAATTTATCAACTAGCATTTCTCAATAGAAGATGTTGATCCTAGTCCCTAGTCTTATTATAACACAAATAGTTAGTAGTGTTTGGTGTTCAAACAGATTTGAGCAAAATAGATTATTATGACATGCTCTCTTTATTTTCATGTTTTCAACACAACCAAAGTATATGTAGCAACAACACTGTCACTGATACATATGATTACATTCAATTGCTTTCATTTATCAAATCATTATCGGTGTTGACGTATTTAGTGTCAGTGTCGTGTCTGGAGTTTGTGTTTGCATCAGTGTTTCATAAACAAAATATACCTTTTAACCAGTAGTAGTATCTTGTATTGCGGCACATGTTTTAATTAAAATAAGGATGTAATAACTCGAGTCAAGCAAAGCACAACTTTCTTATGAATAATTAGGCTCTGTTTGGATAAACAGCTTAAGTAAGCACTTATAGTTAAATCACTTATTTCTATGACAATAGATAAAATAAAGTCACGTTGTTTTCATATAATCAATAAGCTGTTTTCCTAAGCTATTCTCGAGAGTAATGGAAATAGTGAAACACCGATTTCGCGCCTATAACATGATTAACAAATGTAAAGTAAATTATTCATTGATTAGAATATTGAATATACCTGAGGATAGAGCATTTCGCTGCGATTCATCAACATTTCTACCTCTATGAACACCACCGGAACTTGATCCCACCGCTTTCTTCACACCATAATTTCGATTCCATGGATATGCAGTAGCACTAGTACTAGACCTTGATCGTCTCCATTCCGGTTCCCAAACACTACTTGCATTCACCTTTGAGCTTCTCCATTCTGGTTCCTTTTTCTGCTCCTCTACCTTATTTTCACCTTCATCGCCGGCACCGGAAGGAGAATGAGAAGCGGTTGGTTTCCCTCGTTTCCATTCTGGTTGGAGAGTAAGGTTTTGCTCTCTTCCGGTTGAGGCAGTTCGGCGTCGCCATTCTGGTTGCAGACTCACCTCGTCCGTCGGTTGCTGAGTTCCTCTTCTGCCGTAACCGTCGCCGGTGGCTTCCATTGGGGGCAATCACTTGATCAGGGTTAGGATCAAAAGCTCTAATAATTTTGAAAAAAAAATTACAGTAAAATTTGAAAAAATTGAATTTATTCAATATTTTATTTTACGAAATTAGTATACTTTTGATAAAAAATGAATTTTTTTTATTTTTTTTTTTACAAAAATTTATAGTAGTTTGAACTTTGAATCGATTTAGGCCTTGTTTGGTTTGAGCTTATTTTAAGCTTATGAAAAATAGCTTATGTAAATAAATTAGCTTTTATTTTAATTTATAAGCTCTCACTAACGAAAATTGTATCTTCATAATCTGTTTTTTCATAATCTAACTTAAAAACTTATAAATAATACATAAAAACTTATTTATTTACATAAGCTGTATTATATAAGCTCTAAAATAAGCTAATCCAAACGGACCCTTAGAGGAAAGAAAATATCTAATGTGAAATTGTGATGATGCGGTGCCGTTTGGTTTAATTTGGTTCGATTTTAGAAATACTAAATCCGTTCATATTTGATTAAGTGTGGTAATTTGGATTGGATCAATTCACTAAGTAGTTTTATTGAGATGCAATTATGTATGTAACTATGTATATTGTGTCAAATAATATTAAGGTTTAATTGCAGTTTTGGTCCCCCTATTTTCACCATTTTGCAGAATTGATCCCTCTATTTTAAAATTCGACAGTTTGGTCCCTCCATCATATTTTTGAACTATAAAAATGTGATGTGATAAATTTTAAATGTTGTAGAATATGATATGAAGATGAAAAAAGATCAATATCAATGAAATTGTAACAAAATTTCCTTAAAAACTTCATTTAAAACATATCATATCACAATATTTTAGACAAAATATTTGATAGAGGGACCGAAATTGTCGAATTTTAAAATAGGAGAACTAATTTTGAAAAACTATAAAAATAAGGGGACCAAAACTGCAATTAAGCCTAATATCAACATAACTCGAGTACTTCTTCAAAAAACAAAAAAAAAAAACTCAAGAACATTCGGATAAAATGGTACGAGATCTCTTTTAACTTAACTTGATGTCTTGGATCGAATAACATACAACGGCGCTAAATCTTTTGAAGAAAAGTACAAGATAACTGACTAAAAAAATCAACATATATAACATACTAAAAATTCGTATTATACAATAATTTTTTGGACAAATAGTATTATTGTACAATAATGTTATTGTCAAAAATATATTATTTTCAAAAATTGTAGCATTTAGAACATAAGAAATAGAAAAGAAAAAAAGATACATTACAGTAATAAATTATTATACAAAATTTATAAAAATAAATAAGTATTTTTACTAAAAAAAAATAAACAAGCATTATAATTCATTTTTTTGAAAGGCTGCTCAATTTTATCATTAGACCACGCTTCCTTTTAGTCTAAGACTTGTCTTTTTATCATTAGACCACACTTAAGGTTACTTAGTTTTTCTATTTTGAATACCATATTAATAAGTACGCATTGTCGGTGAGTAAAAATATATGTATGCACACTCATTTATGTATTACTGGTATGTAATTTTATTTTTGACGAAACAGTGTCTATAAGATTTCATTGATCAATATGTATTCTATATAATTTGGAATGTCACCCAAAATTTAGTCACTAGCTAAAAAAATCGTGATCAACCTTATTTGTATGTCTCCTAACAAACTTAACACTAGAGTTTACATAAAAAATAAGAAAATACAGTTTTATAATTATGCAATATAACACAAAATTCCTTCAAATCCTTCTTGTTAGAGTGGAAATTATCCATTACCAATTTAGGGTCCAATTCAAAATCAACAGGAACTACATTACGCTCATGGGCTCAATTGAGTGCCGACAAAAAATCAAGACCTTCACCAATATGCCCCTCACACCTCGGTCTACACCATTTAGTTCTAGCAAGTATGAATGGATCACTCTCATGTTGAATAACAATATACGTGTATTAGACTGAAAATTTTGAACACTTCTAATTTGTAAGATAATCAACTGCCCATTCGAGCACAAGTTATTGCACTATAGACTTGTTGCTTCAAAGTTTGTCATTCCATTGATTCCAAATACTCCATATGATAGTACCAATCGTATTAGAATCATCGTGGCCAAGCTCTTGTAGTAACACAAAAATAATAGCAGGGGCTGGGGCATCATTCATTCTCTGTGTTACATCAAAAACAACCTACGCAAAGCTTGTGTGGTGCACAATACTTTCTGTGTTCGAACAAGTAAAAAGCAATTGAAAGTTGTCGTCATCATTACCATCACATAATACACAGTTGGACATACAATTAATGCCTTTATCGCGAAGTCTAAATCGAGTTGGAAAAAAACAACGACAAATTCGCCAAAGAAGATTTTTAATTTTTGGTGGTGCACGAAGTTGCCATATGATATTTAATTGACCAGGAGTATGTAGAAAAGAAGTTTCAACTAATTCACTAGTACAAAATCTATAAACAGTTTTGACAGAGTAATCACCATTTTTCCCAGATTCCAAATTTGTTTATCCTCTGTTACCATAGAAAACAAAGGTGTATTGACAATCTTAGGCACATTATCATCATCAACTAGAGATGCAATGAAAGGAATGTTCTAAGACTCATGTAGATTCAATATGTCACTAACACACAAGTAATTGATAAAGGGGATATTGGTAAGAACATCTAAGAAAGAGTCTTTGCCTACCATCTATCATACCAAAGAGAAACATTATCACCTTCACCGATACACCATCGACTTCCTTCCCTAATAAAAAAACTTTGTAGAATATAAGCTCCTTCACACAAAACTTGGGTTATGTCCAATATAGCCTCCAAAAACTTTGAATTAGGAAAATACCTGACTTTTAATAGACAAACAGTAAGACTATGAGGATTGGTCATGATGCGCCAACTTCGTTTACCACGCTAGGCTAAATTAAAAGCTTATATGTTTATAAACCCCATACCACAACCATCTTGTGAATAGAGTTTTTTTCCCCCAAGATATTTAGTGAATATCTTTGTTACGATTACCTGAATGACCCCACCAAAAAAAATTCGTCATCTTATATATTTCTTCACAAAGAAACGGGGAATAAGGAACTTTAACTATTGAGTATCTATCACTTACTCTCACACGCTATATTAATGAAAAATATTAATTAATGAATTGACATGTTGTAATTTTTTATTAAGTATTATTTTCCTATCCATGATCATCTTTGTGTAAAAATATGTGATTATGTGTATAAATTTGTGTGTATAAATCTTGGTATTGGACAACCATCACTTTTTTTCCAAGCATTCTTGGTGGCACTCTTCAATTTTGCATTTGTAATTTTTGTTTGTCTTGCTTACTCTTTACATATGACATAACTACTCATTGGTTTATGTGGTAGGATAGAAAATAATAATATATCCATAGAAAAAGCAAAGAAAAAATTGGTTTAACCATCACATCTACACCTCTAAATTTAGAATGGGAGTGTGGTACAATGGTGTATTATGTAGGTGTGTTATGGTGGTGGCTTAGGTAGTGAAACTTAGTTTGTAATTATGTTATATTTTTAGTTTTAGTTTACATTATTCTTTTGCACTATATTTTGGTTTAAATAAAAAGGAAATTAGTCGACTTGGGTGGTATTTGTTTTGGTATGTAGCCTTGAGAATGGTTGTGATGATATTTACTTAATGTAGACCATTCTCACAATATTTATTATTTTATCTTTAAAGTTTTATTTTTGCTTTGTAGTGTATTATTTTAATAAATTTTCTTAGTTTCTTCAATAATAAAAGTAAAATATTAAAACAAATTTTAAGTGTTTATTTGTTTCCATTCATATTATTTTCATGTACATCGTCTAATCCTCCACTTTAACATGCCGTCAATATTTTTACCTTTTCAAAGCTTCATTCATCACGTGAAGTTACAATATTATGTAGTAGTGTAGTATCTAAAATGCATTTTACTTTTACTCCTATTTATCATTACAACTAGTAATTTATTCATCTCTTTCACTATTTCTTTGCATCTCCATATCATGCAACCTTTTATCAACTTTTAACAATTAAGTTGTACTTACAGAATAACTTTTACACTTAAAAACAAACAAATAATAATAATTAATGAAAAAGAGTATGATAAAATATTTGGTCATATAAAGGACATCGCCCAAAAGAGGAGGTCACATGTTGAGACCAGAAAAACCAACGTAATCAATATTTAAAAACACACAATTACGTTTTGTTATACCAACATATCAAGTATTTGAGATGGCAAACACAAAAAAATAGTCGTGAATAAATTTTGCAACATCCCAATAAGCCACCGTCAAAATTAACTTGATAAAACTATTAGTGAAGATCATTGCGCACTATTTTTTATATCCATACCAAGTGAAAATGAATATTTTATGTGAGAATGACAGGACAATTGATAGCCTTTGGATTGTGGTCAAGATTAAAAGAACTCGCGTCCTCTTTCTCTTATCTAATAGTTCCTTATGTTTAATCTTCTTAAACCTACCACCATTTACAATGTCCTTATGTTGAATCACCATTAACACATTATCACATATTTCACTTTCTCATCTCCTTCTCTCCCGCGCTGTTCTCGTTCTCTACCAACGTCGACGGTGAATCGACAATCTTGTGTTGCTCTCGCCCTAGTGTACTCTCTCCCTTGTCGTGTCTCTCCGACCGTCTTCTCTCACTCTTGCTCACTCTCTCCATGGTTGTCTCTCTCTCTCACAGGGGGGGATCCAGCCACAGATGAGGGTGTGCAGCTGCACACCTTGAACTTTGAAAAATTGCACATACCATCTCATATTTGTTGCATACCCTGAAAAATTAATTTTGCACCTCTAGTCCACTTTCTCTCACACACTCACGAGAAAAAGGGAACAATTAAGAGAAAACTTTGAAGAATTATTAATTAGCAGCATAAGAAGTGCAGACACCGGAACGTGGAAGAAGAAGAAGAAGAATAGAGAACGAAATTGATAAAACATACGACAACTTTACTATTCCTTATATCATGGACCTTAATTTAAGTATTTTTACAATGGGCTTTGTTTGGGCCATAGCACATATTTGTGCTGTTTATGGCCATTGGAGCCAAGGGGATTTAAAGCAAGAAGGGTGTGTATTCATTTATTCTATATTCCAAATTTTATTTTACTTTTATAAAAAAAAAATTATCATTTCTTCAATATATGCATGTATCAATATAAAAATGTTTATTTTCTCTAAAAAAATATAAAATATCTATTTATACCATTACACCAAATTATTATTATTATTATTATTATTATTATTATTATTATTATTATTATTATTATTATTATTATTATTATTATTATACCACCCCTTATAAATTAGTTCGTGGAGTTAATTTGCTAATTTTTTTCTTGAAAACCCGATATCCAACCATAAGATTGATTAATCAGGGAGATCAATTCCACATTCATTAACAAAAGGATCTATTTAAAGTCAGAGCTAGCTTTGTTTATGTTATTGTACTATAATTGACACCGAGAGGAATCAAATCCGAGACATTGAGGGAAGCACAATTCAAGGTCGCTAGACTACTACACTAAGCCAATCCATGTTAGTTTGTTAATTGCTTCTTGATTTGATTAGTGACCTGATAATTGCTTCTTGATTTGATTAGTGACCTGATGTTAACTTCTATAAAATAATCTTTATTTGTACAATTGTGTCAAAAATATATATTTATTTATACAATTATAATTGAAGTAAAAATTTTGCACCCCTGACTCAGGGTCTTGGATACGCCACTACTCTCTCATAGTCGTTGGAGGCACCGATGGGAACAACGACAGACATAGATGTCGCCGGCAAGGTGAGGTGGAAAAGCAAGGGGAACTAGATCTGTTCCATGCTTCTTTCTAAAAGAGAAAATAACAAAGATAAATCATTGTATGAACTCTGGTGACGTAAACGGCAGCTGTGGTGATTAGCAACGTGAGTAAACGGCAGCGGCGACTAAAAGATGAATAGGTGAATGGCATTTGTGGCAAACAAAAATTCTGGAATTTGAAAAACCCATATACAATAGAGAGAAGAGATAGAAAGGGGAAGGGCACAATATCACTTAAAATGAGCCTTCTAATCTTGACCACCCATTTTTAATCCAAAGGCTATTAATTGTTCCTATTATTTTCACTTGATATGACTTATATATATATATATATATATATATATATATATATATATATATATATATATATATATTTGCTAATATACACCCACTAGTTTTTATGTGGGAGTATTTTAGCAAGTTATAACTAAAAAGTTGATAAATACACCTTGATGTGTATGGTGCTATAACACACCTTCTAAAAAATAAGTGGGTGTATGTTAGCAACTCCTATAGGCATTTGTTAGAATACACCCACTTATTTTTTAGAAGGAGTATTTTAGCAAGTGATAACTAAAAAGTGGCTAAATACACCTAAAGATGCATGTTGCTAAAATACTCTCAAATAAAAACTAGTGGGTGTATATTAGCAAATCTCATATAATGGGATTTTGGCATATCACATGAGAATGATAATTATATGTGAGAATGATATGAACAATTATGAGTCATTAGATTTAAATGGATGATTGAGATTAAAAGCCCCAGTTTAAATGATATATGCCCCTTTCCACACACAATTCACACGTTGTGTGTTTCTTGCTCTTCCCAGACTTTGTTTGATTCCTCTCCCTTGCCAATGCCATGATGGACGTCATCGCCATGACCACCATTAACGACAATTCTTCACCCCGCCATGAAGGATAATTATCTATTAATTTATCCTCTATGAGAGATGTGCATCAATTAACTTTTATTAACAAAATCTGCTACAATGAGTTTGGAATGTCGACTCTCCTTGCCTGGCCATTGCACCTTCAAAATGAATAAAACGAGATCGGAAAAGATCACCTCAGCCAACTGGTTGTCTTTCCGCCGTGATAGATATCGAGTTTGAGAGATAAAAGAAAGTGAGAGAGATGGTGAGGTGTGAGCTTGAGAGTAAAGGCGATCTGATTTCGTGCCAGGGAGGATTGGCGTTGCCGGAAAAGATGGTTGAAGTTGAAGGTGAAGGGAAGAAGAAACAGTTGTAGCGTTTGAAGGAAGAAGAAGGGTTAACCAAAACGTTGGAACGCGTGAGTGAAAGTAATGAGAATGACACATGATTGACACATGTGTCACTTAACTTGTGATTTAATCTCAACCATTCTTTTTAATTCGATGGTTCCTATTTATTTTCATCATTATCACATATAATTATCATTCTCATGTGATATGCCCTATATATATATATATATATATATATATATATATATATATTAACACACACACAAACGACAATATAAATATTCAAAACAAGTTACATATTACTACAACCAAACTATAAAAGAAACACACAATATATCATTAAAAGTTTTTTCCAACGAAATTTACATTTATTTTAAATGAAATAATTTTTACACATATCATTTACCAAAAATTATAATTTCATGTATGTATATATTTAGATTAATGGGTTACGTACAAAAATTGGACTAATATATACTACCAATTACCAAAATGCGTATTTAGATTTTCATTTGGGATGCACAATATAAGATTTGATCCCGCAACCAAAGCGACATGTAAGGTGCAAAGCAAAAAGAAAACAAGAAGAGTTATATAATTTTAGACATATGCTTTCTCATTTCATTTCTTCCACTCAATCCCCGAAACTCACTCTCTTTCCCGTGAGTTCTTTGTTTGACATTCCTCTTTGCAGAAAGAAAGAAAACACTAATCAATCAATCACATTTTACAAACTTATTCAATAAAAATTGAAAGTATGACATGAAGCAACCCAAAGAACATTACTATTACATTTTTCTTGTCATTTTGGGTTTCTCTCTCTCATGAAAGATCATAGAAAACATAGCAGAGGCATTTCATGGAGCACATTCTTTTGGTTCACCATTGTGGTTGTGTTATCTTCCATTATCTTTACCTCCCTAATTATTTCATCCTTCTACTTCCCTCGATTTCACATCCCAAATGCTGCAGCAGCAGCAGCAGCAGCTTTGAAATGGCGACCCCAAATCACAATTCGGGAAACAGTTATGCTTCCTGATCATGTTTTGATTTTCCTAAACTACCCTTTATCTTTTCGCTATCACACCAAACGTGACCTTCAATGTGTTTACTCAAAACCTGGTCTCACTCAAGAACCGATTCAACTTTACTCGATTAGGCTCCACGAACAAATCGTACGTTGTCCAATCCCTCCACGTGGCGAGAATATATCACTTATGATAAAATCCAACAGTCCCATTCAAATTCAAATAAAAAAGTCGTCGATCCATAATTGGGAACCACTAGTCTACGAAGCTCTCTTCGATCGCGACAACACAACCATCATATTTGTGAAAGGCCTTAATCTACGACCAGAGAAATTAGGGGAACCGTCTAGATTCCAATGCGTGTATGGTTGGGATTTCACGAAGCCCAATTTCTTATTTAAATCTCATGTTTTATCAGTTGCTCAAGAGATTATAAGATGCAAAACACCTATCAGCATTTTAGCCCAAGCCCAAGCCCAATCTTATGTTAAAGTCTCTATTCAAGAAGTTGAAGGTAAGAAAATATTTCCCTCTATAGCAAGGCCTGAGCTTCTTTCATCACAGAAACCAGCAACAAGGCGAAAACCCCACGAGTTGTGCATTTGCACGATGCTCCGAAACCAAGCACGATTCATCAAAGAATGGGTGATGTACCATGCAAGAATTGGAGTTGAACGTTGGTTTATTTACGATAATAACAGTGACGATGATATAGAAAATGTGATTTCATTCTTACAAACTGCGGGTTACAACGTGACGTGGCATCTATGGGCATGGGTAAAAACCCAAGAGGCAGGGTTTGCTCATTGTGCTCTACGGGCCCAGGCCTCGTGCGAGTGGGTTGGGTTTATTGACGTGGATGAGTTTTTCAACGTAAAGATACAAGGAGGCTTGAAACATGTTATTTGGCACTATTCAAAACCGAGAGACAATGTGGCTGAAATAAGAACATCTTGTTATAGTTTTGGGCCATCAGGCCTAAAGGAAGTGCCACGTGAAGGAGTGATGATGGGTTACACGTGTCGTTTGGCAGAACGCGAGAGACATAAGAGTATTGTGAGACCTGATGCACTTAATCAAACACTCATTAACGTGGTACACCACTTTCATTTAAGAACACCGTTTATGTTCACTGATGTAGAAAAAGATGTAATGGTGATTAACCATTATAAATATCAAGTATGGAAAGTATTCAAACAAAAGTTTTATAGGAGGGTTGCAACTTATGTGGCAGATTGGAAAAAAGAAAAAAATGTCGAGTCTAAGGATAGAGTACCCGGTTTGGGAACCAAACCAGTCGAACCGCCTGATTGGTCAAACCGATTTTGTGAGGTAAGGGATATGAGGTTGCGAAATTGGGTTTTGAGGAATTTTATGGATAGACGTACCCATCTTTTTCCGTGGCAACCAGAGTTTCAGCGTCACATAATTAAAAGGAGACGAAGGCGAAAAGAAAAAGCCATTTTATTATGATGTCATAACTTTAACTTATACTACAATACTATTTACATTCTTTTTTTCATTATTTTTCTTACAATACACTGTATTTTTGAGGTTTCTCATCCTACATGGATGTAACTTTGTAGATCATCACCTAGATGCTTTGTTATTTTGTATATAGTGTAATTACATTATCAACTAGTAGGTTTATTGTTATTATTTAAACTTAAAAGCAACATGTATTCAATTAAAATAGTGATTCTCTATTTTTTGTTGTTGTTATACATGTTACAAAGTATTAAATTTTTGAAATTAGCACCATAATATTAGAACATAATTATTAAGTATAGAAAATTTCTTTCTTTCTGAACCTTACTGATATAGTATCTTTTAAACTAATGCATATAATCACTTAGAAGGAAACTGTTTATTCTCAAATACTCCCTCTGTCCCAAAATATAAGCAAAAATTGGTCAACAAAAGTTAATGTATTTGGTTCAAAATTTGTACCAAATACATCAACTTATGTTGGCTCATTTTTGCTTATATTTTGGGACGGAGTAGTACCTATCTGCAACAAAGGTATCAATTTTCTAGTTATAAAATTATTCTTATGAACTATATCTTTTGATAATCAGTTCCCAGTTTAATTCAATATCAGTAAGATGTTTTTATCAACATATGTTGATTTTTTTTTCTTTTCAAAATGTCACAATTCAATCCCTTTTGGTAACATTGTAACCACTTAACATGGATCTGGATTCTCTCCTGCCATTTCTCTGCAGCTGCCTGTCCTGCCATCATCTCGACCACTCATCTATGTTTTTCTCTCTTTCCAAAATGGTTGTTATTTATTTATTTATTTATTATGAATTCTCAACCGTTGGATGAAATGCAGGAGGGATGGCTGAACAATAAAGGCATGAGAGGATCCATTTTCACTTAACATTGTACCGCACATATTCAATTTTGCACTGATAGCAAAAAATAGACACCACTTTAAATGAAGTCAAAAATATAGTGCACTTCAATGTCAAATCACCATTCTCGAATTGCAAATAAGATAAATAATTCAAAAAGGTGTATAAGATCTTCATTAAATACAAATTTGTGCTTCATAAAACCTTATAATTCAAAAAAGGTAGCTTGTCATACAATCGAGCTTTAGAAAGAGTGAATATTAAAACAAAGGGTTATGCTAACAAGTGTCATACCGATATTTGTTAATGATTCAAAATTAGAAATGATCAATGAAATTTAGGTAACAAAAATTACTTTTTGTTGTTTCAATGTGTTAGGAACCTGCTAACTAATTTTGGGAATTTAATCCATTGACAATGAAATCTAGAAAAATAGTAATTGCATCATTTTTTTTTCATATCCCTCAAAGTACTCGTTACATGCCTATACAATGATTAGGCTTGATTCCTTAATGCTAGAGATAATGACAAGTGTCATTCATCCCAAGAAAGTTGCTAACAAAATATGCTAATGAACTATTCTAGAGTATTCTTAAATGATCCTATTTTGGGTAGAAATCCTTCATCCATATTGGGGCCTTCTTGTTCCTTGTTCCTTGATCCTAAGGGCCCAACTGGCCTAGTCCCTGCTGATCTAGTAGTTGTAACATTGCTCACCCCATCAAGATTGACATTGACCTCAATGTCAAATGTTGGAAAAGAATCATTGAACTCTAATGTGTCCTCCCAAGTAGCCTCCAGCTCGGTCATGTCCTGCCATTGAACAAGAAGTTGACTGTTGAAGCAGTATTTCATACAACAAACGTAAGTATTTTCAATTATCGTCTCCTCAGGGATTAGGTGCGTTACTTCAAACCGTTCAACAATCGGTATTGTTTTGAGTTAAGGGTTTGTACAACTGGTTTCATAAACTAACGGAATGTAAATGCGGGAATTAAAACGACAAGTAATAGGGTATCAAAGCGTTAGAATTAAAGTTCATCAATCTTGCAAAGAATGTAATAAATAAATCATGCATATGAAATTAGCGTTTTAGCATAAATATCACGTATCGCTCTACAATATCATTGATTTCCCAAATGACATCGTGAAATCGATCGTATCGTTTAATCGACGATTTCCCAATCAATCAAACGATCCGAAAGCATTACGATCCGAAACTTTGTGCAATTATCAAAACCCAAATCCATTTCTAGATTTTCTTATTTTGATAGAAGATTATCCTTAAACATAGATTCAAAAGTATTTGTCAATATCATTTGAATCAATCATAAGTATTTGTCAATAACTTCATAAACACTTAAATTGCTAAATCATATATTCACATAATCATTTGTTACATCAAAGCTAGAAAGATTACCTCTAATCCCAACAAAGGGATGTTAGTTGCTCATTTTCATGACAACTATACAAAAGATGAGAGAAAATATGAAGATCATTACCCAAAGTCTTGATTTCCCAAAGCCCTTGGTGATTTCCACAATTCAATCCTTTTGCTCCTTGAAGATCATCTCTTCTAACCCTATTTACTAAGTCCTAAACTATTACTAAAGCAATCCTAACAATTGGAAGAAAAAGTACTCAAAGTTCTCCAACTGAATGCCTCAGAAAATGAGCTAAAAATGCTTTAAAAATCTGAATTTTTGCACGCTCGCTACAAGCGATGAGCTGGTCGCTTGTAGCGAGGAAGTTTTATGGCCAATGGGGATCCTCCACGTCAGCATGGAGCCTTAAACCGCCCTTGGTCGCTTGAAGCGACCAGTCCATCGCTTGTAGCGATGAACCTCTAAAAATCCCTGCCCATCCTCGCTTGTAGCGTGGCATCTGGCGCTTGAAGCGATGAAGCCTTCAAATTCCCTGCCTATCCTCGCTTGTAGCGAAGAAGTGTGCGCTTGTAGCGATGGCTTTGATAAAAATTTCATTTCTTTGCTCAGCATGATCAATCATAAATTTCCTACAATAATAACATGGGGTAAGGCATAGGATCACAAATATAGCATTTTGAACCATAAATATGGGCTTATCCTATGATAACTTGTGAAATAAGTAACATAAGTGCCTTAATTAACTGAACAATTTAACCACTTTCAGGCACTTATCACACTCCCCAACTTGAATCTTTGTTTGTCCTCAAACAAAGGACACAACAAATAAGGAAACAAGCTTTAATCATGGCTTTGAGCAAGAATGAAAAAGAATTAAAAGTTTGAAGCAAATAAGTGACAGATGAATGATTCAACATGATTGCGCAAACTAGGGTTAAGTTTCTCATAAAACGAGATACATACTATGAATGTGAACTAGTTCTAAACACAAAGCATCTAATCACACAATTCTTAACAAGCGACATGTTTAAAATTGAACCAAACCTAACACACTTCTATATAAAGTATATGAACAATTGAAATCATTTGTCAGGGTTATGAACACTCATCCAACAAACATGATAACATACAATCAAATTATGTGTCTATCTAATTATCATTTCCAAAAGCATAAAAGGCATTGATCAAAAGGTCTTAAAGGGTTGTAATTGGGCTAGGTTACAAAAGAATTGTCATATGTGGGATATTTGAATTCAAATGGCCAAGCAAAAAGGAAACATTCAATCTAATTACACACTTCCTTCTTTTTCCAATACAACACTTGGTGAATTTCCAACTTTTCTATTCTTGATTGATCTTTGACAACTTTTTCTTTGAAATCTTGCAAACCTTTTCATTTTTCTCTTTTCTTTTTCTTGGTTTGCTTTTCTTTCTTTTTTTTCTTTTCTTTTCTTTTTCTTGTTGTCAAGATCAATTAACACATTCACCCTTACATTGACATAAATAAAACCTCCCTTTCTCCCCAACTTATTTCAATGATACCCTAATCGAATGTTCCTTTGTTATTATGGCAAAGGTCAATAAAAACGATGGATAAGGGTTCAAAAGAAAACAACTATCAGAATTTAATAAAGAGTTAACTATGAACTGAATTTTTTTACAAACTCCGGCAATTTAAATAAGCAGATGAGCTTATTAAATTGACAGTCCAAAGTTAACAATTCTGATACAAATAGGCTCAGATGGGTTAACAGATACTCACACATCTCACAGGGTAGGTTCATTTGGTCAAGTGTTTCACTCAATTTCAAAAAATTGCCTTGATCACTTCAATGCTCTTATACAATTTAAAACAACAACAGATTTAACATAAAATAACTGAGTTAAACATGATATTGGTCTCCTGCATATATGTACAGTGGTTGAGGATTCCTCACATTTTGGCTAGTTCTATATTGGTTCAAAACTAAACAAATGCTTGCTTAAAAACTGAATAAATTAACTTGTGTGTAAAGAACTTATTCACATTCACGAATATACCTAGAAAAACAAGAAAACGAGTACCTTAGCTGCGCGCTTTAACACTCATTCTATCATTATCACTCAGATGATTCAAAGTTCAAGCATTGGCTTTTGAATCTTTCATCTTTCTTTCAACAATGTTGGGATAATTCAAAAAATTTATACCAAAAATAAGTACTAAAGCATAAATAAAATATAACTATACTAACATGTTATACCAAATATAAATAACATAAACCAAAAAGGTACATCATCCATGGTTCAAAAGAAACATAACCAAAATACAAAGCATAAATAAAAATGTTATAGAAGTACAAAGCTGAATAAATAAAACGAAAGAGAAAACAAATCAAAAGTGCAGCTCTGCATCATCAATCTGAATCTGAATCCATGTCATCATCAGAGTCTATCAGGTCTGCTGCCATGCGGTCTAGGCTATTAGTAGCCTCCGATGAATCATCTCCAAGATCAGCATCGACATCAGCGTCGTCGTCACCATCGTCACCAGCATCCTGATCACCAGCATCCGCTGCATCTGCCCCTCCTGGAAAGAAAGGCCTGTCCCCAGGCCAAGCTATGTGCTCAGAGAAGAAAGCAGGTGTCCACGGGCTTTGGCCACTGTCATGCAGATGGCTCTGAATCGTAGTAAGTGCCCGGTGATTTGACGCATTCTGCGCCAACAGAAAAGAGCTCACAGTAGCAGAGTCCCAACTCGAGAAGTCCAGTGGTGGAATGGTCGGGTGGCTAGGGTGGCTAGTATGCTGAGGTGGTGGTGGTGGTACATGAGAAGGTCCTGCTGAGGTGGATGGTCCAGCTGAGGTATGAGGTGGGGCAGCAGGTGCAGGTGTAGAGCAGTACATATTGATGTATCTATCATCAATAGGGTTTTTAATTTCCTCATCAACCTGTGATGGCATGTGCACTCTAGCTCGCCTACATAATCCCATGATCAACCCGGGAAAAGTCAGAGGGCATTTTGGTTTGCCCGGGGGTAAAATACCACTCTCAGCTACTATCCTCATCTCATTTGCTATCAGCCTAGCAACGTCAACCTGACGCTGAGTGAGGATATAATGAACAAGAGGGGTCACATCTAAGGTGGTGGAAGAAGTATGAGATTTGGGGCGGATGTTATACAAAATAAGGGTAAGAACTACCTGAGCCTCAGTGGTCATGTCCTCATGAAATGCTCGGAAAGGCTTACCCGAAGCCCTACTCAAATCATAACTCTTCCCCTCCTGGAAGATGTCCCGTGCGATGCTCTCGTGATCCCATTCACCACTCCTCTGATGCTCACAGAAATCACAAAGCGCAGTGGGTGCAAGCGGATTATCTTCTTCAACCAGCTCCAGCGGCTTGCCCAAATACGCGTTGATGGACATGCGATCGAAGGTGATGGTGCGCCCTCGCACGTAGGTAGTCCATGTAAACTCATCAGATGGATCAGAGGGGATCGCGTTCGCGTAGAATTCGCGCACGATATCATAGTTAATCCTCCTGGGTGGCGTGCATAGAATCCCCCACTTCCTCTCGTTAATCATTGCTGCTATGCCACCATACTCTCCCTCTTCAGAAATTTCGAACCGCTTCTCAGACCAGATTCGTCTTGTCCTCAGCTCCTCGTATCTTTCTTGATTCCTCCAGCTTAGGAAACGACTTGCGTCGTGTGGTTGAACATTTGCTCTTGGTCGTGACGAGGAGCTTTCAACGTTCCTTTGACGTTTTGACGAGGTTTTAGGTGCCATTCCTACAAAATGATTTAAAACAGATGAAAATCAGGTAGGACACAAGTCAAGTTTCAATCAAAACAAAAATAAAACAAATTCTAGGTTCGCTCGCTACAAGCGACAGCTTGGTCGCTGTAGCGACGAAACCCAGAAAATGCCAGTTTCCTGCGCTACAAGCGCTGTTCTAGCGAGGAAACCCATTTCAAAATTTCAAGTTTTTTCTGATTTTAACCTACTTGTATCATGCGAAATTAACATTAAAGCTAAAATAAATGACTAACAATCACCTAAACTTCCTAAATCCTCAAAACCCTAATTTATTTTGAATTTTTACAAAGGGTTTTTCCAAAATACGATTTCTATGAACAAGAGGATTAAAGGGAAGTTTTCCAGGTGATTTTCGTTCATTTACAACAGCTTAAACTATGTATAACATGGGTAATCAACAGGGCACTCTTAAGTTCAAAATTTTCGAAAAACCCTAAACCCTAAAATTCTAAATCAACATGCTAGCACCAAAAAACAGTAAAAAGCTTATAAATAGGAACAGACAAGGTCGAATAACATACCTGAGTGAAGATTGAGCAAGATTAATGCAGGTAAAGAGTGGATTAGCAAGTTTGTGCAGAAATAGAAAGAGAACAAAATGCAGAAATGTAATGGAATGTTAATGGTATGTTACAGATGCGAAAATATAAGTTTAAACGGCTAGGACACTTAATGAAAGTAGTTGGGAAGTAGCTGAAGCGACAGGAGTGGCCTGGGTATTATAAAACTGTTTTCTGATACGCTCGCTACAAGCGCGCGATCCGTCGCTACAGCGACAGGCAAAAAGCCCATCGCTACAAGCGTGGAATGGCGCTACAAGCGCAAGTGCAAAATTCATCGCTACTAGCGACAAGTGCGTCGCTACAGCGACGTAGTGTAAATTCCATCGCTACAGCGATGAATTGGTCGCTGTAGCGACCATGACAGGAAACAGAAAAATAAAATTTTGAGTTCTTAGCCACTATCCCTACATGCATGGATGGATGTTAAAAACGAAAATACTAATTAAAAACAAACCTAAACAGTTGGGTTGCCTCCCAACAAGCGCTTGTTTTACGTCGTTAGCTCGACGCCTTTTTCGTTAGGGTGGCCAGAATGAGACGGAGATCACATCAGCTTTAGTACTCCTTCGTATCGGGAGGAATTCCATGAACTGGAAAAACAGCTGATGTGGAGTCCAATACCTCCCTATCCAGAATAAGCTGAGCAAGGAACATATGCAATCTTGTACACGTTCAAGTTCCACCTTGCTCACTTTCATCCCCTCATCCTTAGAAGTTTCTTCCTTGTTAAGAAACGGTTCCGGGTTCTCAATCTCCATAATTTCTTCTCTATCAACAATGCTTGCCTCTTCAGTATTTGACCTGGCTTGAGGAAGTTCATCCTTGCGTGGTATCTCTAATTCTTCCATTAATGTCCTTATACCACATCCTTCAAATAACGTCTCTTCCTCACTCTCATCAATATCATCTTCAACAATCTCTCCACATTCCAAAGTGGATTGATTGTTGGTCTGAACATCCACAATTCTTGGCAGAACATTGAATTGCACTCGCAAAATATCCAATCGGCATGATAAAGCTCTAATTCTCTGGTTGGTATTTTGCATGTTGATCATGGATTGTTGCATGAACATATTCAGAGTATTCTCCGTTCTTGACATTTGTTCATCTTCAGACGGATATTGTTGATATTGTTGATAAGCTTCATACTCGTATGGATCATAGTAGTTGAAATAATCATGATGATCAGCCATGATTTCTTTCAATGAGAATCTGAAACACAATTAACTAACAAGAAACTTTTATTTGCATAACAAAGAGGGTTAATGCACAAACAGTTATATATACAAAAGAAATGAAAGAATATTAACAAGGTATATACAAAAGCTCAAAACACACAAACTATTGCGATGTTCAAAATAAGTAAACACTAATCCCCGGCAACGGCGCCATTTTGTTGAAGCAGTATTTCATACAACAAACGTAAGTATTTTCAATTATCGTCTCCTCAGGGATTAGGTGCGTTACTTCAAACCGTTCAACAATCGGTATTGTTTTGAGTTAAGGGTTTGTACAACTGGTTTCATAAACTAACGGAATGTAAATGCGGGAATTAAAATGACAAGTAATAGGGTATCAAAGCGTTAGAATTAAAGTTCATCAATCTTGCAAAGAATGTAATAAATAAATCATGCATATGAAATTAGCGTTTTAGCATAAATATCACGTATCGCTCTACAATATCATTGATTTCCCAAATGACATCGTGAAATCGATCGTATCGTTTAATCGACGATTTCCCAATCAATCAAACGATCCGAAAGCATTACGATCCGAAACTTTGTGCAATTATCAAAACCCAAATCCATTTCTAGATTTTCTTATTTTGATAGAAGATTATCCTTAAACATAGATTCAAAAGTATTTGTCAATATCATTTGAATCAATCATAAGTATTTGTCAATAACTTCATAAACACTTAAATTGCTAAATCATATATTCACATAATCATTTGTTACATCAAAGCTAGAAAGATTACCTCTAATCCCAACAAAGGGATGTTAGTTGCTCATTTTCATGACAACTATACAAAAGATGAGAGAAAATATGAAGATCATTACCCAAAGTCTTGATTTCCCAAAGCCCTTGGTGATTTCCACAATTCAATCCTTTTGCTCCTTGAAGATCATCTCTTCTAACCCTATTTACTAAGTCCTAAACTATTACTAAAGCAATCCTAACAATTGGAAGAAAAAGTACTCAAAGTTCTCCAACTGAATGCCTCAGAAAATGAGCTAAAAATGCTTTAAAAATCTGAATTTTTGCACGCTCGCTACAAGCGATGAGCTGGTCGCTTGTAGCGAGGAAGTTTTATGGCCAATGGGGATCCTCCACGTCAGCATGGAGCCTTAAACCGCCCTTGGTCGCTTGAAGCGACCAGTCCATCGCTTGTAGCGATGAACCTCTAAAAATCCCTGCCTATCCTCGCTTGTAGCGTGGCATCTGGCGCTTGAAGCGATGAAGCCTTCAAATTCCCTGCCTATCCTCGCTTGTAGCGAAGAAGTGTGCGCTTGTAGCGATGGCTTTGATAAAAACTTCATTTCTTTGCTCAGCATGATCAATCATAAATTTCCTACAATAATAACATGGGGTAAGGCATAGGATCACAAATATAGCATTTTGAACCATAAATATGGGCTTATCCTATGATAACTTGTGAAATAAGTAACATAAGTGCCTTAATTAACTGAACAATTTAACCACTTTCAGGCACTTATCATTGACTGCGAAGGCCTCGTGTAGTTTGTAGATTACGCGTGCCTAAGATCTTGACATGTTGCAGTTCGAAACGAGTACTGATCATATCAAGCACTAATGTTGGGAGCCCAGGTGGTGAAGTGCCATGGAAAAGCTTGAGTTTTGAAATGTGAAAAGCAGGATGAATACGAGATGTAGGCGGCAATTCAAGCTCATAAGCAACCTTTCCTATTGTTTTGATGATCTTGAAGGGTCCAACATATCTTCGGGATAACTTGGGGCTTGTATTGGTGCGCAATGTGTTCTGTCGATACGGCTGTAAGCGTAACATGACCCAATCTCCCACCTGATATGCTCGATCTTGACGATGCGGGTTAGCTTGGGATTTCATTCGTTGTTGAGCATAGGATAAATTTTGCTTGATCAACTGCAGTTGCTTCTCCCTTTGAGCTAAAGTTTCATCTAGGTTAGCAATGCTTGTTGACCCTGAAATATAAGTGTGTACGTTGGGAGGAACTCGCCCATATAAAGCCTGGAAAGGTGTCATCTTAATGGCTGAATGATGGGTGGTATTATACCAATACTCAGCCAAATGTAAGTAACGAAGCCAGTTGCGAGGGTTGTCACTAACGTAGCACCGTAAATATGTTTCCAGCGTCCGATTGGTAACTTCGGTCTGTCCATCAGATTGAGGGTGATAAGCACTAGAAAATGCTAATTGAGTACCACTGAGTTTGAATAATTGCCTCCATAAATTGCTCATGAAAACACGATCTCTATCACTCACAATGGACTTTGGAAATACCGTGTAATTTGTAAATATATGTGAGGAAGATTGAAGTAATGTATGGTGCTGTATAAGTAGTGGGTAGAGCTAGAAAATGCGCATATTTGGTGAGGCGATCAATAATAACCCAAATGACAGTCTTGCCATGAACCGGGGGAAGATGAGTGATAAAATCCATAGAAATGTCTTGCCAAACCTGATTTGGGATGGCGAGAGGCTGTAAGAAACCTGCTGGTTTTTCAGTTGAGTATTTATTATTCTGATAAGTCATACATTCTTAATGTATAACTTCACTTCCTTGGTCATTTGTGGCCAAGCAAACGCTGCTGACAGCCTTGCCAAAGTGCCTCGAATTCCAGAGTGTCCTCCACTTGGTGAATCATGAAATTCGTTTAGAATTTTGCTCCTTAAATCAGTTTCCTGTGGAATGAAAATTCTATTTCGAAAGTACATTATGCCTTGTTGAATGGTAAAGTCCCTGCTTGTTCCATCTATGTCTCGCAACTTAGCCATGAATGCCATACCGGCTGCATGAGTCATGTAAAACTGTTGTAATTGTTGCAATAGTAGTGGCTGGCATGCTAAAATCGCCATATGGATGGCTTCAAAAGACTATGCGGGACAGAGCATCCGCCATACGGTTATCTTTGCCTGGTGTATAAAGAATCTCATAATCATAGCCCAAGAGTTTTGTAAGCCACCTTTGTTGTGATGGTGTTTGTATGACTTGATTGACTAGCCCCTTTAAACTCTTTTGATCAGTGAATATTTTGAAATGTCGTCCCTGTCATACCCCATTTTTTGACTCATATTTTTCTTTGTTTTATCTTTCATTATTTCATCATTTATTACTTTATTATTTCATTTTTGTTATTGGATTTTATTTACATTTTATTTACATAAGCATTACCACCTTTATTAACATTGTCATTATCCTTATTAATACCATTTCTTTTGTATTTTTATTATTATTATTATTATTATCCTTTTATCATTATTTTTTATTAATTACTAATATTATTAACTTTTTCATTTTTATTATTATCTTTATTATTATTGCCATTATTATTTTTACATTATCACTTTCATTATTACCCTTGCCATTATCCTTATTCATTTTCATTTTTATTTTTACTTTTACTTTTATTTTTATTTTTATTTTTGTTTTATTTTTAGAAAATACAAAAAATAAAAAAAAATGGGAGTTCGCAGTGCGAAGTGACCTTCGCACTGCGACCTCTGCGATTTTTCTGCAGAATTTTTATTTCTTTGATTTATCTGTTTTGTTTTCATTTGTAGTTATTATTATTAGTATTATTATTATTATTGTTATTGCCATTTGTGGCTGAAATGATGCAGCAAAGCAAGAGTTAATGTGTGACATTAAAGGTAAAGGAAAGAAGGATTTTCTTCCAACCTAACATGTGCTCAATCAAATTGGCTGCCCTTGGTCAGCTCTTGTCCCTCCCAATTGACCTATCATCCAACCTGAGCTTGCCAGCCAGCTACTTGATCCCTTTCCTTCCTTATTTCTCCACCAAAACCAGTCAAATACAAGTGGTTTTGCTTGCAAAAAAGATGTTTGTGCTGCCCTGTTTTCAGCTGGATTTCTCCTCCCACACACCAGCCCACATGCTCATTTTGCTTCCCCCAATCCCTCTGTACATGGCAGTACACGTTTTCATTGTTTGGCCTTCCAAGATTGCAAGGATTGATCCCAAGAATCACACAATTTCAAGCTGCCATGTTTTTCAGTTTTTCTCATCATTACCTTCTAGAATCAGCTGCATTTGTGGCTGAGATCAGTCAAGGTCTTGCCCCTTGGCACAAGGCAAAGCAACTTCTATCCTTTAGCATTAAATGCAAAGTGATTTAGCCTGGATTTAGCCCCAAACCAGCTAGGTTCTAGGATTTTGTTCATCATTGCATAGATTTGCATTTTGGCCTATAAAAGGAATGCCAAGGCATAAGGAATTCACACATTGAAACACACTGAATTCACACATTTACACACCAGAAAAACAGCCATACACACACGAATTTCACACAAAAATCCATCACATTGCAGCATCAAAACAGTTCATACACATACACAAAGCAAGTTAGAGTTCATTATCCATAACCTCTAACCAATCAAGCAAGCCACTTCCAACCTTGCACAAGCAATGCCAGGAGTTCTGTAAGTCTCCTATAATCTTTATCTTTCATTTTGCTTGCTGTTTGCATCTCTTGTTTTGTTCAATTTCATTTTGTGCACAAAAAACCCTTTTGAAACTCAAAAGGAATCTCAAAGTGACCAAGCACTAAAACTGAGTTTTTACACTCCTTTTTTCCTATTTTTGCAAAGCTTTTTAACCCCCTTTAGGTTCTGAAGCTTGCTTAGAAGCAGTTTCTGAACTTCTGTTCAGAAACAGCTTCTGAGTTCAAAATTTCGCATACTTCGCAGAGCAAAGTATGTTCGCAGAGCGACCACATCAGAACCTGACTTCGCAGAGCCAAGTTCTGGTTGCTCTGTGAAGTGTGTGAAACTCAGAATGTGAATCAGGCTTCCAAATGCCAAATTTTTGGGGTTCCAACCCTTGATTCAGAACCTAAAGAGTGTTAAAATGCATTTATTTTCAAACACATCAAGAATCATGCACAACTTTGGAAATTTTTACAAGTTCGTACATTTAATTTTGAGTAACTTGTGAAACAAGTTATGTTCTAAACTTTTCAACATCAAGTTTGAGCAATAAGCTAAGTTCTCTATTTTCAAAACCAAACTTGAACGACCATGTTGTTCATGATTTTCAATTCAAACATGAACTCAAGCCGAGCTTGCTCATTCTTTAAACCAAACTCAAATCAAGCCGAACTTGTGCATGTTTCCATGATTTATTCATCTTTCAAACTTGAACAAACACTTGTTCTTGAGTTTCAATAACTTAAGCAACAAATGATGTTCATGATTTTTAATAAACTCGAACAACAAATTTGTTCGTGTTTTCTTTTCTTTAAGTTTCCTAACCAAGTGCTTTGGTTCCCTTTGAGATTTCTCCGAGTAACGAAATCAAACTACAATGAAACGGGAATGGCTTGACGTATGTCTCCCCAAACCTCGGTTGCACGAATGCGTGACGTATGTCTCGTCGCTCGGGCAATCGTCATTCCACCCTTGATGTGTCTAGCACGCTCTACCTTCCTTTGGTCCCTCGTGGCCATTTTTAACCTTTTCTTGGCCCGCGTGGTCAATCCGAACCCTTCGCGCCTTTGCGCGTTTATTTTCAACTTTTTACGCCTCTGTGCGTCTGTCGTTTATTTTCAACTTTTTACGCCTCTGTGCGTCCGTCGTTTATTTTCAACTTTTCACGCCTCTGTGCGTCCGCCTTTTATCTTTAAACCTTTTACGCCTCTGTGCGTCTGTCTTTATCTTTTAAAACATTTACGCCTTGCGTGAGTTTATCGCCTTAGCATCCGTCGTCTTTATCATTTAAACATTTTACGCCTCTGTGCGTCGTCAATTTTTTTTTTATTAAAATGAACCAACATACAAACTTTTTCTACCAAAGAACTGCGTACGCTTTGAATTCTCCGACTACCGGGAGATACGTAGGAGCAAGATTGACATCTTGTCAAGCCCATTAATAAAAACTTTCTTTTTTTCCCCTTCGTTTGTTTTTATCTCTTTTTATATATATATATCATATTCCCTTTTTTATATATGTGCAAACACGCAAGTAAAACTTTCGAAACATTTTAAGCCTAAGCCGACTAAGAGGTTCCCGTTGAGTACAACGGATGTGAGGGGTGCTAATACCTTCCCCTCGCATAATCGACTTTCGAACCTAAAATCTTTTTCAAAGGTAATTTCGAACTTTTTTCCTTTTCTCCCCGAAAAATTAAAAGTTCAGTCGTGATTTAAAATTAGTGATTCAACGCTTCCCAATAGCTTGATATCCGAAATTCGACGCGACAAAAATGGCGACTTCACTGGGGACTATGCACAAAACACTTTGTTTTTGCATAACGAGTCAAGCCTATCTTAGACGGCTTTTAGGCTAATTTGTTTCATTTTACTTGCGTGTTTATATCTTCTTATCATTATTTGTTTTTATTCTTTTGCTCTATATTTACATATATCATTTTGCTTCATATCCATGTATATCAATTGTGGGGTTACTTGAGCGATGTTACTCCGCATTGTTCGGGTTAATGCCGGACGTGTGAGGCTCTCTACCCGAGCTCGAGGGAAAACTAAGTTAGAATGGTGGTTGTGAGCGGAAGCCCGCGTTGACGTATGTCCGTGAGGTAGGATGCCAAACCCCGCTTAGAGGAGATTTTCACGTGGAATGAATTGAAGTCACGTGACGTATGTCCGTCGACAACCTTAATTCCATGTGAGATTTATGACTCTAGGGACCTCTTCTTAGGAAATCTCACCTTTAGAGCCTACACGTGAGGATGAGGGAAATTTTGAACATACATATCACACCCATGCATATCATACATTTACATTCATGGAAAATAATTTTCGCATACCACTTTGCTTTATAGGAAATTAAAAAGAGCAACCAAATATTAGCAAAAAGAATATGGCCTCCAAAAATAGAAATACGCTCGCTTTCAAGATCAAGGTCCCTAAGGTGGAAAGTTTGCTAGCTTTGAGTAGACGGCTCTCTTCGGTCGACAAGGGCAACTTCGAGGCAAGTTATGGATTAATACTCGACCTCCTACCCGTGAAGATAGATTCGGTGGCCTTAACCACTTTGGCTCAGTTCTTCGACCCACCTCTCCGGTGCTTTACCTTTCAAGATTTCCAATTAGCTCCAACCTTGGAAGAATTTGAGAAGATTTTGGGTTGTAGCATGAAAGATCATGGGCTTTATCTCAGTCCGGGAGAAGACCCTACTTTAGAGGCCATCGCCGAATCCTTACACCTTAATGTTCAAGACATAGCACCTCAGTTGGAAATTAGAGGGAACACTAAGGGTTTTACGAGAAGGTTTTTGGAGACCCAAGCTCGGTTTTTATTAGCTAACAAAGAGGGGAAGGCATTCAACGCAATCCTAGCACTTTTGGTGTATGGAATAGTTCTATTCCCCAATATGGACGACTTTGTAGACCTACCGGCCATAAAGGTGTTCATGATTAAAAATCCGGTCCCCACCATTTTGGCGGATTTTTATCATTCCCTTTATTCAAGGCATGGACAAGGGAGAGGGCGCACAATTTCATGTTGTACTTCTTTGGTACAAATTTGGTTGACGTCCCACATGCCAAGAAGCCGAGATTTTGTGGAAAACCGAGCTAAGCTTCAATGGTCGCAAAGAATGTTAGCTCTTACCGAGAAAGACATTCATTGGTTTTCTCCGGATTTAGAGGACCCGAAAGTCATCCTAAGTTGTGGGGATTTCCCTAATGTACCCCTCATTGGTACTAAGGGATGCATTAACTACAATCCGGTCCTCTCTCTCCGACAGCTAGGCTATCCCATGGAAGACAAACCCGGTGATCTTTTGCTAGAACCTTTCTTCTTAAGAGAGGGAGATCAAGACCCGGCCTTGCTAGAAAGAATCCGAAGGGCTTGGAGCCAAGTGCGCAAAGTAAGGGTTGGCAAGAAGAATTGTGTGGCCAAGCCTCTATATACTCAATGGGTGAAGAAGAGGGTTAAAACGATCAAGCTACCCTTTGAGGTCATATGCCCTCCAAAACCTCCTACACCTAAGCCAAGCATAACCGTTCCCAACAAAGAAGCGGAGGAACTCAAGGCTAAAATTTGAGAACTCCAAAATAAAAATGGAGAGCTAGAATTAAAACACCTTCAAGCTTTAAGGGAAATCACTAGGACGAAGAGAGATCGAGATGAAGCGACGAATTCTCTCCTGGTGTGCCAAAAGTGGCTAAAGATCTCCGAGGGGAAGAGAGATTGGATTGGAGGCGGCTTGGTTAGTGCGGATGCCAACCTTGTAGCCAAGGACGAGGAATTGGAAAGAATCTTGCATTCCAACCAAGAACTCAAGAAGTTCGGCGAGCTAGCTATCGAAGCTCAAAAGAAATGGAGGTTGAAGTTTCAAGAGAAAAATCAACAACTCCAAGGAGTCATGAAGGACCACAAGGAGCAGGTCCAAGCCGAACGTGTCCAACGGCAAAGATATGAAGGTCTTTCTCATCAAGGGAAGCTACATTGCAACCGTCTCGAAGCGGACGTCAAGAAATTCGAAGAATACTTCGATAAGATTGCAAGAGAGCATGGAAACCACATTGCACGACTCCTTGATGAGATTAGAAGTGCAAATATCCAGCTAGCCCAACGCAAGGAAGTGATTGAGTTTGTATGGCAAGATGCCACCCGACTAAGTGAGGACTTCACTAGATTGGTCGCTTTCTCAAACTTAGTCATTGCCGAGCTTCCGAAGAAACTAGCAAAGGCCGAGATGGTCATGCCGTACTTTGTCATCCCTACGGAGATCCAGAAATTTATGAAGTTCTGCAAGGACACAGTAGATTTCTATAGGGAGGAAATAGACAAGGCCGAAAAGCGAGCGACTATTTGATTTGTATTAGCATTAGTTACACTTTGTAATCTCAATGTTATTCAATCAAATAAATATATTTTTGACAATGTTAATTTTCCGGCCTTTAATACTTCTAAATTGCTAATATTAATTGCACACTTTTTAATTTCCTTATAAAGCAAAACAAAAATTTTTCATGCATTTACATACATCATTCATTATCATGCATACGGTCATCTTCGAGTCCAAAACTCATTTCCCTTTTCTTATCCTCAGGATTTCTTATAATCCGAATTGAGTCTTCAGTGTTCGCATTTTCTCCGCAACACTACGTGTCTTCCCGTAAGGAAAAGTGGCTCATCGTCCCGAGGCAACCCACTCTTACAATACCCGAGCAACCATAAAGAGAAAAATGGAGAATTTAAAACAAGAGAATCAGGAGCTTCGTGAAGAAGTGACATCTATGCGAACGGAGATGGAAAAGCTAGCGGAGTTAGTGAAGCTACTAGCGGCCGCGCAAATCCCAACACCTCCTCCTCCCTCTAGCTCTCAAGCTCAAGCGTCAGCTTCTACTTCAACTCCAACCGTACATGCCGGTACTCAACACTACACTAGACCCCCCGGTTGTACATGGGGCATGCCATTTGATTTTGGTGAAGAGTTCATCCCTATCCCCACTACTCTTCAAGAAACCCTGGTCTCTCAACCCGAGGTTACCTTCACCCAGGCTACTGCGGCCTTCTCTACACCAGTGGTTCATACCACTCCATTTGATCACGGGCCTATCTTTCATGCCGAAAGTTTAGGTGCCCAAGATAGGATGGCTGATTTCCTAGAAAAATTTGATGAGATGCAAAAGGAAATTAAAGCCCTCCGAGGGAAAGATTTATTCGGGAAAGACGCCCATGACCTCTGCCTTGTACCCAATGTCAAAATCCCTCCTAAATTTGAGGTCCCGAATTTTGAAAAGTATAAGGGGAACACTTGCCCGCAAAGTCACTTGGTAATGTACGCAAGGAAGATGTCGACTCAAACCGACAACCATCAATTGCTCATCCATTACTTCCAGGATAGTTTAACCGGTGCCGCTTTAAAGTGGTACATGGGTTTTGATAGTACCAAAATCCAAACCTTCAACGACTTGGGAGAGGCATTTGTCCGCTAGTATAAATACAATTTGGACATGGCCCCGGACCGGGACCAACTCTGGGCCATGGCCCAAAAGGACAAAGAGACCTTTAAGGAGTACGCACAAAGATGGAGAGAGATAGCGGCTCAGATTAGCCCGCCACTAGAAGAAAAGGAAATGACCAAGATCTTTTTAAATACTCTTGGTTCCTTTTACTATGAGCGAATGATCGCCAGTGCGCCAAGTGACTTCACAGAAATGGTAAGCATGGGAGTACGTTTGGAGGATGTGGTCCGAGAAGGACGCTTAGTAAAGGAAAGTGCTCCATCTAGCAGCACAAAGAGATTCGGGGGTAGCTACCCAAGGAAGAAAGAACAAGATATTGGCATGATTGGCCACGGAGGACCTCATCAAGGGTACTCGGCATATCCACATGTCTCCGCCATCTCACCTTCCATCTCTACACCTCCAAACTACCAAATTCAGGTCCCGCAAAGGCCTCCCCCTCATTATCAACAATCATATCAACAACAACACCCACAAAATCCACAACAACATTATCAACAGCCACGCCCACAAGGTCAGCAGCAATTCCGACCTCAAGCACCTCAACTACCTTTTAATCATCAGAATCGCCCAAAAGCGGCATTCGATCCGATACCCATAAAGTACGCGGACTTGCTCCCGGCTTTACTTGCGAGAAATCTCATACAAACAAGAGCACCACCTCCCGTACCAAGTGTATTACCTCCATGGTATCGTATTGACCTTACTTGTGCATACCATCAAGGGGCACCAGGCCATGACATTGAACGTTGCCTTGCTCTAAAAAATGAGGTCCAAAGGCTAGTCCGTACCAAAGTATTGACCTTCAAGGACTCAAACCCAAATGTCCAAACTAACCCGTTGCCGAACCATGGCTCCTCAATCAACATGGTTCAAGAATATCAAGGAACCAGTCCTATTTTGAAAGTCCAAAAGATTAGGACGCCTTTGGTTCCACTACACATCAAAATGTGTAAAGCAGCTATGTTCAAGCACGATCATGCTAGTTGCGAAGAGTGTTCGGTAAGTCCTCAAGGATGTATGCAAATCCAAAATGACATACAAGGACTATTGGACAAGAAGGAGCTTGTTGTCACCAAAAAGGACGAAAGTGTATGTGTCATAATTCCGGAGTTTGATATCCCGGAACACTTGGAGTTAGCCTTCAGCAGCCAGGAGCCTGCTGCTACTCCACTCGTAATATGTTTACCGGGGCCTGCCCCATACACTTCCAACAAGGCAGTTCCTTACAAGTACCTTGCAACCATGTTAAACAACGGGCAAGAAGTACCTATTCCCCCCTTAGCCCCTGTCGGTAATATCACGGACAGTAGCAAAGTGCTAAGGAGCGGACGTGTTCTTCCCACAACAGTCCAAGAGAAGGTCAGCACCCCGGTATTTAAACGAAAGCAAACCCAGGACCCCTGCACGAGCAAAGATGTAGGTCAACCCAGTGGGGCTAATGCCGAGTCGGATCTCAATGAGGTGTTAAAGATAATCAAGAAGAGCGAATACAAGGTCGTGGACCAGTTGTTGCAAACGCCTTCCAAAATCTCTATGTTGTCCTTATTGTTAAACTCCGACGCTCATAGAGAATCATTAACGAGGGTCTTGGACCAAGCCTTCGTGGAGCACGACATAACCCTCGGCCAATTCGGAGGCATTGTCGGAAACATCACTGTCTGCAATAGCTTAAGCTTTAGTGATGAGGAGCTCCCCGAGCAAGGAAGGCACCATAATATGGTATTACATATATCGGTAAACTGCAAGTCGAATGCTTTATCAAACGTACTTGTAGACACCGGCTCTTCATTAAACGTAATGGCCAAGACGACCCTTGACCAGCTTTCCTACCAGGGGACCCCCATGAGGCAGAGTGGGGTAGTTGTTAAAGCCTTCGATGGCTCAAAAAAATCAGTGATCGGGGAGATGGATTTACCTATTACAATCGGGCCATCTGTCTTCCAAATAATGGATATACAAGCAGTGTACAGTTGTTTGTTAGGCCGACCGTGGATCCACGAGGCCGGGGCAGTGACATCCACACTGCATCAAAAGCTGAAATTTGTGAAGAATGGGAAGCTAGTCACTGTGGGAGGAGAGGAAGCTCTGTTAATCAGCCATCTGTCAGCTTTCTCTTTCATCGGTTGCACGAATGCGTGACGTATGTCTCGTCGCTCGGGCAATCGTCATTCCACCCTTGATGCGTCTAGCACGCTCTACCTTCCTTTGGTCCCTCGTGGCCATTTTTAACCTTTTCTTGGCCCGCGTGGTCAATCCAAACCCTTCGCGCCTATGCGCGTTTATTTTCAACTTTTTACGCCTCTGTGCGTCTGTCGTTTATTTTCAACTTTTTACGCATCTGTGCGTCCGTCGTTTATTTTCAACTTTTTACGCCTCTGTGCGTCCGCCTTTTATCTTTAAACCTTTTACGCCTCTGTGCGTCTGTCTTTATCTTTTAAAACATTTACGCCTTGCGCGAGTTTATCGCCTTAGCATCCGTCGTCTTTATCATTTAAACATTTTACGCCTCTGTGCGTCGTCAAATTTTTTTTTATTAAAATGAACCAACATACAAACTTTTTCTACCAAAGAACTACGTACGCTTTGAATTCTCCGACTACCGGGAGATACGTAGGAGCAAGATTGACATCTTGTCAAGCCCAATAATAAAAACTTTCTTTTTTTTCCCCTTCGTTTGTTTTTATCTCTTTTTATATATATATATATATATCATATTCCCTTTTTTATATATGTGCAAACATGCAAGTAAAACTTTCGAAACATTTTAAGCCTAAGCCGACTAAGAGGTTCCCGTTGAGTACAACGGATGTGAGGGGTGCTAATACCTTCCCCTCGCATAATCGACTTTCGAACCTAAAATCTTTTTCAAAGGTAATTTCGAACTTTTTTCCTTTTCTCCCCGAAAAATTAAAAGTTCAGTCGTGATTTAAAATTAGTGATTCAACGCTTCCCATAGCTTGATATCCGAAATTCGACGCGACAGTCCCAATAGATATTGCCTCCATTTATTGACCGCCTCAGTAATGGCGAACATTTCACGATCATATGCAAATGCCACCTGCATTCTAGAACTCAACTTTCTGCTAAAGAATGCAATCAGATGGGTTTTCTGTGCCAAAACAGCTCCAATAGCAGTACCTGAAGCGTCTGTGGTGACCTAAAAAACCTCGTTGAAGTTAGGTAAACGTAACACAGGCAGTTGCACCATGGCTGCCTTGAGGGCAGTGAATGCCTCTTGTGCAACATCATTCCAAGCAACACAATTGTTTTTGAGCAAATCAGTTAGTGGCGCTGCAATGGACGCATAATGGCGCACAAACTTTCTGTAATACCCTGTTAAACCGAGAAATCCACGCCGAGTTGTGATAGAAGATGGTGTTGGCCAGTCTAAAATTGCACTGATTTTGGAGGGGTCCACAGCCACTCCTTCAGAGGATATCACATGACCCAAGTACTCAACTCTCGTCACGGCAAAAGAACATTTGGATTCCTTGGCAAACAACTTGTGATTTTGTAAAATTTGCAGCGTGGTAGTGAGGTGAGATAAATGTGTTTCCAAGTTTGGACTTTAAACCAAAATGTCATCAAAGAAGACAATTATAAAGTGGCGCAAGTATGCACGAAATACCTCATTCATAGTCGCTTGGAAGGTGGATGGGGCGTTGGAAAGCCCAAAGGGCGTCACCAAGAATTCAAAATGACCATCAATAGTGCGGAAAGCCGTTTTGAATGTGTCTTCAGGTGCTAATAAGATTTGGTGATATCCAGACCTTAAATCCAATTTGGAAAAATAAGTGGTGCCATGGATCTCATCAAGTAATTCATCCACCGTAGGAATTGAAAACGATCCTTAACAGTTATAGCATTCAAAGCACGGTAATCCACACAAAATCTTCATGACCCATCTTTTTTTCGAACTAGCAAGACTGGAGATGAGAATGGGCTGGTACTTGGCTTAATAATGCCAGAAAGAAGCATTTCATGTATCATCTTTGTCATGGTCTCCTTTTGACAATGGGGATAACGGTATGGCTTAGCATTGATGGGAGAAGATCCAGGTAAAAGGTGAATGTAATGGTCTTGGTTACGATGTGGGGGTAGTGTTTGAGGTGTGGAGAACACAATTTTGTATTGGTCTAGTATGGTTTGGATTGAAGGTGCTCTAGGTTGGTTGTGTGGTAGGTTTAAAGGTTCTGGAGGGTTAATGGGAGAGATGTCAATGGAGTGTATGGAAGCTATGGTATCGGTGTGTAAGTATCAAGTAAATTGGGAAAAAGAAGCATGTGTAGGCATAGTTGCGGGTGAGCCAACTATTGTTAATGATTTATTGTTGTGAAAAAACTGGATACATGGTATGCTATAATCTGATAAAAAGGGCCCTAATGTGCTCTAACATTGGACACCTAATACATCATCAGCCCCATGAATAGGCAAAATAAGGAAAGAAACCTGAAACACAACCTCATTAATGCAGACAGATACATTGTTACAATTGCCAGAACACTTAACCGTATCACCATTTCCCACAAACACATCAAATGGTGTAATTGCTTCCACATCTAGTTATAAAAATGAAGCCACTCTAGGCTGTAAAATATTATGTGAACTACCTGAGCCAATCAGAATTGTGAGCTCCAACTCTTGAATTTGTCCGGTGACCCGAAGTGTACGTGGTGACAGAGGACCCAATAATGCTGCTCGTGACAGATGAAAATGCTCAGAGGAAACACCCAAGTTGGCATCATCTTGTTGTACTGCATTAGTGGGTGACAGGGAAAGTGTAGGCTCCACTTTAGATTCTTCCTCAAGCGGATCCTCATCGACCAACAGAATCATGAATTGATGAGATTTGCAGCAATGTCCTGTTACCCATGGATCGTCACAGTTAAAGCATAATCCCTTCGAACGACGTTCCTGCATTGCATCCGCAGTAAGTTTTCGAATAGGAATCGAGGGTGAAGTAGGTGTGGAACCTATGGCAGCTGGACTTGGAAACGGCGAGGAGTGTGATGGACGCTGACCAATAGAACATGAATTAGCCAATTTTGATTCGATTAACTTTGTTAGACCAATGGCATCATGGAGCGAGTAAGGTTTAAGAACTTGTAGTTCACGTTGGATATCAACGCGTAAACCGGAGAGAAAACAATTCAACAACACCAATGGTGGAATTCCCCGAGTACGATTGCAAATGTTTTCGAATTGAGCTTGGTAGGCAACCACCGATCCGGTTTAACGTAAGTTGAATAGAGCAATTTGGTGGTTCTTAAAACTTGAGGGTCCGAATTGGAGCTCTAGTGCTTTGATAAACTCATCCCATGTTGCTGGAAGGTGATTCATGTGAATCCACTTGAACCAAGCAAGAGCAGCACTGGTCATGAAAAAGGGGATGTAGGTTAAGCGTTGATAATGTGGTGTTTGGGATAGGTCAAAATATTGCTCAGCCTGAAAAATCCAATCCAGAGGTTCTGATACATCAAAAGGACGCAAGGTGATTTTGGGTGGTTTGGGTTGAAGGGGGTGGTATGATGAGGATCCAGAATTTGGTGAGCATACGGGAGGAGAGCATGGAATCCATCATATCTCTCAGCTGTTGCATTTGCTCATCAGAGAGTTGTTTGTCAGCTTTGGGAGGCATGGAGAGTGGAGATGAAAGCACCAATTTGTTAGGAACCTGCTAACTAATTCTGGGAATTTAATCTATTGACTATGACATCTAGAAAAATAGTAATTGCATCATTTTTTTCATATCCCTCAAAGTACTCGTTACATGCCTATATAGTGATTAGGCTTGATTCATTAATGCTAGAGATAATGACAAATGTCATTCATCCCAAGAAAGTTGCTAACAAAATATGCTAATGAACTATTCTAGAGTATTCTTAAGTGAGCCTATTTTGGGTAGAAATCCTTCATCCATATTGGGGCCTTCTTGTTCCTTGTTCCTAGAGGCCCAACTGGCCTAGTCCCTGCTGATCCAGTAGTTGTAACACAATGTGTTGGATACACAATTTTCAAGATAAAGTTTTCATTTTAAAAACACTTGTTAGCATTTCCCTGAAACAAAATATATTCCTTATGTGAGAATGTTGTTTACAATAGTTCTTGGTTGTTTTTTTTATGAGTACACAATTTTCTAGACAGTTAATAAACAACATGAGTTATAACAATTTATAGAAGAGATAAAAAATAGTTGAAAATGTATGAATATGAACTATTCACTTATCTTAGAATTACAATAATCAAAGGATAAATTTTATCTGCATCAATATAATAATGAAATTTTCAAAAAGGTTAGAATGAAAAATTACAAATTTGTACATGCTCCTTTGGCACAAAAGAAGATACTCTCGTATGAATCTAGATTCAAAAAATTTATTATTTTTACTTTGTATTATTTCATCTGGACCTGATCTTATGCATGCACAACTAGTTTACTAGTTTGAGATATGGTAAAAGTCAAGTGAGATTGAAAATTTACTTGGCTATGATGATAGTTATTAGTTTCAAAATCTTGATGACATGAAAAGCACTACTACTAATGCATTTTCCTTAAGCTTTGGTAGGTTACCTTAGATTTCAAGGAAATAAGAAAATCTAGTTAAATCCACTACAAAATTGTAATATGTAGCAATATCTATAGCAATAAAGTTATTTGGCTGAAGAAAATTATGTTTTGTTTGTAAATACACGGTTGGGAAGCCATTAAATTTTATAATAATTTATAAATGAAAAAGCAAACGTATTTCAAGCAAAGTTTCAAGCTATACAAGAAGTTTGTCAAAGCACAAGTGAATTTAACGGAAGGAAATATTGAGTATAATAATATATCTAGTGAATTTCCTACAAATATTTATGATCCCGAGCAATGGAAAATATTGCAAAGATCCTAAATTAAAAGTGAAACCATGTGTTTAGCAACTTATGTGCTTTAAATTTTTATTAGGAATGAACATTTGGTATGGTATTTTGTTTGCTAGCTAGCAACTTTGTTAGTAAGACTTTACAGTCAAAAGATATGTATGTAGATGTTGCTATAGATCATTTACGAGGCCTCATCGCTTATTTAAAAATTATAGGAAAAGCGAACTTGTGTAGACTTTATTATACTCTACAAAAAAAAAAAAAAAATACTATTGAAATGGACATAGGACCCAAATTTCATTAAAAACGTGATGTTCATAAAAAAAAATCTCACATTGAAAAATCTCAATATTTAAAAAATTTATTTTGAACTTCTCTGATTTACAAATGTATTATCACAACGTTTTGCTACTAGTGTTAAGTCACTCTGCTTAACACCACACTCAAATACAAAACAATTTTAAATGACTCAACAATTATGCTTCTTTTGAATGATATATAGTAAATCGTCTGTAAACACAACTCAATTGATAGCTACAAGAACAATAATATGTAGGGGTTGAAGTTCGAATCTCGAACTCTACTTTTCTACATTTAAAATGTGCGAGTCCTAACTACTAGACTACTTAACAAAAAATGCATAATTTTGCTTCAACAATCGAACCATATACATATACTCCTAACTCCATTATTCTTATATTGCATTCCTTATGAATGGCTTCTTTCAACCCTTGGATGAATACCGGATATCAAACGGCATCTTAACTTTGAGTTCAAACTTCAAACTATTAATTATATTCCCATTCCGGATGGTCCCTTCCTCATAAGATGCCAATTTCTTGAACAGATAGAAAGTTTGAACGGCGTGGTGCGTATACATACATTTGCATATTCATAGAAAATAGATGTAATGAAGAAAAAAATCACCTAAAAAAACAAAAAATGTAATGAAGACTACCACGTGATGACGTGGACAGTGCATATAGAGACAAGACGGGACCATACCATGCATATTATTCATCTAAGTTTAGTTTACTATCAAAAGAAGTTGAGTTATCGGGAAAAAAAACTTTTTAACTTTAATATTCTTAACACTTTGCAACATAATTAAAGATAATCCGTAAAAAAAAACATATATAATAAGAGGAGGAATGCTAGCAACACTTATTTTTGAACACTCTTTTTAATACTCACTCTTTTATTGGATAAAATCAATGTAAGTCTCACTATTTTGTGTGAGTTCTATTTCCAATGTGTAGACCCACAATGATTTAAACTAATAAGAGAGTGAGTATTAAAAAGAGTATTCAAAAGAAAGTGTTGCTAGTACTACTCTAATAAGAGATGTTAGATTGATTTCATCGTATTTTTTGTTTCTAATTCAACTTTTTCTAGTAGTAATGATCTTGAGATAGAATTTCTCTATATCCATACTTCCATATAAAAAGCAATATTAAGTTTTTGTGTGACATTTTCTTTCAAATTTTATCCTTATTTAAGCTATTCACTTATAATTTAATTTATACTTATTTATCGAACCAAGTAATTCAATTTTTAAAATATATATACCTATGTCTAAGTCTAAAGGGGATATTAAGTTTTAGTGTAGCTACTTTTTCTTTCAATTTTATCATTTATTTAAACTATTTTACTTATAATCTTATTATTCTTTACTCAATCAAATAACGAAATTTGTATAAATAATCGAATAAAATTTTATTGCTTCCATTATTTTTATCTATAAATGCGAACCATATATGAAACTTGTTTGAAAGAAAGTACTCATATTTAATGTCCTATACGTTTTGCATAAAATTATTTCCAATGGAGAGAACATATAGGAAATACAAAATTGGATAGCACGCTAGTGCATATACGGACAATGAAAGAGCATTGGTGGGGTGGCTAATATTATCATGTATTAATGGCTGCTACGTGCCAATTTATACCAAAATGAACTCTAGTCGCATAACATTTTGCTAGATTGGTTTGTGATACAAAATATTATGGTCCAACCACAACAGTAACTTGCCAAAATGTATTGGGACCATCTCAATTGGATGAAGCTTGAGGTGTAAGGACGAGGAATTATGATGGAAGGAAAAGAGTTGTTCTTGACAATGAAAGCTTGGCTAGAGTTTCCTTTATGAGAAGGATATGTCAATGATAATCACTTTAGCTAAGTGTGAGTGTAAGTCCTTGTTGTCAAAGATATTAACTTGTTCTCTTCACGAGGGCATTATGCACAGTTCAAGAATGATTGATGACTATCAACCATAAAAAATTACACCAGAGAAGAACAGTTATTTGGTTTAGTTTTAGTTGAAGTGTCGAGTTAAAGTGTTCGGCGTCACATTGACTATGAATTAACTAAATATTTGATATATAAATGACGGAACTTATATATTCAGTGACTTAACGTTTTTGATGGAGAGGTTGTCTCAATATCATGTTTAAGTGACTTAATGTTTTTGGTGGAGAGGGTTTGTCGAATGTCGATATCTTGTTAGTCTTGGATTAACAGTCTGTTATTACTCTCGATGTTCCCGAGACTCTTGAACATAAAGCACCTAATTATAATTGTGATATTTGGGGAATCAAATTGCCAAATGAAAACAGTTATACCATAATTGTGATACTTGAAGAACTCAACTGGTCCAATTGATAACTATTGGAACGTGTGGAAATTGAATTAAAAAACTAAACACAAATTTTTATGTTGGGTAGAAATAGTGTTGTGTGAATTGAAAAAAGTTGAAGTCTCATATCGGATGGAACACACATTAGTAGTGTTTATATATTGGGGGTGTACCTCTAGGGGGTACATAATTAAGTGAGTAAAGTAAGCACTAAAGAAAAAAATATATATTTATATATATTTTATTATTTGGAAATGTTAAATTAAGTAATTAATTTAATCATTACTAGAAAGTGTTTTCTTAGTCCTCAAGTTTTGCTAAAATATTTTGGAACGCAATCTATAATATTTCAGAACACAATCTGAAATATTTTGATATGCAATCTAATTTATTTTGGTGAACAATCTGAAATATATTTTGATACATAATATAATATATTTTTGTACTAGATCTAATATGTGAATTACTTAATCCCAAAGTAATTTATTACTTGTTCCCAAAGTTTCTCACTTATTAGTTGTGAATTTTCTCTATAAATAGAGAACTCACATAATGCATTCCACACACTAAAAAGTTCTATTGAGTTGTCGAGAACTCTTTCTCTCTTCTCCCTCCAGCTTGTGTTAACGAATTATTATTCTCTTCTTCTACTCTTTCTGTCCCTTCGGATTTAAGAGTGTTCTTAACACCATAGTCCCTTTAGGTAAAAAGTCCCTTCGTAATTAAGAATGGTCTTAAGATTATAATTCCTTTGATAATTTATGTCCTTCGCAATAAATAATATTTTAAGATCATAGTTTATTTTCGGTATAATAAGAATGATCTTAAAAATATATTCTTCTTAAATTCTTGAAGAAGTTAGAATGGTGGTAGCACCATATTTGAGTGGTCATAGTACCATAGTTAGAGAAGTTAAAAATTAGAATTATGGTAACACCATTTTTGACTGGTCTCATCACCATAATAGAGTGGTCACAGTACCATAGTATAGTACGTAGTTAACTATATTGAAGGTGTATTCTCGAACGATTTTCTACAGTGTAGTAGTTAACCGCATGTTTGTAGCTGTTAAATAGTCTGTCTTGCACAATTTTGGGCAATGCCACGAAACGTCTTAAAGAGAGCGATCTGGTCGTGACTCAACCTAGGATCTCATTCGCACGATTAGTATATGGGAGACCAAAACTACACAAATACAATACCGAAATCTAAACTACAATTAGACTAAATTATCTAACAAGTTACTCCCTCCGTGCCAGATTTTTAGTAATTTTGGAAGATTAGTTTTACTTAAGACCGCACATCAATAATTGCTTTAAGTATGTTCCGGTCAACCCACATTATATTAGGGTTAGTTTTAAAAAATTTTGATAACTATTTAATGATAGTGTAATTGGACTTCAAAATCTGCCATCACATTATATTTCAAGGTTGGAGCTTAGCAAGAATGAAAAAAGTTTTCTACCCGAAATGGTTTCTTGTATTAAATAATACTCACAAAAATTATTCAATTATGTCTGCTATTTTTAACAAAAAAATTAAGATTTTTTATCGAAGAGATTCTGTTTCGGAATGCTCCCCCTGTCGCAGTCTATAGCAAACAGTGGCACATGATCAAGAGATAAGTTGATATCCATGTGTAAACAAATACAAATAAAATAAAAATTGAAAGGTTCTATTTTTGTCCAATTATTTTCTGTTACCCATGTGAGTGCAAACACAGAAACAGGTGTAACATTAGTACAAATTTTGTAATCTAGGACAAAGATGACACTGAGGTCGAGATGAATCTATGTTAGGTTTCATTTCTTCCAATTTTGTAATGCTTTCTTTCTTTGGCAAAACAAACTTTTTCATAATTCAGATATTGAAATCATAAGCTTCTACGAATAAAACAAATATTAGGTTTCTCTTGGTGGAAAATATTCCCTTCCCTTTCAAATTAATCAACTATACAAAATTCAATGATATATGGTTACAATCACACTTATTGAAATGAAAGGGAAAATACTAATATTAAAAAAAATACAATCGACTGACTGTATGTTTGAATTGACAGAAATCATTATATATATCACTGTGATTTTGATAAAAACTACCGTTTACAGCTTCAACAAAACAAAATCACAATATCATTGTGATTTTTTCAAACTCACCGTACATATTCAACAAATGAAATTGGCTTTATTATTGTTTTTATTGCATGCTTCTTTTTGAGAATATTGAGATAAGCTCATTTGCAGTCCACGTCACTAGGGAGAGATTTCTGAGATGTGTGAGTGAGTCTTTGTTTAGTGATGGAAGGTTAGAGTCACATCCTGCTAGCAATATGACATATTAGTAAAGACAAATGAAAATGAAGAAAAGTTAAACTATATAAGATATAAATTAGCAATTAAATTAAAATTTATAATAATAAGAACATGTTCTGAAACCATATCTTTATTGAAAGCCTCTATGATGCCAAATCTTTTAATTGTATAGAACATAAATGTGACCACAAATTTTTATTACAAAAGTTAAAGTTTGGCATGGAATGAATACTTATGTAATTCATTAAAAATTTCAGACAGATTGTTTTCCTCAAATTGCCAGTTTCTTACAAGAAAAAAAAAATCCAAGTCACATTAGTTTTTGAATTTTTTTATTAATTTTAAGGGCTAATATGGTCGATCCAAAAAGATTAAAATAATTAAATACTCTCAATTTTTATAAATTATTTGAAAACATAATTTCATATATCAAACCATGTCAAGAAAATCTGTACCTGAATTTTTTGTAAGATACAACAATGAAAATGAAGCTAGAACTCTTTCTTCAACATCATTATCATAATTCAATGATTGTAGCAACTGTGGTGTTAAGATTGAAAAAGCCATTTGTGGTAACTTTGTATCTTCAAGTAAGTGGAGGTAGCTACACATCCATGAAATAGTTGTAAGGCTTGCACGTGCTAAACTTGGTATGCCATTGGCTATAGAATTTGCAAGTGCAGATAGCAATCTCCTATTTCCACTTTTGAACATGACACAAGCTGCTCTCTTTTGCCAACTCTCACCTTCTTCTTCCTCCTTATTATAATCAACCATATACAAAAAATAATCAAATAATTTTCAAGTGCTAAAAAAAAGAAACCGCTAATACTAGAAACTTTGTTTCTTGAGTGAACCCCTAAAAAAATAAAGACAGCATTTTCATTGAACATCAAATCACATATCTATCTATATTTTTAGTTCAGTGGTAAGAATATTTGATTGTGTAACCTCAAAGGTTGGAGTTCAAATCCTATCGGACATCGTTATAAAATGATTATTAATATCACTTTAATGAATACTAATTTTTTGCTTCCCCAGTTTTATAAAAAAATAGTCATAATCTAGACTATTTCTTTTTAGCTCATTTTTCATTGTATATCATTTTTTTGTTAATTTTTTATCTGCATCAAACAAAAATAAAAATCAAATGCAACACAGAATTATACATCTAGTAACTATAATTTTTAACCAAAGCTTACCTTGTGAATTGAATCAAAAACAACAATTTCCTTGCAAGGAGGAAATGAATCTTCTAAGCAAAGTTCTTGGAAACCAGCTTTTTGTAAAAGCAAATTTTCCATCAATGATTCCCCTGCATAAGAGAAATGGCCTCCTAATAAGAGTAGAGCTTTTGCTGATTGCTGTTGAACTCTATCATCACACATTTGACAATTTAAAGCAGCTACAATTGCCTCAATAGCCTCTTCTCTATATATGCTGCCCTTGAGATAATTATCTTCCTGCAACACATCTGCTATTGCATTAGTGAACTCTTCAACATATTAAAAAATTCATTCAATATTTAAGGCTGCTTGGTTGATGAACTAAGGGACACAAAGAGTTTCAAGCATGACCGGAGGTTCAGGGTCCGAACCCTAGAAACTAACATAACCACTAACTTACTAACATTTGTCTATAAAATGTAGGAGGTCTAAAAATTATGATTTTTAAATGAATTTGAGTCTCAAAATTACATAATTGTGTATAACCAATAAATAATTTCATACATGCAATTATAAGTTGAGTGAATTACCATAAGATCAAGCATCAATAATATCACTGCAACTAAAGGCCTGTCTTCTGGTGGAGCCTTTTGAAGGTAAATGAAGAAAATGTGCAGTGTGTTTAAGCCACTCCATCCATCTTTGAGTCCTCTTACGAATTTCAAAATCTTGGTTCTTCTGTTGTGTTTTTTCAAAACAATATCAATATACAAAAAAAATAAAAGAAAAAAGAAACACATGATAAGAATAAGAAGTAGATACCTATCAAGGTGAAGCAATTCAAATAGCAAAGACAATGCATAACCACTTGAATTTTGTTTCCTTCCAAGAATAATGAGTTCAAGCAATGAACTCTTGTTAATATTCTCAGCCAAATAGCTTCTACAGCTTCCTTCGGCTCGAACGCAACACAAAATAATCAAAGCAGAATTCTCCTTCTCATGAATCTCTCCATCATCAATTCTTTTCATGAGAAGTGTCAATCCACCAAGTGAAAGAACTTGTCTTGCATTCTCCAAATTCTTATCTTCATCAAAACCATTGAGAAGTTGGTCCAAAATGTAAAATGCTGCAACTTGTGGACTACATTGTACTGTGAAAAGTGTCTGCAGTTTGTCACCAAATTCCAACACTCTAAGTATCAACGGAACCCATTCTGATGATATCATTTGTTTTGCCATTGGTTTTGATAGATAAAGAAGCACTGAAGCCTTAAGAAAAAGACTAGTGCTTCTTAAAAGTCTCACAAATAGTTCTAGTTGTGGATCAGAATTTAGTATTATTTGTCTAATTGAATCATTCCTTGTTATTAATTCTGCCAAAATTGATATAATCAATTCAAGAATTTCGTCTTCAGTCGAGACGAATAAAACCTCTAAGATACCTTGGACTACAATAGATTGTGTCAATGCTTCTTCAATGAGAGGATCACCCGGAGAGTTCAACCAAGCTTTGGTAACGACGCGAATAGCGAATTCACATTCGGTTAGAATATCGGATGAACATACAGTTGTAATAGCTTCAACTAAGTCACTTGAAAGAACACTTGAAGAAGCATCCTTAGATTTAATATAATTGATTTTTGAAATGGTTTCTGTTGGTATGAACCTGCAAGACAAGCACTGAAAATAGTCCAATCTTTGGTGAGCTTTATTCTTATCAATCTGGTTTGATGATCTTCCAAAAGATTTTCTGTCTTCTTTCTGTCACAAGTGAGAAAGGAGATTAGATTTCTGAAATGCAATTCTGTATAAACAACTTAATTAAACACATCATATAAGTACTTATGTATAGGCTATTTCTATAACAAAAGATAACAAAGTCAAACTGTTTTAATATAAGTTATAAGTTGTTTTCACTAGTTATCTTTGAGAGCTTATAGAAACAAGCTGAAAACAACTTATAGACATGTCATAGGCTGTTTCCAAAAGCTCTGACAAACAGATAAGTAAATCCAAATAGGCCCTTAACATATATAAATTTGAAGTAACTGAAACTAACCTGAACCGAACTGCATCTATAATCATCTCCATACATTTTTTTATTAATCTCTAATCTCTTGCTTGGTGTCAAAATTCCAGTTTGGTCACCAAGACTAGTAGATTTCTGCTGCTCTTGTTTGAGGCCAAACACTGCCTTGTATCTGTTGCAAAAAAACCAAAATTTTAAAGCACATAATATAACTACTCGCTAAATAATGAAATGTAAGCAAAAAAAGTAAATGTATCTGGAACAAATTCTTCAGGAATGAAATGTAAAGTACATGTATCGTGTCCGGTAAATATATATTTTTGCTTATATTTCATTCCAGAGGGAGTACTGTATACACATATTTGTATATCATAAAAAGATGGTTGATGTCACTTACAAATTTGGATTAATGGAAGAATTTGAAATTGAAGAATCTGAAGACATTCTTCTTGATGACCTAAAACTTGGCCTTGATGGCAATGGAACAATTGGAAGAGGAAGCTCACTAGCACCACTAACTTTAAGCCATTGTTTATAATACATAGCAAAAAGATAAGTTCCACTATCCATTTTTTCATTGTAAACTTTGTTCAAAACTTTGATTTTCTTTTCTTTCTCACCATGAACTTCATTTGAAAGAAACTCAAACTCACTAGTATACCAAATTTTAAGATGAAGAAGATGAGGAAGAAACAAATGCTCCCAAAGATCAGGAAGGAGATAAGTTCTAGCCAAATTTGGAGAATAACAAAACACTTGAAGTAAATGCTTTGAAGAAACTCTATCATTTTTGTGTAGCTTGTAAGCTATTGCTAAGTAAAGATGAGCACAAGATGAGAGATAAGATTTAGAAGAATTCAAAGAAGAAATTTTGGTTAAAAGCTCAATAGAATTTCTTAAACTTTTCATCATTGTAACTTGTTTCTTTGTTCCTTGATCTTCAATCAGTATATCAATTTTCTTCATACAAAATTCCATGTTCACAAAGATCTCATCATCATCATCACCTAAATCTTTTCTTCTTTTTCTTGTTCTTATTCTATCCAAAAAAGAATTGCATTTCTCTCTTATGATTCTCCTGAAATTATCATCTTTTACATATCTTCCTATGTAACCACTAAGTATACCAATCACTGCTGTAATAATGGAAGCTTCATCCATTCTTGAATCTTCTGACACAAGAGACTTAGGATTTGATCTTTCTGAAGTAGAACCTACCCTTTTGAGCTGAGATGAAGAAGACCCTTTTGATGAAACAAGGCTTTTTGGACCATTACAAATATATGAAGAAAGTGGTTGTGGAAGTTTATGCTGTTGTGAAGAAGCCATGTGTTTTTTATGATTGTGTTGAATGATTTTGAAGCATGAAGAAGAGGGTCAATGACATTCTTAGAGTTAGAAAAACTCAAAAAAAAAAACAAATATAAGATAAACTTTAGAGACAGGTAGATTATACATAGCTATATGTGAATATAATAAGCACAAACAATGAAGACAAAGGAATGTGTTGGATTTTGTGGCTGGTGAATCTTTTTAACTATATTTTAAAATTGTTATTTGATTCTGTTGTGTGAATTTGCTCAACTCATGAGTTAAATTGCCGCCACATTTTATTAACAGTTACTTGCAAATTGTATTTCTAAATTTAACTAGAGCATACAAAATTACAAATATGTACTTTTATGTCAATAAACTATTGCAATTAAAAAAATTAAGTTTAAGACAGTAGCTTTATTATTTATTGCCATGGACAACACAGTACTATTTATTGAACTTTGTTAATTTTATTTAAAAGCATTTATTTTTATAAATTCTGTCATGATACTGTTATATTAGGTCGATCAACTTGTGCGGTTGTGTTCTGTTGGATTTTACTATGGGTATATGTTTTTTTTTTTAAGGATACTATGGGTATATGCTGTTTCGTTGGTTATGATGTTTTGTTTTCCTATTTTTGACAAAAGGAAAGTAACTCCTTTTATTCATAATAATGTTTTGGATACAATCAGGTATTTTAATGAATAAACGAAAACTATCATTAGATGATGTAGTCATTCTAGTAAGATCATGAGCAACCTTATTGGCTTGTCTTATAATAAACTTCATCTTTGTGTTTATAAAAAAAGTCGAGAACGTGCTCCTACTTTATCGGATATTTGTTTCTTCTATATATTACTATGGTAGCTATCAACCATTCTCTTAGAGTCAAGCTCAAAAGTGACATTATTAATATGAAGGTCTTTGACCCATCTAAAGGCGTATAGGAGACCTTAACAGGGTCATTTCACGAAAGGTGCAAACAGCTCTACCGAGTTGGGCCTTTAAAATTTTTGGGCCCAAAATATATTTTTTTATATATAATAAATGTAAAAAATTAATATATACTAATAACGTTGTGATAATTGCATATCACTTACATATAAATGTTAAGTAGTCTGATTACATGAATCCCTAACCCTAATGCAACCCTAACACCCAAAATGACACATTTCTCCCTAACTTTTCTTTTGAAAGAAATTTATGAAAAAAAATCCTTGCTGAGAGTTGAACATTTCTCCCTAACTTTTCTTTTGAAAGAAATTTATGAAAAAAAATCCTTGCTGAGAGTTGAACCACAGATCAACTTCTAATAGGTCACAGCTGTAACCACTGGATCACTAATGGTTTTTGTGACTTATAATTGCTTTTATTTTATATATATCTACGGCAATTATAAAAAGGGGGGTTTGAATGAAGGAATTAAGTAGTGTTTTAATTAAATCTAAAATATTTTTATGCACAATCTAATATATTTTGGTTTGTGATATGAAATATATTTTAATACTCAATAATATATTTTTATACTGAATATGATATATTTTGGTACTCAATTTGAGATATTTTTGAATTAAATCTAATATACTATTTTTATATTGAATATGTTAGAAAGTGATTTCTTAGTCCCCAAGTTTTGCTAAAATATTTTTATGCACAATCTAATATATTTTGGTTTGTGATATGAAATATATTTTAATACTCAATAATATATTTTTATACTGAATATGATGATATATTTTGGTACTCAATTTGAGATATTTTTGAATTAAATCTAATATACTATTTTTATATTGAATATGATATATTTTGGTACTCAATTTGAGATATTTTTGAATTAAATCTAATATACTATTTTTATATTGAATATGATATATATGATATATTTTGGTACTCAATTTGAGATATTTTTGTACTAAATCTAATATATTTTTGTACTTAATAATATATTTTAAAATTGAAGAGTAAACCCGTTAAATAGTTATGAGAGAAACCTAGCTCAGTTAAAAGGTTATAAATAGAGGAGAGCATTAGAGAATTAGTCTTACAACAAACAAGAAAAGATTAGAGATCAAAGGAAAACTAGGGTTGTGGAGAGAAGAAGCAAGGAGACAAGTGAGAAGAACCTGGAGAGAGATTTTACCGTAGGAATATCAAATTCCACCCAATTGTGATTTCTCTTTCACTTTTCCATCAATAAAATTCATAATTTTCAATGGTTTGAAAATACTTTTTTTTGTGGATCCCATTGTGTCTTTTGTTTTCTTAGTTTGAACTTGCAGGTTGTGTTTATAAAAGCCTCAAAGTGAATATGAAATATTTTAGCGGCGCCTCAGTGTGATATTGTAAGATTATTCCTTTTTTTTTTACTCTTTTTCTTTTAACATATTTGTTGTTTTTGGAAATCAGATTCTTAATATTGACAGTATATATGAAAGCTCGAAAAGGTGAAACTTATTATGATGGCAATATATCGGATGCTGAAGCACACCTTTAATAATTTTGATTACCAAAGTGACCAGTTTTGTGATGTTAGATTGTTTTAGATTTCGGTTGTAATACGTTTGTACAATACCCATTTATTTCATCTATTATTTTTGAGTTAATCATTGTATTTTTTTAATTGGATTGATTAAGTGTAACTAACTTTTGTATATATATATATATATATATATATATATATATATATATATATATATATATATATATATATATATATATATATTTCTTTGATTTGACATTTTTATTGCAGTCCATCTTTTATTTTTGTTGCTTTTTGAAGTAGTTTGATAACATAATATTGAATGTAACTATAAAAATAATAATATAACCAATTTGATAGTTATATATGAAACTCTACAAAAACTCATGCATCGCATGGGTTAGAGTCTAGTATGTAGATATGGTCTGGTTGTAGGACTTAGCGTTGGTGTCAACTCCCACGATTTAAGTTTCCAACATGATAATGCCAAAATATTCCATATATCCTCAATATTTTCTCTTGTCGTGTAAAATAGGAAAGTTCTACCTTTTTTTAGAGCATTTGTAATTTTTGGAAAAACAAAAAAACTTCCTTGATCATTCCGGACGCCAATACTTATTCCTACTTTGGGCTTAGGCTACGGTAGGAGACCTGTATAGGTCTCTTACCGTGAGAGACTTGTTTTTTTTTCTTTTTTAAAACGCACGGTCTAGTACAAAAAATGCACGGTTTAGGGCAACAAACGCACGAACCGTGCGAAATTTACTGACAGAAAAAATGCACCGTCTGATATCAGACTTACAAAAAATGCACGGTCTAGTACAAAAACGTACGGTCTAAGGCAACAAACGCACGAACCGTGCGAAATTTACTGACAGAAAAAATGCACGGTCTGATGTCAGACCGTGCACTTTTCACTTTTCACTTTTTTAGCTGTAAAAAAAAAAATCAGTAGTCTCTTACGGTAGAAGACCTAATGCAGTCTCCCACCCTAAACGGCGCCCCTACTTTGTATCAACCTCTGTTTGGTTTTCTCCATATTGTGTTTTCAGTTTGCTATTGCTGTACGACTACTCTACTGCGGCTTTCCTACGTTTGGCTATGATGTTTTGTTGTTTGGTTGCATTTTATGTTTTAAGAATTTAATTAATATACATGTTATTGTAAATATTTGCTACAGTGGAACGTCAATCAATTATAATTGTCATATTATTAAAATTGTTTTGTTTTTTATTCTATCTATTTTTAAAATTACACACATGAATAACCGTGATGTGTTGGTGCAAAATATTTTAAACCGACAACGCATGGAAGTTAAACTTTATGTTTCAATTTGTATTAGTTACATTAAAAAAAAAATCATTATTTACTAACATTTTAACAAGCATTGCATTAGGCTCTCTTTTCCATTTTCTTCATTGTGCGGGTGGTTTTAGGTCAATTTTTTTATCCGAAATCACTCATACACATCTTTTTCTCTCTATTTCAATCTTAACAAATAATTTTAACATAGATCTAGTTTTTTTTCTTTGTTGTTTTGTCATCTGAGTGTGGTGTTGTGTTGTTCGTCAACTTGTGTGGTGTTGTTTGATGTAATATTTTAATTTGAAGGAATGATTATCATTTTGTTTTTATCAACAAAAAAAACTTTGCATTTGTGGGTGATGTCAAACAAGGTTTGTTTTTTGTGAGGACCGAACAAGACTTAGACACCACTGGTAATAATGGATCACATTGGCACAAAGAGGAATCAGGCGGTCTAAAATGTAATGTCGACACAACAAAATTTCGGAGCAAAGAAAGTACGGCGTAGGGATGTGCTTGCGAGAAATACCACAACCTCGTGATGTGGAAGCTTGAGGCGATAATAAACTGACTTGCTAGCATAAGTTTAACTCAGATGTTCACAAAACTTGATTTTAGTCAAGTGGTTGACGACATCTATAAGAAACTTAACACCAATTTGGATTTTGGTGCCACTAAATGCTTGTAAAGTCTCTCTTAGATCTTTCCAAATTCAATTATCTTTACTCCAACTCAAATATCTTATCGAGTATTTTCACACATCTAATACAACATTCTTATGGTTGCTACACAAAGATTATTTGCTTGTTGATTTTCAATGCCCCAACACTATATCTCATACATCATCATCGATTTTATAGCTTTATTTAAAATAAAAAAAAATCGGGAGGAACACGGTATTTAAATGTGTTTTTAAGAGATATAGCAAAATGTTTGAGACTAAATATTGATCTTTCCAAGAGTTTCTAGCGGAGACAACTAGTATAGAGTGTTATATGATCACTAGGTCATCACAAACTTTATTGAAGAAAGCCAACAACACTCCTTTTGAATAATCTTTCTAACACTCATTTTTTTTATTGGATGAAATTAATATATATCCCACCATTTTATGTGGGTTCTATTTCTAAAGTGTATACCCACATTGATTTAAACCAACAAGAGAGTGAGTGTTAGAGAGTGTGTTAAAAAGAGAGTATTACTAACACTACTCAATTTCATTAGACTATAGAGGAGAAAGTGAAATCGAAACGGTTTTAAGAGGATAAACTTATAAATCAGACGATACTATTTAAACTCAATTTTTTTTAAGCAATTTCATGATTGACCGAATTTCATGATCAAATCATATATGTCTTCCTAATCACTTGTATCACCACTGATCTCTTTAATTTTCCGGTAGCTTTCTATCAAAATATATGATTAAGCTACCCAAACTGCTCCCAACTCAAACCACTCCATATTGGTCAAAAACCACACACACATACATGCCAAAAAAATAATACACTGATACACAGAAAAGAAGGCCAGAAACATTGCAGAGAGGGCATTACAACAAAATCCACAGATCTGCTCTGAGTTTACATTGACTCAATCATTTAACTGCTAGTAGCCACTGAAATGTTTTTCTTGCTTTGTCTCCATAAACCAACCGACACTAAATTTTTTGTATGAGTTAGCATTATTGTAGTACTAATATAGTACCTGCTGCTGGCAAGACTTGCTATGCTTTATTTATGAGACCTAGTAAATTTCCATAATCAGCCAAGCCATTTATTCACGAGGCTCAAATTATGTGCCCATATTAGGATTTAGTTTTACTGAACAAATAAACGGTAAGTCTTCACGCCTGCCCCACCGGTCCCTAAACTCAACTTACTTAAACTTTCTCCGTGAAAAAATGAACAATTATAGTCGACATTAGAAAACTATTTGTTGAAATTATGTGACGATAAATTTATTTAAAATTTTTAAAAAATAATTAAATTAAAAAACACTTTTTTTCATATGCTAATGCTTCACTTTGATAAAGACAAGCCTTACAATGTTTTTATCACTTACATATAAATGTTAAGCAGTCTGATTACATGAATCTCTAACCCTAATGCAACCCTAACACCCAAAATGACACATTTCTCCCTAACTTTTCTTTTGAAAGAAATTTATTCTGATTACATGAATCCCTAACCCTAATGCAACCCTAACACCCAAAATGACACATTTCTCCCTAACTTTTCTTTTGAAAGAAATTTATGAAAAAAAATCCTTGCTGAGAGTTGAACCACAGACCAACTTCTAATAGGTCACAGCTGTAACCAAATAGCAATTCCTTTTCATTATTTTTTTTTTCTTTTGATTATCACATAACAATTTCTTTTCCTTTTCATTTTCATATATTTAACAGCTTTTGCGGTTATGACCAATTTCTTGGTGCAAGCTTTTGTATATATTTTTTCTTTTGATTTCTCATTTTTATTGCGGTCCATCTTTTATTTTTGTTGCTTTTTGAGATAGTTTGATAACATAATACTTAATGTAACTATAAAAGTAATAATATAGCAAATTTGATAGTTATATATGAAGCTATACAAAACCCGTGCATCGCACGGGTTAAAGTCTAGTTATCTAAGTCCCTAAATATAGAACTTCGTTGACAAATCACAAGAATTAGGAAAGTTTGTACATATCAATATAGGTTGAATGGGTTGAGTATAATAGAAAGGGTTAGACAACCACATTGTGTCAACGTAAAAACCAAGATTTGAATTTCAACTGAAAGAGGTAGTGACATTATGTGTCACACGTATCCAAAAGAATTACCTCTAGTCGAAGGAACCTGTTTAAAAACCATAGAAACTATTACTTTTTTTTTACAAAAAAACTATTACTTTTAATTGTCACATTTGCTGAAAATTTTGTTTCTATTTATCATTTTCAAAGTTAAATGGAACATTATATTTATTGTTTTATCAGTATTACATTTAGTTATTAATTGCAGAGAGTGTGTTTCGTGACATAGAAACAACACTCTTGATCAAATTGGTTTCTGAAATGTTTAAAAAACGAGTGTGGGGTGTTATATAGTTTTCAGAAGATATGGGTATTTTGGAAATGTTGCAGTGTGGTTTGCAAAATGCAAGGGTGTAGGCAGCAACAGCCTTTTCTTTTAATAGCAAGTTCTGGATCCATTTCTTCTTAGGAGTGTGGATATAACACACAAATGCAATAAAATTACGAGACACTGAGGAATTAATATATGGTAGATCTTATACTTTTTGTTTTTTCAAGTTTTATAACTTTACACTATATTTGACAACGAAAATGAAGGGATAGGAAATTATTTTATAATGAAGAGATTTTACAATTTTACATGAGTTGGTGAGTATTACCCTTTTAAAATTTGCACTATAAATATGTAAGACATGAACAAAAGACACTATGCTTTTTTTTTCACATTTTTCTAGCCTTGTAATATACAGACTCTCTAAGGGATGAAGAGGATGATGAAGAGGAAATCCCAGAGCGACTAAACTCAGCTTTGTCTTTGTTGAAAGCCTTGTTGACATCATCTTTAAGCTCAACGAATCTCGTCCTCTTGACTCTTTGCTCTTCTTGGGTGCCCTTCTCAAGGTAAAACAAGTCAGGTAGGTCATCCTCCATGAACTTGTCGAGCACTTCCGAGCAATGAGGAAAGTAGCGCCGCCCCATCTCGACTGACACCCACCACATAAGAACATAGAAGAGAGTAGGACTTAGAATTGTACATAGAAAAAGATTTTATTAAGGCTAAATTGTTTTTTTCGACCCTTAACTATTTTTTTGGTATCGCTTTGGTCTCATAATTAATTTTTGGTCCGTTTGAGTCCTTTAAATTCATTTTCGTTATACAATTTGGTCCCTTCTGTTAAGAGGTGAACCCATAATTTCTTAGATAGACCAATATTATAAGTGGTCCACCATAAACCTCATAAATTTTTTAATCTTAACCATTTGGTCTATTTGTCAAAAAATAAACCATTCTATCTTAGAGGTCTATAGTAAGCAATAATGCACTATGACCACCTAATGTTTTCTTCCCTATCTTCATCTTCATCATAACCTTCATCAACCTTAACAAAAAAAGGCCAGAAAAATCCTCTCTCAAACCCCCTCTCCATTATAAAAAAAACCCCAAACAGATTTACTTTTAAAATTTTCCCTCAGTGGTATTAGCTCCGCAACAACCTTGTCATGCATATCAAAAACTTCATTAACAAAAAAAAATAAAAAACATAACCGTGCTATAAAGGTTCAATTTTGAACCCGCCCACGTCCCAAAAAAAAGCTTGAAACAAAATCTCAAAATGGGGTTTGAAGCGTTCGGCGAGAGAGAGTGAGAAAAAAATTTGGGTATCCCGCACATTGTTTCTATTTCAGATTGTTGGTGTTTTTGATGAAAAATGGATGGGTCTAAGTTCAATTTTGAACAGATACAGCCTTATTCTTCAAAAATCTACTAGAGTTTTTGCAAATCTGAAAAAATAATATCATAGAAAATAAAAATGATGTGAGATTAGTTAAGAAATCATTGTTCATTGGTTTGAGATAGTGTTGTTGTTTTGAAATTGGTTTGAAATTGCTGTTCATTGGGTCTAAAAGAATCGAAGCTTTAGATTGGTAAAGAAATGAGAATGTTGTGGTGTGGGTTTGATTGAAATTGTTCTTGGAAATTGCTGGGTTTTATTCTGGATTTTTTTCTGGTTTTGTTTGTTGTTCTTGATGAAGATCAAGAACAAGATGAATGAAGAAGAAGGAAGAAGATGAATTAAAGTTAAAGCTAATGCCAAAATGACATGTGTACTTACTTAACGTTTTTTTATTAAAACTAACGGAAAGGACCAAAATGTATGACGGAGATGAAGTTAAAGGACTCAAACGGACCAAAAATTAATTATGAGACCAAAGCGATACAAAAAAAGTTGTTAAGGGACAAAAAGAACAATTTAACCTTTTATTAATAAAGACTGCAATTACCTGTTTTCATTAGGGCTTCCATTCTAGAAATAAGTCTCTTGTTTTGCATTATGGGAGTTTCATTGAGATCAACCTCCCTTAAGTTTCCATTCGAACCTTTTGATGTTGAAAGACCAGCAAACTCGGATGTTGTCTCTGCACGTGCAATGTCCATGGCTAGTTTCGCTTCCAAAGGGAAGAATAGTCTTGCAAATGCCACTGCAGTAGACAGCAATACTTATTATTTGATGGTTTTTGAGAATAAAAAACCAACACAAACATAGTAAATCAGTTGAACATGTCATTCAAAAATTAGCCAAACATCAATATTATCAAGAGAATAAAATACCGGCATAAATACGACAGGCATGGAACAGAAAAAAAAAAAGGTTTTATAGAAACTAGCTCCTGAATTTTTCAGCCATATTAAGGTGGTCTCTGTGCTTCTTTTAAAAACTATCATTTCTTGATTGTTTTTTTTAATTACAACTGGAATTAAGAAAATAATCAAGTCAACATGAAAATCTCTCTATGGCATTTAGCTACAAATGAAACAAGGCAAGATTAATGCTGTAGCCTTTGTCAAAGAAGTCCAAAAGCATCGAGAAATTCTTCTTCTATAAGATCTGTTGCTGATGATATAGCGGCTCCTAATCCGAGAGCTGGATCAAGAACAAGGGTGGACGTGCTTTCCTAATCCTTTTCACTGAGTGTTCACTCAAACTCCTTAATCGGTGAACACGGACGGAAGGTGACTCCCCTAAGGCCTGAGGCTTACTCAGTTAAGGCTTCTTCCTTCTCCCTTTCATGCTCCAAGCTATATTCAGCGTAAAATGCTTGCACATTTCTACATCTCAACTTTTTATTTTAAACAATATTTTCCCACGGTGAATCCAATGAACAAGGAGTAAGAACCCAAAAAACAGTAACCTGTTGCTATAAAGCTCCTTCCATGGTACAGTACAGGAACAGGTTTGATATATTGTGTAAACAATCTTACCTTGCAATTACACGACGCTAATATCACAACTCAGACTTGTGACCTCTTCGTCATGCAACCAGCAATCCTAATCATTCACCAGCGAATTAAAACCTTAAGCAGAAAATTGGCCCTTTGTTCTCGCCTAATTTTCTTTTGCTAGATGAAACTTTAGAACTCTACACACCCTTAACGTGGTAAATATAGGCAAATAACTTGTGAATCCAACCGCTTCCAAATTCCAGCCTTACATTTCACAGAATAATCTAAATTCTCTGAGTTCAAAATTACATAAAGTTGGTGTCAAAACTGTTACCGTGAAAATCAATAAAGCTGGCAGATCAAATGGCCAGCTTTCCGAGGTCTGGTCGCACAAGGAGTTAAAGAACACAATCCAAACCCCAAAATTTTACGCGGTTCTTTCGAGTGGCATTTTTCACAAACAAAAAAACTCCAAAATGGGAAGCAAGGATCCTACTGATTAAATACAAAGTAAAATAGAAATATACACAGAAAGAAGTATGAAAACAAAATGACTCAGTTTTGGGAAATTTTCATTCAAAGGCATGGAAACAAAGCATTTAAAATACTCGAAGCCTGATCCACGACAACAATATATAGAACATAAGCAAGAAGTTGAAGGAATATCACCATACCTCTGTTCTCAAGGTACAAAAGCTTCATGTGGAGATCATCGGCCACTGTGTGGGAAGAGACAGAGGGATCTCCAGCCAAAGGATTCCTTCGCATTTCTCGTTCAAGAACATCAATGCATATCCGGTCTTTATTTGTTTCTTTCCCTTGTTCTGCTTTTGTGTGATAATCCTTTGGCCTCGTCAACCTCCTACAAATACTAACAGCACTCTGACCATCGAAAGTCAAATCTGATGCACAAGCCCCTTTCGTAAGAAGCGATACTATAATTGAAGGCTCCTTACGCATGGCAGCAATGTGAAGCACTGTGTACCCTCGAGAATTCCGAAGATTGACATTAGCCAAACCCAATCCAAGGACTTCAGAAACAACCTTAGGGTCACAGTGGGCTGCTGCATAGTGGAGAGCACCGGCTTCATCTAAAGTAATGTCTGACTCGTTTAAAAGAAGTTTAACAAGCTCGACATCGTCTGAGTCCAATGCCTTGTGAATTCTAGTGATTCGTTTTAGGGACAAAGTGTCCACCACATGAGCATCATTTTCATCATCCTGATGAAGGTCGCGGCGGAGCAATTTAACTTTTTCTGAGAGCTCATGGGGAAGCTCTTTCTCAATTGAGATCTGGTCAAGGTCCGATCGTGCCACCCTGTCAACACATTGAGCGACGAGTTGATTCAATTGACAATGGAAAGCAACCATAAGGATTGAAATGACATCTTCCACAAGAGCCTTCCCTACAAAGTTAAGAAGACGTCTCTGCAAAATTTGAAGTAATACTTAGTTTCTCAATCCTTAACCTTGGTCAGATACAATATGGCTAGTAATTCAGATGTGAAATTAGTTTGTAATTTTCCAAATATGCCCAACATAAGATGCCAATTATGCCTAAAGAAAGTAAGATATATGGCATTTTGATCATAGAGTTCAATTTCAAACCCCTTCAAAATCAACAAAAGTAAAAGTTGTATTTAATCAATAATAATACATGCATAGTAAAGATTTTTTTTTGGAAAGGAGATCATTTATAATGAAGAACCACTACTAGCTAAGATTTTGATTTCGTAAAGGAAATCATTTATTTTGGAGCACTACTACTTGCTAGATATATGAAACCTCCTCCCATAATCATCATACAAAACATCTTGGCATAGAACAAGCCAATGGCTTAATAGAAAATTAATTATTCCTAAATTTGAACTAAATTTCATAATATAGAGAAAACAGAAAGCACATATAGAAAAATGTTCAAAGTGGAGGTCAAGTAGAAGCTATGAAGCCCAAATACTTCAAAAATAGAAGAGTATCGTGTGCGACACGTATCGGATCCGATAAGTGTCCAAAATGTATCTGATAATAATCTATATTATTATAAAAAAATTATATTTTCACCAATACTTCTCAATTACATCTTCAATGCTTTTTACCAACTAAAGACGCAACTGTCATCCGGGATCCCGGATACGATACGTGTTCCGTACGTCTAACTAACTATAGAGATTGAATTGTATGTTTCTTGTGACAGATTCATAACAACTATCATCATAGATATAATGTTTACCTGGAAAAGTGATACCAACTCTGGTATTTGAAAAATGGAAGAGGCATACATCAACTCCACAGCAAAATTAATTGCAGGTCCACAAGCATCGTGAGCACAAACATTATCAACACATGTAGACACCTCCATTGGAGAGGGTTTAAGTTTACCACTATATACATAGCTCAAGAATATAAGAAAAGCTTCATAACCAACTTTGCCATAAGGTAACAAATCACTCAAACAATACTTCAATTTCCCTTCATTCTTCGACAATCCTTTATCTTTACCCCTCTTAAATATTTCATGGAAAAACTTACTCCTAGAACCTAGAATACACCGATGAATTCTCACCGGAATTCCCTCCACAATGATATCAGCATCACCATAATCATAATCAGAATCAATCAAAAGCTGCTCCAAATTAGAACTCAGCTTATTCAAACTTATAACCTCGAGGTTACGAGCATGATCGGAACCATTAGAGCATATGTTGTGACTAATGGATCCATTTGACAAGTGTGAAGATGATGTATTGCTCAAAGACGACGATGGCTCAGCCGAATTAGCCATTAATCAATTTGAGAATCTATGTGAACCTATATCATAATATTCTTATACCACAAAACTCTAACTTTATACACTTCAAAGTTCCCTCTTATATAGAATCTCAAAACCCCTCTATTGTGAGATATGATAACACTAATGATGATACTAAATAAGAGCTTGAATTTTCTAGAAAAGAACTAAAAACAAAAACAATCTATAAATAGAAAACTTGTATAACACAAATCTGAACAAATGGTAGCTGCAAAACCTCACGTCACATAAGACATGATATGATGCAACAAGTCACAAAATTCCAAGAGTACACAGCTCAAAAGTTGAAAAGAATCAACAACTATCCAAACCAAAGTTGCTTAATAACTTGTTGCCAAAAAAAAGTTCCTTAATAACATCAAAAAAGTAACAAAAGAGTACTTAATTTGTTCTCTATATCATTAAAAAGCTAAACTTGATTATTAAGTATGTATGCAAATTCTATAAAACAAAAATAAAAAAAGATTAATTGATAAGGTACTTGTTTAAATTTCCAGAGCCACCAAAGCAGCATAATCAAACCAAACCCAAAATTGAAGAAAACAAAATCACTATAAAAAAATGATATTTTTTCAATTGAGTTTGATTGAGTGAGAAGAAACAACAGCAACCGAGAAAACAAAAGTGTGAATTTTGGTAATGAGATCCATTGAAATCAGAAAAAGGTTGGAACTTTGATAGAGAAACAGAAACCCAAAGAGGGAGAGAATCACGGGTCAAGAGAGAAAAGTCAAAGGGTAAAAAAAGAGGAAGTTTCTGAAGGGAAAGAAATGGGAAGAAGAGAGAGAGAGAGAGAGAGAGAGTAATCAGAATGAGAAAAGAGGAATAACTGAGACATTCAGCATCGTGGAAGTTTCGTTAATCGTTTTCAAATGGATGAGAGAGAGAGAGAGAGAGAGTTACTGTACGCGCGTAATTGATGGATGGTGATGGCGATAAGGAGATGAAGTGGTTTGGATGACGAAAGAGATGGCGTCACCGACACCAGCTGGGGTTTGCTTGCGTTATCAATGGCGTCACTCTCTCATTGTTGATCAATGTTTAAAAAATAGATAAAAACTCTATGATCCTTTTCGGGTAAGCTTCAAGGTATTCTTTTCCTCATTGTCGATGGTTTATTTATACGGAAGATTTGAAATAATGAATCCTTTTTTAATAACATAAGTACTATGTCAAAAATTCATAATCACATTAAATTCTTAGTCAAGTATAAATTTAAAGTGTTTTGTGAATCTAGTCTCGACAAGGTTCCTCGATTAGTTTCTTGGAAATATCCATCTGAGAGTGTGATCAAACTCAATGTGGATGAGAGTTCTACTGATAACTCATATGGTTCTCGTTATGGTAGTCTTCTTTGGAATTCGTTACGGGGTTGAATTTTTTGGAAGTTGTGGTTTTACGTCTAATATTAATGTCGAGCTTCAGACTATATCTTATGGTTTCCATCTAGTTTGGACTCTAGTCTTGACTACAGAGATAATATTTGTAAATCTAATTCTTTCTCCGCGATAAAATTCATCAAAGAAGGAGTTCAGTATACCCACCCATATGTTGTGACTGTTGATTACATTAGATCCCTACTGACTAGGGACTGGAACATTGTTCTTGTTCACACCTTGCGAGAAGGAATCTCTTACGCCGACTGATTGGCCAAATTTAGAGTTTCTCTTGATAATGAGATTAGGATTTTTTTTTTTTGTCTCCATTTAGTTGCTAGTATCCGCTTAGCTGATAATATGGGATATCTTTTATTAGACCTTAATTTTCTTTTCTGTCTTGTTTTTTTTTCAATTTATAAAAAAAAAAAAAAAAAAAACGTAAGGAACAACATATAAAACACTACGGTTAAAATTGAAAAGAAAAAAAAGTGTACGGGATTTGATAACAGATCAACTGGCTGGTCAGACTCACGATACACATGATTGACTAAAATTATCCATTAGGGTGGTGGAGGAGATCATATCATCTCTTGCATAAGATGTTGGAGGAAGACAATTGAAGTGGAGTCCAAATTAATCATACCATAAAATCCATTTCAAAAATGATGTTTTTGATATTCAACTTACTCGTCATATCTATTCCAATGCGGAGAGTCTAAAATTTCTCCCACATTGCACAGCAGACCAATACTATTATAGAAGTTACATATGATCTCCTAAGTTCTCGAGATTTATTTAACATGTCTTTAAGACACAAGTTAACAAGATCCTTTATTTTTTTTAATTAACTAGTGTGATGCCCGTGCCAAGCACGGGAAGTTAACATACTTATAAAAATTTAATAAAAAATTATTATTTTAAATTAAATTGAAAGTTATTTTACTCAATCACACTTCACTGCCACCCACTACCACCTCTCAATTCAAAACCCAAACCAGTTGTTACTAATTTAACCACAGCTTCGTGGTGGTGCGATCGGCCAGCAGGGTTGCGTTATCATCAAACCCTAAATGGGGTCGCTCAACGCCGCATGATGCTACGACAATGTTTCGTCACTGACAACATAATTTTTTGCTTTCAATGGCTCTCTAAACACATATTTGTTCATTGGCTGACTCACACTGTATTTTTGTGTGAGCACATATTGTGTCCCTTCAATTTGTTCACGTTTCTAGGTGTGGTGTATCTCGTGTTTGGGTTGTTTTGGCATTGATACGTGTGGTGTTTCTTGCATATGAGTGTTTACTCCCAAATTTGGTAAACAACCGCTAGTCTAGATTAATTGCTTGCGAGACCAACTAGTGAATCTCAGGAGCATTTTGCTTTGATTGAATCCTTTTAATTATTTGAATGTCCATTACGCATAAACATTTGGTGTGATTTGGGAAATTAAATGCACAAGTCACTTGGGTTACAAGCAACAAGGGAAATAAACTTTTAATAAGAAAAAGTGCTATTTCGATCGAAATAGATGAAGAAAACTGAATTTAAAGAAAATGCAGTAAAGATTGCATGAAATTTAGAATGCTGGAAAGATACATTTCATGAAAAGGGTAAATTGCATTGAATTGTAAAAGATGCTTTACATAAAAAGATGGTTCACAGATTCATACTTGGATCCCATTTCACTCGTTTCTCTCGATAGCGTGGATACTTTGAGTTTACAAGGATTTTGTATAAATGAATTGCGACCTGTTTTCTGACTAAAAAACTACTATATATAGACTTTCGAAAGTAAAACTGCCCTAACGGTCGAACACTATACGATTGCCAAATGTCCTGCCACGTACACCCTGCATGCACTTAACTGCTCCTTGGAACGGTTGCATCTTTCGAAGTCGAAGTTTGTGAAAGTTTGTCAGAATTGTGCTAAGTCCAGAACTTTGTTGCTTCGATTCGATCATACGCTTGTTCGATCTGCCTTCTGGTTCGAAGTCTTCCTTCTTTGCCTTAGCCTTGTATTCGAACCTGTGAACAATTTCCAAGACTCTTTTCGTTCTTTGATTGAACAGAATCTTTGAAAGATTCCCTTCAGCATTTAATGCATATTTAGAACATATTCTTAGCTCATAAAAATATGGGCTAACAAATTGCCCCCAAAAAATGTCTGCTTCGATTCGTGATCGAAGGAAGAGAAGAAGTTGACATTTTTTCTTTTTCCTATATGTTGAAAAAACTGTAACCTTCGATGGAAACTTTACATCTTCTTAAATGATGACGTCATTTACCTCGAGCAGTTCCCAAAGCAGTTATCATTACAACACTATTTTCGGAGACTTTTTGGCTCCTAGAAAAAGTAACTGACGGCTCAGTTCAGAGACCTTTCAGTTCTCCTCTTGCCACGTGTTGAATTTTTTCAACTTCTTCAATCACGTCTTTTCAGTTTCCCTTCAGTAATGAGTATAAAACCTACTTTCCACTTCTCCCATTGTCATTTCGTTTCCAGAAAAAACCAACTCTCTAGAAAAATCAAATTCCTTCTTCTTTCAATCAATGGAGAAACTTTCAGAAGATTTACTCATCACTATTACTAAAAAAGTAGCAGCAACTGGTACTCGAAACCTACTCAACTTTAAGGCAACTTCCGTTAATCATCGTCGATTGGCAAACAAGAAGACGGTTTTTAGGGCTTTGCCTCGTAGCTGTGTGTGGTATTTTTATGACCATTTTCCTTCTACTGAAAAACTTGCATTCATGCGTCGAATGATCCAGAGTGGTCACGAATCTTTCAGCTTAGTAGAGGCAGCCAGACTTCTTTATGAGGAACCTAATAACTTGAATGGGATCCTCTGTATTTTGCGCAAAGCAGCTTCCCACGGCGTGGAAGGGGCAAAATACTTACTGATGATATTGAAAATCCTTTCAAAGGATGGATTCTCAATGGAGGAAGTTTTTTCCGTTTTCAAAGATCTCTTCGATCGTCAAATGCTGGCAGAATGCAGGAGATCTACTTGTGGAGGACCAGGTTTTCCCTACTTCTTGCCACACAGACCTCATCGTGGTGTTAGGCCTCTACCTCCAGGCTTGGTCATTCGTTTTACCTGCGTTGCTTCAGGGGAATGCAAAGGACATGGGAGAAGACCTGGGATCTTCTGGCCTTTACCTGGTTCAGACAATGAATACCATGGGACTGAACTCTGCCTCTACTGTCGTCTTGACCTAGAAGTTAAATGGTTCCTGCATGAGTTCCACTTCTTGGAGATCGAAGGTTTCTAGGCTCCTTAGGCATTTAGGATAATTTTTGATGTACCTTGGATATTAATCAATACCTTCGATGTCCTTATGTTTCGACATCTTTGATGTAATATGCCCAATTTTGGCTTCGATTTTTAATGCAATCTAATGCCTTTTTTATTTTCTATTGCTTTCTATCTCCAAATTAGATTCGAACAATGAAATTTCGACACTATAACCTTACGCGTCGAATGAGAAAAATACAAGTTTCGACTAACGAAACTGAAACGGTTGTTTTCCTTTGAAACAAGTTTATGGCGCCATTTTTCGAAAATTAATGAGCCACGTTTACTGACGTCATGATGGCATGTTTTACTGAAACGGCGTCATGATGGGACGTTTCACTGTGTAACTGTCACCTCGATTCCCACTATCATCATGACTTCCAATTTTCTAGGAAAAAGTGGGACACGTGTCACACTGGGAAGTCGAAGCGATTCTGATTTGACAGATTTTTTTTTTTTTTTTTTTTTTTTTTTAAATAGATAAATGGAAAAGTAAATGAGAAAGTAACCCTATAAAAGGCCAAAAACGGCCATTGAAGAACTTTTCCAGACGAAAAACCTTCAGAGTTCTTGCTTTTCCACTTTTTGCTTCTTAATCTTCCTAACTCCGTACGAACCAAACCAATCTATTTTTTCCTTCCATAACCGTTCGTTTCTTTAATTTCTAGTAAAGAAACTCTATTCTCAAAATCATTGGCTTTGATTCAACAGTACGCCATCCAAACCCTTTTCTGCGAACACAACCTTAAAGCTCCATTAATGGCGTCAGGTTCTGGAACTAAAGAAGCACTTCCAATGGCTGGGAAATGGTCGGATCTCACAGTCAGTACTTACGGGGACGGCCAAGTACCAGAACCAACTCTTAAGCTTGAACACAAGAAAATCTGGGAAACTGAGGTTATCTTTCCCTATTCCCTCAATAAAACTGTTCACGCTTTTGGCGGTCCTAAACCGGATGACAAAAATCGAAACAGTCAAACCATGTCCATTTTCCCCCTTTACAAGCCTTGCAGCCCTAGGGCCTTTTTGGACGAACCTTATAACTTTAGCTATTTAAAGTATCCAAACAAGGTCTTTAGGTCTGCTCCTTCTGCGACTCAGCAGTACCTCGACTGGTTGGACAGGGTCGAAAGCAACTACGGCGATATCTGGAAAGACTATGGGATTTTCGATCTGATCCAACTTTCTCGAACTGGCATGAAATACCACCAAGAAATGCTGATTGCTGCCTTGCATTTCTTCGAGTCTTCGACCAACACTTTCCACTTCGAATGTGGAATGATGACCCCCACTCTCTTCGATGTAGCAGCCATCACAGGACTTCGACCTGATGGTGCCACTTACGATCCTACTCGACTTAGTGGCAATATCAAGCTGTCTTATACGTCGAATGCTTATTCGAAGTATATCAACGAACATCACAAAGATGACAGCGAAGTGAGCGACGAGGAACATGTGGCTTTCCTTACCCTTTGGTTGTCTCAGTTTGTCTTTTGCACAAGGTCTTTGCAAGTGGCCAAGAAATTCATCCCTATGGCCATCCAAATTCACGAATGCCAGTCTTTCGGCTTGGGAAGCCTTATTCTGGGAGCTCTATACGAAGCCATGAGGTCTGCCTGCGAAAATATAAAGCTCACAGGTTCTGGGTCAACTTTCCTAGCGTATGGCCCTTTTTGGCTTCTCCAACTGTGGTTAAACGCTACTTTTCCTCGGGAACTTGACTTAATACTCCCAGAACCCTGTTTCGAGGCGACTCGTGGGCGCCAAATCGAAGGTACAAGGCTATCTCGAATGATTCCAAGAATGAGAGGCCTCGATTCAGAGCAGCTCTTCATACAATATTTCGAGGCCTTTCTCAACCTGCAGACATTCAAGAGCAGCTTTGCTCCTTTTGTAGATCGAGAAGTCGGACCTCAGTGGTTTGCTCACCCATTCCCTCCGATGCCTGAGAATGAGGAGGAAATCACTGCCGTTTGGTTAGCCTATCTCAACCCCACCCTTATCTCCTGTCGTTATGGCGTTACGTCCTCAGAGTTTGGATTAGTAGGATACTTTCCGCACTTAGTTTCAAGACAATTTGGACTAACTCAGCTTTTGCCAAAAAGCTTTTACCTTAACGAAAAAGAGATTTGCTTAGGGTATTATGGGATGACTGAACCAACTTTCCACTCCTTCCTCCGTGAAGCTGAGAAAAGGTGTTGTAAAATCACTCCTTTCAAATATGATAACTCCCACTATTGTACTAGGGAATTTGCGAAATGGTGGGACTTGCACCATTCCATTCACCTTGTTGACAAGAAGCTCTTGATGGATAAAATTCGAGAAGGATTTAACCCGTCTGCAGCGGTTGCAATCCAAAGAAAGTTGACTTCTAAAGGTAATTTTCGTCTCTTTCGAAACTTATCCTTTTTTGACTTATCTACTTAGTTCGAACTTTTCCTGTTTTAGGAAGCAAATCGAAGTCATTGTCTAACGCCTCAAGTCAAGCTCCTCCAGTCAGGATCAAAAAGGAACCAATGGTAAGCCATCTAAATTTATTATTTGGCCTTTCACATGGAAATTTACCATTTACACAGGTGACTCAATTTAAATCTATGCCCTTTTCAGGTCACCACTCGGAAGAGGGCCAACCCAACAAGTGTTGAAGGGACTTCAAAGAAACCAAACCTTGGAGCTCCTGTGATTGCTCTAAGCGATGATGAAAAGGTTAACACCTTTCGATCCTCTACTTTGCTTCGATAATTAGCTTCGTTATTCAAAGCGTTTAGATTAACATAGAATGTTATGCTACAGACCACAACGGACCAACCCGCTGATGTGCAACCTGAGTCAGAACGTGTGGTTGGCTCTTCGAAGGACACCAACAGACCAACTGAGTCTGCGGCTGGAGCAAGTTTGACCAGTACCATCGAAAAAGCAAAGCAACCGCTCGAGCCTGGTAAGCCAAGTAAAGCAAAAAAGAAGAAAAAGAGCAGGCAAGAAAAACCTGAAAGACAAGATGAGGCCGTTGTTGGCGAAACGGTCGAAGAACAAGAAGCCTCGCTCACTCTCACCGAAGAAAAATCTGCTGAGAAGCACAAGAAGAAGAAGAGAAAGGATAAAGCTCATCGAAAACCTTCTTCCTCCAGCCAGGCGGACCCAGAGGCTCCTTCCTCACAACAAGAAAAGATTGGGCAGCCACACCCCGAAACTGGAAATGATTCACCCCCAAAGGTAATTCGCCAACTCCTTCTCATCGTTCCCTTTATGTATATCGCATGTAATCTGACTATTTCCTCCACTTTCCAGGATCGTCCCATGTCAACCATTGTGGAGGAAACTTCTCCAGACAGCACAGTAAAACAAGTTCTCGAAGGACTAAGCCAACAGCTTTCTCCTCAAGAACAAGACTTGGAGCCAACCTCCCCCGAAAAAGAAACAATGACCTCTCCAAAAGCCTTAGTCAGTTCTCCACCTCGAATGGACGTTCCCAACGAAGACCAGGTTTTACCAACCGAAGTTGAAACTTTGCCAGTCAACGAAGAAACAACGCCTGTTCGAGTTGATGCCGCCATGTCTGATGCCCCCAGTGCTGGCGAGAAGAATGATCAGATCCCTGAAGGTGCATCTTCCTCTACCGAAGGTCACCACCAGCCTCCAGTTAGCCAGGAAGATAAGGCCAAAAATGTTGAGATACCTTCAAATGCTGACTATGAGCAAACGACTCAGACAGATAACTCACTTAATGATGAGGACATTTCATCTCCGAAATCCCTTCCTAATATCTGTCTCCCAGTCGAAGTTTTACAAAGCGTCAAACACCTAGCACCGGAGGATGCGCTCAACACCTTGTTGTCCAGCCATGGTACGTATGTTCCCACAGCAGCTGACAGAGAGCAGGCTCTTCAACTCGAGCAGGCAGAGCATGAGCTAAGGTTTCAACGAGAAGTAATGGATGGAGACATGTTAGAACTCTTCGAAAGAGACCCCACAATTTACTTCAACATCAAAGCTCTTTTCAGCAAACTTCAAACTCCACAAACTGCTGAAGACCTGTTCGTACAAGTTTCTCAGGCCGAAACTCTCTTGGAGCAATATGCAAAAAATCTTCATGCCTTGAGGAGTTGTACCCAGCTTCGAGACACCCAACGTTCTGTTCAGCAAGACCATTTTAAACAGGCAACCCACTACAATGAGGAAGCTGCTAAAATCAAAGCCGCGTCTGCAGGGGCATCCTTGCAGATGACTGCCTGTGAAGAAAATATTTCGAAATGGAAAGCTGAAATCCGGGAGTTGGAGGCCAAGATAGCTCAAGAGGAAAAGATGAAAGAACGTTTCGCTGCTCAAGCTGTCGAAGTCCCTAGGTCCAAAATCGAAGAACTGGCACATGCAGGCCTCCAACATTACAGTGATGGGCTAATTGTTAGCAGCGAGGTCGATCGCTTGACAAATGAGAGCAATGTTTTGCAACGAAAACTTGATCACACCAAGGAGCAATACTACCTCTTCAAACAAGTCAACAAATCTTAGACGGCCGCAGATTAACTTGCTTTTCTACCCATCATTATTTTGTTGTTTTCGAATTCTCTTGAACAATTTGGTTATATTACTTTAAATGCTCTTTTGGCTGTAACTTTATTTAACCACTTTCACTGTTCAATTTACGGTATTCTCGAATGTGGTAGTTTCTTTAACCATCATTTCGAAAACTTCTTTTGAAGTTTTATTCTGCGCTTTATTTTATTTTTTACTTCGAATCACTTTGATTATTTTGGCATTTTTCAAAAACGCCAGATATCGAAGCATTTATGATACACAACGACACATCTCTCTTTTTTAATAACGGATAAGATTGTGCGTATAACAAAACGCGTAACTATCAAGCCATATCTCTGACTGGCTCTAATTTCAAAACGAGTCAAACATCCGTTTTCAAACAAACTTGTTGAACTGGCGCAAATTTTGAGAAGAATTAGGAAACGGTTGAAGAATCATTAATGATTCTAGCATAATATATATATGGTCATTCTCTATCCATTTTACCTACTCCACTCTGCAAGTCATAATAATATAGCCAGTATCATCAATCTTGAAAGAGAAACATGGGTAAGGGCAAACAAATTGCGAAGAACACGGAAAAAAAGAAAGCAACATCTGCTAAGAAAGGCAACGAAAAGGCTGCTGATTCCTCAAAGAAAACCAAGAATCCTACTTCCAAGGGTGAAAGCTCAAGAACCTGCAGGGCTCCTCCTCCTTCTGAAGGGAAAACACCTTCGAAGGCTCAACCAGAGGTTTCTTCCTCAGAGTCTAATAGTACGGACCCTGATTGGGCAGAATTCCTTTCAACTTATGATGAAAACAAGGAATACCTTCGTTCCTCAGACTCAGAAGTGGATTCGAAATGAAGGCCCCTTCAAGATCAAAGTGTCTTTCTTTTTCTTTTGTAATTCGAATAAAATCTTAGTTATGATGGGTAGAACATCCAAGATGAAATCTTTGTATGTTGAGGGATGAAACCCACCATTTTTAATTCGAATGTTTAAATTTAATGGCGTCTTCGCTAGTTGCCATTTTAGTTATTTATTTTTTGAACTATTCTTGATTTATTCGAACCTCTTGCAACACCGGTTTATATCTTTTCAAATACTTACCATTTATGCTCAAGGTACGTTGATCAGGAGTTAATTCCTCTAACTCATAAGCACCATTCGAATAAATCTGAACTATCTTAAATGGTCCTTCCCAATTTGGGGACCACTTGCCCAGGATTCGATCCTTTCTATCCATGGGCAGGATGACTTTCCACACCAAGTCTCCAACATTAAAAGTTTTTGACTTTACTTTCTTGTTATAAGCCTTTGCAACCCTTTCCTTTTGTCTAGTCAAGACTTCTAATGCTCTTAATCTCTCCTCATCTAAATCAACCAACTCATCTGACATCATTTCCCAATAATGATCAATTGGTATGTCCATTTGTTTTTGTATTCTGGCTGATTGCAAATGTATCTCGACTGGAAGTACAGCATCGTGTCCAAACGTTAGTCGAAATGGGGTGGTGCCAGTTGATTCCTTAGGAGAATTTCTACATGCCCATAAAACTTGATCCAAAGTTTTGTTCCAATTTCTTGGTTTTTGGGCAATATGCTTTTTAATCAAGTTAATGATAATCTTATTGGCTGCTTCGACTTGACCATTTGCTTGCGCGTAATATGGTGTTGAGGTTAACAATCGAAAGCCAGTTTCTTGGGCAAATTCTTGCATTTTTCGTCCAGTAAAGACTGAACCTTGATCAGTAGTAATTGTTTCAGGGATACCATACCTATAAATAATATGGTTTTGAATGAAACTAATTACTGCCTCCTGATCAACATTTGGTAAAGGTACTGCTTCAATCCATTTAGTAAAATAATCTATTCCAACTAAAATATATCGTTGGTTTTTTGACGAAGCAGGTTTAACTTCACCAATTAAATCCAGAGCCCATCCTCTGAAAGGCCAAGGTTTAATTATGGAGTGTAACTCACTAGCAGGTACATGCTGTATCCCTGCATGCTTTTGGCATTCTTGACAGCCTTTAGCAAATTCTATGCAGTCCTTTAGCATAGACGGCCAATATAAACCTTGTCGAAATAAAAGCCATTTCATTTTATGGCCTGCTTGATGTGATCCACAAGCACCACTGTGAACATGGGAAACTGCTAAATATGCTTCTGATTCGCTCAGGCATTTTAATAAAACTCCTTCTGTAGTCTTTTTAAATAACTCATTTCCCATAATCACGTAGTTCAAAGCCCTATATTTGATCTTTCGAGCTACGTTACCTGTTGGATTTTCCAAATATTCAACAATGGATTTTCTCCAATCATTATCCAACATATTGTCAATGGCCAAAATTTGGATTTTTTCCTGAAGATCATCTACGTTTTCATCTTCACTACCTTGTGGTGTACTTGCCCCCACAAGTTTTGGCATTGATAATGCATTGGTCAACGGCTCTTGTAACACCAGTTTATCTTTTATTTCGATCAACTGAGTTAATTTTTCCTTTGACAACTTGTACCCTGAAGCTATTTGGGCTAAATCATTTGCTTCTTGGTTCTCTAGTCGAGGTATATGTTCAATGTTAATATAATCGAAATGATTCAGCAGAGAACTTGCTATAGCAAAATATTTCGCTAAGTGTTCTTTCACACATTTGTACTCTTGTGTTAATTGTTTCAACACTAACTCTGAATCACCCCTTATGTTAACATTTCTTGCCCCCAAGCTAATTAAAATTTCAAGGCCTGTGATTAAAGCTTCATATTCAGCCTCATTATTTGAGCAAAGACCTTTAACTTTATATTTAAACTTAGTTGGGACTTTTGCGGGAGATATTATTAAGATTCCAATCCCAGTTCCATGTTTATGTTTAGAACCATCGAAATACAAAACCCAAGGTTCAGTATCTACATAGTCCTGAGACATTTCGACCACTGAGTGATCTACAATAAAATCTGCCACAATTTGACCCTTAACAGATTTCAAGGGCTTGTAAGTTAAAGAATATTCTGTCAATGCTAAAGCCCACTTTCCAATTCTACTGTGTAAAATAGGCTTTGATAACATGTGTTTAATAATATCATAATGAGAATACACATGGACATCAACAGGCTTTATATATTGCTTAAGTTTACTACAAGAGAAATACAAACAAAGACAAAGTTTTTCTATGGCAGTATATCTAGTCTCTGCATCATTTAATACACGACTAAGATAATAAATTGCATGCTCCACGCCATTTTCATCTTCCTGAGCCAACATGCTCCGAATGGTGTTGTCAGACGCAGCAATGTACAACTTCATATCTTTACTCTGACTAGGAGGCATTAGTACTGGAGGCTTAATCAAATACTCTTTAATTTCATCGAAAGCCTTTTGATGCTCCTCTTCCCATTTGAATGGTTCATCTTTCTTGAGTCGAAGCAATGGCGAAAAAGCTTGAGCTTTGCCACTTAAATTCGAGATGAATCTTCTCAAGAAGTTGATTTTCCCTAGCAAAGATTGAAGCTGTTTCTTGGTCGAAGGAGGCTTTGTCTCAAGAATAGCCTTCGTCTTGTTCTGGTTTATTTCGATGCCTTTTTTATGCACCACAAAACCAAGGAAATCTCCTGCATGCACACAAAAAGCACACTTTAATGGATTCATTTTTAATCCATGTTTCCTCATCCGTTCGAAAGACTGCCTCAGGTAATCCAAATGGCTATCTTCGGACGAAGATTTGATGATTATATCATCTATATAAACTTGCATGAATGTGTCTATAAAATCATGGAACATAGAATTCATGGCCCTTTGATAAGTGGCCCCAGCATTTTTCAAGCCAAAAGGCATGACAACCCATTCATAAGTGCCTAACGCACCAGGGCATCGAAATGCTGTTTTTGACACATCATTTTCAGCAATAAATATTTGGTTATAACCAGAATAACCATCTAACATACTTAAAAATTCGAAACCAGCTGCTGAATCTACTAACATTTCTGCTACTGGCATAGCATATTCATCTTTAGGTGTAGCGTTATTTAAATCCCTAAAATCTATGCATACTCTAAGAGTTCCATTCTTTTTAATAACAGGGACTATGTTTGCTAACCATTCGACATACCTGGCAGCTCTGATGAATCTACACCTCAGCAGCCTTTCGATCTCATCCTTGATCTTGGACATAATCTCTGGCGCGAACCTTCTTGGTAGTTGCTTCACTGGCTTCTTTCCTTCTTTAATAGGTAACTTCAGTTCGACCATTTCTCTGCTTAACCCAGGCATTTCGTTGTAATCCCATGCGAAGCAGTCTTTGAACTCTTTAAGAAGCGGCACCAGTTTTTCTTTTAGACTTGAAGTGATATTGGCGCTGATATAAGTTGGCCTTTTAATCGAGCCATCTCCAATATCGATCTCCTCCAAAGGATCTTGTGCTTGCATTTTTGGCGCCTCGCTCATAGGATCCTTCTCGAACCCCAGCGGCTCATCATCATAGATGCAGTCAAGTCTTCGATCCTTTGTTTCCTTGACTTCCAGATCTTCGATCTTGGCTTCTACTGCCATATTTTGTTGAAACTCAGCCTCGAGGGCCGTATTTAATCTATTTTCGGCCATATAAGCCGTAATCCTGGCCCATGCAGTGGCCTCAGTCATAGTAATTCTCACGTATATTCCACCCAGTTGGTGGAATGACTCCATCATCAGAAGAAGCATCATTAATTTCTTCTCTTTCCCATATAAAGCCATGGGCAGGGTGGAGCTTGACAGAATGAATGACATTGTCACTTGGCACAAAAGCAGAATCCTTGTCACCACAAGGTGCTATGTTAGCCAAATTTTTGTCAAAGGTTTGTGGGGTGACAACGTCAACCTCTGACTTATAGAAGCTTTGATCTGCCTCTATGTTTTCAACGATCCCATCTTCCCTCCAAACAATCAGTTTCTGGTGGAGAGTGGATGGTACTGCCCCAACTCCATGGATCCATTCCCTTCCTAACAACAAGTTATAGTTAGCCTTGGATTGAACCACCAGGAAAAGAGTTGGTCGGACTATGCTGCCCACAGCAACGTCAACTTGTATGGCTCCCATCGAATAGCCAGTTTTGCCTTCATAATTAGAAAGCACAATATTGTGAGCAGATAGATCGCTGTCATACTTCCCAATCCTGTAAAGCGTAGATTGAGGCATTAAGTTAACAGCTGCTCCCCCATCAATGAGCACTTTGTTGATCCCAACGTTCTCAACCTTTGCTCTGATGAAAAGGGGTTTAAGATGGCTTTTCATCCCAAGACTTGGCCTTTCGAAAGATGCCAGTTGCTCCTCGATGCAGCCATTGTTCATCACATAGTAACACACAGGCTTTGGGTCAGCCATATCAAGGTGATCGAATTCACCTTCGATCTCAGTCACTTCTGATTCGACATCATACTCAGACGGCAAGATGGACACTACGCAGATGACGTCGAAGTCAGGTTCAGAGTCCAGTAGATCCTCGTCCTCCATCTTATCTTCATTCACCGGAGGAGAGAGTCTTTCTTTTGCAGGTCTCCTGGACACATCCTTGTACTGGCCAGTTTGCAAATTTTGTTCGGCCAATTTCTTTTGACGCTGAAACCTGCGCCATTGGGTCCTTGTCATGGGATTCTTACCCTTGTAATTGTTTTGGTAAGCATACTTATTAGCCTCCTGTGGGCCAACTTGCTTCGTTCCACTGGAACCACCTACCTCCATAGTTCCTTTATTGAACCTTATGAGCCCCTGGTGCATCCATTTTTCTACAGGAATCGAACCAGGAGGAATGAAGGTATTCTTTCGACCAAATTTCTGGCCGTTGTTCGACTGCACCATAGTCCTCTTGCCTTTATCGAATCGCTGGTTTTGCGTTGCCCCCTTGTTGACAACCTGGTACTTCTGGAGGCCCTCAGTAGCCTCTCTATCACACACTGCACTGCAGCGGGGACACAGCATTACATTCTTGTTTTCGAGTTTGCATCTATTCAGAAAATCGACCAGGTCCTCTTCAGTTTGAGGATATACCACCTTCATCTTTTCGTTGTAGTCTTCTTCAGGTATGGTTTGAACTTTCACTTCAGACACCTCCATGGCTTCGACCATCATTACTCCTTGAGGTTCCGCATAGAGGGTTTCAACAGCTTTTGGTGCCTCAACATTTGCCTGAGTTGTCTTTGGTTTCTCACCAAACTTGAGTCTCCCCTCATTGAGGGCTTTTTGGACCAGATCCCTGAAAAGAATACAACGTGAGGTTTTATGGCCAAGGAAATTATGATATTTACAATAACCCCTTTTCTTCTGTTGTTCGATTGGGGGTACTTTTAAGTCCTTAGGAACAACAATTTGGCCATCTGCAACTAATAAATCAAATATTTCATCACATTTGGTTATGTCAAACGTATAAGTTTTAGACACAAATTTATCATTTTTAGGCTCAACAGGATTTTTTCCATTCGAAGGTTTAAGGAGTTTACAGACATAAGGAGGTCCAGGTTTTAATTCTGCTAGATCAACCTCATTATCTTCGACATCTTCATAAGTGACGTCGAACTCTTGGTCACTGTCGTTTGCTTCGACATATGCAACCTTTTCCCTCTTATGAAATTTAGAATTCCTAGCCTTTTCAGCTTTTAGACGTTCGACTTGTCGAACTCTATCAGCCAACTGAGCCATGTCCCTCAAATACTGAGTGTCTAATTTCTTTCTAATCGAATAGTCTAGGCCACCAGCAGCCATTTCGACCAATTCATGTTCAGGGACTTGGGTGAAGCACCTTGCCTTTAGGAGTCTAAATCTATTGAGATAATCATCAATGGACTCAGGCGCTTTACGTCGAACACTTGCTAATTCTTTAAGGCTTATCTTTGATTGTCCCATGTAAAATTGTTCATGGAAAACTCTCTCTAACTGATTCCAATTATGTATGGAATGTGGAGGGAGGGTTGTAAACCATGTAAAGGCATTTTTTGTTAAAGAATTTGGGAAATACTTCATCCTTAAATTTTCATTATTGGCTATGTCTCCTGCTTCTGTCAGAAATCTTGCAATGTGCTCAACAGTTGATTCGCTAGTGTCACCAGCGAACTTAGTGAATTTTGGGATTTTGAAACCCCTTGGTAGTTCAGTCTGAAGCACATACTCTGACAAGGCAGAAACAAAATTTGGTCTATGTAAACCTACATTCAAACCATTTTGGACTAAGATAGCTTCGACCAAATTTGCTATGTTGTTTTGTGCCCCTAAATTATTTTGTTGGACATTTCGAACCACTTCATCAGCATTTTGATTTCGATTTACTAAGACTATCCCTGGATTTGGTTCGATTTGTGGTTGTACTTGTGGTTGAGCGTATGGTTCGATTGGACCCATTTGTAATTGTCCTTGATTGGGCTGTACCACTAAGTTATTGGGCATAGGGACCATAGCATCATTTGGTACTTGGATGTTTTGTATGGGTGCTAGATTCTGGATCTGAGGGACTGGTTGATTAGGGACATGTGGAGCCCCAAAGAAATCAGCCATTCTACCCATCTGGGTGGCTAACAATTGATAAGACTGGTTAGTATTTTGTATCAGAGGATTAAACACTGTACCAATTTGTTGTGTCAACATATTAACCATATCATGATTACTCTCATCCATTTGTTGCCTTAAAGAAATCAAGGATGTATTAGTTAGTGGTGGCACTGCATTTCGATTAACAGAACTAGAGGCCAAACGGTTTGTAGGCGAATAGACGCCAGGCACAGTTTCCGAATATAACGAAGGGTTGGTTTGTAACCCTTGCATCAGCGTTGTAGGCATACCATATGGCATATTCCTACTGTTGCCTTGACTCGTATATTGTGAAAAAGGCATACTGAACGTAGAGCCTATTGTGCCTCCTCCTCTCGCTGGGGATGGCTGGCTCCCTAAATTTTCGGGTATCGAAACTGCAGAGCCTGCAGTGGTAAGAGGCATCGTTGTTGATGCAATGATAGGCATAGTAACGCCTAATGTCGAAGAACTGGGAGCGGAGATGGTCGCTCCAGTCACATTCGAAGTGTTCAGCGCGCTCGAAGGCGCTGGCACATTGTTATCATTCGCATTTGTATTTTCCATATTATTTGTGTTTGTATTTCTGGGTGGTGGTCTAACCATTTCAGGGAGTATTTTCCCACTCCTCAAGAACATGCACTAACACAATTTCCAGAAAGAATGCACAAATAAAAATTTGCAAATCCAAACGAAAATACTTTTGATAGAAAAGATTCAATTAAAGCACCGTCCCACCGGGCGTGCCAATTTGTTTACTCCCAAATTTGGTAAACAACCGCTAGTCTAGATTAATTGCTTGCGAGACCAACTAGTGAATCTCAGGAGCATTTTGCTTTGATTGAATCCTTTGAATTATTTGAATGTCCATTACGCATAAACATTTGGTGTGATTTGGGAAATTAAATGCACAAGTCACTTGGGTTACAAGCAACAAGGGAAATAAACTTTTAATAAGAAAAAGTGCTATTTCGATCGAAATAGATGAAGAAAACTGAATTTAAAGAAAATGCAGTAAAGATTGCATGAAATTTAGAATGCTGGAAAGATACATTTCATGAAAAGGGTAAATTGCATTGAATTGTAAAAGATGCTTTACATAAAAAGATGGTTCACAGATTCATACTTGGATCCCATTTCACTCGTTTCTCTCGATAGCGTGGATACTTTGAGTTTACAAGGATTTTGTATAAATGAATTGCGACCTGTTTTCTGACTAAAAAACTACTATATATAGACTTTCGAAAGTAAAACTGCCCTAACGGTCGAACACTATACGATTGCCAAATGTCCTGCCACGTACACCCTGCATGCACTTAACTGCTCCTTGGAACGGTTGCATCTTTCGAAGTCGAAGTTTGTGAAAGTTTGTCAGAATTGTGCTAAGTCCAGAACTTTGTTGCTTCGATTCGATCATACGCTTGTTCGATCTGCCTTCTGGTTCGAAGTCTTCCTTCTTTGCCTTAGCCTTGTATTCGAACCTGTGAACAATTTCCAAGACTCTTTTCGTTCTTTGATTGAACAGAATCTTTGAAAGATTCCCTTCAGCATTTAATGCATATTTAGAACATATTCTTAGCTCATAAAAATATGGGCTAACAATGAGTTCATTATTATTCTTCATCGTTCTAGGTGTTGCTCGCCACACTTCTGTTATACACCCAATTTGTAATGAAAACTCGAATATACAGTACTACTGTATTATCTCGATAATTAATTATTTTTTTATTACAAAATTATTTTTTATCCATAACATTAGGCCTATTCTAAAATCATACATTAGGCCTAAGGGAGGTATATGATAAATTCGACAGTTCAACCAATTTAACTGGTTGGACCGAATCTTGTTACTTTTTTATAAAAAAATAATAAAAAAAGTTTAAAACCGGTTTTGTCGCAATTTTTCTTAACAAAAAAAAATAATGAGATGATATTGAGTATTGATATATCATGTGAACTTCTCTTTTTAATCGTATAATAATAAAAAAATTATTTTTTATCCATAACATTAGGCCTATGCTAAAATCATGCATTAGGCCTAAGAGAGGTATATGATGAATTCGACAGTTCAACCGATTTAACTGGTTGGACCATATTTTGTTAATTTTTTGTAAAAAATATAAAAAAAAAAAGTCGCAAGTGTTCTTACAAAAAAAATAATGAGATGATGTTGAGTATTGATATATTGTGAAGACTTAATTTTTTTTTTTGAAAGAATATTGTGGAGACTTAATTATTCATTAAGAATAATATTCTCATTAAATAATGGTTAGTCAAAATATTAAAATTTGATGACTTGTTTAAAATGTTTGTATCACATTAATATCATTTATATTACATTTGATTCTTTTAGATATTTGTGTTCCTACCAACAATAAATTGGTTCAAGTGGTAAAGTATTTGGTCTCCTTAAGCATGTGATCAAAGGTTCAAAATTTGGTTCGATTATTGACTTATGCATATGGAAGAAAAAAAAATCTGATTGGGATAGAAGAACACACTTATGCATATAAGTTTAAAAGATTTAAATTTAAGAAAATAAAGGTAATTTTATTTATACTTGTTCAATAGGTGTAAAATTCAATTTAGTGGTACAATTATTCATAAATATTTCGTTTTTTTTTGTAAAAAAGGTAGTTTACTAATTATTTTGATCTATTCATAAAATATTAACTAATACTATTATAATTATATTTATAAAAAAATTATTTACTAATAATTATTATTATAATAATTTTTTATTAAGGAGAATCTCTTCATTAAAATTAATTATTTTTATTTGAAATATTATAATGAGAAGACTTATTTGTGAAGACTTCATTATTCATTAAGGAGAATAATTTTTTAAAAATTAATGTTTATTCAAAATATTGCAATTCAATGACTTATTTAGGAAGTTTGTATCACATTAATAGTTACCAAATAAATGAGAGGAAATGACATTTAAAGGATTGTGTTTTATTTGGTCAAAAAGAAAAAAAAACATTTTATAATAAAAGATATTTTGATTTTATTACTGAAATTTAATGAGAATGAAAAAAATATATATAGGAGAAAACCGATAATGAAGGAGAAAAATTATTAAAATAATTGTGATGAAAAAAGACATGTTAATGATATTAAAAAAATATTAATTTCACAAAAAAATGTAACTTTATACTATAAAAAGTGCATTAACAATTACAAATCTTTCTCGTTCTTGTATACTAAATCCAGACAACTCATTATCTTAGTGTCTTTTGTAATGCTCATAATATGACTCTTCTTCCTCATAAATGGTTTCCTATGAGTCACCATTTATAATCACTTTGTCTTCATATCTGAAATAAAAAACAATAAACAATGTAGAAGTAAAACCTTTATGTAATCTAATAAAAGTAAATAAAAACAAAGACAACAATATATGTTAATTAGAATGAGCGATTAACAATTTTCAATCATGTACAAATAAAAGTCTCACAACATGAACAATACCAATTGAATTGGTTTTTGGAATAAGAGTCATGAGAAATAAAATGAAAATAAGAAAGCAAAGAACAATTCAAGTTGTTTTTTCATATATACAATTAAGTTGTATAAAAAAATTAATGAATATAATTAAAAATTACAAATAATTAAATGGTAGAAATTTTCAGTTACAAAAGTAATATCAAAGCTAAAATAGGATAACATTAATGGGCAAATGCATGAGAAGCTTGAGTTTAGTCGGATACCGATTCACTGCAGTTGACTGTTCAGGCAGTAACTGCAGTCAAAACAATACCCACAGTTGGATTTATCTCATACTCTATATTTTGTCACGTATCCTCTTTAGTTATTTTGTATACTGTAACTCGCTCCACTATAGCTGACACTATTCATCTCCTTTCTATCTTCTTACGCAACCGACAACATCGGAGGCGTCCTGAAACCGCGGCGGAACCCTCAAACAGCGTCTCCGACTGTGAATTTGTTGTGGTCATCCACCCCGCATCCCATTTCATGGGTTCTTCGTTTGCAATCCTTTTGTCAAATTGCCATTTGCAACTTCATAATTTCAAGTTGATGCTCTAACATTAATTTATACCTCTCCTCGACGTCGTGTTTAATTTAAATTTTCACAGAGCTAAATCAAAAAGTTGGTGGCTTTTCATATATCTTCTTCAACCTCTTACATGGCCATTGTGCACTTATTTTTTTTCCCCAAATTAATGTCTGTCGCGTCGAATTTCGGATGTCAAGCTATTGACTAGCGTTGAATCACTAAATCTAAATTACGACTGAACTTTTAATTTTTCGGGGAAAAAGGAAAAAAAGTTCTAAATTACCTTGAAAGAGATTTTAGGTTCGAAAGTCGATTATGCGAGGGGAAGGTATTAGCACCCCTCATATCCGTTGTACTCAACGGGAACCTCTTAGTTGGCTTAGGCTAAAAATGTTTTTTGACGTTTTGCTTGCATGCTTAATCATATATATATATATATAGAGGAAAAAAGAAAACATAATGCGAGGTGAAGAAAGAGATAAAAACAAACGAAATAGAAAAAAGAAAAAAAAGATTTTTTGTTAACGGGCTTGACAAGACGTCGATCTTGCTCCTACGTATCTCCCGGTAGTCGGAGAATTCAAAGCTTACGTAGTTCTTGAAAAAAGAATTGTTTGAAAACGCACAAAGGCCTAAAAAGCTTTAAATGATGAAGGAGACAAGCGCACATTAAGGCGATAAACTCGCACAAGGCGTAAAAAGACGAACGCACATTAAGGCGATAAACTCGCACAAGGCGTAAAAAAGACGAACGCACATTAAGGCGATAAACTCGCACAAGGCGTAAATGTTTTAAGGGAAAAGACAGACGCATAGAGGCGTAAAAGCTTTGAAAATAAAGACAAACGCACGCAGGTGTACAGTGTTAAAAAATAAAAGACAAACGCACGGAGGCGATAAAATCGTGCAAGGCGTAAAGGGTTGAAAATAAACGCGCAAAGGCGTAAAACATTTAAATGATAAAAGGACGGACTCGCAATAAGGCGATGGTATCCGTTGGAAAACGCACAAAGGCGTAAAATGTTTGAATTGACCACGGGGGCCAAGAAAAGTTTAAAATGGCCACGGGGGACCAAGAAAAGTTGGATTGGTCACGAGGGACCAAGAAAGGTTCAAATTGGTCGCGAGGGACCAAGAAAGGTTCAATTTGGTCGCGAGGGACCAAGAAAGGTTCAATTTGGTCGCGAGGGACCAAGAAAGGTTCATATTGGTCGCGAGGGACCAAGAAATGTTAAAATTTGGTCGCGAGGGACCAAGAAAGGTTCAATTTGGTCGCGAGGGACCAAGAAAGGTTCAAATTGGTCGCGAGGAACCAAGAAATGTTCAATTTGGTCGCGAGGGACCAAGAAATGTTAAAATTGGTCGCGAGGGACCAAGAAAGGTTCAATTTGGTCGCGAGGGACCAAGAAAGGTTCAAATTGGTCGCGAGGGACCAAGAAAGGTTCAATTTGGTCGCGAGGGGCCAAGAAATGTTAAAATTGGTCGCGAGGGACCAAGAAAGGTTCAGATTGGTCGCGAGGGACCAAGAAATGTTAAAATTGGTCGCGAGGGACCAAGAAAGGTTCAATTTGGTCGCGAGGGACCAAGAAATGTTAAAGTGCGTTGGACGCGTTGGAAATAGAATGACGATTGTCCGAGCAACGAGACATACGTCAAGCATTCGTACAACCGGGGAAAGGAGAGACATACGTCAAACCACCCTTTTTCATTCAAGTTTCGTTTGAAATTGAGAAAAACGTATTTTTTGGGGAAGCTAGAAAAGAATGACGATCGTCTAAGCAACGAGACATACGTCAAGTGTTTATCCGATCGGGGAAAGGAGAGACATACGTCAAACCACCCTTTTTTATTCAAGTTTCGCTTGAATTTTAAGAAAAAGTATTAACTAAAAAAAAAACGCTCGTTTTTAGAACTCAAAAGAAAAGAAATAAATGTTCAAATTAGTTGTTGCAACTAAATGAACAAGTGTTGTTCAAGTTATTGAAACAAGAAAGAAAATGTTTTTGTTGATTTTTGTTTTGTTGGTTTGGAAGGACAAGGTCATTTGCCTACATACCCAAATGGGATCAAAACCGATGTAGTTCGGGCGAAAAAGCCGAGTGATTTGTTATGTTGATTTTAAAGCTTAAAAATGTTTGTGAAAGATAAAAATAAGCCAAAGTGGCGAGTGAGTGAAGTTTGATTAATTTAAAATGCAAAAATAAAGTCTGATATGATTAAGATCGATTGAAGTTTGATTAAAAGAAAGTTGCTTGGTTTGAAATCCAAGGCTTTGTTAATGAAGAATATTTTTGATGAAGTTTTTGAATATTTGAAATGTTTTTGGTTTTTTATGATTTTTTACTTGGAGTTAAAAAGAAAATAAGTGTGATAAAAAACTAAACACGAGAGAATAAAACGATTGTTGGATTAAAATGAAAGAGTTTTTTTTTCTTGGATTTAAACTATGAAAAATGAAAAAATGCAAAGCATATTTATATATATTTGTTCCTAAATGCATGTATATTCTAATGACATAGAAAAATGCAAAATAAAATAAAATGAACAAAATAGGAATAGATAAAAAAAATAAAATGCATGAGATAATATGATAGGTAAATAAATAAATGAGATGTTAAAAAAAACAATAAAACAATAAAAGGAAATAATAATAAAAAGAAAAAATAAAATTTGCAAAGAAATAAAAGAAATAAAAATAGGGGAGGTGTAAAAAATAAAACTGGGGGTGTTAGTAGTAAAAAATAAATCAGATTGGAAGAGAAAGGCCCAAAATGTCTTGTGCCTGCGTAAATTAATCTGGGCCGTCTGATTAATCAGACGGCCCTGATCTAATCACAGGGCAAAGAAAGCCAGGCCGTATGATTAAAATCAAAGGGTCAGGAGAGCGTGGGTGTACGCTAACGCGTACACCCTTTCACACTGGATCAGGGAGGGGGTATTTAAACCCCCTCCCTTCACATTTTTTTTTTCATTTTCACAACTCACTCTCTCTCTTCTTCTCCTTTCTCTCAACCGATCCACTCTTCCTCTCCCCTCTCTCTTAACTGTTCGGCCACCGGTGGGTTTTCCGGCGTGGTGGCCGCCGGCCCACGCGGCGGCGCCACCGCGCCGGAGAGTTAGAACTCTCCTTTTTTCAAAACAAAAACACTTTTCCTATATCCTTTTTCGTCCTAAACCCAAATCCGAGCTTGGATTTCTCAAAATCTCCCTCAAAAAACCTAGATCTAGGATTTTAAAACACAAAAAAAAATTCACCTTTTCTCTTGTTTTGTGTTCGGTTTCGTGCCTTCTCTGTGGTGACCGTGTGTTTGCGTGCGTTTTGCGTGGTACTGGGTGTGTATGCTTGCGTGAGTTTGTGTTGTGTATGGTGGGTATGCGTGAGTTTTGGTTATGGCTTGCTGGGTTGTGGCTGTGTGCGTGAGTGAGGGTGGCGTACGGGTTGGCTTGGTGTGTGTGTGGTTTGGTGTGAGTTCTGTGCGAAAATGGTGTGTTAGGGAGTAGTTGTGTTTTGTTGAGTTGCTGTTGTGTTGCTTTGAGGTTTGTGTTGTTTGTTGGGTTTGCGAAAATGATATGTGTTGGTACTGTGTGAGGATATGCGAAAATGTTTGTTGTGTTAGTGTGTGTTTGCAGCTGGAAACGTTTGAGTGTTTTGCTGTTAAAATCTTCTTTGTTAAAAAATTTCCTCTCCAAATTTTTCTCTCTTTTTTTGTTCTGCTTGATTCTGTTAAATAGAGGAAAAATTAAGCTGCTTGTCAGCTTAATGACTCATTAAACTGCAAGTTGATCTGGTTTTTTTTTGGATAGGATTTCTGCAAGCATTTATGGGATGATTTTGCTGGATTTTCTTTTGCAGGTTTGTGATGATCTTTTGGATAGGATTGAAGGTTTGTGATGATGAAAAAAAACCTGGTTTGGGGGCGTGAACAGTGCTAGCCTGGCCTGTTGACTGTGTTGACTTGGACTTTTTGGACTTGGACAAAAAAATGCAAAAAAAAAAACAAAAAAAAAATAAAAAATAATAATAATAATAATAGTAAAAATAATAAAAATGATAATAATAAATAAAAATAAAAATTAATGATAATAATAAAAAACTGAAATTAAAAGTAAAAATAAAAAGTGATAAAAGATAAAATTAATAAACGAAACAAAAAAAATGACATGAGGTATTTTAAAATACCTCCCTGCCGAAATTTCGTCTGAAACGACGAAAATTCTCGGCCTTTTTTAAAAAAAGCGTAAAACGAGACAACAAATAAAACGAGATGAAAATGGGTCAAAAAATGGGGTATGACAATGTCTTATTTATGTTAAAAATCAGCTGTATGGATATAATGGATTGAAGAGATGTATAATATAAATTAACCAATTTCATACAACTTATAATGGGGTTACTGATTTGATGCAATTTAAATTAATGAGATCTGATATAATTCCAGCCATAAGCTTTCCAAAGTAAGGTTCTGCAACAACAAAGTTAAAGACAAACACATTTCCTTTTTCACACGAAGCTTAAGAATATAATAACTTCACACCATAGTTGATGCAGGACGACGGTGGTAGGATATTTCGAACTGAATGGGTTTTTCTCTGGTGAAGAGTTTTCTTTTACAATGAAAACGGGTTCTAGTTGGGGCGAGTTAGCCTGCAAGTGAAAAATAAAAGAAATATTCGATCTAAACCATTGGGTGAATCGGAGGGATGGAAATCATTTGACTTTGTGAATGTAGGGTTTTCCTAACTGCGGAGAATCAGCATCCAGTTTAGTCCATGAATCCACATGTCATGAGAATGTTTTAGAGGTATTTATTTCCATATATACATTTGAGAAAAAGCCTCAATAATATATAGATATAGATAGATACCCTAATTTAATTTCGGTTACTTAAGAAAGAGATTAAATGGCTAAATAAAAATGTAATCGAAATTCTCCTCCACAAAAATAGCTAATATGATTTCGGTTACTTTAAGAATGATTGAGGTAATATAATTTCAGTAACGTATGAAATTATCTTCCACATTAATAGCTAATAGTATAATTTTAGCATGACCCTTTTAATTTACTCTTGAATGATGCAATCATATCATTGATGGAGGAAGTCAAAAGATCAATTTTATGCTAATTTGAAGAACATACAATTTTTCTTCACATGTAACGGTTTTTAATAGTTTTTAGATAACATACAATTTTCTAAATAACATCTTTATTTTTTTTTTCATTTGTAATAGTAAATCAATTATATTGTGTTTAATTGTTTTAATGATAGTCTGAATAAAATATCTCTAACATGGTTTTAACCAAATAAATTATTTGTAAACTTAATTAAATCCCTTTTTTTGACAAATTTTATTGGCAACATTTAAAATATTTGAATATATATGAATTAACATATTTATTTTCATCCATATTTGTTTGGCATTCAATAAAATAAAATATAGGATATGAAAACTGTGTCACATTATTATTATTATTATTATTATGAAAATAAAAATATAATAGAAGTTCATTTTCATTAATCCCCAAACTCTATTTTTTCAAATTTTATTTGGTAATATTTAAAATATTAAAATATGAATTAAGTTATTAATTTTCAACTATAATTGTTTGACATTAAATAAAATATAGTATATTAAAATTGTGTCACATTATTATTATTATTATTAAGAAAACAAAAATACAATAGAAGTTCAATTTATTAATTCATTAATTATTATGAAAATAAAAATATAATAGAAGTTCACTTCATTAATTTCCTTAATTTCATTAATTGCCAAACTCACCAAATTGCTTCGTTTGGTTTAAGGTGTCACGTGGCGGCCTAAGAAAACATTTGAGAAAATACCTTTGAAATACCTCTCAAATATATAGTATATAGATATAGATACGTAATGAAATGATATTATTGAAAATAATTTAGGCGTGCCAAGCATGAGAAATTATGAATTTGTTAATTCCGGTTTTTTATCAATAAAAAAATGTGGAATCACTTTGGAGTAGGAAACATAAAATATCTAAACAAATCAACCACATAACTCGACCAATATACTCCAAAGTTCTTTATGCGACTGAGAGATATTGGGAACGATTTGGGTGTCATATATGATTGAGTTAAAAGAATTAAAAACTCAAACTATCTACTGTATAAAAATAAATACAAAAACATAACAAAGTGAATAGAGTCAAACAACCTTATTATCCATTAGAATCATTTCCAATGAGTAAGGTATTTTGTCTTTGTTCATGTCTCTCACAAATCACATCCGAACGACTCGAACCATGATATTCCAATTTTCTTTCGAAGGGAAAATATCAGCAATGAAATCGATTTTCGGTGCCATTTGGATTGTTAAGAGCGAAGAAGAACAACGATAGAAAAAAATAAACAGAGAGAAAGACAGAAGAGATTGTGATGTGAAAAATTTGTGAAGGCAAAGGTCTAATTTATAGTAAACAGAGATAAAGAAATTTGTGTATAAATTTTGTTCTTCATTTTGATTGGTAGATAATGAAGATAAATGTGTCATGCTTCATTTTGATTGGTTGACTATTAAGACAAGTGAGTCTTTCTTCATTTTGATTGGTTGATACAAAAATTATTTTCATCATATCGATTCATTTAATGATCCGATTTTTTTAATAAATTTAATGATCCGATTTTTTAAAGTGTGGTAATATGCAATACAAAATAACTTTTTTATCATTTCATTTCCTATTTTGGAATTTGTAACCACAAATTAAATAAAATTACTAGTTTATTATTATGACAAATGAGTCATAATTTGTTTTCATAGGTTGATTATCAAGACAATGAAGCCATGCTTATTTGGATTAGTTGATACAAAAAGTTATGCATCATAGCCAATCATATTTGAATTATTCATATACAAAAAACTAAAAGAAAAAATGAAACAATTGAAAAAAAGAAAACTAAAGTTAAAAAAATGAGGTATAAAATGTGACTAACGTTGGGAAAAAAAATCCATTTAAATTATTTAATAGGAATTAATAAAAAAATTAAATTATTTCTAACTTGGCTATTCCAAAAATGGTTTGTATTATGTTTTTTTCCAATTAAATTTTTTAAATTGGTTCCTAAAAAAAATAGTGGTCTACGTTTATTTTTATTATAATTTTTAACTCACTTCTTAAAAAAATGGAGGTCTTGTAAAAGAAACCGTATCATATTAAAATTATTTTCATGCATAAATTTATGACCAATTGATATCAATAATATTCTTGATCAATTTGAAATAAATACAAATATTTTCAATTCTTGTCATTCTATAGTTCTATGAAAAATAAAATAAAATAATAGCAATAGAAATAAAATAATAGCAATAAATGACAGCAATGCATCAATTTAGAATATTTTATTAAAAAAATAATAGCAATAAATGTCAAATGAATGAGAATGTTTGGTGGTGCCACGTGTCATGCTAAGAATGCATTTGAGGATATTCCTATGAAATACTCCTCAAATGTATAGTATATAGATGTGTTCAGTTAAATGACGCTTAATCAACATTGACGTGATATATTATTAAATATCACACATCATGTAAACACTGACATGACATATATTACATATACTTGCACACAATAAGTAATTTCTATTTTGTAAAAAAAAAATAATAATAATTTCTATTAAAAAATGAATAATTTTTTTATTTATTGAGCTTTATTTTTAATTTTCACTTCTACATATTAGTTATAAATTATTTGTATCACGATTTTAAAGTTAATTATGTGAATTAAAACACATGTCAGGTCCAATTTATATTTGTTTTGAGGTAAATTTGGTTATTCAAAAAATTCAAGTCATAAAAAATTATGTATTTTTAACCTCAAAAGAAAAGAAAAGAAAAGAAATTAAATATTATTTAATTTTTTATTTTGATAAAAATAATTTTATTCATACCTTATAAAAAGAAAGTTGATTATAAAAAATTTATGTGAACCAGTCTAAAAAACTCGTAGCTCGCATATGGCTAAGTTTGGACACTAATCTTAGAGCTAGTGATTAATCAAGTCTTTTTAAGTTGGTCTGAAAAAGCATATAATTCGGTTGGGCTAGCTCGATTCAGTTGGAGTGATCTATTTTAATATTTCTAATAACTATGAATATGACTAACCATTGTCTTGTCGCTAAGGTTTTCTCCTTTTCCTCTTCTTCCATTTCTCCTTTTTCTTTTCTTTTTTCTTTTCTCTTTTCTTCATAAGTTACTTTGTTTTTTTTAAGGAAATAAAGTTACTTTGTTTTATAACTCATTATAAATATCAGATATCACCAAACATATTGTTGAATAAAAGTTTTTATTAAGTAGACCAACTCTAAGTACACTTTAAAACTAACCTTGGAATATTATGATATCCACATATGGTGTTTCTAGTTTCATTTTTAGAAATGTTAGAAAGATGGTTGGTGCGGAATGCACTGCAACAACTAGTCAACTATTCATTGCAACAATGGTTAGATTACTAGTTTTTCTTTTGACAGAATAATTAGTTTATAGTTGAAATTCTGAAATATACGTAGTACGTATAATGAAAATGTAACCCAAAATTTTCCTTCGTATTATCCGAAATAGAGTTCTAAGATACAGTCTTTAATACACTATGAAATATATCACTCCTATTTTCCAACCGCTTACCACATTACCGATTTTACAAGTTAGCTCATTTTTGCTTTTATTTTATAATTGCTCATTTTTATATTTGCAAGTGTATTTAAAAGAATGTATCATAAGTACTCTCCATAGATGATTTAAGTTATCAAAACATTCGCAAGTGTAACAATTTTGTCAATAAAGAAAATGTAATGCAATACCCTTCGGTTTCAATTCGAGGACAACCATGTTGGGAATTTTGGGAGCATAAAATCGAGATGACAATCATTCTATTATAAAAGTAACCATAGAAGAGATGTTAAACACTACATTTATATAAAAATATTACGACGTTGAATATATGAGTCCTTGAACTTATTATTATTTTTATTTGACAGAGTGTGTCCTTGCAATTATATGTTTCTCAATATCTATTAATCAATTTAATATGGAACATCTAACTCACACTTGATGTGAGCGGTGTTATTTGAACATAGCAATGCCGACATCGTATGTGACAAAATCAGTGATACAAGGCACATGGAGCTGGAAAATAATTGGGTGACATTAACTTTTGATGACACTAGTAACATTAGTTCATTTTATATGAGAGAGAATGATGAAAAAATGATTAAAATAAATTATTTAAATGAGTGAGAATGATTGATTTAAATAGAAATAAAAACATTGTTACCAATGTTTGTTACCAATGTAATTAAAACCTAATATCACTCGAGTCCAATCTCATTAAGCTTGTATAGAAGTGAGATGAGCTAAGAAATTATTAAAAAAAAAACAAGCTCAAGGGCAAACCGCATACAAGTAAGGTGCGAGTAATGTAACTTGTGTTCACATATCATTTTCACACCTAATATATCTAACATTTTCTTGTGTCTTTGATCCAACACCGAAAAGTGCTTCCACTTCCACACCATGTCAAACGAGACTCTAGTTACTATTTTCAAAACATTTTAATAAAATAATACAAAAAAGTGGACCCAACGTTTTTTCGAGCAATAACATACTCATGTAAAAATTGTTAAATTTCAAATAATAAAAAATATACACTATCTTTTTGGTCAAATTTCCCTAAATAAAATCTTTTTGGTCAAATTAAAAAAGATCAACTTTAAACTCATCTGAAAAAGGACCATAATAATTTAGAGTTCAACTATATGAAATAAGTATAATTTGAGTTTAACTATGAGATAAATATAGTCAAACAAAAATTATTCTATTTAAAAGATTAAATTTGGGTTTTTCAAATGATTCGTCTATTGACAGAGATCGTTAACAACTTTAATTCAATTGTTGTATTATTAATTCTTTTGGGATAGTTTAATTAATTGTTTAATGTATGTCATTTCTAGGGGTGGGAATAGGCCGGGTTGAGCTGGACTTTGCTTAAATAGGCTGGACCTAGTTGAAAAAATTAAAGCCTAAGCCTGACCTATTAGCCTGTCAAAGACTTTATTTTAAGCATGATATGATCTTTTTAAAAGTCCGGTCTAACCTATTAGCATGTCTAAAAGCCTAATAATTTTACACATAACATTTGACCTATTTATAAAAAGGCTAATAACCATATGTTTTTTAAAATGCTAATAAGTCAATAAAATTTTGTAAAACATGTACATCCATTTTCCCCAACTTTATTAGCATATATATATATTGCATGTATATCCAATAAAATTTTGTAGAGCTATCACATCCATTTTGTAAAGACTAATAAACGTGTATTATATAATGTATTTTGTAGAGACTAATACGCGTGTATTATATAATGTAGTATATATAATTACACATATATTGGCCGACCTGATAGGCCTAGTAGACTTTTTTATAAGCTTTAATCCGACCTATTTAAATTAATAAGCTTTTTAAAAAGCTTGAGCCTAACCTATTTAATAAACGAGTTAGACTAAACTGAACTTTAAGTAAGTCGGGTCATAGACCTCCGACGGACGGCTCGACCTATTCCTACCCATAGTCATTTCTATTCTCAAAATACGGGAGCATTAAAAAAATTAAACGCTGTATACATGTCAATATCTGCTGACACAGGATCTCAATTATTGGTGTGAGGACGTTAGCATGCTTGAATTAAATATTCAATCTACTTGCATGGATTTTGCTTGAACAATACTGTACTTTTTGAAAATTGCTCTTATAATTAAAGAGAATTGCTCATTCCCATAAAAACTTTTTAAAATATATTTACGTGACTTAAGTCACATTGCATTCTGATATAGAAACATAACAACAACCATTCTAACATACCTTTTCCAAAACATCAAGTGCGATTTTGAGAATCAGATCGTTTTCATACTTCAATTCGAATCAGACCCATTCTTTATCATTTTCGATTTCGTTTTCGATTTCATTCTTCAAGTATTTCGTTTTCATTCTTCAAGTATTTATTGGGGTGAATGTGTATGGAAATATAATGTGGAGTGGCCCGGCTACACATGCTAATGGCGGCATGAATCTTAATCATGATATATATTGTGTTCATTGATGCATTGTTGTGTAAAGGTGAATGATAGAGAAGCGTGACCTTTTCTAACACATGAATTAATGGCTAAGCCGCTGAAATCTAAAACTAAGGAACTGAGAAAGTGAGAATGAAGTGTGACCTTAACCCCTGTGGGCTGTGGATGTTTTCCAAGGAGATATCTGAACAGCAAGAAATCTTTAGCAAAGTTACTACTATTGTTAAATCTGATTGAATTGGGGCAAAATAATATTTAGGGTTTGTTATATATTTTAATTAATTTTTTATCTTTTAATTCTTTTATTTTCTTTTAAATTAATTGATTTTTTATTATGCATTTCAAACTATTTTTATAAATGACATGAAAATGCTATTATTGACATGAAAAATAAATAATCCAACACACATGTCACATCACTGTCACATCATTAATGATAGTGACAAATCATCAAAATAGATGGGACTAAAAAAAACTCAAAAAATATAAAATAGAGGGACCAAAATAGTTGTTTTAAAAATAGTTACAGACATAATTATATAAGAAACGATACATTCAATTGAGACGGTGGTATTGACCTTCATGTAAAGTCAGTCTCGATTGAATTTAAAAACTGTTTGTTTTGTAGTGTCACTTTCTATCGAATGGGTGCATTAAACACCCACAGGGCACAAACTTTGTTCATTGTTTCATTTCCACTTCTGCTTTAGCTGGATGTTTAAGTGTTAATACAATTTATTTTCATAAAAAATATTGAATAGCTTAATTTGTGACATTTAATTTGTTTAGTTAGGAAAAAAATATACCCCACTTGGGTTGGTTTAGTGATGATTTAAGACCTTGAAATGTATTCCTCTCAAAGTTTTAGGTTCAATTCTTCTCGATACCAATTTTAGTGAGTTAGTTTGACTTCTTAAAAAAAAAATACATCTACGACCTATATATTTTTGTTCAGATTAAACGATACATACACTTACCCAAAAAAAAAAAAAGAGAGCATATTATGCTGAGAAAAATATAGTTAACACAATCCAGGGCATCACACAATTTCTACATTGACAGAAACAATCCAAATTGTTAGAGTATAAAGCTGTTAGGCTTTATGCTTAAGATATATTAGAGGCTATGTTATGTAATTCAGCTGGCACCAGTAGAGTGCCACCTGTCCCTCTTAAGTCCTTGTGACTATAAATACGTGTACCCTGTTCAGATTCATTCATTGTGAAATATATTGAGTTAGTTACAAATTCTGTTACAACCTTTCTCTCTCTCCTCTCTCAAGCTTTTCATTAACCATCAATGGTGGATTTCTAACATGGTATCATAGAGCTTCTGTTCGATCCTGAGCCATGTCTTCTTCTACACCTTCTCCTACGCAAGCGCACACATCTGAAGCACAACGCATCACTGCGACGGCTTCAAAAACATTCAAACAAGTTGTTTCAGTCAAGCTTGATGATACGAACTACCTCCAATGGAAGCAACAAGTAGAAGGAGTGTTGCAAGGTACAAAAATGGTGAAATATGTTGTTTCGCCTCAGATTCCTCCCATTTTTCTCAACGATGCTGCGCGAGAGGCTGGAACTGAGAATCCGACGTATACGGAGTGGGAGGAACAAGATTCCTTGCTTTGCACTTGGATTCTTTCCATAATTTCTTCTTCTCTGCTTTCGCGTTTTGTTCGTCTGCGCCATTCGTGGCAGGTTTGGGATGAAATCCACAGTTATTGCTTTATGCAGATGCGAACGCATTCAAGACAACTCAGATCTGAACTTCGCGTTATTACCAAAGGTTCGCGTTTAATCACTGATTTCATCGCTCGTATTCGCACTATCTCTGAATCTCTTATGTCAATTGGTGATGTTGTGCCTCATCGTTACCTAATTGAGGTAGTTCTTGAAGCTTTACCTGAAGAATTCAATCCTATAGCAGCTACTTTTAATAGTCAGGCCGAAATCATCTCATTGGATGAATTTGAGTCTCAATTACTCACTCAAGAAGCACGTAATGAAAGGTTCAAGAAAGCATTAGGAGGAGACTCTGTTTCTGTTAATCTGACTCAATCTGCACATCCTGATGATAAGAGTCCCAATAATCAGTCTCAGTCTGGTTCCTATTTTGATCAGAGTCCTAATTTTCCTTCAAATTCAACTGGATATAATGCCTCTCAGTTTTTCAACCCTAATTTTGGTGGCAGAAATTGTACTTCTAGAGGCAAGGGATTTCGTGGAGGACGTTTCAGAGGAAGAGGAGGACGTAGCTTTGGAAGAGGTTCTGTTCAGTGTCAGATTTGTTATAAAACTGGCCATGATGCTAGCATCTGTTACTACAGGTTGTCTGTTCCACCTCAGTTTGAAGGATATGGCTCCTATGGTGGACCTTTTGGTGGTTATGGCTCTGTAGGTGGTTATGGCACTCCTCCCAATGTCTGGATGCAAGGTGCCACTCAGAGGGCTCCTTCTGGTACTGCACCTAGACCTACCTTTCCTCCTCAGTCTGGCAATCTCAGGCCCCCTCCTCCTCAAGCCTATCTAACTGGGAATGAATCCACTAGCTCCAATTCATTCAATACTGGCTGGTGCCCTGATTCTGGTGCCACACATCATGTTACTCCTGATGCTAACAATCTTATGGATGTTGTTTCCCTTTCAGGTTCTGACCATGTGCATATTGGTAATGGTCACGGTCTGTCAATTAACTCTGTTGGCTCAATGAGTTTTACTTCTCCCTTTTCTCCTCATACTACTCTCAAACTTAATAATCTGCTTCATGTCCCTTCCACAACTAAAAACCTTGTTAGTGTTAGTCAGTTTTCTAAAGATAATAATGTGTTCTTTGAGTTCCATCCTAACTTTTGCTATGTCAAATCTCAGGGTTCTTCTAAGATCCTTCTAAGAGGACACCTTGGAGATGATGGTCTTTATCAATTTGATCACCCCTTTGTGTCCAAGCCAGCTGCTGATTCAGCTTACTCCAGTTCTGTTGTCAACTCTGTTTGTCATGCTACTGATTGTTTCACCTACTCTAGTTTTCCTTTGTCTAGATCTCAATGTAATAATGTTGAAAGTGTGAGTGCTTCAACTAGTAGCAGTAGTAGCAATAACAATTCTAGTCCTGCTTCTATTTCATTGTACAAAATTTGGCATAGTAGACTTGGTCATCCTCATCATGAGGTACTAAAAAATGTATTGCAGTTTTGTAATCAGCATTTACCTAATAAAAGTTTTGCAGATTTTTGTTCAGCTTGTTGTTTGGGAAAGTCACATAGACTCCCCTCAGTTTCCTCTACTGCATCCTATAATAAACCTCTTGAGCTTATTTTCTGTGATTTATGGGGTCCTGCATCTGTTGAATCCCATGGGGGTTACTCTTATTTTTTAACATGTGTAAATGCCTATTCAAGATATACATGGATTTTTCCTCTCAAACTGAAGTCTCACACACTGACCACATTTCAAAACTTCAAAAATATGGTTGAACTTCAATATAACCTTCCTATCAAATCTGTTCAAACTGATGGGGGTGGTGAGTTTCGTCCTTTCACTCAGTTTTTGACCACCTTAGGTATCACACACAGACTGACCTGTCCTCACACCCATCATCAGAATGGCTTTGTGGAAAGGAAACATAAACATATAGTTGAAACAGGTTTGACACTGTTGGCTCATGCTAGGCTACCTCTACATTTCTGGGATTATGCCTTCTTAACAACCACTTATTTTATAAACAGACTACATTCCCCTACTCTTGACAACAAATCACCCTTTTTCATTCTTCACCTTCAATTCCCTGATTACAAATTTTTAAAGAGTTTTGGATGTGCCTGCTTTCCTTTTACCAGACCTTACAACACTCATAAACTTGAATTTCGTTCCAAAGAGTGTGTGTTCCTTGGGTACTCACCATCCCACAAAGGATACAAGTGCTTGGATCCCACAGGCAAGGTCTTTATTTCAAAGGATGTTGTTTTTAATGAACACAAATTTCCTTATGCTGAACTGTTTTCATCTGCTGAGTCATCTCATGATCCTGGTGACAGTCCCATCTTCCCTACCTCTCTTCCTACTATGGTTCCTATATCCAGTACTTCCCCTCTTGAGATTTCTCAGTCCCATCATATTGCTACTGCTCCCACACCTGCTACTAGTCATCATTCCCTGTCAACTACTACACCTCATCAGCACTCTATTCCCAGTCAACAACATGCAAATTTTGTCCTCCCCACTTCTAGTCATCATGGCTCTAGGTCCTCATCCCATAGACTTCCTCCTGGACCCCCTTTGAATCCCATTCCTATCACTACTCTTCCTCCTTCACCATCTGGCAGCTATTCTCTCTCTGCTGAGTCCAGTAGTGGCCAATCTGCATCTCCTGTTGTGCCTCACCGTATTCATCCTAACAACACTCACTCTATGACTACTAGAGGCAAGCTTGGTATAGTACAAAAGAGACCTCACCCTACTCTTCTTCTTACTCACATTGAGCCCACCAGTTATAAGCAAGCTATGAAAAGTCATGAGTGGCTACAGGCTATGGAACTTGAGTATGAGGCACTTCTGCACAATAATACCTGGACTCTAGTGAATCTGCCTGCTGACAGACAGGTTGTGGAATGTAAATAGGAGTTTAGATTAAAGCAAAATCCTGATGGCAGCATCAATAAATACAAAGCAAGGCTAGTTGCTAAATGTTTCATCAAATGCCTGGTTTTGATTTTAAGGAAACTTTCTCACCAGTTGTAAAACCTGTTACTATGAGGACTATTCTGACATTGGCTGTTACAAACAAGTGGTGTATTCAACAACTGGATGTGAACAATGCTTTCTTAAATGGCTATTTAGAAGAAGAGGTGTACATGACACAACCTCCTGGTTTTGAAGCACATGATTCCTCTCTTGTTTGCAAGCTGAATAAAGCATTGTATGGACTGAAGCAGGCCCCTAGGGCTTGGTTTGAAAGGTTGAGGTCTACTTTGATCAAGCTGGGTTTCACTTCTAGTAGGTGTGATCCATCCTTGTTTACTCTCCATGCTAACCAACATAACACATTTATCCTAGTGTATGGTGATGATATAATCATCACTGGAAGTTCTAAACATCTGCTTCAGCAACTAGTTCAACAGCTACATTCAGAATTTTCTCTCAAAGATCTAGGCAAGCTTGATTATTTTCTAGGCATTGAGGTGCATCACTCTACCACTGGCTCTCTTCTTTTGTCTCAAACCAAGTACATACATGATCTGTTACTCAAAGCAAAGATGACAAATGCTAATGGTGCTGCTTCTCCTATGGCCTCAAGCACAAAGCTATCTAAATATGGTTCTAATTATGTTTTTGACCCTACCTTCTTTAGATCTATAGTGGGTGGCTTACAATATGCTACAATTACCAGACCTGAGATCTCATACTCAGTTAACAAGGTCTGTCAGTTTCTCTCTGCACCTCTAGAAGACCACTGGAAAGTTGTCAAAAGGATACTTAGATCTGCAAGGTACTATTCAGCATGGTCTTTGCATCAACCCTGCTCCTTTGAATGAACCTATGTCTCTCATAGGTTTCTGTGATGCTGACTGGGCTTCTGACCCAGACGACAGAAGAAGCACCTCCGGTTCTTGCATCTTTCTAGGTCCCAATCTCATCTCCTGGTGGGCCAAGAAACAAACCTTGGTTGCTAGGTCCAGTGCTGAAGCAGAATACAGGAGTTTGGCTCAAGCCTCTGCTGAAATTTTGTGGCTGCAGTCTCTCCTCAAAGAACTCAGAGTTCCAACAAAAGTGCCTCAAATATTTTGTGATAATCTCAGTGCGGTATCTCTAGCTCACAATCCAGTTCTTCATTCCAGGACCAAGCACATGGAGCTGGACATCTTTTTTGTGAGGGAAAAAGTTATTAACAAGAGCCTAATTGTTTCCCATATTCCAGCACAAGACCAATGGGCTGATATTCTTACGAAACCTCTATCAGCATCAAGATTTTTGGAACTCAAGGACAAACTGCGGGTCTTTGACCCCATCAGTTTGAGGGGGGAATGTTAGAGTATAAAGCTGTTAGGCTTTATACTTAGGATATATTAGAGGCTATGTTATGTAATTCAGCTGGCACCAGTAGAGTGCCACCTGTCCCTCTTAAGTCCTTGTGACTATAAATACGTGTACCCTGTTCAGATTCATTCATTGTGAAATATATTGAGTTAGTTACAAATTTTGTTACAACCTTTCTCTCTCTTGTCTCTCAAGCTTTTCATTCACCATCAATGGTGGATTTCTAACACAAATCCACCACTAACAATGCGTGGCTGGCAATGTCCACCGGTGAGCCTCACCACCAACTTTCATGCTGCCCTATAAATTGAATTCAAACTTTTTTCTAGAAATATTAATTCCAACTATAAACTTTGATGCACAAACAATGGAGGACGACCTCTTCAAACAGTAATTGATTACTACACTTTTAGTTCTTACACTTGACAGGTCTCTATACTTGGAGTTTGTAATTTTTTAATATGAAGGAGATCCTTTTCATAAGTATCCAAAAGATGAAGAAATAGTACATACATTGTCTAAGATATCAACTTTGTTTATGTTTTGTAGATCACCTATTTTGGTGGCTGACAATAGACACAAATTATTAAACTGGAAGGATGTACTTGTTTGCCAAACAATGCTGCTTTGAGAACAAGCTCAGAAGATAGTCAAATGAGTTATAAGAAAACTTATAGCCTTTGTTAAACATACTCAAAATGTCCAAACATGAAACACAAATATCAACTAACGACAACCTTGGATTTATTGCGGATGAAAAATTGTGCAATCACAACAGGAAACAAATTAGAGGAGAGATCAAATCACATTCGTTGATTATTTGGGTAGTGTTGCATTGTTCAATAACTTTCTAGCATATATCTATATTACAAAACTCAAAGTAAAATTAAAATTTACTATCAGTTAGATCATATATGTAAAATTTCATACTAATCTAAACTCATTTGATATGTCATTGAGATAAGAGTAACATAATTTTTCTCATTTACTCACTTTTACTCACTAAAACTTCGAGATGGTGGAGGAACAATTGCAAGCTCTTGTCCAGTAGTGGAGGAAGGCAATGGTACACAAGTGGGACTCATCCCTTATCCGCCGTGATAGTGAGTCATCTCCACTTTCAACATCCTATTCATATCTCTCCCTCACTTTTGTTTGTCTATTTTGCGGAAGGGAGGGAAAGGAGCCATTGTTGTCTAGTGGCAGTGGAGGATGGAGGGGAGAATCCCCTGTATGAGGGGAGAATCGCTCTCACCATCTTCTCACCCTCTCTTTCTGTCACCCCCCTCCCTCTGTCTATTAATTGCTCCTGTTTATACTATAATTTTATTGCCCCAATTTTGTTCCTTATTTTGTTGTTTCTTTTTTCAAGGTCATTCCCCCATCCTCTCTTTCTTCTGTCTATGACATCTAAGTGACCAAAAAGAAAATTATTGATAAATTTTCTTTTTGTTCCAGTTTATGTTTTCTTATGATCTACCTTTTATATGTGGACTCTGTAGACAATTTCGTCATAGCTATATTGTGTCATAAATTGCACAACAGTGATAGAATGTAAGACAAGATATCAAAACACAAAAAAATAAAACTCAACCACCATGATGCAGAAGGACAGAAGTCATTAAGGTTGGTTAAGCATTTCAATGTATTCATGAGAGGTTCATTTTGCAGACCAGAACAATATCATTGGAGTGAATACATTTGATGTAATTTACAGAATCTAGGACCTAACAACTCCTAAGAAAATGAAGTCTCCAAATGATAATAAGCCCTTATTGCCCTCATCTCACAGGAAAATGCTGCATTTCTAGTTAACCACCAGAGTTCTAGCATAAAACTATGGTGAAGAATTCAGATTCTTTAGCTTGGCTTTGGCCGAATCAAGTTGTTCTGCGGAAGACAAATCAGTAGAATTGTTTGGCACATTAAGCAAGCTTAAAAAAATGAAAACAATGTGAAAGGTGAAAATTCCTTACTCTGCTCCATGTTTGCTGCTGTTTGGACAGTTGTGCGAAAAAACAAGTTTCCATTTTTCTGATACACAGTCTGCAACAAGAAGATAAAAAATAAGTCACTTATGATCAACTGTTTCCTATGTGAAGAAATAGTTGGGGGAATGTTATGATCTTGGATACCCAGTTACTGACTCATCTACATTCTAGAATAAGTTTGTTAGCATTTTATTACTACCCAGTTACCAATTCTGTCTTTTCTTCTTAGGAGGATTCTCTACCCTTGAAGTAGAGTAATCAATTTTCCCAACCATAACAGGGTAAAACTAAAGGAATCCCATTATTTTTGTTCATTTCATAGCAACGAAAACAATAACAACATGAACGGTAATACTAGTACTAGTTTTGTCATTTACTAAATCTCAGTTAGAATGGCCAAGACACATTCCACAAACACTTGTGCAAAAAGAAATAATTAAAATAAAAGAAGCATGAGTCAAAATTGAAATCCAGAATCAAAAATCAAAAGTAAGTTGAAGCTAGAACAAATTATGGAGGCTAATCAACTCTACTGGAATCAATTCCTAGCAATCTAGCATGTCAAAATCAATTATGGCTTAACCAAACATACACTACAAAAGGAGAAGAGGTTACTGTTACTGACTCTGGAAGAAGGAAGGGCGTTGAGTTCAGCTATAGCAACTTCATGACTCCTCATTTCATTCTTCAAATCGGAAACTGACGCCATAATAATATATTAAAACGGTTTCGGCCGAATTCTTTTGTTTCAGAGAGTCGATAACAATATATTAAAACGCAATTTATAGTGAGTGTTTTATATTTTTGGGTTAATTGTAATTTATCTGTTATTTTATCCAAAAAAAAAATGGTACTTTTTTTTTTATAAAAATAATTCATTCAAATTGATAAAGTATTGATATACACTACAAATTTAAAGTGTTAAAAACAAAAAGCATAAATTTGCGAACAAAACATCCATGGTAACAACATAAAACGATAGAGTATATATACATATAGATATAATTACATTCAAGTTTTCAAAATACCCATGACTCGGATCGACGATGTCAAAGTCATTGATTGAATCTGCACTTGATTAAAACTAACCTTTCAACTTGAATCAAATAATCACCGCACTTAGACGGAAAACAAAAAACACATTGTATAAGAACGGGAAATCAAAACAAACAAAGCCGTAATGAGAAATCACAAAAACGAACGAAAGAAAGTTGAAAACATGTGAAAATCACTTATTTAAGAAAAACAATTTGAAGACGTAATTTTGAGATATAATTAACCCTAAATCACCCTTCATTATATAAAAAAAATTGGGACAACTAGGATTTGAGATATAGAAAAAAGAAAGAAAGAGAGAGACGAATTCTCTACTAGACTTTTGACCTGTGCAACGCACGGGTCCCATCGACTATAATAGAGAACTATAATTGATCTCTAACTTGTGAGATGCATGATTCCTGAAGTATCAATTATGTTAAAAAATTCAATGGCACATCTGAGCTATTTATTTATACAAAAGAAGAATTAGCCAGAAATACAAAAATTAAAATAAAAAGGGATTAATGAGAAAGAGTAAATGTTGTGATATAATTACAAAGAAATGGTTTTTTTTAAGGGGGTTACAAAGAAATGTTATTCAACAAAAAAAAAAATTACAAAAAAATGTTTTGTTGGAAGATATGTGCTTGAGAATGATCCTTGCTTTAGATACTAAGTCGTCCCTTCCCATTGATGTTAGACGATGGAAATTGGTCACAAATTGAATTCCTAACGTTGCTTTTAAAGCTCATGCCAACAGTAAAATTATACCACTTGATACTTTCTTTTCATGAAAGATGCAATTGATATTTTTGGTGGTTTCATAAAATCTCATGTTTCATTATCTTTACCTACATTATGTTGTCCAATATAAGAGAATAGCCACTTATGATTAAAAGGAATAGTATCAAAATCCAATGAAGCCTTAAAGAATTCAAGGACACGTTAACACTTCATTATTCTTCATTATTCTTCACGTCCAATTTTCTCAACCTGCCACGTAAAGGAAATAGCAATCATGTGATAATAACCTCTAGCTAGCAAATATACATTTTAATTCAACATACATTAAGGAAATTATAAAAGCACCAAATCCATATATACAGAATAATAGATAAAGCCACTCTTCAAATTACAAATGTTCTTATAGAATCTTATCGCTTATAAACCGCGGGTTACTGCTGGGAAGGGCATCTATGAAGATAGGGATCTTCATATATTGAATTCAAAGAATATGCTGGTTGTTGCTCTTAAAACTTCAAAGTTCAAAATTTAAAATGATAATATCTACATGAACAAAACAAAATAAAATACATTAGAGTAGAGTAAGTACCTGAAGATGATTACGATGAATGTTCTAAACTCGTTAGGATGCAGGTACTCGGAGATGATAACTATGAGAAAATTGAATCTCATCTCTGAATATGAAAATGTGAAATGGGGTTGGGAAAGTTTCAAATTTTGATTATTGGGGATTGAAAGTGAAAAAAGAAGGCGGAAGAGTGATGTAAATTAAACATGGCAGACAAAGTCATAAAAGCCATCCTTGTAACCAACGAATTTTGTTCTCCTATGCAGAGCATTCCTTGAGCAGCGCAGATGAAAGGTAATTATAAATGCTTAAGGGATGAGTGGGTAGTTGGGAGGTTAGGTCGCATTTAAGGCTAGCTTAGGAGGGAAAAATGTAAGTGATTAGGGTTTAGTGTCAGCTTGGCAGGTTTGACTTATATAATAAGGGATACGAATAATGGACTTTTGTTCCCAAAAAGTGTCGATTTATTGCTCCAATTTTAAGTGTGAAGATTAAATACCACATTTGGGGCCAACATTTTGAATTGGAACCAAAACTACAGAAAATAAAATTGATACTTGAGAAACAAAAAAACATTGATTATAAAAAGTACATCTATTTCTGATAGTGTGATAAAATAAAAAGTAAATCTAAGCAAAGGGGTAGGCTAAACTAAGAAAAAACTAGACACTTACCAAACAAAGTTTTCCAATATCAGGCTCAAGTGGCTATTACATTAATGTAAGCCAAACTCAATTCAAAAAGACATTTCCAATATCAGTGTCGTATTTGATGTTTGTGCTGTCCGAGCTGGTGATTCTCAGTATCAAAGCTATGTAATATCCAGAACTGTGGAGATTTACTTATGTGGTAGTAGAAACAGTGAAGAAGGTAGTGAGCGAGTGAATCATACATATAGTGTAATCAAATTAAAACCATTTCAAGTATTTTATTTAGTGGATTGAGAAAGACCGGGACATTAATATATGGCACACTGAAACAATGGAAATATGTATTATACAAGCTACAAACTCATTACACATTTGCAAACTTATTAACCATGCATATTATATGTTTCTAATGGCTTTGAACACTTTGATGCACATGAGATTTTTTTTTATTTCCCTTATTTAGAAGTTTTTAACTCTGACAATAGCTTCAAAGCATCTTCGATGGATGGCCGATCCAATGATCTGCTTCTTGTGCAAAGCATAGCAACCTCAAGAACCAGTTTAATCTCTTCCATTGAACTGGCAGAGGTCACTTCATTGCCATTGTAAACTTCTCTTAGAAGAGTCTCCTGTGATTTGCTCTGAATGTAGGCTGCTGCACTTGTCAACCTTCCGCCACTTAAAATTTCTAGAATCATCTTCCCAAAATTGTAGACATCGTTGCTGAGTTCCTCTTTCATTGATTCATTGTATTCTGCCATAAAAGTTAAACCTAAAATCAGTGTTGATATATAGTGTCTTTGTAAGGATCAAGGGTGGGTTTTGGAACAGATTATTTGAGTCTATCTTATGACTTATGCAGTTGCATACACATTTGAGAGACCTTACAAAAATATCTTATAACATGTCCAACTTATTTCAATTATCTGTTCATGATCAGTTATTAAAATAGCTTAACAAAAACAGTTTTACTACATTACCTCTTGATTGTAAAAGTAGCTTATACCTATGTGCTCATATCATAAGTACTTATTTAATAAACACATAATTAAATTGTTTTTTCAAATGCACCCTAAGGTATGTGAATATTAGTGGTTGCATAAAGCCATGTACCTTTCATGCACTTCATAATCCTCCTCATTTTCATATAGTTCGGAATGGAAATAAAATACTTGATGAAATATCTCTTAATTCTTATTCTAATGCACGCTGTGCAAACTTCTGTCATACCTGTTTCCTGCTTAGTTGTAGTTGGAGATGAGCCTTTGGTCAACTGTATGACATGTTTGAATCCAAATTCAGCCAAACGGGGTTCCATATCTTCATCAAATACAACGTTGGTGGAATTCAAATCTCCATGTGGTATAGCTGGGTAACATTCATGGTGAAGGAAGCAAAGTCCCCTTGCAATTCCAACTATTGTTCTGAATTTACCTGACCAATCCCATTCCATTCCAATTTTCTCAGCCAAACTTCCATTTGGCAAGTAATCATACAAAAGGTAAACTAGATGCTGGTTGTAGCAAAAACCCAACAATCTGATTAAATTCTTGTGCCTTGCTGCATTTCCTAGCTTCATTATAAATTCTGACACCAACTTAACGCTCCTTGTTTCCCATTCAATCTTCTTGACTAAAACTGTTATACCTGTAGGAAGAACTGCTTTTGTAACTTGTGTATGTTCAGCAGCAACTACATTGAAGCTTGTCAAGACATCATTTGGTGTGAATTGTGGAAGTCCAACAAATGAAACCATTTTCCATTGACTCTCAAACCCCTTTTTGAAATGAAGTATTCCAAAACCCAATACCAGAAGGATTATTATCAACCCTACAGAGAGTAACAGAATATGTGTAAGCTTCCAAGTGTTTGTGCTGCCTAATATTCCTACTGACTTAATACACGGTCTTAATGGAACTCCACATAGCTCTGAATTTCCAACAAATGCACTACTGTCCATTAATTCGAATGACTTTCCTTTTGGTATTGAACCTGCGATATTGTTGAAAGACACATTGAGAAGTTTTAAACTTGATGAACTTCCAAACTTTTCAGGTATGAGGCCATTGAGCTTATTGTTAGATAAATCTACACTTTCAAGAATAGGGATATTTGCCAGCTCCTCGGGTATTTGACCTGTCAAATTATTGTCAGATAATTTGATTATCATAAGAGCTTGACATTTCGAAATACTTTTTGGTATTGTTCCAGATAAGTTGTTTCTACCAAGACGAATCGTTGAAATTGATTTGCATGACTCAAATGAAGGAAGATTGCCTAAAATACCACAAGAATATGCTGAGAAATTTTGAAGTTGTGGCATAGACCAAATTTGTGAAGGGATGTTTCCTCCTAATTGCATATTATAAGAGACACTGAAATACACCAACTGAGTAGCCTGACAAATACTTGGTGGTATGCTGCCATTGAAGTTGTTTTTGGAGACATCCACCCACGTGAGTTTGGAGTTTTTGCCTAAACTCTTTGGGAGTGATCCAGAGAAGCGATTGTTCGAAATGAGAAGAAGTCCCAAGGATGGTAGTTCTGCAATGCCTTCAGGAACAGTGCCACTCATGTCATTCGACATAAGACTGAGATATCTTAAGCTTTTTAGCTCTGAAATACTTTCAGGAATGGACCCAGAAAGCAAATTATCAGAGAGATCTAAATATGTGAGAAGTTTTATTTTGCTGAACTCACTTGGTATTGATCCTGTTAGCTGGTTTATGGACAGAAAAAGTGAATGCAAATTGGTGAGATTGGAAAGTTCCTTTGGAATAGAACCAGATAGATTAGCATCTACTATCTCAAGAATCTGAAGCTGACTCATATTACCTAGTTGAGGCGGAATGAAACCCTGGTAAGAATTGGAGCCAAGTGCCATGCGAGTCACTGTTTTGAGGTTACCAAGTTCTAGTGGTATACTTCCTGTGAGAGAATTTCCAGCTAGAAGAAGAGACTCAAGGCTTCTGAAAGAACCATATTCAGATGGAATGCTTCCACTGAAGGAATTTTCAAGTAGGTTGAGAATCTTAAGATTTTCCAATTCTGAAAATTCAGCAGGTAATTGACCTGAAAAGCTGTTGCCTAAGGCATCAAGTACAACCAAACTTTTGAGTTTAGAAATTCCTTTTGGGAACTGACCGGAAAAATTGTTTGTGCCTATATCTAAGCTTTTCAAGTTTGTGAGGTTGAAAATTTCTGGTGGAAGTTTCCCAGAGAAGAAATTATTGCTTAGGTTGAAATCAATAACCCCTGTGAAGACACTGAATTGCTTGCCTGATAGTACACCACCTAGTTTCTTCACGGAAAGGTCTATGGAAGTTACATTTGAGTCCTTGTTACACTTGATGCCTGACCAAGAACATGCATAGGAACTTCCACTTTCAGTTAAGTTCCCTCCAGAGGGCACCACCCAGTCATGCAAGCTATTATCATCATCTATAAGCTCAGATTTTAGACTTAGGAGTGCTTGTGAATAAGGATCAATTGCTAAAGATGATGATGATAAGATGAAAGTAGAAAGGAGATTAATGAAGTAGAAGAATTTGAAAGTCTCCATTGAAACTTAGAGAGAAGAAGGAAAAGGGACAATTGTAACTACAAAGGTGATGGTGTGAGTATACTATAAGTTTTAAGTGTATTTTGTTTTGTGGTATGAGGACTGCATGGGTAATAGAGAAAAAGAAATGGCATTGTGAGTGTGAAACAAGATAATAACTATTCTGCCAACCACGACAAGGATGCAGTTCATATTTTGTAAGGGTGTGTGTAAATTCAACTACAGATGTAAAGACTTAAATAAGTAGAGCATCTATAATGGTCCTTCCCCTAGTGTGCTGTCAAATTTTTGGGTGCCAATTCATAAAAAAAAAAAAAACCCCTCAATCGAAAATAAATTACCGGTCCGACTTAATTGAGTATTATTTATCTAAATATCTTACTTACACCGAGTTTTTTTTTGTCATGTAGTGTTATACCACGCTATTTGGTTTGGCGTGACATCTTATTTTATTTTTTGTTGCAAAAAAAAAAAGTCAGAACAACATTAAATGGGGCAACAAAAATAATAAAATAAGATGTCACGCCAAACCAAATGGCGTGACATAGCATTGCAGGACAAACAAAAACTTAGTGAAATTAAGACATTTAGATAAATAATACTCAATATAGGTCAGACTAGTAATTTATTTTCGTTTGAGGGGCATATAAGAAAATATTCCCTTGCCTCTCTTTAGTTTTTGGGTGTCATCTAGTAATATGAATTATTATGTTAAAGTGTAATAATGTGTATTTATTTGTAAATATAATAATGTGTATTTATTTGTAAATATTTTGGAAGTGTTGATTTGAGGGGATTAATTGTTTATTAGGCATTAATATTAATATTAAAAATATATATAAAAAAGGGATGATGTGAACAAATGGAATCCATTTTATAAGACACTTATTTGAAAATGTTTCATTGGGGACGTTCTAAGTAACGTTGTAACTATTCTTTGAGATGTCAAGTTCCACAAAATCAATTCAAATCCATATTTTTTTTTTTAAAAAAGGAATAAAAAATTGAATAAGGTGACATACAAGCCATGATTCAATTGGTTGAATTAGATGGAAAAAAAATTAAAAATTAAATAAAATAAATAAAAACGCAAAAATAAAATTCGGTCAAACCAAACTGCGATTCAGGTTCAATTAGACAGATGAAATCGAGGTCATACTAATCGACGAATTTATTGGTTCCTTAGTTGAACCGGGCAATTCAATCTACTATTTTAAAAATTGATTGTAATGAAAAAAGAGAAAATGATATCTGCAAGTCATAACTCAATTGACAATGTTAATATTGTCAGACTAAATACCTTTTTATACAGGTTCAAACCTAGGATCTGACAGCTATGTGTGGAAATTTCAGTTGGTGCAAAAAAAGGGATAAAATTTAGTCAAATTAAGTGTATGTTTGGTTAGTAGGGTGGAGCCTTGTTGGCCTCTTTACGAGTAGCACTTGAGTGACATTGAAATGTCACTCAAGTGCTACTCGTAAAGAGGCCAATAAGGCTCCACCCCACTAACCAAACATACCCGTCACGCACTTGAGTGACATTGAAGTGTCAATGTCATGAGACATTGGCCAACCACAATGTCACAAGTGTCTTTCTTGTCTCAAGGATATTTTGTTTTTTTGTACACTTGTGACATTGTGGTTGGCCAATGTCACCCAAGTGCTACCCCTCTTTACCTCTTCAGGTTGTTCTGCTATTACATTCCGTGTTGGATAGAACAAATATTACCACAAGTTAATTTTGTTTTACTTCTAAACATAAAAAAAATTACTTCTATAAGCAGAAATCAAACAACGATTGTAATTTTTCAATTGTGCTCATTTCCCTCAGCCTTCAAAGACATGGCCACTGGAATATATTCTATTTACAACCATATATAATAACATAAGAGACCTGGTAAAGATTAAGTTTAGTAGAAATGTTGCATTTCTTCGGTCTACCATGTAACATATCCCTCCCACGTGCAAATGACACAATCGCCTACTCAAATTTCAATGTCTAATAGTAAAAAAAAGGGTAAACTAACCTAACTTTTGATGTTACAATCGTGATTGTTGTCTAGCTTTGTTTCCTGATTCAGCTTACTCTATTGTAGACAAATTCCAAAGTATCTAAATATAAACACTTATTTAGAACAATGCTGTTGTAAACCCGGATCTGCACTTGATGGACATCAAACAATCTCATGCACAATATTATGCTTTAGATTAGGAAAACCACCTTAGTAGGTTTCCCACCCTCTTCACATGAAGTTCCTCTCCACAACCTTCTTTAACATCTCCAATTTTTCGACGATCTCTGGACTCAACAGATCCCTTGCTTCCCTAATGAGGGTACCTTCTTTGCTCAAATGATAAGCATCGACCACAGTCTTTATCCATGTGTGAAGCTTCTCTGGTGTCCTGAAAAAGATATTAAGAAGTTATCGCAACTGAATTCAATTTCGAGATGACTTGTTATTCTGATATGTTATACATGTGAGACATACGTGTACAAAATATCCTCATTGTTTCCATCAAGTTCTTCTCCAGGTGTAAATGCATCTTTAAGGGCTGACAGTTGCTCCTCATGATCCTCAATTTGAAGAATATACTTGACTATTCGAATCTCTTTCGGAACAAGTCTCTGAAGATTTGCCACTGAAGTCGTGTATAAATGAAAGAGGATGTCTTTTACCTACAAATAAACGTTTTGCTTTGAAAACTAAATAGGAAATAGCTAGTAATATATAATGCGAGAAATTTTACCGTATAATATCTAGCTAAGCAGAATACTATCCTGAATGGGTAGGTTTGTTTAATGGACAAGGTCAAATTGTCCACCCCATTATGATATTCAATTAACAAGATCCTCATATTTTGTAATGACAACACACACGAAGTGAATTATGTCGAAGCATCATATATCATATGAAAGACTTCATCAACTAATGTAGCTTGTGAGTAGTGGATTCATATGAACTCACATTCCCTTGAATTTTTGTGTAAACTTACAAGTATGACTCATTTGCTTCTTATTTTCCCCCAAATATTCAATCTCTCTTATCTCCCCTTTAAAAATAAATCATAGACAGTATAAAAACATTATAGATAAGAAAATTAATTAAGTTGTGTACTGCCACAAATTATGCTGCAACAATATGTTAGTAAAAGGAGATGATTATACAGTACCAGACATCCAGTAAACCAGACACTATCTAACCTTATCCACTTGGTTGCATTGCAGTCTAAGGAAACTATTTCAACAATCATTCAAAATTCCTTATCATCCATATTTGCAAAATTAAATAGGAGCAGAAAATGGAAAGGAAATTCCTGAGGTGACCATCAATTTTACCTCATCTTTTGCCATGTTTGAATCCTTGGCAGCTGCCCAAGCTTTGGTGATCATCAATACCAATGTCGAATCAAGTTCTTTTTTTTCAGCCAAATTGTCTATCTTCCTACAGGCAGCATCAAGTGAGGGAGAATTGATAATATCTTGGAACTTCAGTTGTGCAGCATTTATCTGTTCAATGCTTTCTATTGCACCATCATAAGCTTGTACAGCAGCCAAGCATCCTTTCCCAAGCTTTGCCAATTCTTTTCACGTAAAACAAAAAACATTATAGGTTGTAAAATGTCAAATTAATCAAATATGCAAACTTGAACTAACCAATTAAACACAGTTCTTAATTTGTGACACTTAGCAGATGATATTGGTCGTATATGTAATTTTTATATTTGAGAATTGATAATATCTAAGGATAACAATCAGAATTCCACTCAGCCTAACCAAAAGACGATATCCTGAAGTTCTCCTAATTGTGGTTACATTTGAATTGAAGCTTCAATTCCAGAAGTATTTTGCTTCTACAAAATATATATTTTTAAGTTCCATAAAATTCATAAATTTAATGTTCGACCATTGAAAAGCACCATTATCTGGTTATACTCCAAAAAGAAAGTAATGTAACAAACTTATGAACTGAATGAACATGATTCATGATAAGCCACACAAAAAAAAACCAGTCAGTATGATACAGCACACTTCAAATTTCAAAAACGACAAAAAGTTATCCAAAACATTTAGGTAACTATAAGCATGCAAAACTATATCACACCATTTTGCTTTTCTGCATCTTTATAGTAGGACTGAGTCACAGTGTGAAGGTGCTCAAAGAACTCATTTGTAAAATCCTTCCTACGCTTGGAGACAATATTGCTAATTTCAGACGGATCCTTTCTGATTACATCCAGAAGATCATTGTGTCTCTGCACATCCTCGTCAATCTGCACAGGAGCAGTTCACAACAAATTAGCACCACGCCTGTACAATATTCCTGTTTCTTACATTCCAATTAACATACCACATCAAGCATCTTATTCTTAATAAAGATTCATTTTGAATAAAGTTCACCATCTATGCTTATTGAAAAAAGAAATATTAAAAGAATTCGACAATAATTATGAGTGTTTGAAACAATAACTTCAAGCATAAATTGAAACTAGCTTTTACATCTCAAATTTGTCAAAAATCTTTTCAGTTAACTTCTTGAATAAACTCATCAGTGCTTATTCCCGTAAGCTCTCCAAGATAGTTTATGAAAACAGCTTATAGGTTATATAAAAACAGTGACTTGATTTTATCTTTTGTTATAGAAATAGCTCATATATAAGCACTTATGTTATAAAAGCTTGTGCTATACTAGTAACACTTAATAAAATTACTTATCCAAACACGACAATATAATTTTTAATAAAAAAACTCCAACAACAAAATTGAATCCACAACAATAACAACCTCGAATTCACAATCTCTAGCAACAAATTTAAAACACAACAAACCTCTTTAAGCTTCCTCGCGAGACGGAGTAATTTTTCCTTCAAAACAGGATCAGTCTCCGAGACCGCTTTATCATTACATCGTGCAAAAAAATGGGGCCTAATGTTGTTCCATTCTCTGCTAAAAGCTAACAACCTTCTCCAATCAGTTGGAGTAGGTTTATCAACCATGAAAACACCGATGAGTTTATCACACACTCCAATCATTTTGCTTTCGTCTAATACATCACGCGAAGAATTGTCTTCGTGTGAAGCAACATAGTTACAGGGTCGTAAACCTCTTCGTCCTAAATAAACAGATAATAACAAAGAAAAGTTAATAATAATAATAAAAAAAAAAATTGTATGAATTTGAATACTACATGATAAACCCTAAACGGTTACTTACTTGATAGTGTTTGAAGTTTGGTGAAAGAGATGAAGCGAGAAAAGGGAAGTGAGGTTATTTTGATTGGTGAAGAATGGGTTGAATGAGGCGATGAAGAAGAAGAAGAAGAAGAAGAAGAAGAGAAGAAAGATGATGGAAGAGAAGAACGCAACGGTAGAGTTGAAGTGTGTAACTCCATCAAAGTGACTTTCGATTTTGCGCACTGTTTTTTCTCTGATTATTGCAACAACCGGGGTTTATCTTCCTCCGCCTAATTTTATCAATCAACTTTTTTTTTTTTGTGGTACTAAATTAATTACTAAACTTTTTCTTGATCAAAAAAATTATTTAACTTTTTATTTATTAATTTTTTTCAAAAATAAATACAGAGGTAGGCTTGCAAAAAAAAAATTTTGATAAGCCAAAAGCAAGGAGGGCATCGAGGAGAGAGTAAGAGACAGTGACATTTCAATTAGGTTGACATCTCGTTAAAACTCACATGAAAATAGAGTTATGGTGTTAAAAAAAATAACTCTTATATTTAAAATCTCCTAAATTTCATACCTCATTTAACATTTTGTTTTCTCTCTATATTTTTCTTCCTATCCTATCATGTACTCTCTCCACATACTCATAAATTAAGTTTTAGACAGTTTTTTTTTATGGGTAGTGCTTAACTTAGTGAATTTTGCACCATTCCATGAGGGGACTTGTCATTTATTTTGGCCACAAATATACTCACCACAGCTCCTTTATTCCACTAAATTCAGATTCCAGACCCTTCCAGCGTTAAACATGAATGCTTCGTGAGGTTCTCGAGACGATTTTCTTCGCACTATAAAGCAATGCTCTTTATTTATAGATAGTCAAAATTAGAATAGTTTTGTAGATAAACAAAATGAAAATAGTCATTAAAAAATTACATAACATAAGTAGAGGAGTCGGGATTCAAACTCCGGTCACGATGTTCAGCCCAACAATTCTGAAGTTTACATAGTTAAAAAAATAACTATTGTAAAAAAAACAACTATTGTAAAAAAAAATACAATGGGTTAAAAAAAGATAGCTCTATCAATCGATTATAATCACCATGTCATTAATAACATTTAACTTTACTTAAAACTATTTATAAAATCACATAATTAAATGTAATTTGTTGACAGAATGAACCATTTAACTTCGTCAAAAAAAAAAGAATGAGCCATTTAACAATGATAGAGAATAAAATCAAACTCTTAAATATATGCATAGGAGCACTCCGACAGTTGTTTCCATTAGATGGGAATGCCATTTTATAGATATATTATTTTAAAAACCACGTAGCTAATGTTTAATTTTTTTTTTACATAAATTGAACCACTTTTCGTCAAAAGTATAATCTAGCAGCACAAATAGGATTAATTATAAAAGTGTGAAGACAAAACTAAACTTGTACCGTTTGTCGAAAAGAAACTAAACTTGCGACCACTCGTGCTAACTTATGGACAAATAAAATAAAGGTTTAATAGGTCTTTTAGTTCCTTAATTAATTTCTAGTTTTCAAATTGGTCCCATAAGTAATAAACTTCATGTTTCAGTCCCTTAGTTTTCCCTTCAATTGTCAAATAAATCTCTTCTGTCAAAACAATGCCCTGCCGTTAGTTTGTGCCCACGTGGCGTATCCTACGTGGCGCGTATAAAAGGATGAAAAGCTGGCTAGAGAGAGAAGTTGCTGGTTTTCAAAAATAGAAAGAGAGAGGGGAATGCGAAAGAACAAAGAAGAGGAGAAGAAGAACAAGCGATCGCAAGAGAAGAAGAAGGATCTGGAACTCGAAATCGTTCTGAGATTCGAAAATGGCTGCTGAGGACAAAGATTTTGAACCAGTTGATGAGGTTTGTCTGTAACTTTGCTATAATTTCTATAGTTAGGGTTTGTATTCCGGTTTAGGGTTTTGGTTTCTGTGAATGGTTTCTGGTTTAGGGTTAGGGTTTTTGTAAAAAATCACTTTTCAAACGATTGTTACTTTCTTTGTGTTATTCTTTGTGTTATTTGATTTATTTGCATTATGGTGGTTTAGGGTTTTCTGGGTTAAGTGTGTTGTTTCAATTTGTAACAGTTGGAGGGCCGTTTTGTGCTTGTGCTCCATCATGGGGGGGGGGTGGGGTTAAACATTTTCACCATGCTGGATATGATGGTGTTGAAACAGTACTAGAGTGTGACCCAGATTATTGGAGTTATTTCTCCATGCTATCAACTTTAAAACGTCTAGGTTACTCAATGCTAAGAGCCCTTTGGTACCATGACCCTAATCTGTTAGAAGACCTTGTTAGATTTAGAGATGACCAAGGCTGTAGAAGGATGAGGCATATTGCTGAAATGTATGATAGGGTACATCTTTATGTAGAACATACAGTAGGGGAACATCCAGAAGTTGTAAATTTGAACCCTTTGATTGAGTATCCTATACAAAATGTGGGAGTTGTGGTGGAAGAGATTGTTGAGGAGGGGGAAAATCTGGTGGAAAATGAGGGTGAAGGTTTTGTTGTGGAAATGGAAAATGAAGAGAATGTGGAAACTGAGGGAGTTGAGGTTGAAGAAGGGCTATATGTGGTGGAAGATGAGGTGGATGGTGGGGCCAATATTGAAGGACAAATAGTAACTGATGAGGGACCCAATGTGGTGGATGAAAGAGATCAGGTGGGGCCCAATGTGGTGGATGAAAGAGAACATATGGGGCCCACTTTGTTGGATGAGGGAATAAATATTGAGATAAATGTAGATGATAATGCTGATGTGGTAAATGATGTTGGGCCTACTGTTGAATTAAGGGATGAACTTGTGGATGAGTTAGCAAATAAAAATGGGTCAAACATGGAAGGTGATGGCAGTGAAGACAGTGCATTAGGCATTAATTTTGAGGACTCAGAGGAAGATCTAGGTGTGGAAGATAGCTTTGGTGTTGAAGTAGGTGAAGAAACACATAGAGAAGGTGAAGTTTTGGCATCTGGAGATGGAGTTGTAGCTGTACCAGAACAGGGTAGTCAGGCTGAAGCTGAAACAGAGAAAGAGAAAGAGAAAGGTAAGGAAGCAGAACAGGGTACTAGCAAGTCTGGGTCAAAGAAGAAGAGGGGAAGACCACCAAAGCAACAACAACAAAAACTGGATGTGATTGTTTTTGAAGATGATTTGGTAGCTGAGCAGGGGGGAGAATCTAGCAGGTTGAGGGATAGGGGATTGAGTGATGATGATGAATATAATAGTAATGTGTTAGAAAGTGGATGTGAAAGTGAAGATGAAGATGATGGGCCTAAGACTAAGTTCCCCACCTTTAAGCTGCTTGACAATATGCGAGACTATAAATGGGAGGTAGGAACATACTTTGTGTCTAAGAAAGAATTTCAGGATGGCATAAGAACTTATGCAGTTCATTCAGGTAGGGCATTAAAGTTTAAGAAGAATGATAATAGGCGGGTGAGGGTGGTTTGTAAGGATGGTTGTAAATGGGAGGCATATTGTGCTAAGATTCCAAATGAAGAAACTTGGCAATTGAGAAAGATTCAAGGGTTACACAGTTGCAGCCTGGAGTATAAGGTAAAAATGTTGAATTCAGATTGGTTGGGAAATAAGCTTCATAGTAGGATAAGAGAAAATCCTAATTTGAAATTGTCTTCTATTATGGATAGAGCTCAGGAGAAATGGAATGTAGGTGTAAACTGTACTAAGGCATATAGAGCTAGAAGTATTGCAATTGATATGGTTGATGGGTCATTTAGGGATTAATATACTAGGATTTATGATTACTGCCATGAATTGTTGAGGAGTAATAGAGAATCTACTGTGAAAGTTAGTACTCAACCATTTCAAGGAACTGAAGAAGATCTTGAGAACCCTGGAGCAGTTTTTTGTCCCCATTTTCAAAGGATGTACATTTGTTTCAAAGGATGCAAAGACAGTTTTTTGAAGTGTAGGCCTATTATTGGACTGGATGGATGTTTCTTAAAGGGTTACTATGGTGGGCAGTTGATATCTGCAATAGGAAGGGACCCAAATGACCAGATGCTTCCAATAGCATTTGTTGTGGTTGAAGGTGAAACAAAGGAATCTTGGAAATGGTTTTTGGAACTTCTCATTAAAGACCTAGGTGGTACCAGATTATGCAAGACATACACTTTTATAAGTGATCAACAAAAGGTAAAAGTGTATTATATTATGCTCCTATATTATGCTTGTTATGTTTAATCATATATTTTCTGTTTCATGCTAACTTTCATGTTTTGTAGGGTCTTTTGCCAGCTATGGATGAACTACTTCCAGGAGTGGATCAAAGATTTTGTGTGAGACACCTTTACAACAACTTTAGGAAGAGATTTCCTGGTAAGAAGCTGAAGGAGTTAATGTGGAGGGCAGCTAAGGCAGCTTATGATAATGCTTTTAAGGATGCAATGAAGGAGATCAAAGAAATTAGTGAGGCTGCCTATGAGTATTTGATGCTAATTCCTGCCAAGCATTGGAGTAAGTCAAAGTTCACAAGTGGTCCAAAATGTGATACTTTGGTTAATATGTCAGAAGCATTCAACTCAACCATAGTAATTCCTAGATCAAAACCAATTGTGACTATGTGTGAAGACATAAGGGTGTATTTGATGGAAAGGTGGGAAGCAAACTCAAAGAAAATTGATAGATATGAGGATAGTGTGCTTCCCAATATCAAGAAAAGAATTGCTAGAGAATCTTCATACACTAATAATTGGTTGGTTAGGTATGTCTTTTATTTGATGATTTTCTGGAATACACTAATTTGTATGCATTTCTGTTTTTGATGATTTTCTGTATGTATTCCTGAACATTGTAGCATGTTGTCGCGTCGAATTTCGGATGTCAAGCTATTGACAAGCGTTGAATCACTAATTTTAAGTCACGACTGAACTTTTAATTTTTCGGGGAAAAAGGGAAAAAAGTTCTAAATTACCACGTTTTAAAGATTTTGGGTTCGGGAATCGATTATGCGAGGGGAAGGTATTAGCACCCCTCACATCCGTTGTACTCAACGGGACCCATTAGTTGGTTTAGCGTTTAATTGTGTTAGTTTGTTTGCCTTATGTTTATAAAAGAAATAAGTAAAAGAAAGAACAAACGAGAAGAGATTTAAATATGCAAACTTAAGCAAGAAAAAAAATTAAAACTAAACACGAGTTTTTTATTAAAGTGCTTGACAAGAGTTCAATCTTGCTCCTACGTATCTCCCGGTGCGATGGAGAATTCAAAGCTTACGTAGTTCTTTGAGCAAAAGTTTGTGTGTTGGTTGATTTTAATTATGAAAAAAGGATTTGATCGCGCGCGGGCGAAAAAGTTTGATAACGCGCGAAGGCGTAAAAGGGTTTAAATGACAAAAGACGGACGCACATTAAGGCGAATGTATTCGCACAAGGCGTAAAAGTTTTAAATGACAAAAAGACGGACGCACATTAAGGCGAATGTATTCGCACAAGGCGTAAAAGTTTAAATTTGATGAGTTAAGATTGGTTTTAAACGGAGGACGAATAAACGAAAGCTAAGTGTTTACCTCGTTTCCGAATATTCGGGGAAGCGTCGGGTGTCTACCCAAGTTTTCCTTTTTCACTCACAAAAAGAAAAATTGTTTTTTTTTTTGTTTTGGTATATTGAAAATATGATGATTTGATACAAAAGATAAAAGCCAAAAGTTGAAAACATTAACACCAAATATTGAAAATTAAGGAACAAAGTTTGTTTCAAGTTGTTTGAAAGATGAACAAATCATGAAAGTATGCATAAATTTGGAAAATGCACAAGTTCGACTCAAATTTGAGTTTGGTTTTGAAAGTTTTAAGAACATAACTTGTTTCGCAAGTCACTCAAAAAAGTATAGCACAAACTTGTGGAATTTCCAAAGACATGCAAAACTTTTGATGAGGTTTGAACAAAAATGAGTTTTAACCCTCCTAGGTTCTGAACCATTGGTTAGAACTCAAAAATTTGGCCTTTGGAAGCCTGAGTTCATGTTCTGAGTTCTGCTTACTTCGCAGAGCAACCAGAACTTGGCTCTGCGAAGCCAGATTCTGTCATGGTCGCACTGCGACCATTAGTTTGCTCTGCGAACTATGCGAAAAATGAGCTCAGAAGCTGCTCCTGAGCAAGCTTCAGAACCTAAAGGGGGTTAAAAAGCTTTGCAAATTTTGAAGAAAAGGAGTATAACAACTCAGTTTTAGTGCTTTACAACTTTGAGATTCCATTTGAGTTTCAAAAGGGGGTTTTTGCACAAAAATGAAATTTAACAATGTAAATGATGCAGACAGCAAATCAAAATGAAAGATAAGTACTTTAGGATACTTACAGAACTCCTAGCAATGCTTGTGCAAGAGATAGGAAGTGGCTTGGCTGATTGATTTTGCAAGGTTGGAATGTTAGAGGTTATGGACAAATGTTCCAATTGGTTTTTGCTTTGGGTTGAACTGTTTTTTACTCTCACAATGCTGTAATGTAGTGGTTTTTTTTTCAGTGTATAAATTCGTGTGGATTGTTGTGTTCTAGTGTGTGAAAACCTTATGCATAGCATTCCTTAAATAGGCAAAATGAGGATCAATTGCAATGATGGAAAATCTATAGAGTCCAGCTGATTTGTGGGCTAAAACCAGGCTAAATTGCTTTGCATTTAATGCTAAAGGATAGAGGTTGCTTTGCCTTGTGCCAAGGGTCAAGACTTTGGCTGATTTCAGCCACAAATGCAGCTGATCTTGGATAGCAATGATGAGAAAAAATCTGAAAACAGGGCAGCTTGCAATTGTGTGGTTCTTGGGATCAATCCTTGCAATCTTGAGAGGTCAAGCAAGGAAAACGTGTACTGCCATGTACAGAGGTTGGGGAAAAACAAAAGGTAGCATGTGGGCTGGTGTGAGGGAGGAGAAAAACAGCTGAAAACAGGGCAGCACAAACAGCTTTTTTGGGCAAGAAACCACCTATGTTTGACTGGTTTTGGTGGAGAAAGAAGGAAGAAAAGGGAACAAGCAGCTGGCTGGCAAGCTCAGGGTTAGAGACAGGTCAATTGGGAGGGATGAGAGCTGACCAAGGGCAGCCCAATTGCTTGAGCACATGCTAGGTTGGAAGAAAATCCTTCTCACCTTGGCTTTTGATGTCACATGTTTAATCTTGCTTTGTTGCATCCAATCAGCCACAATTGGTGATAAAAGTGATAATAATAATGATAGATAATAATAATAACAATAACTAAAATGAAAACAAAAGCAGATAAATCAAAGAAATCAAAAATCTGCAGAAAATTCGCAGAGTTCGCAGTGCGAAGGTAACTTCGCAGTGCGAACTCCCCTTTTTTTTTGTATTTTCTTGAAAATAAAACAAAATGAAAACCAATAATGATAAAAATAATGATGGAAATAACAAAGATGGCAATGATGATAATAATAAAGATGAAAAAGATAAAAATATTAGTAATTAAAAATAATGATAATAATAATAAAATAATAATAAAACATGGATAAAAAGATAATAATAATATTATTATTATTAATGAAAAAGACAAATAACAATAGTATTAATAATAATAATGATAATATTAATAAATGATAGTAATGCAAATGGTGATGAATATTAATCCAACAACAAAGATGAAATAATAAAAGGTAATAATAAATGATGAAATAATAAAAAATAAAAGAAAAAACATGAGTCAAAAAATGGGGTATGACACATGTTTATTTATATAGGCAAGGAAGTGAACACGATTATGAAGTTAGGCACATATCTGCAACTGGTGACAAGTTCCATGTTAACCTGCTTAGGAGGGAATGTGACTGTGGGAAATGGCTTTTGACAGGTTTGCCCTGCTGTCATGCCATTTCCTGCATGAGGAAGAGGGCCTGAATATTTTTGACTTTGTCCCTGACTACTACAAAAAAGAGCAGTATGCAGATTGTTATTCATCTGTCATTTACCCTGCTAATGGTCAGTGCTTATGGGAAAGAATTGAGTATAATGACTGTTGGTTATTTGAAGTGTTGGCTTCATTGTTTGGTAAAATCAAACCAAAATGTGCAAGCATGCATTTCCAGAAGTTATATAATGTCTTCAGAAGCTGGATATTGGTTTTCAGAAGGTTCAGAAGCTGAAAATTGCATTTCAGGACCTTCAGAAGCTGAAATGGACCTTCAGACGCAGGATGGACCTTCAGAAGCTGAAATGGACCTTCAGACACAGAATGGACCTTCAGACGCAGGAACTGATCATCAGACGCTGGGAGGGTCTTCAGACGCACTGTTCAGACGTTGACCAGCGTTGACCTTCAGAAGCTGAACTTCAGAAGCTGTTTCCAGAAGCTGATTTTCTGCATTCTCTTGGATTAATTCTGTGCGTATCTTTGGAAGATTTATTGAAGGTTTATTCAGGCTTATGTTTTCTAGAAGGTTGATTGATTTGGTGAAAATCTTAATGAAAATTGGCTTCATGTTTATGTTTGAATATATTTGCTGAAAAATCTTTGCAAGATAGAATTCAGAAATATATGTTTCCTTTTTGAGCCTTGCTGAATTTCAGAATTGTATTTCAAAGAAGATTTGGTTCAGATTTATGAGTCCCTGCTGAAGATTATATAAAGGAAGACGTGCTGCTGCTTATGGGATTGATTGAGTAAAAATTCAGATATTAGAATTAAGAGGATGTGTAAGCTTAGGCTTTGTTTTTGCACACCACTCATCTGAGTTGGTTTAGATTGTTTTGAGTTGTAATTCATTCAAAGCTTTTAAGCACGAATGATGTTTCTTTGTTGTCTTGAAGTGTGACTTCAATCTGTGTGTTTTTTGTTAAGTTTACAATCACTGGGCTGTGATTGCTTGGTTAGGAAGTAAGTAGGTTCTTATTCCTAGGTGGTCTCCTGGGTAGAAGTCTAGAAGGGTAGAGATTAAGTGATAAGACGTAGAACAGGGGCTGTTGAGTCTTAGAATTAATTCTACTTAGTAGATTTCCTTCCTGGATTGGTATCCCCCAGAGTAGGTGAAGTTTGCACCGAACTGGGTTAACAAATTCACTGTGTTCTTTATCTTTCTGCACTTTATTTTCTGCTTCTGATCTGTTAGTTGTCATACTCTGTTTTTAGTTCAGAAACAGGTCCTGCCAGAAATTTCAATTGGTATCAGAGCAGGCACCCTGCCTGAATTTGGGTGAGCTCCAGGGAAGATATTTTCTGGCATAATGAAGAAGAAGACAGGGTCTGATAAGAAAAGCAGTCAATCCAAAGGTGTTCAGTGCCATGAATGTGAAGGATATGGTCACATTAAAATAGAATGTGTCCCACACCTCAAAAGACAAAAAGAGAATAAGTCTGCTAAGCTTGTTGCTGCCTTTACTGGTAAATGCAGGTCTGGTGATAAAAAGGTTTCGGAAGCACTATCAGGTTCTCAGACATCATCTGATTCTGAGTCAAGTGATGGAGAATCATCCTGTGAAGTTCTGGCTACCTATCACAAGAATCCTGCTGAGTTTTGCAAGAAGATGCAATATCAATTTGATGAAGTGTGCAAGCAGATGGAAGAACAGAAGAAAATTAACACTCAACTTTAGATTGAAAGGGGTGAACACTTAGAGAAGATTTCTGTTCTCAGTAATGAGGTAATTCAACTGAATTCACAACTTGATCAGATGAAAAAGCAAGTTAGAATGATGAATTCTGCTACTGATGTGCTGGAAGAGATTCTGGAGAATCAGAATCAGGGAAAACCAAATGGAATTGGGTTTAATAATCAGAATCTGAACATCAAACAACAAAAACCTGCTAAGAGGTTCACACCTGCTGCTGCTCATGTTCCACTGATGAGGAAACCTAAGAACAAACCTCAGGAATCCAAAGACAAGAAGAAGGCTACTCAACCTTGGGTTTGTCATCATTGTGGTAAAAAGGGACACATTAAACCTTTTTGTTACAAGTTGCACGGTTATCCCAAGCATTTTCAACACAGAAAAACTGAACCAGCTGTGAATAAAAGCAAAATCAAGAAAGATTGGAGACCAAAGTGTGCTGGTGTTGCTCAGAGGCTGAACAAAGGAAAAGGAAAGGCTGTTGCTGATGACAGCAAGCCCATTCCTGTAGCACAGAAGAGTTATGGTGCTGGACCATCTAAACCTTGGAACAAAATGTTAGTTCCTATTCCTGTTCAAAAGGCACTTGTTTCTTGTGAGTCTGAAGATGTTATGTCCTGTGTTCAGAAAAGAGTTGCTGATTTTGAGAAGAAGATAGCTGGGAAGAAGGTTCTGAATGTGCCTGAGGCACATATCAATTGAGCAGCATCTGTTGTTTGTGTCTAATGAAGACTAAGCAATTTCTGATGCTGAGTCTGAAGACTGGCTAGTTTGTGACTGTTGTGTATGTCTGCTTGTGTTTCTGGTCTGAAGTTGTGCTGTTCTCTACATTTTTGTATTTGGTTGATCTTCTGCTGGGTGGATTCTTTGTGTTTCTGATCCTTGCAAGTGTGCTGTGTTATGTGTGTTTTGAGTTGTGTTTCTTCTCCTAGTGTTTGCTGGTGTTTTGCTGGTGCTTTGTCAAACTTGTTTGGCTAAAAAGGGGGAGAAGTATGTGTGATTGGTGATTGTTGATCTGTTTGTTCAGGGGGAGTGTTCCTGAGTTTGTGTGCTTCCTGTCAGAAGCTGTTTATGTTCAGGGGGAGTTCCTGAGTGTTGTGTTTCAGGGGGAGAAGAGCTGTTCTTCAGAAACTTATATTGTGTGTTGCAGGGGCAGTATTTTGAAGTTGTTTTGTGTTACTTAGTTGTTAATCCACTGCTGACTCTGCTACATTATGTGTAGTTCTTCATTGTTGATTAATTTTGTTGAGTGAAGGACTTGTGTTTATGAAGCATTTGATTTTAGCCAAAAATTTGCCAAAGGGGGAGATTGTTGGTTATTTGAAGTGTTGGCTTCATTGTTTGGTAAAATCAAATCAAAATGTGCAAGCATGCGTTTCCAGAAGTTATATAATGTCTTCAGAAGCTGGATATTGGTTTTCAGAAGGTTCAGAAGCTGAAAATTGCATTTCAGGACCTTCAGAAGCTGAAATGGACCTTCAGACGCAGGATGGACCTTCAGAAGCTGAAATGGACCTTCAGACACAGAATGGACCTTCAGACGCAGGAACTGATCATCAGACGCTGGGAGGGTCTTCAGACGCACTGTTCAGACGTTGACCAGCGTTGACCTTCAGAAGCTGAACTTCAGAAGCTGTTTCCAGAAGCTGATTTTCTGCATTCTTTTGGATTAATTCTGTGCGTATCTTTGGAAGATTTATTGAAGGTTTATTCAGGCTTATGTTTTCTAGAAGGCTGATTGATTTGGTGAAAATCTTAATGAAGATTGGCTTCATGTTTATGTTTGAATATATTTGCTGAAAAATCTTTGCAAGATAGAATTCCGAAATATATGTTTCCTTTTTGAGCCTTGCTGAATTTCAGAATTGTATTTCAAAGAAGATTTGGTTCAGATTTATGAGTCCCTGCTGAAGATTATATAAAGGAAGATGTGCTGCTGCTTATGGGATTGATTGAGTAAAAATTCAGATATTAGAATTAAGAGTCTGTGTAAGCTTAGGCTTTGTTTTTGTACACCACTCATCTGAGTTGGTTTAGATTGTTTTGAGTTGTAATTCATTCAAAGCTTTTAAGGACGAATGATGTTTCTTTGTTGTCTTGAAGTGTGACTTCAATTTGTGTGTTTTTTGTTAAGTTTACAATCACTGGGCTGTGATTGCTTGGTTAGGAAGTAAGTAGGTTCTTATACCTAGGTGGTCTCCTGGGTAGAAGTCTAGAAGGGTAGAGATTAAGTGATAAGACGAAGAACAGGGGTTGTTGAGTCTTAGAATTAATTCTACTTAGTAGATTTCCTTCCTGGAATTGTATCCCCCAGAGTAGGTGAATTTTGCACCGAACTGGGTTAACAAATTCACTGTGTTCTTTATCTTTCTGCACTTTATTTTCTGCTTCTGATCTGTTAGTTGTCATACTCTGTTTTTAGTTCAGAACCAAGTCCTGCCAGAAATTTCAATAGGTATCAGAGCAGGCACCCTGCCTGAATTTGGGTGAGCTCCAGGGAAGATATTTTCTGGCATAATGAAGAAGAAGACAGGGTCTGATAAGAAAAGCAGTCAATCCAAAGGTGTTCAGTGCCATGAATGTGAAGGATATGGTCACATTAAAATAGAATGTGTCCCATACCTCAAGAGACAAAGAGAGAATAAGTCTGTTAAGCTTGTTGCTGCCTTTACTGGTAAATGCAGGTCTGGTGATAAAAAGGTTTCAGAAGCACTATCAGGTTCTGAGACATCATCTGATTATGAGTCAAGTGATGGAGAATCATCCTGTGAAGTTATGGCTACCTATCACAAGAATCCTGCTGAGTTTTGCAAGAAGATGCAATATCAATTTGATGAAGTGTGCAAGCAGATGGAAGAACAGAAGAAAATTAACACTCAACTTCAGATTGAAAAGGGTGAACACTTAGAGAAGATTTCTGTTCTCAGTAATGAGGTAATTCAACTGAATTCACAACTTGATCAGATGAAAAAGCAAGTTAGAATGTTGAATTCTGCTACTGATGTGCTGGAAGAGATTCTGGAGAATCAGAATCAGGGAAAACCAAATGGAATTGGGTTTAATAATCAGAATCTGAACATCAAACAACAAAAACCTGCTAAGAGGTTCACACCTGCTGCTGCTCATGTTCCACTGATGAGGAAACCTAAGAACAAACCTCAAGAATCCAAAGACAAGAAGGCTATTCAACCTTGGGTTTGTCATCATTTTGGTAAAAAGGGACATATTAAACCTTTTTGTTACAAGTTGCATGGTTATCCCAAGCATTTTCAACACAGAAAAACTGAACCAGCTGTGAATAAAAGCAAAATCAAGAAAGATTGGAGACCAAAGTGTGCTGGTGTTGCTCAGAGGTTGAACAAAGGAAAAGGAAAGGCTGTTGCTGATGACAGCAAGCCCATTCCTGTAGCACATAAGAGTTATGGTGCTGGACCATCTAAACCTTGGAACAAAATGTTAGTTCCTATTCCTGTTCAAAAGGCACTTGTTTCTTGTGAGTCTGAAGATGTTATGTCCTGTGTTCAGAAAAGAGTTGCTGATTTTGAGAAGAAGATAGCTGGGAAGAAGGTTCTGAATGTGCCTGAGGCACATATCAATTGAGCATCATCTGTTGTTTGTGTCTAATGAAGACTAAGTAATTTCTGATGCTGAGTCTGAAGACTGGCTAGTTTGTGACTGTTGTGTATGTCTGCTTGTGTTTCTGGTCTGAAGTTGTGCTGTTCTCTACATTTTTGTATTTGGTTGATCTTCTGCTGGGTGGATTCTTTGTGTTTCTGATCCTTGCAAGTGTGCTGTGTTATGTGTGTTCTGAGTTGTGTTTCTTCTCCTAGTGTTTGCTGGTGCTTTGTCAAACTTGTTTGGCTAAAAAGGGGGAGAAGTATGTGTGATTGGTGATTGCTGATCTGTTTGTTCAGGGGGAGTGTTCATGAGTTTGTGTGCTTCCTGTCAGAAGTTGTTTATGTTCAGGGGGAGTTCCTGAGTGTTGTGTTTCTGGGGGAGAAGAGTTGTTCTTCAGAAACTGATATTGTGTGTTGCAGGGGCAGTATTTTGAAGTTGTTTTGTGTTACTTAGTTGTTAATCCGCTGCTGACTCTGCTACATTATGTGTAGTTCTTCATTGTTGATTAATTTTGTTGAGTGAAGGACTTGTGTTTATGAAGCATTCGATTTTAGCCAAAAATTTGCCAAAGGGGGAGATTGTTGGTTATTTGAAGTGTTGGCTTCATTGTTTGGTAAAATCAAATCAAAATGTGCAAGCATGCGTTTCCAGAAGTTATATAATGTCTTCAGAAGCTGGATATTGGTTTTCAGAAGGTTCAGAAGCTGAAAATTGCATTTCAGGACCTTCAGAAGCTGAAATGGACCTTCAGACGCAGGATGGACCTTCAGAAGCTGAAATGGACCTTTAGACGCAGAATGGACCTTCAGACGCAGGAACTGTTCATCAGACGCTGGGAGGGTCTTCAGACGCACTGTTCAGACGTTGACCAGCGTTGACCTTCAGAAGCTGTTTCCAGAAGCTGATTTTCTACATTCTTTTGGATTAATTATGTGCGTATCTTTGGAAGATTTATTGAAGGTTTATTCAGGCTTATGTTTTCTAGAAGGCTAATTGATTTGGTGAAAATCTTAATGAAGATTGGCTTCGTGTTTATGTTTGAATATATTTGCTGAAAAATCTTCAAGATAGAATTCAGAAATATATGTTTCCTTTTTGAGCCTTGCTGAATTTCAAAATTGTATTTCAAAGAAGATTTGGTTCAGATTTATGAGTCCCTGCTGAAGATTATATAAAGGAAGACGTGCTGCTGCTTATGGGATTGATTGAGTAAAAATTCAGATATTAGAATTAAGAGTCTGTGTAAGCTTAGGCTTTGTTTTTGTACACCACTCATATGAGTTGGTTTAGATTGTTTTGAGTTGTAATTCATTCAAAGCTTTTAAGCACGAATGATGTTTCTTTGTTGTCTTGAAGTGTGACTTCAATTTGTGTGTTTTTTGTTAAGTTTACAATCACTGGGCTGTGATTGCTTGGTTAGGAAGTAAGTAGGCTCTTATACCTAGGTGGTCTCTTGGGTAGAAGTCTAGAAGGGTAGAGATTAAGTGATAAGACGAAGAACAGGGGCTGTTGAGTCTTAGAATTAATTTTACTTAGTAGATTTCCTTCCTGGATTGGTATCCCCCAGAGTAGGTGAAGTTTGCACCGAACTGGGTTAACAAATTCATTGTGTTCTTTATCTTTCTGCACTTTATTTTCTGCTTCTGATTTGTTAGTTGTCATACTCTGTTTTTAGTTCAGAACCAGGTCCTGCCTGAAATTTCAATGACCTTCAGCCACCACCAATAAGAAGGCAACCAGGCAGACCAAAGAAGAAAAGACACAAAGAGGCAGGTGAATTATTGAAGGATGAGGGTCAAATGAGGAGGGCTAGGTGGGGTATGAAATGTAGCAAATGCAAGCAAAGTGGGCATAATAAGTCCACTTGCAAACTTCCACCACCTCCTCCACCACCTCCAGCTGAAGGGTCATCAGTGCAGCCAACAACTCAAAGTCAACAACCTCCAGCTGAAGGGTCATCAGTGCAGCCAACAACACAAGGTCCCATTCAGTCTGCAACACAAGGTCCCAACCAGTCTGCAACACAACCAGAAGTGCCCATTCAAAGGAAAAGGAAGCAAAAAGAGAAAGTTTCTGCATCACAACCAGAAGGAGTAAATGGCAAGAAAAAGAAAGTGTCTGCTAGAGTTGAGGGTGCAATTTCAACTCAGCATTAGTTTACCTTAGTTTGGTTTTTTTTTTTTTGCTGTAATGCCTAAGTGCTGATACCTATGCATAATCATATTTTGATGTAATGCCTAAGTGCAAGCTACCTTTAATGGTTATTTTGATGTAATGCCTCAGTATAATTTCGATTCAATTTGATGTAATGCCTAAGTGCAAAATTACAGAATTTAGGCATTACTTGTTTACCTCTACCTGTTTACTTCTAATGGTCATTTTTTTAACCAGAAGTTCAAAACAGAATTTACTTCTGCTATATACTTCTGCTTCAAAACATTATTCATTCTAATTCAAAACAGAGTCTGAACCAGAGTCTGAACCAGACTCTAAACCAGAGTCTGAGGTTGGTTCTGAACCAGAGTCCGAGGTTGGTTCTGCTTCTGACTATGCTCTCATTAGATAACTTGCAGAATTCATTCAAAACAAAATTCATTCAAATTCAAAACAGAATTTACATTGCAGAATTACAAATTTTGCAAATTCAAAATAGGAACATTGCAGAGTCTGAACCAGAGTCTGAGGTTGGTTCTGAACCAGAGTCTGAGGTTGGTTCTGCTTCTGACTATGTTCTCATTAGATAACTTGCAGAATTCATTAAAAACAGAATTCATTCAAATTCAAAACAGAATTTACATTGCAGAATTACAAATTTTGCAAATTCAAAATAGGAACATTGCAGAGTCTGAACTAGAGTCTGAGGTTGGTTCTGAACCAGAGTTTGCACCAGAGTCTGAGGTTGGTTCTGCTTCTGACTATGCTTTCCTTAGATAACTTGCCGAATTCATTCAAAACAGAATTCATTCAAATTCAAAACAAAATTTACATTGCAGAATTACAAATTTTGCAAATTCAAAATAGGAACATTGCCGAGTCTGAACCAGAGTCTGAGGTTGGTTCTGAACCAGAGTCTGAACCAGAGTCTGAGGTTGGTTCTGAACCAGAGTCTGCACCAGAGTCTGAGGTTGGTTCTGCTTCTGACTATGCTCTCATTAGGTAACTTGCAGAATTCATTCAAAACAAAATTCATTCAAATTCAAAACAGAATTTACATTGCAGAATTACAAATTTTGCAAATTCAAAATAGGAAAATTCAAATTCATTCAAAAAAGAATTGCTATAACAACATTCATTCAAAATAGGCATTACAAATTCATTCATTCATAGCATTAAACAACATCATCTATTCATAGGAACCATTACAATCATCAATTCATTCATTAAACAACATCATCTACACTATTACAATCAAACTATTTCAAATACATAGGACTCCATGTGGCACTAATCTTGCATAGTAGTATTGTCCCTAACACCAGGCAAACCCCAAAACATGCTAAACCGAAAATCATGGATTTCTTCAACCAGGACCTTGTTTTCTCCAATTCAGACTTCAACTTAAGATTTTTCTTCTGCAGCTTTACAATCAACAAATCTCTGTCATCATTAACCTCTTCGTCAATTAACTTAAAAAAAACTACAACCTTTATCCAAGTTATTCTTGTAGTTTTTGCACCCCCAAAATCTTTTTCCACGGTTTGGATTTGTAATATCAGTTACAGTACGAATTATTGTTTCCTCTCCACACCTACATTCTGTGTCTGTTCTTCTCCTCATATGTGAACCCACTGACCCAACTGATTGACCCATTTGCTTTGACATGACTCAGATTCGAATTTTGCATAAAAAGAAGGAATTCTGCAGAGATTCGAATCGAGGAAGATGAAGATGAAGAAGAACGAATCTACGAAGAGGAAAAACGATTTGAAGTAGATGGATTCGATTGAATGGAATTGGTAGGATGAAGAGGAGAAGGGATTTTGCAGAGAGAGAGATATAAGAGCCAGGTTGAAGAAGAGGAAACCCTAATTCTGAGTTTCTAAAAAAACATTCCTTTTTATACTAGCCACGTAGGATTGGCCACGTGGGCACAGACTAACGGCAGTTTTAATGTTTTGACAGAAGGGATTTATTTGACAAACGGAGGGAAAACTAAGGGACTGAAACATGGAGATTATTACTTATGGGACCAATTTGAAAACTAGAAATTAATTAAGGGACTAAATGACCTATTAAGCCTAAAATAAACTCTAAAGAAAAAAAGAAAGTTACGACATTAAAAAATGACAACACTAAACTCAGTTACATCTCTTTTACGACTAAGATTGCTACCCACCATTTCCTTACAATAGAGCTGAACATGTCCCGAACATTAGGGGTGTGCAAAATATTCAGTTAACTGAACCAAACTACTAACTGAACTGCACTGAACCATATTTTAACTGAACCACTTCATACGGTTTTGAACTGAACCACTTTTTACAAACCAATTTAAATTCAGTTTAAAACTAGTTCAAAACCGGTTTATATATATGAATTGATTTTTTCACAAATCTCAATCATCTTCACCCAATTATTCACTGTTTTTATAATTTAGGAAATTAACTTCATGAATCATGATATCATCGAATTTTCAATTTCTTCTTACTATAACTATAATTGACATAAACTAAAGCAAAATAACTAAAAAGGAAAAAAAGCCACATTAATTTGCTTTTTCCGTAATTTATGGATAATGAATTACTATATTAGGAATCAAATTAATATATCCTCAATTACACAGATTAATTAAAGTATCAATTACATTTTCAGTTGATAACAAAGTTGAAAGCTAACAAAGTAAAAAATTCAAATCCAAAATTCTTATGAATGAATTAATCACTTTTTGGAATTCAATGCAGATGAAGATGAAGGTGCTAACCTCGTTGAGCTGCAGTTGCAACAGAAGAAGCAAACTAGAGGAAGAACATTCGAAGCAGAAGAAATCGAAGCATTGTAGAGAGAGAGAGAGAGATAATTGCTTCTTCTTTCTCTCACATCATTGCTTTTTCTAGAGAGAGAAAGATAATTGCTTGAACGTGTTTGCAGCACTGGTAAGTAAAAAAAAAAGATAATTGCTTTTTCTCTCACATCATTGCTTTTTTTTTTTGACAAATTTGTATCTTGGTTTGATCTCAAAACTATGTCCGTAAAAAAACAAAAAAAGTCTGTAGAAAACCGGTTTAAAAGTGGTTCAAGTCTGCAGAAATCCGGTTCAGTACGAAAACCGGTTCAAAACCGGTTAAAAATAAGTAAACCGGTTTAAAACTATAAACCGGTTCTAAACTGGATTGAAACTGTTTTTAAGAATTAACCAGTTTTTATTGAAATGGATTTTATGAACTGAACCAAACCATTTATATGGTTCAGTTCAGTGCAGTTCATGAACCATGAACACCCCTACCGGACATGTTCATACCACAAGGTTTCAAACTCATTGCAAAACCACTATAGAGCCCTTAGCTGCATAACATTGCCAGGGCGAGACAAAAATTTAAAAACGAATACTAAAAGTTATGTTTTCCATGTTGAATATCTTTTATAATACATCAACTCCTACTTCTATGCACATGGTAAATTTTTTGGTCAAAGGACATAAACGATATGATACAAAAAATCCTGAGAAGTGCATGAATATAAGAAAGTATTATACTGCGATCTACTTAACTCCCAACAAAACAAATGTATTAACGGATAGAGACCACCATGACAGTGTTCAAAGACCAAGTTTGCCACAACATTGGGGATTGAGCTGAACATGTTACAGCTGAACTTGACCCTCGCTGCATTGCCTCTTGAAATTCAAGGCCTCGTCTACCAGAAACTCACTGTAGAAACAACTCATACTAATTAGCCCAACAATTCTGGGACGAGGAAAGGAGAGATTAAGCATAATGACAAAAAAAATCAAGCAACTAATACATAACACTCACAAAATTCGTTCAGCCATCAGTGATGGTTCCCATCTCGGGCTCCATGGATAATCAGACATAGGACGTGACTTGATAGGTGCCATTTGTGCATTAAAATGCTGCAAAATAACATGTAAAGAACCTCACTGGTAACATTACTGGGAAATAAATTCAACCTCAGTTATCACCGACTAAAACTTTAAAAAACATCTATTGTCAAAAAATACAGAACCTCCCAATATGATGGGAGGATAGGTAAGATGTTGGAACCCAAAAGCCTGGGTATATGGTCGGCTACAGAACAGTAAGGTAATAACTAGTATTATACATCATGATAAACTCAGATATTTAAATTTGTTTCCACAATCCTGCTTCAAAGATCATCCTATGTTAAAGTATAGAAAGAAACACAGACAAATTAGAAATGTATTTCCTTAATTTGGTAAATAATACATGGGAGGTATTTATAGAATACAATGGACAGAGAAATTAATCTCCCTATAAATGCAATTAATCTCTATAAATGCTAATTCTAAAATATGATAAATACATACAAAGACAGCTAATAGTCAACTAATTATTATTATTTACATCCTGTAAGAGACAGTTAAAGGTCAACTACTCTTCATCTGTCAACACTCCCCCTCAAGCTGGCATGAATATGTCATTCATTGCAAGCTTGCTCACCATGTCATCGAACTGTCTCTTTGGAAGACTCTTTGTGAGAACATCTGCTACTTGACTTGTGGTAGGTACATAGGACATACAAATCTCACCACCATCAATTTTTTCTTTAATGAAGTGTTTGTCCACTTCAACATGTTTCGTTCTATCGTGTAGGACAGGATTATGGGCAATGGAAATAGCTGCCTTATTATCACAATAAACTTTGATTGGTGTTGGACCAGATATCTTCAATTCCTCCATGAATTTTTTAATCCATAATACTTCACAAAACCCATGGGCCACAGAGCGGAATTCAGCCTCTGCACTGCTCCTAGCTACAACATTTTGTTTTTTGCTTCTCCATGTAACTAAGTTTCCACCTACAAAGGTACAATACCCAGAAGTAGACCTCCTATCATTGATATTACCTGCCCAGTCAGCATCCGTGTAAGCTTCAACCTGTATATGCCCTCTGTTTTTGAACATCAACCCCTTTCCTGGAGTTCCTTTCAAATATCTCAATATTCTAAAAATAGCTTCAAAGTGAGCAGGCCCTGGTGCATGCATAAACTGACTTATCACACTTACTGCAAAGGCTATATCAGGCCTTGTATGTGATAAATAAATTAGTCTACCAGCCAATCGTTGATAGCGTTCTCTATCTACCACTTCATCTTCAGATGCTGTCTTTAGTTTTACATTGGGATCCATTGGTGTTTCTGCTGCCTTGCACCCTGTCATCCCTGTTTCCGTGAGTAAATCAAGTATATATTTGCGCTGGTTGAGAAAAATTCCTTCTTTAGACCTGGCAAACTCCATTCCGAGGAAATACTTTAATCTTCCAAGATCCTTGATATCAAATTCAGCTTCAAGTCTTCTTTTTAGATCACTGATTTCTTCAACATCATCTCCTGTCATGATAATGTCGTCAACATATACTATTAAGATAGCAATTTTACCTTCACGTGAGTGTTTAAAAAACATAGTGTGATCTGCTTGACTTTGAGTGAAGCCATTTTTCTTAACAACACTTCCAAATCTCTCAAACCAGGCCCTTGGTGATTGTTTTAATCCATACAAGGATTTTCTCAATCTGCAAACTTTATCTCTTCCAAGCTTATCTTCAAATCCTGGGGGTAAAACCATATATACTTCTTCATGTAATTCTCCATTCAAGAAGGCGTTTTTAACATCATATTGGTGTAGTGTCCAGTTGAAATTTACTGCAAGAGAGAGAAGAATTCTGATGGAATTGATCTTAGCAACCGGGGCAAAGGTCTCCTGGTAATCTATACCATGAGTTTGAGTGAATCCTTTTGCTACTAATCTTGCTTTGTATCTTTCCACACCTCCATCAGCATTGCACTTCACTGTAAAGACCCACTTACATCCTACTGCCTTTTTGTCTTGAGGTAGATCAGTGATACACCAAGTGTCATTTTTGTTCAAAGCATCCATCTCTTCTTTCACTGCTAATTTCCAATTCGGATCACCTAATGCTTCATGAATAGTTCTGGGCACAAACAAATTAGAAATCCTAGACACATATGCTTTGTGAGTGTGTGATAACTTGTCATATGACAAGTAATTAGACATAGGATATTTGGTGCATGTACGAGAATGTTTTCTTTCAGCAATAGGGATATTGAGATCAGGAATATTTTTTCTCACCGAAATTGGAAGATCAATATCAGGAAAAAACAAATCAGGTAAATCATTGGATGAGTGAGATGAATTACCGGATGAAGAAGAAGAAGATGGATTATCCGTAGGACCTTCACAAGGTAAATCAGATTGGATTTCTGCTGGAGAGACAATTGGCCCTGTAGTATCTTTGTGAAACTTTTTTCGGACATACACCATAAGTTCAGGATTATGATCCTTAATTAGTGTTTCTCCCCCTGTTTCAGATACGGTATTATCTGACAATTCAAGCATTTTAGGTTCCATTGTCTTAGCAATTGGATGATTTGTAATCACAATATCATCTAGAGCTGGTAAAGTTTCCCAAAAATTATCTTCTTTATTACTACATTGACTCTCCCCCTGAAGAGAATTTGTATCAAAAAAAGGTTGGTTTTCAACAAAGTGGACATCCATACTTTCAAAAAATTTCTTTGAAACTGGGTTAAAACATTTGTAACCCTTTTTATTTGAAGCATAGCCGAGAAAAACACATTTTTCAGCTTTAGGGTCCAATTTAGAACGGAAAATATTTGGGATGTAGACATAACAAAGACAACCAAACACTTTTAGGGGGAGATCTGTAATGATTCGAGATGTGGGAAAATAATTTTGTAAAATTTGCACAGGAGTCTCATATTTTAAAACCCGTGATGGCATTCGATTAATGAGGTGACAAGCAGTTAATAAAGCATTACCCCAAAGATATTTAGGTACATTCATAGAAAACATAATAGCTCTAGTAACTTCAAGGAGATGTCTATTTTTTCTTTCAGCAATGCCATTTTGTTGTGGAGTATCACGACAAGTGGATTGATGAATTATCCCCTTAGCTACTAGGAATGTACTCAAATATTTATTGAAATATTCAGTGCCATTGTCAGACCTTAGAATGCCAATTTTGGTTTGAAATTGGTTTTCAATCATTTGAAAAAAATCTTTGAACCTTTGTTCCACTTCTGATTTTTTTTCCATGAGATAAACCCAACACACCCGTGTATGATCATCAATAAATGTCACAAACCATTTTTTTCCAGACAAAGTTTTAATTTTGGAAGGGCCCCAAACATCACTATGAATTAAATAAAAAGGTTGGGAAGCAGAATAAGCTTTTGAAGTAAAAGACACACGATGATCTTTAGCTAAGTGACAAGCTTCACAATTAAATTGTGAGGAATTTATTTCTTTGGAAAATTCAGGAAACAAATACTTAAGATAAGGAAAACTAGGATGGCCTAATCTTTTATGCCATAACATAACCTGATCTGAAACAGGAGGTGAACTTGTACTGTTTAAACCAAAAATTGTTTGTTTTTCAAGAGGAGTTTCATCAAAGTAGTACAAGCCATTCATCTCTCTAGCAGTTCCAATCATCTTCCCCGAGTTCTGGTCCTGAAAAACACAAAGTGAGGAACGAAAAAGGACAGAACAATTAGTATCCTTAGACAATTTATGAACCGACAGAAGATTGCAAGCAAATTTAGGAACATGTAAAACAGATTGCAAAGTAATTTTCTCTGAAATTTTTATGCTGCCTTTGCCTGCAATACTGGAATAACTACCATCAGCTATCCTAACTTTTTCAGACCCAGAACTAGGAAAATAGGAACTGAATAAATGAGAGCAATTAGTCATATGTTCAGATGCCCCTGAATCTATTATCCAAGGGTTGGAGTGGTTTTGGACAGATAGTGCCCAAGAATCCTTACCTGTTTGTGCCACAGTTCCAACAGGAGCATTAGGGGATGAATTGAACTTTAGAAGTTTAAGAAGGTGATCCATCTGCTCCTTAGTAAATGGAGACGAGGCAACCTCATTCGCTGTAGGCATAGGTCTGTCACCAAACTTACCAGCCTTGCCATTGTTTGGCCTACCATGTAGCTTGAAACAAGTTTCCCGAGTGTGACGATTGCGACCACAGTAGTCACAAACTAAATGGGTCTTGTCACCACCTCGTGGATTAGGGAAAGATTTGCGATTGACTTGAGGAACGGCCAATGCAGATCCTTCGACTAGTGGCGGGACAGCGGCTGTCTTTTTTCCGAGCATCAACTGCCTTCGACTCTCTTCGCGACGCACTTCCGCAAAGACCTCAGCAATTGGAGGGATAGGATTCCTACCAAGAATTCGACCACGAACCTCATCAAACTCAATATTTAAACCTGCAAGAAACTTGAAGACACGGCTAACATCCACCATCTTCTTGTAGTGCTTGCAGTCCTCAGGTGACTTCCACTCATATTCATTAAAGAGATCCAGATCTTGCCAAATACGTTTGAGACAATTGAAGTATTTGGTGACCGAATCTTCAGCTTGACGAATTTCTCCAAGCTGGAGAGTTAATTCGTAAATTTGGGATTGGTTTTCCAAATCAGAGTACATTTGAGAGACACTCTCCCAAAGCTCTTTTGCAGTAGCATAACAGAGATAGTTTGCACCTATCTCTTCAGTCATGGAATTGACTAACCATGTCATGACCATGGAATTTTCTGCATCCCATGTATCATAATCTGCGCCTTCCTTGTCTGGTTGTTTCTTGTCTCCAGTAATATAGCCAATCTTTCCTCTCCCCCTGAGATACAACCGAACAGACTGTGACCAACGAAAGTAATTAGCACCGTTCAGCCGAATTGTTGTGATCTGAACAGGGTGGTTTTCATGGTATGTCCTGACAGGTTGAGATGATTCAGGTTTGGGTGAAGAATGTTTGGGTGAATGCTGGGTCTCAGTATCAGACACGGAATCAGACATTATGTGGGATGGAAAAAGAAAAAAAAACGGAAGCAAAAGAAAACCCTATGGATTTCTTCCTGCAACTGATACCATATAGAAAGAAACACAGACAAATTAGAAATGTATTTCCTTAATTTGGTAAATAATACATGGGAGGTATTTATAGAATACAATGGACAGAGAAATTAATCTCCCTATAAATGCAATTAATCTCTATAAATGCTAATTCTAAAATATGATAAATACATACAAAGACAGCTAATAGTCAACTAATTATTATTATTTACATCCTGTAAGAGACAGTTAAAGGTCAACTACTCTTCATCTGTCAACATAAAGGAACATTTACATTTCAACAATTTGAAGTAAAATACTTTTGACGAAAGAGAGCTCCATAGTTTCTAATTCTACATCACATGGATACTTTCAAGCTTTAGCTAGAATCTAAACATGGATTGTAATCCAACTAAACATATCAGTATACATCAACAATTACCGAGCACATAAATCTGAAGAGCATTAATCTCTTTCTCACTGTCTCCAACAAAAGATTATATATAATATAAAAAAGTAAACCATACTATACTTATGTACACTAACTACATGATTGAAAGAATTCACTCGTAGACAATTGGCTTTTGCAACAAAATCAGTAAATTCCACTATAAAGAACTTATTTATTTGCTGCCTATATTGCTAGAGTAAATAATGCTCGATCTAAAATTTTTAAAGAAATATTTGTCAGAAAATGGGAGCAAATAAAACCTGAGAACTTTGAAGCATAATTGCTGGCTGTTGCTTTGGAAACTGAGTTGGAATAACGAAGTGTACCTAAATAAACAAAATTGTCAGAACTTTGGTCAACTGCATGGATCTGACAAATAAATAATAGAACCTATGAAATAAAGAAAAATGTCCATACAACATATCAGCGTCAGCCTTGGAACATGAACTACTTGGAAGTTGGAAGATTAAATTCAAGTATTTAATATGTCAGTAGTCAGTATCACTTGTATGGAAGACAAACCCAGAAACACTGATTATAGTTATATAATTTGGCATAAATGATACTCACACGAGGTTAAGAGCAATTACGCTTAGTTTCACTCATTTCGGCAAATTCTAAAAATAGCAATCCCTCCTAGTAGGGTATATCGGAAAGCAAAGAGTAAAGCGCAATTGCAAATTTCAAACAGACATACTACCTCTATCCTTCTCTCCCTGGTGAATTTTTCAATGTCCTACGAGTAGGCCAGCCTCTCATTTCACAGGTAATCTATGATTGTGATAGCTACAATACTACTATCCTATCTAGTGCAGTGCACCACGCTACTGTCTTTTTAAAAAAATTATATATTGACCATGACAAGAAAAATAAAAAAAATAAAAATGACGAGATATTATTACTTATTACTGTCCTAGCATTCTATTTCTTCTCCCTAACAGATATGTAATTGCTGTTCCAACTTCCAACACTGTGATAGTCCAAGACATCATCAGATCCGTAGAAAAACCAAAAAATAATTAATCAATTTTGACTTCTAATGCTATAGCCCAAAGTCAGAATGTGCGGGTCAAAGGTTGGACCATTCAGAAAATAAGCCTAAGATATGGCTTGTGTACTCTAGGAGAAACAACAAAATAAATAGTCAGATTTATTATTCTGAAAGCTATGCAGTGGAACAGTTATTTACTAATTATTTTTATTTTAATTGTATAATAGGGCAGTTCTATGTTAGAGTTGTTATTTAGCCACTACTTGTGTGTGAGCTAGTTATTAAGGGGTTTTTGGACAGCACCTATGAGGCATACGGGATTTCTTTTTGTGTAAGGTTCGGAAGTGTTTTGGCTCAAAGGCTGGCAGGGAAGTTAATCTACCAGGTTTGTGTATTGTGTACTTGTTGAATTCAATAAAGTTTTTTTCTTAAACACTATCATCCTACATGAATACTGCAAAAAACTATTGTATAATAGCAAGAAACTAAAGATAAGTAAATTGATCACATTGGAGACAATGTGGGCAGCAGCAGATTGTTTGTGGACTGTATCAAATGTGTGTGGGTATGGCTGCAACGGCTGTGTGGGGATTTACAACACCAGCTAATAGGAACTAGTTCAGAATCAAAAAGCAATAAAAACGAAATTGGAAATACTTACCTTAGAACTAAATCAGAAAGACTGCTAAACCAAAAAGAAAGAGGTTTCAACAAGAATTACAGAGAAAGCCTCTCCCTATTCCAGGAAACATATTCCTGCTCCTACTACCCTTATCTTACCGAAATAATTCTCCCTCACCTTCGCTCTTTTATTATGTAACATTTATCCTTCCCCTGACCAACATGGGTGGCTCCTAACGAACTTACAGCAACAGAACAAGAACTAACTCAGAGGCTCTACTCAGTGATGGATCCAAAAATTTCAACTAATGGGGGGAAGATTACATTAAAAATTATAAACGCGTATATACACAATTAAAGACGCTTTAACATCCACAACTTTTAAATGCTCTCTATGTGTTTTCATATTTGACAATTATAGGATTTTTTAATTTCCAATACTGTAAAATATATCTCTATTTACTACTCCCTCCGTCTCAAATATAAACAAAAATTGGTCAAACAAAGTGGATGTATTTGATTCAAATTTTGACTAGAAAATCATTCAAAAACTCATAATTCACAAGGTTACACATTATTTTTCACAAAATTCATAAAGAGAAACTCCTTTTATGGTCTGAATTTACATTTAGTGCGGGCAAGATGTTATTTTAAGAGGGGACAATAATTAAAATATCTAACACCTAACAAATGAAATTTCAAAAACAGTGGGAGCATGTGCCCCCATTTAACAAGGAGTGGATCCGTCTCTGCTCTACTCCTCTATTACGCCTAGCATGCACCTTCGATATCAAGGGCTTGCTAACAGATGCCAGCTGTTGAACGAGAGATAACAGAGGCATGTGATGTTGAAACTGTGTGTTTCAACTAGACAACATAATCCATTTTATTTAGGCTTAATGAAATAGTTACAAAATAAACATAGGAGATTTTATTTTACTGTTTACATGATGTAGTATGCCTATACAGGAATTGCATAGATCCTAAACTTATTTTCAATACCAACAGTATAGTTCTGCCTTAACATAGTCACATATTACCTATGTCTTAAACTGGCAGAACTTACCACACAAGTTATATGGTCAACTCCATCATCCATGGGAAAAACATTATGATTAACTTCCTAAAGCAAGCTTATGTCACAATAAATGCACAGATGTCATGTACCAAGTAATGAGTGTCATATATTACCAGAAATGTAAGAACTCCAGAAGCAGACAGAAAAGTTGCCTTTCTGCAAAAGACCTAGAAACAGATAAATCATTAATTAGCGATTAAAATGAAAACAAAGCAATTGTAGCAATTTGAGAATAAGTGTCACGGGCACATACAGGATCAGCTTCAACAGGCCTTCCTAACTCACCAGCCAACGCTTCAATGAATTGCCTTCTAACATCAATTAACGAAACGGCCTCAAGGACCTACGTTCAAAGTATAGTTATATTAATTTTAACAAAAAATAAATAATAATGTTCTTGAAGCACTAGAAAGTGAATATTGAATTAATAGATAACACAGTAAAGATAATTCCACCTAACCTGTTTCTCAAGATATTCTTCTAGATTTGGAAGATATTCTGCCAAGCACCTTTGCATAAAAGATCAACAACAAAATCAGACACGCTTTTAAAAACTATCTCAACCATGTATATGAATTTATTTGGGACAAATAGAATAATCAAAAATTGAAAAACTTACATCCCATTCAACCAAGGAGGCAGCTTGACATCATCAATGGAATATAGGGCTTTCAACTCGGAAGAAGATACCAACTTCAGGCGAGGAGCTGAAGGTGCAGACATATATTTTCTCCCAACAGGATATACAACCTAGGTTTAACATATCATAAATAATTTGTTTGAAAGAAAGTTAAAAAATTCAAAAGAATCTTAAAGAGAAAAGAAAACAACTTGTAAGTATATCTTCTGCGATTGTCTCCACGGACAGCCAGACACCATCTTGTTTATGTTCATGTTCAGTAGGGGCACCGCAAATTTAACCTCCTCTGACTACACTAAAATGTAACATAGAAGAAGTCAAGAAAATTGTTCAAAGGCTACATTAATTTGCCCACCATCCATGAGTAGATCATAGAAATATTCAAAAGAATTTCTGAAGAAATACCTTGTCAGCAAAAGAACAAATATGCATTTCTAGTCCCTGCAGCAAAGTTAGATCCAAAATTCAGACACGTGCTTTCCTATCCAATCCACAGCACAGGCGGAAGGGCACACAATAGACATGCTAATTCACAGTCAGACATGCTTTTTAAACACTTTCATTTCTTCAACAAAATTTGCCACTAGTTTTGTGAAATATTACATACGTTTTGTTATTTTCTTCCAAACCCGAGTATGTTGTATTCAAGAGTAATAATTACTATATTTAATACAACGATCCACAGTAGGCACATGTCAAACTCACGTTAATTAGTTTCATGCTCAACCGCTTTTTCATTACTTCAATGAAATTTGAAAATGATTTAGTGATTTTTCCCAAGTAAACTCGGCCAGTTGAGAAGTATATCAATGAGTTGATTGTTGAAAATAAAGTTTAAAAAAGAAATTACCTCCCTGGAAACAATAGTACTGACTTCGAATTTCAACCGATCATCGTCAACTTCTCCGACACGCTTCGCTTGATACAACACATACTGATCCCTATCAAAACAGCAAAACAAAATCACCATTACCATATATGTATTCATTAACCGAAACGACAAAACGCCTATTTAGATTGGTTAATTTGAGCTTATGGAAACAGTTTATGACATGTCCATAAGCTGTTTTCAGGTTACTTCATAAACTCTCCAAGATAGTTAACAAAAAACAATTTATAGCTTACGTATATGAAATCAGCTTAACTTCAATCCTTGTTTGTATAAATAGTTTAATTTAATATAAAAACTTATAACGCTTGCGTAGAAGACTTACTGACATGTCATAAACTATTTCTATAGACAATCTGAAACAACAATCTGACAGGTGCTTATATCATAAGATTAGCCTAAATAAGTCAATCCAAAAATAGATCCTTGTATGGTAATTGCTTCTGCTATAAGCAGTTAATTAAGTTGTTTATCCAAACAGTACAAAAAAGTGAAATTACCTCAAGAATTGAATAAAATTCAAAAGACACTTTGGGTCTTTGTAATTCCAATCAGATAACAAAGAGTTATTAGGTTGAACAGAAGGTGGCGACATATGAAAGGGATGAAAATGTTCATCTTGGGGTCCGAAAATAACATCAGGTGCAGTATTAGGAGATTCCGCGTCGAATATAATATCCCCTAAAACAAACAGATTAATTAATTGGAAAGAAATAGATGATGATGATGATGATGATAGAGAGATGCATACATTTGATGAAGTCTAAGCAATAAGGAATGAGAAGTGTGAATCGATCGATTAATCCGGAATTGTATTTATCGCTAGACCACATTTGGTCAATCTGCGTAAAAAGAAAAAACCATGTTAGGTGAATGATGGAGAGAATGAAAGAGAGTGGTGAGTGATTGCCTTGAGGGTGAGACGGGAGTGAGAGAGGAGGTGACTCAGTTGTGCGCCGATGAATGGTGGCACGTTGTCGGTTCCTGCGCCCATCGAATCCAATCCGATTCTGTTATCCTCTTCTTTCTCACTTCTTTCAATTCTCTTCTCACAAATCAAGCCAGTTTTGTTAAATGCTCTCCCAGTCCCAGCTCACAAATCATCCATTTTATGAGATTTCTAACCTATGCAATAAAGTGCAATAAATATATCACTTTTTTCAACATAAATTATTATTAATTGTTGTTATCTTGAAAAATGAAAAAAAAAAAAATATATTACTTCCGTACTTAAATATAGATTCTTTTGAAAAAAAAAAATTGTCTCTTCTTATACGACTGTTTGATATTTTCAAGTACATTGTTTAATTTTTTACCAACACACCCCGATTTATTTTATATCTTTTTCTTCAATTAGCATTAAATATTACATTGAAAACATACACTAATCATCTCTCTTAAAGGATAAAATTGTAAAAATAATAGCAATTACAAACAAATTTATTACCACTTTAATTTTCTTAATTTTCATTTTTTTTAAAGGGCCTATAAAAACAGTTTATTTATTTTATCTTGTGAAAAACTAAATAATCATCTCTTAAATACAACTCAATATAGTTAAGCTTTTTTCTTTAACATTATTTTTTCCTTCAACATTAATTTTTTTTCAAGGATATGGCAAGTGGACTAAACTCATCCATTTGTTATGATATGGTAGCTGTACATATACTTTCTTTGAATTTCTTTCACGGTTTTTCTCATATGTTTTCAATTGCTTTCACTTTTTTCTCAATTAACTTCTATCGTAAGTGAAGTAGATATAATAGTCATAAGAAATGGGGTTTGAATTGTGACATTTTTTAAATTTTAATATTGTACTTAAAAATACTTCTCAAGTTGTTACTTGGAAGTTAAGACAGACTTCAGAACGTTCTGAAGTGTCAGTGTAAAATAAAATATTGAAGATAAATAATGTGTGTGTAAAGTGTATGCAGTAAATAAATAGTATATGGATAGAGAAGAAGAACACACATAATTTATAGCGGTTCACCCAATGTGGGCTAGTCCACTCCTCACAATCTTGTGAGAGTTTCCACTATGAAGCTTGAGATAACCTCTCAAATACTGCGCCGTACAATCTTGCTCTCTTGGAACAAATACAACTTGTATTCTCTAAGCCTCAGCAGGCTCTCAACTTTCTGTGCTAAGTCACACCATACCTTACACTTTTGTACTCAACATAGACTTTAATACCCTTAAAACTAGATGAGATGTTCTCTTTACAATTAATTGGATGTTTGAAAAAATGAGGACAAGAAGAAGAGACGAAGAAGATTATCTTTGAAAAGATAAGAGAGAATTGATTCACACTCCTGAAGATTTTAATAATCTTTAGAGTTGATTTGTGAAATCAATTTTTCTATGAAGCTTTAAACTCTTTTAATAAGATGTTTAATTATGCTTTTAAGCTGTGTATTTTCAAAGTATGCCTTCTGCTCCTTTTATAGAGTTTCTTGACCTCTTGTAGTTGTTAGGACGTGTCCAATGGTCTTGTGCCACGTGTCCTAGTGACTTAGCAACTTTCTTCAATAAATCTTAGAATGTATAGCCTTCAGCAATCAACATAAATTAGATTCCAATCTTCTGCACATGATTTGTTTCTGAATTATGAATGATCCAATAAACAAGCAAATAAACCAGCATTGTATCTTTACAAAGATTCTGCAGAAAAATACGTGCTTCATAAAACTGAACCAAATCTTCAATAAATCTTCTCCAAATCAACCAGCATTCTAGAAGCAATATGCGTGGATATATCCTTGATAAATCTCGCCAAGATTCGCGCAGAAATAACTTGAAAATATGCAGCTTCTGATGAAGTCAACAAAAGTCAACGCGGGCTTCAGACTCACATTTCAGCTTCTGAAGCGCTACAGTGCGTCTGAAGGTGTATTCAGCTTCTGAAGGGCAAATCAGCTTCTGAACAGCTTCAAATCTAAAAACTTGCAACTGAAGACTTGATATAAACACTGAGAGGCTTCTATTCAACACATTGGATTTGCCAAAACATGCAGCCAACTCCAAAATACTCAACAATCTCCCCCTTTGGCAAATTTTTGGCTAAAAACCAATGTTCACACAATCAAGTTCTTCAATCTCCCATAAAATTAACTCAGCAATGAAGAACTCCACAATAAAATAACATATCAAAGAGATAGGCAGCGTACAAAACACTCTCTGAGCTATGTTAAACCTCAGCTTCAGCTTCTGAACTTCCTGAAGCACACATAATAACTTCTGAACAAACTCAGCACCACTTCAGGATAATTAAACAACATAGAATACTCCCCATGAAGCTTCACAAACAAAACAATCACATGTACAACCACTCCAACAACTGAACTCTCCCCCTGCAACTCATAAAACTCCCCCTTACTTCTAAACTATATATGAAAATGATAAACCAGCTTCTGAAACTTCTGAAACACCACACTCAGGAATTTAAAACAAATGCACTCCCCTTGAGACACACATTCTAAACAGCTCATGTCTGAATACATTCTGAACACCAACACAGATTTTTCTCCCCCTTTTTAGCCACAAAATTATGACAAAACACATGCATCACATAGGGATTGAAAACTGCACAAACATCATCACAATCTGTCCCAGTTTCACATTCAGACTCAGGATCAGAATCACACTTAGTATTAGCACAACTGGCAGGTACTCCTCTATCTTCCTCACATCCAGTTTGCTTTAATTGCTATAAGTCCTTATGCTGACAAACATTTGAAGAATCACAACCAAAAACATTCCTCCCAGCAATTTGTTTCCCAAAATCAGCCACTCTTTTCTGAACACAAGTCCTAGCATCTTCAGACTTACAAGAAAATAGAACCTTCTGATCAGGAACATGAACTTTGCTCCAGACTTTGGATGGTTCAGCACCAGAAATCTTCTGTGCTACAGGAATTAGCCTGCTGTCATCAGCAACAGCCTTTCCTTTTCCTTTGTTCAGATTCTGAGCAATACCTTCACACTTTGGTTTCCAAACTTTCTTGATTTTGCTCTTGTTCACAGCTGGTTCAACTTTTCTGTGTTGCAAATGTTTGGGATAACCATGCAATTTGTAACAAAAAGGTTTAATGTGACCCTTCTTACCACAATGATGACAAACCCAAGTTTGATTTCTTCTTTTGTTTCTGAAAAAATTTCTGGGGTTGCATCTGAGCATGCTTCTGAGGCAGCATCTGAACTTGCTTCTGAGGTCTCATATGAGTTTGCTTTTGACCTTGCATCTGTGCTTGTCTCTGAGGTCTCATCTTTGATGTTCCAACCATAGAATCATGAGTCTGAGTAGCAGGAACAAATTCTTTAACTGGATTTTTCTGCTTGAGCTTCAGACTCTGATCAACAAAACCTAACCCAGTTTTTCCTTGCTTCTGAACATCCAGAATCTCCTCCAACTTATCAGTAGCAGAGTTCATCATCCTAACTTGCTTCTTCATCTGATCAAGTTGGGAATTCAAATGTGCTACTTCATCATTAAGATCAGCAATCTGTCCTAAATGAGCATTCTTCTCAGACTGCAGCTGACACACAGTTTCCTTCTCAATTTCTAATAACTTGCACAACTCTTGATTTCTGAGATATAACTCTTCATAAGAAACAGCTGGTTCCTCAAAAATCAATTCTTCATCACAGACTTCAGATTCTGATGAAGTTTCAGTTACTGATGAAGTTTCAGACTCTGAATAGACTACAGATTTTGAACAAGCTTCTGAAACCATAAGAGCAGCAACATGTTTAGCTGACTTACTCTCAACTTCACCTTCTGAGCTATCCTCATCAGACCAAGCTACACCTAGGCTTTTCTTCTGCTTCTTGAGAAAAGTAGGACATTCAGTTTTGATATATCCATAGCCTTCACACTCATAGCACTGCACACCTCTTGATTGTTTGCTACTTTCTTCAGATTGTTGCTTATTATTGTTGAGTCTGAGATTCTGACCTTTGGATTTGGATTTCTTGTCCACTTGTTTCAGAATCTTTTTGAACTGTTTTCCCAGCAACACTACATCTTCTGATAAATCATCTTCATCTTCATCAAGCTCTTGTTGATCATCAGAATTAACAGTAAAAGCTATTCCTTTTCCTTTCTTATCAGACTATTTACAAAAGGCAGTCTCAAAGTTAAGCAAAGAACCAATCAGCCCCTCAACCTTCATGGTGGTGATGTCATGAGCTTCTTCTATGGCTGTAACCTTCATGTCAAACCTTCTGGGCAGGGACCTGAGGATTTTTCTGACTAATTTCTCATCTGTCATCTTTTCCCCAAGAGAATCAAAGGAATTGGCCATGTCCAGCACATTCATGTAAAACTCCTGAACAGTTTCATCCTCCAACATCTTCAAGTTTTCAAATTTTGTTGTGAGCAGCTGGAGTCTGGACATCTTGACCTTAGAAGTTCCTTCATGAGTGGTTTTCAGAATTTCCCAAGCATCCTTTGCCACAGTACACTGCTTGATGAGTCTGAACATATTCTGATCCACACCATTAAAAATTGCATTCAAAGCCTTTGAGTTTCCATGTGACAGATCATCTTCAGCTTTGGTCCACTCTTCTTCAGGCTTCAAAACCTCAGTTTTATTACCATCTTTGTCCATAACCACAGGATGATCCCAGCCTTTAATCACAGCTTTCCAAGTTCTGCTGTCAATGGATTTCAGGAATGCACACATCCTGGATTTCCAGTACTCATAATTGGTGCCATCAAGTAGGGGTGGTCTGTTGACAAAACCTCCTTCTCTCTCCATAAAGCCAGACATTATTAACTCTGGATCTCACCCAAAACACAGGCAGGGTGCCTGCTCTGATGCCAATTGAAATTTCTGGCTTAGCAATAAATGAGAGTCAACTGGTTCTGAAAAACTGGTTCTGAACCAACAGGTTCTGAACTAATACTTAGCACAATTAAAAACAGTTAGGCAGCAGAATTAAAAGTGCAGAAATAAAAAGAACACACAGGTTTGTTAACCCAGTTCGGAGTAAACACCTCCTACTCTGGAGGATACCAATCCAGGAAGGAAATCCACTATTGGAATTAATCCTTAAGACTCAGACACTGACCCCCAGTTCCTATCCTAAGCAATCAACTTCCACCTAGTCAGACTTCTACCCAACTCTTGAGTATTAGAATCCACTAACTTCCTATTCAAGCAACAGCCCAGTTACTTGAACAAACCTGAACTAACCCAGTTCTGAACAAATTACCCAATTTTGAAGAACACTCTTCAATACATGACCTGCACTCGTACCTACAGGCTTAGAGTGATAAAAACTCTATTAAACCTAAACCAACTCAAAAGAGTGGTGCACAAACAAAGCTAAAAAGCTTACACACTAAGACTCAATTTCTGAATAAAACTCTATTTTTTTCGTCTGTCTTGAATAGCAGCAAAGCTCTCCTTATATAGCCTTCAACAATCAACATAAATTAGATTCCAATCTTCTGCACATGATTTGTTTCTGAATTATGAATGATCCAATAAACAAGCAAATAAATCAGCATTGTATCTTTACAAAGATTCTGCAGAAAAATACGTGCTTCATAAAACTGAACCAAATCTTCAATAAATCTTCTCCAAATCAACCAGCATTCTAGAAGCAATATGCGTGGATATATCCTTGATAAATCTCGCCAAGATTCGCGCAGAAATAACTTGAAAATATGCAGCTTCTGATGAAGTCAACAAAAGTCAACGCGGGCTTCAGACTCACATTTTAGCTTCTGAAGCGCTACAGTGCGTCTGAAGGTGTATTCAGCTTCTGAAGGGCAAATCAGCTTCTGAACAGCTTCAAATCTAAAAACTTGCAACTGAAGACTTGATATAAACACTGAGAGGCTTCTATTCAACACATTGGATTTGCCAAAACATGCAGCCAACTCCAAAATACTCAACAGTCTTGTGCCACGTGTCCTAGTGACTTAGCAACTTTTTGCTTGAGAGTCTTGTACTTCAGAATGTTTCTGGGTTCATCAGTGATGAACATCAAAATGTTCCTGGGTTTCATACGGATGAATGTCAGATGAATTTCTGGACTCATCCTATGAAGATCTGGGTTGTTGACTTGCTTTTGATATGCGTGCAGTACTTCAGAAAGTTCCTGAGCCAAAAGCCTTGCAGATTTATCTTGGACTGTGTGCAGGAGAGAGGAAAGTGGAACTGTCACTTCATGCTCATGCTTTAGAGGATTTTGCTGGTCTTGTATTGTACCAACTCCCTTATGTGTCGAAATCTTATTGATTCTGACTTTGAGTTTGTAATCTTGCTTTTGTTTTACTTTTTCAACCACTTTGCTGTGCTGTCAGAATTAAAGCATGTGTTGTATTGAACTTTCTGAACTCCGAAAGTTTCTTTGTTTTACTTAGGATGATTTGTAAGACTTCCATTTGATGTAATCAAATCCTAATAGTAAAACATCAATGAAGTGCAGTGTGTACAACATCTAGGATGATATTCTAAGAGGAATATTCCCAGTGTTTTTGTACTTCAATTGTTCATAAGTCTTAAATGAACAATGAATATGCTTTTTGCTTTTAATCCAAATAGATGTCATAACTTCTTAACTGATCCAAGTTCTTGTACTTGACTGGGCATCTCACATGAGCCTTGAATGTTCATGTGTATGTTTATGAATTTCTGAGTTTGTTCATAAGAACAACATTCTTAAGTCTTAATGTTCTTTGATTCCTTGTATTTTGGTATGATTCATACTCTGTTCCTGTCTTAATTAATCACTCAGGTACATAAATTAAATACCAAGAAACTAATCAAAGTCCATTAATCCTTTAATCATTAGGGTTTGCTATTTTTAAAATTAATTAAGAATTTTGCCTCAACACTTAGAAGATCTTATCGGTTCACTAAAAGCTCATGAAGTTATACTTCAAGGAGACAAGCCAATAAGAAAGGGAAAGATAATTGCTCTCAAAGCCTCTCAAGACGATCAAGATGAAGCATTTTCACAAAATGAGGAAATCCAAGAAGATGAAGAAGACAAAATTGTTCAAGGAGAAGTGGAAGATGAACTAGCCCTCATCTCAAAGAAAATTCAGAGGATGATGAAAAGAAGAGATTAAATAAAAAGATATTTTCCAAACATAAGAGACAATTCAAAAAATGAAACTGTCAAAAGTCAGGTAACATGTTTTGGATGTAACAAACTGGGACATTATAAAAATGAATGTCCACTCAAAAAGAAGAATCGGAAGAAACCTCCCTACAAAAAATCATTGATCTCATGGGATGATCTTGAAGAACCAGAAGAAGGAGAAGCATAAACAGAAGCAAACACGTGTCTAATGGCAAACTCAGATAACGAAGAAGTATTTCTTTTCAACAAATCTCCTTTACATAAAGAGTTAGAAAACAAATTTGATAATTTATTGTTTCAAATTTTTCAACAAATAAAGGCTACTCTTTACAAAAAGAAATTACCGAATTAAAAGAAGAAAAAAAGAAACTTCAAACTATGAATAATGATCAAAAGAAAATTATTCAAAGTTTGCAAGACTCATATTTTCAAGCAACTGAAAAAATAATAGAATTAAGCAAAAATAAAATTTCAGAAACCTCCAAGATAAGAAAACACCCTGCTAAAAAAATGAAGTCAAAGGACTAAGAAATGGTCTCACTTGTTTTATAAAATCAACTGAAACATTTCAAAAAATTATGGGATCTCAAATAGGAATGTTTGACAAGGCTGGTATAGGTTTTGATATTTCTAAACATCAAAAAATTTACGAAAACTTTTTTATACCAGAAAAGGACAAAATGAAATGTTCACTTTGTGACAAAGATGGACATCTTGAGTCATTCTGTTTTCATAAGAAAAGAATATCAAAATCTAAACCAGAACATTCTTATTTATTGAAACCTGAACATTCTCAAGAACATTATGTCCTAAAAAGAAAGGAATGTTCATGCTGTAAAAGAATGAGTCACTTAGAAATAAATTTTTTTCTCAAGATTAAAAATCTTGAGCTTAAGAAAACTAACATTCCAGGACCCACAAAATCATGGGTACCTAAGAAACCACTAACTCAAAATGCAGGAATCTTCTCAAAATGCAAAGAAAAAGCCATGGTACTTGGACAGTGGTTGTTCAAGACATATGACAGGTGACAAACAATGTTTTATCTCCTTCATAAAGAAAGAAGGAGGATCGATGACCTTTGGAAATAACGACAAAGGTCAAATTAAAGGTAAAGGTATTATTGGTAAGAATAACTCTGCTAAAATAGAAGAAGTTCAGTATGTTGAAGGTTTAAAACACAGTCTACTGAGCATAAGCCAATTATATGACAATGGTTTTGAAGTTATCTTTAAACTTAACATATGTGAAGTTAAACAAGTATCCACTGGAAACATTTTCTTCACTGGCTCTCGAAAGAATTTTTATGTTTTATACTTAGTTGACATTCCAGTTGAATCATGCTTTATGACCATTGACAAAGAAAAATGGATCTGGCACAAAAGAGTTGGTCATGTAAGTATGAAAACTATTTCAAAAATATCACAACTTGACTTAGTAAGAGGTCTTCCAAAAATCAATTTTGAAAAAGATAGAATATGTGAAGATGTACAAGAGGAAAATAAGTCAAAAGTAGTTCTAAATCAAAAGATGTTGTTTCTACTCAAAGACCCCTTGAACTTCTTCACATAGACTTATTTGGACATGTTAGAACTACAAGTCTTGGTGGAAAACAATATGGCTTTGTTATAGTTGATGATTTTTCTAGATATACATGAGTTTTATTTTTAAAACATAAAGACGAAGCTTTTGAAATATTTTGTAAACTTGTTCAAAATGAAACAGGTTTAAACATCATCTCTGTAAGAAGTGATCATGGAGGTGAATTTGAAAATCTATTATTTAAAACCTTCTTTGATGAAAAAGGAATTTCACATAATTTTTCATGTGCAAGAGCTCCGCAAGAAAATGGAGTCGTTGAAAGAAAAAATCGAACTTTACAAGAAATGGCAAGAACAATGATTAATGAATCAAATGTTGAAAAATATTTTTGGGCTGAAGCCATCAACACATCTTGTTACATCATAAATCGTGTTTCAATAAGAAAAATTCTCAATAAAACCCCTTATGAATTATGGAAAAATAGAAAACCTAACATATCATATTTTCACATCTTTGGTTGTTTTTGTTATATTTTAAATGATAAAGAAAACTTAGGAAAATTTGATTCAAAATCAGACAGAAGAATTTTATTGGGATATGCAACAAATTCCAAAGGGTATAGGATCTTTGTTGGAACAAAATGTATGAACAACTCTCTTTTGAATAAAGAGGGAGATTGTTGTAACATTTTGTATGAACATCTCTTCTTTGAGGTTTTGATGATAACAAAGTGTTAAAAAGAAAATTGGGTATTGCTAATGCTTTGTTCAAGTTATTTCAGAACCACGTCTTGATGATTAGTATTTGATAATGGTTATGGAAGAACAAGCTAAGAGCAAGAAGGAAAGCTCAGAAGCAATGTTGCAAAAATGAAGGGAAACTGGGTCTGAAGGGTGAGTCTGAAGCCTGCGTCTGAAGAAAGTCAACAAAAGTCAACGTCTGAAGGGAGCGTCTGATGAACAGTGCGTCTGAAGAAAGTCAACAAAAGTCAACGTCTGAAGACCAGCGTCTGATGAACAATGCTTCTGAAGTCTGAGTCTGAAGAAGAGGTTCTAAAGTACTGTTCACGAAGAAGCTTCTGAAGTCTGACGTGGAAAGTTTCCTTCAGAATTTAATGACTGCAGTGTCAGAACGCCCCCAATGGAACAGTTGTCTCCCTGACTCAAACATTCTCCAGCTTTTAAGGATTGGAAATTCAAAAATGGCTGCTGCTCCCGTTTTTCTGTTCAGTTTAGCTCACAAACTCAGCCTGGCCTAGCTCCATCTATGCAACGACTCTTTGCTTGAAACCTGCAAATCTTCAACAGCTCTAATTCCCTCTATATAAGGAAGAAGAATTGAAGAAGAAATTTGCTAAGACTCTCGAAACAAAACTGATTGAAGTGTGCTCTGTTTTTGCTGTCAAAATTCGAAGTTCACCCAAACACTTAGAAATTCTGTCAATCTCTGTATTTTAGAATTTCTTAAGGTTAAGAGTCTTACCCTGAGTTGTATTAAGAGAACACCTCTGATATTTCATCAAGTGTTCAATCCAAACTTACCTTCTTTGTAATTCAGTTTGGCGTTAAGTCTCAGTCTGTATACTGAGCAATTGTAACCTCATTCCTTTGTGGTCTGAGCTGTTATAGTCTCATTCCTTTGTGGTCTGAGCAGGAAGTCTTATTCCTTTGTGGTCTAAGCACGGGTAGTGTCATTCCTTTGTGGTCTGGACAATATAAGCCTCATTCCTTTATGGTCTGAGCAACTGGAAATCTCATTCCTTTGTGGTCTGAGTAATTGTAATCAGGCTGATTATAGTTAAAATCTCTTGTTAGTAACAAGGGGACTAGACTACTTCCAACATTTAGAAGGAACTAGTATAAAAACGTTGTGTGTCCTCTCTTTCCTTCTCTCTTTGTTTTTAATCCGCTGCATATACTCTTTGATAATAGTTCAGAACCAGTTTCTGAACTTGTCTTAAGTTTTGAGAAGAAAATAAACCAAGTTTTTGAGTCACACAATTCAACCCCCCCTTCTTGTGTGTGTTTTTCTCACCTTCAGTTGGTATCAGAGCTCTGGTTCTGATATTAACACTTAACAGTGTGTCAGTAGGATCCTGAGAAAAACATGTCATCTAGTGGTTCCCCTCCTCCTCCTCCTACTCCTCATGGTGGTCATGCTTCTGTATCATATGACTATGGTACAGATGATAGAAAATCCAGGTCACACAATAAACCTCCTATGTTTACTGGTGACCCTGAAAAGTTCTCATGGTGGAAGAGCAAAATGTACAGTCATATAATTGGGATTGATGATTCTCTATGGGATATAATAGAAGATGGAATCACAATTCCAGTTGATGAAGAAGGTGTTGCTATCAACAGAAAAGGGCTCAGTGATGCTGAGAGGAAGATATATAGAAAGCACCACAATGTCAGAGGTATTATTGTGGATTCATTACCTCACACTGAGTATCAGAAGCTGAGTGACAAGTCAACAGCCAAAGCCATATTCACATCCCTCTGCTCTAACTATGAAGGTAATAAAAAAGTTAGAGAAGCTAAGGCAAACATTCTTGTTCAGCAATATGAATTGTTCAGAATGAAAGAGGATGAAAATATTGAGACAATGTTCTCAAGATTTCAGACTCTGGTTTCTGGACTTCAGATTCTGAAGAAGAGTTATACCACAGCTGATCATGTGAATAAAATCCTGAGAAGTCTGCCATCTAAATGGAGACCTAAAGTGAATGCTATTGAGGAAGCTAAGGATCTGAATACTTTAAGTATTGAGGATCTTATAAGCTCCCTCAAGGTGCATGAACTGGGACTCAATGAGGATGAGTCTGTTAGAGAACCAAAATCAATAGCTCTGAAATCTAAAAGAAAGCCTGTTAAAGCTTTGAAAGCTATTGAATCTGAAGAAGAATTTCCTGAGGGAAATTCTGATGAAGATTCAGATGCTGATGAGCTTGCAATGCTTTCTAAAAGAATTCAGTATCTAATGAATAGAAAGAAAAAATTCTCTAACAGAAGCAGTAACTTTAGAGGATCTGGTTCAAAGAGGGATAACCAGAAGGAATGCTACAACTGAAAGAAACCTGGCCACTTCATTGCTGAGTGTCCTGATCTTCAGAAGGAAAAATCAAAGGAAAAAGTAAAGAAGTCCAGTTCAAAGTCCAGCAGTTTCAGAAACAAGCTTAAAAAGAGTCTCATGGCAGCATGGGATGATCTGGACAATGAATCTGAATCTGATGAAGAGGAAGCAAACCTAGCTTTGATGGCAACTGCATTTCTGATGCAGAATCCTGCTCAGATTCAGATGATGAAGATGAGGTATACTCTGAACTCACTAGATCTGAATTAATTGAAACAGTTAAAGATCTTATGAGTCACCTCAAAAGCAAGTTAGGAGAAATAAAATATTTGAAAAATAAAACTAACTTGCTGTCTGAGGAAAATCTTAAACTTCAGAATCAAATAATTAAGTTTGATGAAGAAGTTGAAGAACTCAGAAATGAGGCTCATAAGAAATCTGAAGAGATCCCTAATGAACATGAAATAGCTCTTCAGGATTTCATTTTAACTGGAATCAATAGAACTAAAATTGCCTCTATGCTTTATAATATGGTCAGAAACAAAGGTGAAGGTATTGGCTATGATTCATTCAAATTTTCAAATGAATCAAACACACCTTCTTGTTCTGGAAATATTTTAAAAGGCAATGATATATGCTTTGTGCCTGCTTCTGATAACTCTGAGAAATTGAAAATAGCAGAAACTGAGACCGAGTCTGAAGTTCTGAACTGCTCAGACTCTAAAGCTTCTGAACCTAAAGGTAAGATGAAGGCAAATGTTAAAACCTTGCCTAAATTTAAGCCAAAAGGTCCCAAGCCTAATAGTAAGAGAAAATCAGACTCTAAACCTGAAAATGTTCAGAGTCTGAAGAGTTCAGAACCTGAAACTAGTAAGTCTCAGAGTCTGAATAATTCAAATTCAAATTTTACAAAGACTGGGTTTATGAAAACTTCAAAAACTATTAAACCAGTCAATACAAAACATTTTCAATCTCAGAATGTTAAGCAAAGCAAGCAAAAACAAGCCAATCTGTTTTCTGCTTCTGATTGTTTTAAGAAAGGCAAAACTGAAGCTTGCCTTGTGTCTGAAGCTACCAAAATTAGAGTTCTGAAGAAATCAGAACCAAAGTGCTCAATGGTTCAGACTCTAAAGAACTCAGAACCAAAGACTTTCAAGTCTAAGGTTCTAAAGAAATCTGAGTCCAGATCCTTGAGAACTCAGGTTCTGAAGAACTCAGGTTCTGAAACCCAGACTTATTCGAGATATAAGAATTCATATCCTAAGTATCAGAACAAGTCTGAATATCATAACTTCAGACACAAGATGAAAAAGGCAAAACCTTTCAGAACTAACCCCAAAGGACCCATGAAAATCTGAGTACTAAGTCTGAGATCATTTCAATTGCAGATATGCTTGACATCCATCGCATCATATGACAGGGGACAAGTCTATGTTCCAAACCCTGACTCAGAAAGAGGGAGGAACTGTGGGGTTTGGAGGAAATCAGAAAGGAAAGATCATTGGTACTGGTAAGATAGGTAATTCTTCCCTGTACATTGATAATGTTTGGCTGGTAGATGGACTTAGACATAATTTACTTAGCATAAGTCAATTATGTGATAGTAATTATGAAGTCTTGTTTAATAAGAACACTTGCACTGTAATCAACAATGAAGATAAGTCTGTAGTGTTCAAAGGTAGTAGGAAAAACAATGTTTATAAAATTAATTTTTCTGAATTGGTTCAGCAGAAGGTAATTTGCCTTCTGTCTGTGAGTGATGAGAAATGGGTATGGCACAAAAGGCTGGGACATGCTAACTGGAGACTCATCTCTAAGCTTAACAAGTTACAGCTAGTTAGAGGCCTGCCTAAAATTGACTATCACTCAGATGCTCTGTGTTCAGCATGCCAAATTGGAAAATTTTCTAAAACTTCTTTTAAATCTAAAAACATTGTTTCTACCTCAAAACCTTTAGAACTCCTTCACATTGATCTGTTTGGTCCTGTTGGAACAGCTTCAATCAATGGGAAGAAGTATGGGCTTTTAATTGTTGATGATTATAGTAGGTGGACTTGGGTTAAGTTCCTTAGAACTAAAAGTGAAACATATGATGTGTTTTTCAAATTCTGCAAACAAGTACAAAATGAAACTGATTTGAAAATTTTAAAAATCAGAAGTGATCATGGTGGGGAATTTGAAAATGAACCTTTTGAAAATTTTTGTGAAGATCATGGAATTCTTCATGAGTTCTCATCTCCTAGAACTCCATAACAAAATGGAGTTGTAGAGAGAAAGAACAGATCTTTACAGGAAATGGCCAGAACCATGATCCATGAATCCAAAATTGCTAAGTACTTTTGGGCAGAAGCTGTAAACACAGCATGTTATATTCAGAACAGGATCTATATCAGACCTATTCTGAATAAAACAACATATGAACTGTTTAAAGGAAGAAAACCAAGCATTTCTTATTTTCATCAGTTTGGTTGTACTTGTTACATACTAAACAATAAGATCTACCTAAAGAAATTTGATGCTAAGGCTCAAAAGGGTACCTTTTTAGGTTACTCAGAGAGATCTAAAGCATATAGGGTGTATAATTCTGAAACACATGTTGTTGAAGAAGCTATACATATTAGATTTGATGATAAGAAGCCTGGTAATGAAATACCAGAGCTGGTTGAGAGTTTTGCAGATGTCAGACTCTCAGAAGAACCTTCAGAAGCTGAACCCAGTTCAGAGTCTGAAGGAAATCCAGAATCTGAAAATGATGAAGAATCTGAGAAACTCCCTGATAATGGCACTACTCCTGAAGCAAATCAAGACCAGCATGGTTCTGAACAAATCTCTGATGGTTCTTCAGAAGCTAATCCACCCAGAACCTCATTTAAGTACAAGTCTTCACATCCTGAGGAGCTGATTATTGGGATCAAGAGCAGTCCAATAAAGACCAGATCAGCATTCACTCATAATGAGTCTATGCTTGGCCTGCTATCCATGATTGAACCCACAACAGCTGATGAAGCACTTGCAGATGATGGTTGGATTGTAGCAATGCAGGAAGAACTGAATCAGTTTCAAAGGAATGATGTCTGGGATCTTGTTGCAAGACCTGATCATAAGAACATCATTGGAACAAAATGGGTGTTCAGAAACAAGCTCAATGAACAAGGAGAAGTGATCAGAAACAAGGCTAATCCACCCAGAACCTCATTTAAGTACAAGTCTTCACATCCTGAGGAGCTGATTATTGGGATCAAGAGCAGTCCAATAAAGACCAGATCAGCATTCACTCATAATGAGTCTATGCTTGGCCTGCTATCCATGATTGAACCCACAACAGCTGATGAAGCACTTGCAGATGATGGTTGGATTGTAGCAATGCAGGAAGAACTGAATCAGTTTCAAAGGAATGATGTCTGGGATCTTGTTGCAAGACCTGATCATAAGAACATCATTGGAACAAAATGGGTGTTCAGAAACAAGCTCAATGAACAAGGAGAAGTGATCAGAAACAAGGCTAGATTGGTAGCTCAAGGGTACAGCCAGCAAGAAGGAATTGATTATACTGAGACTTTTGCTCCAGTTGCAAGACTGGAAGCAATCAGGTTACTTCTTTCTTATGCTGTTAATCATGATATCATCTTGTACCAAATGGATGTTAAGAGTGCTTTCTTAAATGGTGTAATTTCTGAAGAAGTGTATGTTAAACAACCTCCTGGTTTTGAAGATGTTAAAAATCCAGATTTTGTTTTTAAACTTAAGAAATCCCTGTATGGTCTGAAACAAGCTCCTAGAGCTTGATATGAAAGACTAAGCAATTTCTTAATTAAAAATGGTTTTGTAAGAGGTCAAGTTGACAATACACTCTATAGAAAAACTCTTAAGAAAGATATCTTAATTGTGCAAATATATGTTGATGATATCATATTTGGTTATACTAATGCCTCCCTTTGCAAAGAGTTTTCAAAGTTAATGCAGGATGAATTTGAAATGAGCATGATGGGAGAGTTAAAATTCTTTTTGGGAATTCAAATCAACCAATGCAAAGATGGTGTCTATGTTCATCAATCCAAATACACTAAGGAGCTTCTGAAGAAGTTCCAGCTGGATGATTGCAAGCTGATGACCACACCTATGCATCCTACCTGCACCTTAAGCAAAGAGGACAATGGCTCAAAAGTAGATCAGAAGCTGTACAGAGGTATGATAGGTTCTCTTTTATACTTAACTGCTTCTAGACCAAATATTTTGTTTAGTGTATGTCTGTGTGCTAGATTCCAGTCAGATCCTAGAGAATCTCATGTGAGTGCTGTCAAGAGAATCTTTAGGTATCTGAAAGGAACAACAAATTTGGGACTTCTGTACAAGAAATAGTTGGATTCTGTGATGCTGATTATGCTGGGGACAGGATTGAAAGAAAGTCCACCAGTGGAAACTGTCAGTTTCTTGGTGAAAATCTGATATCCTAGGCCAGTAAAAGACAAGCAACCATTGCTTTGTCAACAGCAGAAGCAGAATACATCTCAGCTGCAAGTTGTAGCACACAACTGCTCTGGATGAAACATCAATTAGAGGATTATCAGATTCATGCAGATAATATTCCTATTTATTGTGATAATACTGCTGCAATATGTCTGTCTAAAAATCCAATTCTGCATTCTAGAGCCAAGCATATAGAAATAAAACATCATTTTATAAGAGATTATGTTCAGAAGGGTGTGTTGGATATCCAGTTCATTGATACTGATCATCAATGGGCTGACATATTCACAAAACCCCTAACTGAAGACATATTTAATTTTATCAAAAAGAATCTGAACATGCACTTTATCTCTTGAAAAATATGCTTGAATCTGAATGAAAACCTTGATTATGAGTTCATCAGAAGCTAAGACTTATCAGACATTCATTTTTGAAAGTCTGACTAAAGTTAAGCCCTGAAAAACTTCAGAGTCTGAAGGTTCACAACCTGGATTTTCTGACTTCTGAATCTGATAAAAATCTAATATTTGGTCAGAATCTGATAAGTATAACCCTGGGCAATGATGTTTTAAAGCTTTGAAAGTTATACCTTGTCCCTCCCAAAGTCATCAATGTAAAAATGTGATTTTCTATTTTGAAATCAAATGCTAAATTGTTTAACACACAGTTTTAGTCAGTTTTGAAATGTTTTCACACAGACACATTTTTTTAATGCTCAAAGTGTATCAGACATGTTCAGTCTTTTAGAACTTATTTAAAATGTTTGGTATCAGTCTGGTCTGAAAGAATTCAGCAACACTGAACCAAATGCTAAATTTTGGTATCAGCACTGAACCATATTTGGTATCAGGTTCTGATATTAGTTCAGTTGTGCTTAAACCTTTAAGTAGGTATATGATCTGAACAATTTTGTTTTAAAATGAGTTAGACTTGCTCTGATACTGAACAAATCACACTGAACAGCTATGTCTGAACAAAGAATGCTCTGATCAGAAGCTCTGAACTATCTTTTTCTGCTTCTGAACATCATTCAATTTTCAAATGCAATGTCATATACTCATGTATGATCAAGTCTGCACTGATTCTCATCTTTGTTGCTTGATTACTTATATGATTGCATACTTATCTCACATGTTTTTCAAACTCTCTCAAAATTCTGAAATTTTCCTTTATAAGTTGATGACAAAAGGGGGAGAGATGTAAAGCAAGTATTAAAGCTCCTAAGCTCAAAACATAAGTTAAATTATGTCAGTAATTTACTTATGAGAAATGTTTTTAACTCTTAGCCTCTGGATTTAATTTTGTGAGATATACATTACTCTTAATGAGTTAAAATGAATTTAAATAACAAGGATAAGACTCAGGGAGCCTACAAAACTCATCCTGTGGATTATCAGACTTAGGGGGAGAGCTTACAAACCTCAGAACCTGAAGTCAGCTTGTTATTTATAATTCTGAGTGTTAATTTCACTTGATTGTTTTAAGTTGAGTTTAATTAACTTGGATAAGAATCAAGGGGAGTTTACAAACCTAACCTTGAGGACTGTCAGACCTAGGGGGAGCTTGCAAACCTCTCTTGAAGTCAGCTTGTTAATTAAACTTAACAACAATTCTGAAATTGTCACATGTTTTGATCTTAATTGAATTTAATTAACATGGATCAGACTCAGGGGGAGCTTACAAACCTCATACCCTGCAGTTAACTTGTTAATTAAATTAACAACAATTTTCTGATTAATACTTATGTTTGTCATCATCAAAAAGGGGGAGATTGTTGGAACAAAATGTATGAACAACTCTCTTTTGAATAAAGAGGGAGATTGTTGTAACAGTTTGTATGAACATCTCTTCTTTGAGGTTTTGATGATAACAAAGTGTTAAAAAGAAAATTGGTTATTGCTAATGCTTTGTTCAAGTTATTTCAGAACCACGTCTTGATGATCAGTATTTGATAATGGTTATGGAAGAACAAGCTAAGAGCAAGAAGGAAAGCTCAGAAGCAATGTTGCAAAAATGAAGGGAAACTGGGTCTGAAGGGTGAGTCTGAAGGCTGAGTCTGAAGCCTGCGTCTGAAGAAAGTCAACAAAAGTCCACGTCTGAAGGGAGCGTCTGATGAACAGTGCGTCTGAAGAAAGTCAACAAAAGTCAACGTCTGAAGACCAGCGTCTGATGAACAGTGCTTCTGAAGTCTGAGTCTGAAGAAGAGCTTCTGAAGTACTGTTCACGAAGAAACTTCTGAAGTCTGACGTGGAAAGTTTCCTTCAGCATTTAATGCCTGCAATGTCAGAACCCCCTCAATGGAACAGTTGTCTCCCTGACTCAAACATTCTCCAGCTTTTGAGGATTGGAAATTCAAAAATGGCTGCTGCTCCCGTTTTTCTGTTTAGTTTAGCTCACAAACTCAGCCTGGCCTAGCTCCATTTATGCAACGACTCTTTGCTTGAAACCTGCAAATCTTCAACACCTCTAATTCCCTCTATATAAGGAAGAAGAATTGAAGAAGAAATTTTCTAAGACTCTTGAAACAAAACTGATTGAAGTGTGCTCTGTTTTTGCTGTCAAAATTCGAAGTTCACCCAAACACTTAGAAATTCTGTCAATCTCTGTATTTTAGAATTTCTTAAGGTTAAGAGTCTTACCCTGAGTTGTATTAAGAGAACACCTCTGATATTTCATCAAGTGTTCAATCCAAACTTACCTTCTTTGTAATTCAGTTTGGCGTTAAGTCTCAGTCTGTATACTGAGCAATTGTAACCTCATTCCTTTGTGGTCTGAGCTGTTAGAGTCTCATTCCTTTGTGGTCTGAGCAGGAAGTCTTATTCCTTTGTGGTCTAAGCACGGGTAGTGTCATTCCTTTGTGGTCTGGACAATATAAGCCTCATTCCTTTGTGGTCTGAGCAACTAGAAATCTCATTCCTTTGTGGTCTGAGTAATTGTAATCAGGCTGATTATAGTTAAAATCTCTTGTTAGTAACAAGGGGACTAGACTACTTCCAACATTTGGAAGGAACTAGTATAAAAACGTTGTGTGTCCTCTCTTTCCTTCTCTCTTTGTTTATAATCTGCTGCATATACTCTTTGATAATAGTTCAGAACCAGTTTCTGAACTTGTCTTAAGTTTTGAGAAGAAAAGAAACCAAGTTTTTGAGTCACACAATTCAACCCCCCCCCTTCTTGTGTGTGTTTTTCTCACCTTCAATCTTTAACTTAAAAATAAAACAATGGAAATAAGCATGCATGTTGTTTTTGATGAGTTTGATGATCTTTATACTAACAAATAAGATGATGAGGAAACTATGAGAAATCAAGAAGTTACAAGGAATACAAATCAAGCATCCTCTTCTCAAACTCCTCCAAAAAGTTGGAAGATTGTCGGTGACCATCCTCCAGAGCAAGTTATTGGGAATACATTTGACGGAGTCAGGACAAGACTATCTTTCAAAGAAAACGACAACAATATGGCAATGATCTCACATATTGAACCAAAAAATATACATGAAGCTATATGTGAAGAATCATGGGTAAACGCCATGAAAGAAGAACTCTCTCAGTTTGAGAAAAATGAGGTATGGACTCTTGTTTCCAAACCTCAAGGTCATTCTATAATTGGAACAAGATGTGTATTTAGAAACAAATTAGACGAAGAAGGGAAAGTCATCAGAAATAAAGCCAGATTAGTCGCATAAGGCTATAGCTGCAAAAACGTGTTGCTCTGTGCCCAAGTTATGCTGGAATAGTAAGAACAATCTGCAGAATGTTCTTAGTGAACAGTTTTCAAAACTTGCCCTCCAAGCATCAAGTGGAGCGCATTTTCTCAACTTGAAATGAGCTCCAACAGCTCTTTTTTAGCTTGGCCTCCAAGGTTTACATCTTTTATAAATAGAGGAAGGCTATGAAGGTTTATGTCAAGAGTTTGAAACATAAAAACATACATCTCTCAAGTGATCTCATCATTCTCTCAAGCTTTTCACAAAAATAAACAAACTCCTACTCTCTCTCTCATTATATCATTGGATCATAATCTTATGAGTTTGTTTAGTTAAAATCTTAAACATGTTTTGAGCAAACATGATCCATCCAAAAACCATCATAATACAAAATGTAATCAAGTTCTCAAGTCTATTTAGGTTATAAATAGTTTGAGTAGAAAAGTACCAACCTTTCTTGTGCGAAAGCAAAGAATTGTATAAGTCTACCGAGGTTGATAATACGGTTTGTAACAGACTGATCTGGTGTGATCAAGATAACATACTAATCTGGTGTGATCAAGACTTTATACTGCTATTCAGAAGTTTCTGATAGCATGATACTATAGTGGATAATCTCACACAAAGTGTGGGGACTGGAAGTAGCTGGTTTTGGTGAACGAGGATAGATCTTTTGTGTCATATCTCTCTCTCTCTCTCTCTCTCTCTCTCTCCCTCTCTCTTATTATTTGTGTCTTTATTTTTAACACACACACTTTCACAAACGTTTTTAAACGTTCTCCAGAATATTCTCTAGAACGTTCTGGTCACATTTTAATTGGTTAATATACTTCCAGAGTTCTCTGGTCCATAACTAATCACTAAACTCGTTTCACAAACTACTTTATATTCATTCTCCATATTACTTGTTTTTATTATAAACTAACTACTACCAGGATTTTCTCTTGAGTATCTAAAATCTTGTTTAAATAATTTCAGGACAAAAATTAAAAATGGTCACAATTCAAACTCTCCCTTTCTTGTGACATTTATTGCTACTTCACTTATTACTGGTAATCTTTAACTTGTTTTTGTAGTATGATATTATAAAAAAATAGGATGATTAATGGGAAAGAGAAAATTTCAGTTTTAAAAAAAAACATAATTAATATGATAGTTTATGTTGAAGAAAGTAGTATATTTATTGCACTTTATCCTATGCAACATTGCATAGGTTAGAAAAACCCTTTTTTATATCTAAATTAATTAATACTTGACTCTATAAAAGAAATTAAACAAAAATTCTTCATGCAATTCTTTTAGAGTGAATACCTAAATTTGTCCTTGAATTTGCACGCACCAATCAATTTCGTCCCCCAATTTGTCGTAATATCCATTTAGTCCCTAAATTTGTCAAATGTCAATCAATTTAGTCCCTTCGTCAAGTTGTGGTGTTAACGGTGTTGACGTGGGCCGTTAACCACTCACATGTGGAAGAACGTTGTCATTAATTAATGGAAGAAATTTTGGGGATTTTGGATTGTAGATGAGTTTGAAAAATTAGGGTTCCAATTTTATAGATTTTTGGAAGAAAGAGCTATTGGAAAAAAGACATGAACATGCCAAACATTTTCTGCAAATCAATCAAATTTGTCTTTGGAAATTTTGTCACTCTCGGTCATATTAGTCTCTGCTTGTGTGGCATATGACATGGCAAGCCATGTGAGTGGTTAACGGCCCATGTCAGCACCATTAACACCACAACTTGACGGAGGGACTAAATTGACTGACATTTGACAAATTCAAGGACTAATTGGATATTATGACAAATTGGGGGACAAAACTGATTGGTGCGTGCAAATTCAAGGACAAATTTGGGTATTCACTCAATTCTTTCAAAACAATTCATTCCATCTTTGTCTTTTTTTATTGTAACTAAATTGACTTTTGTCGTTTTTATAACATGTTAGTTTTTAAATTACGAAATGTGTATGCTGTTTTTATAACATGTATGTATAGAAAAAATTTGGATGGGAGGCGGCAAATCCACCTTGTATACCCCAAGTTTTTTTAGGGAGATTAATGACTATTAAGACGGTGGAAACTTTGTATCAATATCATGGTAGTCTAAAAATAATTAAAGAAGTTAAATACCAATAATGTTAAAATATGTACTACCTCTATCCCTAATTAGAGGCCATTTTGGAAAAATAACGGGAATTAAGAAAATTGAAAATGGTAATAAATTTGTTTGTAATTACTATTATTTTTACAATTTTATCCTTTAAGAGAGAGAGAGAGTTAGTGTACGTTTTCAACATAATATTTAATGTTGATTGAAGAAAAAAATATAAAATAAATAGGGGTATGTTGGTAAAGAATTAATTAATGTACTTGGAAATACCAAAAGAGTATTATAAAAAGAGACAATTTTTTTTCCTCAAAATGGTCTTATATTTAAGGACAAAGGTAGTAGTATTTGATTTATGTCACAAAGCTATCTAATGCGCAGTTCATTATTATCATACTAGAACGTCGACCCGTGCTGACGCGCGGGTCATATAGAATATAAAAACTAAAAAAAAGTGATAACTTGTATATGATGGTAATAAAATAAGTCATGTAATAATACAGTATCACATTAATCATACAATTAGAAGGATTGTAATTCCGATAAGTCATACAAACAACACAGTTTATGATATGTTTCGAAACACTTCTCGATAAACCACATTCGACGTTATATCAGTGTCTTCACCATCCTCGTTAGTTATAAATATCGTCAAACCTTCTCTTGAAGTAACACGTGATATCGCCACATACAACTGACCATGAGAAAAAACTGAAGATGGTAAGTATACTCCAACATGTTTTAGAGATTGTCCTTGGTTTTTGTTTATAGTCATTGCAAAAGAAACAACCAACGAAAATTGCCTTCGTTGAAACTTGAAAGGAATTCTAGTATCAGACGGTGTCAAGGATAATCTTGGAATAAATACATTCTCACCTATATTACTGCCAGATATCACCTGACCTTCGAGCACAACTTTACACATCCTTGTAATAATTAACCTTGTTTCGTTGCACAAACCCAAACTCTGATCTATATTTCTCAACAACATAACTGGAACTCCTACTTTTAATCGTAGCTTGTGATTCGGTAATCCCGAAGCAACAATTGTGTTGAGAAATTCAGGAGTATGAACATCGTCCACTACATTGGTGCCCATATTACTTGATAATGGCGTATCATAACTCAAATATATTTTTTCGTCTCCTGGGACCAAATCTAACACATACTCGTTTATCTTATCAACAATTGCATTTTTAGGGGTTAAGATAGCTCTATCTTGAAAATAATCTATATTACTCATATCTTCCAACAAATTTGGGTAAGTGTTATTAACAATAGAAGCAATATGATCACCTGAGGTTGTAATAAGTAAGTCAGGTGGAATATTAACTGAGACATCCACATCGTTGCTTTCCTTAACTGTACCATCACCAATACTCAAAACTCAATCAGAAAATAGTTTTCTTTCTTCCATGTCTAATCCTGATGCACCGTGGAGAAGTCTCATATTTTTAGTGAGCGTAAGCACTTTACAAAAGCTCCAAAGATATGAAGAATTAATCGTCACATGCACAACTTCTTGTCTAGAACCTCTGGGTATTACCGGTAGTATCTGTCTGAAATCTCCACCAAACACCACAACCTTACCACCGAATGGAGTATGCTTATTTCGATCATCCACCAACTTAAGAATATCTCTGAAAGACCGATCAACCACTTCAAAGCAATGCATATGCATCATCGGTGTTTCGTCCCAAATTATTAGCTTAGCCTTAGTAATCAATATCGCCAACGGTGTTTTGGGTTCAATGGTACACGTTGAGCACTCGTCGATACTGAAAGGAATGCAAAACCTGGAATGCACGGTTCTTCCACCTGGTATTAGTAATGCAGCTATTCCACTCGATGCAACCGCCAAAACAATTTCACCTTTAGGCCTTAATGCAGCGCACATAGCTCTCCAAATAAATGTCTTTCCCATGCCACCATAACCGTAAAGAAAAAATAGACCAGGCTTGTCTTCATCAACTCCTGTCATGATTCTATCATATACCTTTCGCTGTTCTGTAGTCATGGTTGACATCATTCGCCTATGTTCATCAGCTAATGCAGGCCTGTTGTAATTAATCTCATCTTGTATCAATTTATTTTGCACGTCGGGAACTAATGAATGATCGGTTGTTGGCATTGGAAGATATTTAGATAAACTCCTCCCACAACTCTGTAACAACATCTCAATCTCTGCTAGTTCGTATGCTTTTAGCTGATCATCATTTAACATTAAATCTGAAAGACATATGCATATAAAACAAAAAGTATGAACAATAAGTAAGTAAGAAGAAATGAATAACATTATAACAAAAAAAAAAATTAACAAACTAACTTACCTGGAGCACCAAGCAACCGTCTTTGTTTGTGCAAAATGTCATCAATTAAATTACTCGAAGTGCAGTTCCAAACAACCTCTGGCCTGGATAATTGACCAGAAACCATCAATGTTGCAAAAAGTCTCCGCAAATAAGTACATGTGCCCCATAGACTTGCCTCTATTATGGCGTCTATGAATTCTTTGTCATCGTCCAATAGACCCATCGCAAAGCAAGCTTCTTTGAAACTATTATATTTGACATTGTTAATTGTTTTTATGTCGTCGTATGATCTAGCACCCTTGACATAATTAAGAAGAGTTCTTAAATAAAACTTTTCACTTGAACCTAGAGGCGCAAAATGAACTCTTCCAATGGATAAACCTATTTGCCTCGGAGTCCATTCATGATCTGAAGCTTTCCAAACAAATTTCACTGGGAATTGGCTGTAAGTCAAATTTCTTGCTTCTGGATACTTTTGGTTTGCTTTCATCCATGCCACAAAATTTGTAGTTTTACCACGTGTCTATAACATCTTCAATATCCTCATGATCTTCGCATACAATTGATTGCTCATCTTTCAAATGATAGTTTAGCCACTCAACTGAAGGCTCTCTGAAGTGTATGTCAAAAGAGTAAATTCTCCAAGCAGCCTCACACACAGATAAATATCGACAATCGTAATATATTTTTATCTCATCCAAACATTTAGATGTGCTATCTTCCTTTCCGCCACCATAAAAACTTGTGGTAGCACGGCATGTCCTTTAATTTTATATTTAAAAAGATATTTGATAGACCTGGTTTGGTTGCACCACTTCACATTAATATCTGCATTATACTTTAACAATAGTGTTATGTTATATGGCACAACAAACCTGTTATCAGCAAAGCATTCACCTTTTTTAACAGATACCCCATTATCCCTCCGTCTATATACTGGATATCCATCTTGGTGGTTTGATCAACAAATTTCTTTGGAAAATGTTTCATACATTTGCGGTTCTGCATACAAGGGGACTTTTCGTTTTGAGGACCACAGGGACCGTGAATCATCAACGTAGTGACTATATCAAATAACTCACGATCAGTATCTTTGTCAGGAATTTCCGTAGATATAATCTTGTCTATATGTTCTGGTCTAACACATTGAAATTTTGGTTTAAGAAAAACCAATATGTGTGCATGTGGTAGTCCACGCTTCTGAAACTCAATAATATATATGACTGTAAAAAAAATTAAAAATTCTTATGAATAAAATTATATATCGGCATTGATATGACTACTTGACGGTTACTTAACGTTAACATATATTGGAAAAAAACTATAGAATATAAAAATTAATTTAAAGGCAAAGGGCATATAACAAAGACTTACTTGCTCTAACTTCTCCAATCTTCATGTATGCACAAGACTGAATCCTTCGTGCATCAACTATTCTTTTCCATTGACCCCCAATTCTGCAGTGATTGTCAGGCAAAGTTCCAAACACAACAACACAGTCCCACTTGTTTCTGCAATCATCTGTAACGCCACCGTAGTGGACTTCTTGTCCAACGACAGCTCACAAAAACCATTGTCCTCCAGCATCTAAAACAATAAGATGATAGTCAGGAAATATCAAGGAACAATAACATGTAACATATTTACATAACAATTTGCTTACCAAAACACCAGAATTGACATCAGATGATGTCAAATGCTTCTCATAGAATATCTCAAACTTAGCAGGATCATGACGGTAGGACATATCCATGACCGAGGCAGGAAAACCATAATGGAGAGGCTGAGGTAAGTCACTTTTCTCGACTAAAAACCGCATGGGAGATAAACACATGGACATTAATTTTTCTCCTAATTATAGAGTTGAGTTTCTTGATCTGAAACCTTCCCAAACTCATAAAAACCAAAGTAAGCCAAGCACCCAAACTAATGCCATAAAAATCACGCAAAGCAGCCAATCCTTTCGTGAGAATTATTCTCCCATTGATCCTCTCAACTCTGATTTCAAACTCATTATTATTCTTATCAACCAACACATCATAACAATCAATTTCATTGCCAAAATCAGCACCAAACATAGTTGGGTATCATGACAACACCTTGTATCCATACATAATATCGTAATTAGACAACAAACATTAATAATATTGTAGACACAGAAAACACGGTTATGAAACTAACACAATCGACTTCAAACTCCACTGTGTATGTCATGTACTTCAACCTCAATTTATTGATAATCTTGTCCACATCTGTGACTGGATTACGGATTAACGGTGCAACACACAAACATTACAACATTTCGTTAGAGCATAGCATTGTCGCAAAGTAAATCAAATTTACAAAATCCAAATAAATCCAACATTTCGTCAAACTAAATCAAATTCACAAACTAAACGACGTAAACATTTACCAGTTAGGCAATGGTATGAGAGCAACGCTTCAACTTCATGATCAACCATGTCTGATGTTGGTATAAGCAAAAATTGTGTGAAGGGAAAAGGCATAGCAAGCGGCGGTCATGGACACATATATGTAGGCAAAGTAAGCATGAATATGGGAAATAGTGTGGACATTTATTTGCATTGAAGATGGGAAATAGTGTGGACATTTATTTGCATTGAAGATATGAAGAGGTATGTTGGGAAATGATATTTGAGTGGGAATGTTATTAATTGACATTCAATATGTGCATGCATCGGTTTGAAATGAATGGTAGGAGAGAAAATTCGAAATTCAAATTGCATAGATGATTAGGATCAAGATGTGGAGAAATAAATGCATAGATGATTAGGATTAAGATGTGGAGAAATAAATGCATGAGGAAAGGAGGGAAATATTAGGGTGAAATTAGGGTAGAATTAGGGTTAAGGATAGCTTTAGGGGTTAGGCTTTAGTAATAAGAGATTTAATAAATTAGAACAGGGAGGAAAATCCTCTTAAAAAAAAAAGAATAACTATATATAGTTATGATGACTAGGAAAATATTTGTATTAGTTTTTGCAGCATTTTTATTTGAAAGGAAACTATTATAGAAACATTGTCTATCTATAAGTTAGAAAAACATTTGGTAAACTCTTAGGCCAATGTCACACCTCCTCATTTCAATGCTTGAATTATGGGTGTTTGCGGTGCGTTTTGGATTGATTTTGAGACAAAATATCATCCGATTCAAAATATATATATATATTAAAAAACCAACATAGTCTCCTCTAACCCAATGTGTACCAAAAGAAGCTAAAATATCTAAAAATTACGATAAGAGGATCCACATGATACCACAACAACGTAGCCAAGAAAAATAAAATTATGTTACAACCTAAAAACATAATAAATGATTTAACCTCCAAACCCAATACTAAAAATAAAAAACAGCATAATAAGATTTAGACCACCAAAATGCTTAGAGTTTAATCTTTTCCAATAAAGATATCAGTTGTTCCGATTTATTGTGGAAATGCCTCATATTATGGTCCTTCCAAATAGTAAAAAGCTGAAATCCAAATAATATTAGAAGTCAAACGAGACGTGTTGGGAAAACCCCCAAGACCTCCAAGCTGAAGAAAATGCTCAAATAAGGAACCTTGAAGAGTCATTGAGATGTCTAATCATCCCGATATTAAAAGTCAAAGTTGACCATAAAAGCACAAGAAAAGAATAAATGATCTTGATCCTCAACCAATCTGCAAGCGACCGAATAAAAAGAGTCATTATAATCCAAGATATTTCTCCTAAACATGTTCATCTTAGTTGCTAATCTATTATGGAACAAACGCCAAATTAAAATATTGGCCTTAAGCGGAATTTGCTAAAGCCATAAAATATGATTGAAGTGGTCATCAATTGCCACATCCGAACTAGTCAAGTGATTATAAGCACTTTTGACTGTGTACTTATGGGAAGAATGAAGCTCCCAAATCCACCTGTTTACACCAACCTGCATAACCACAAGTGAAAGCTGCTCCGCGCACTCCCTCACCAACCCCTCCTCCCACACAAATAGTCTCATTCTCCACTTCTACGCCTCACCATTAATTTCCTAACCCAAAGAGAACATCTCCGCGACAGTGGCACGCTTATTAACATCAGGATCAAACAACATAACGTGTCTAACATCTAAAGAAACACCATTCAACCAATGATCCTTCTAGAACAACGAAGAAACCCCATCCCCGCATGTCTAGAAATATTATCCAACATGCACCAATCATCTAACAAACTGCCCCCTCCTAGTATGGTTCATGTTTTGCCACCACACAGAACCCAGCAACACATAAATGCCCCCCCTCCTCACCATACTTTGCACACAACACATTATACCACAAACTTCCCCTTTCCTCCAACATCCTCCACACCCATTTACCAAGAAGATAAAAATTAAACTCATTCAACCTCCTAACCCCCGAACCTCCATTCTCCCTATGTAAACATAAAGTATCTCGTTTTACCCAAGACAAATTCCTAACATCCTCACCCCCCCCCCTCTCCCGATTTTTTTTTTTTGCAAAAAATAGAGTCAGGGGAAGAAATGATACTTGAATAGACTGGAATGGAGGACAATACAGACTTAAGGAGATTCAAACGACCCCCCAACGAAAGATTTTTGCCTTTCTAACTAAACAGTATACTTCTAATACGCTCAACCAAAGGGTTCCAGAACTGAAGCTTTCTCATATCACCATCAATAGGCAGCCCCAAGTACACAAAATCACACGTGGTTCGGTTTGGATGACTATTCTAAAAATACCCGATCCAATCCGAATATACGCAGTTTATTTTGGATCAATTTTTGGATATCCAAAATGATTTTTTTTAAGAATATAATTTTTTTACTAATATTAATATTACACAAACATAGCAAAATAATACGTCTGATACAAAATATATTAAAAAATAAAAAATACAGTCTGAAAAGTATCAATTATTTTTTTAAAATATTAAGTAATAATAATATAGATTAAATTAGTGTCATATATAAGATTAAAAACCAACAAACAACGTAATAATGCAATATATAGTGCTAATAAAAGAACAAATAAGTATTAATATTTACATTTGTGGTTCGGTTTTGAGAAAGTGATATGAAATTTGATCCAATCCTAGTGGTTTTTACAAAACAACATAAAAAATATTTAGTTTTTTGCGGGTTTCGATTTTTTTGATCAGTTTGCGATTTTATTTTGAATCGGTTTGGATTTGAACACCCCTAACTTAATTGGGTCTCGTCTTTATACATCAATTTTTTAGTAACTAATGCTTAACAAACATTCAATCTCTCTAAATTTGAATTGTACTCCATATCATTAAATTGAAACAATAATTTATATATTTCATTCATAGTTATCTAATTTTTGAAATACTAAATTAACTGGAATATAAAATAAGTTTACTATTTTATAAAAATAATATTAATAATAATTTGAAAAAAAATTAAAATATCCAAATTCAAAGAAAAAAACATAATTTAAAATGTTGTAGTATAAAAAAGATCTTTCATTGAAAATTCAATTCGACCTACGCAGAAGATAGTGTGGAAAAATGTCTTCACCATAAAAATAAAATAATTTTAGGTAGTATTACTTCTCTTTCGTAAAACATGTCACAGTAAGTCCACGAATCCAGCTGAATGACAAAAATGTCAAAATTGTTAGGTCTCATGATGATGGTTTAAACCTGATATATCCATTTGTCAATATGATAAATCTGTAAAGGGTGTGATGTAAATATTTAAAATTGTTTTGTATACAAAATAAAAAATATTAATACTACATTAAATTCACAACTTTCCTATATCGGTGCATATTCCGCAAATATAAACAAATAAAATTCACAACGGATGCGCTGTAAATATTTAACAGATTTTTGCAAATAAATAATATATTTAATTGAAACACTACATTAATACTGATAATTCCCATTTAACATCAATATAATTTTATAATATTACCAATGTAATTGTGTTGGTTAAGTATGTTTTTGGTCTCCGTAAATATACAAACTTTTCGTTTTAATCTTCCTGAAAGTTTTGTAAGAGTTTTAGTCCTTTAAAAGTTTTTCATCACCACATTTGATACCTACTTTTCAGTCAACTCATGTCTAACGTTCATATTTTTAATAAAATTTTCTATAAATGTGTAAAATATTATGACAATCTCTCTCAAAAAAATTAGAATTTTTTAACGTAACATGGATTAAATATGAATTTCTAAGCATCAAAAACTAAAAATTTATATTTAATCCATGTTTTGTTAAAAATTCTAATTTTTTGAGATAAATTGTAATAATATTCTACCCATTTCTGGAAAATTTCATAAAAGAACATGAATGCTAGACGAGAATTGGAGACGAGGGGTTTGAAATATGCTTAGGCAATTTTTAGGAGAATTAGTTACTGTTCAACAACATAACCCACTATCAAAGTAATTCCACCGTCATCCACCCTTCAACCACCATGACAATTGACCCTTCCACCTCCAAAAACTTCATCGTTCCATGGTCTTTCTTAATCTCACATACAGACCCACCCATTAAACCATCATCTAGCCAATCTACCACCCCTAACTATGTCACAGTCACCAAAAACCAACAGAAAACGTTTGCTCAGGCTGTTAGCAACGTTTGTAACATTCCTGATAGCCAACTCCCTCAACCTTGCTTGAAAGGAGACCGACTAGCTATTCAAATTCCTGAGGATGAGTACCTGGGAGGACTTGATGAATGTAAGCACAATTTACACGGGAGAATACTTCGGCCAAAAGGGTCAACACCCTTTTCTATAGACAACCTGCGTGCCAAGTTAACTGTGTTGTGGAAATCTATTGGAAAATGGGGAATAACCTCAATAGGGAAAGGTTTCTATGAGTTTACTTTCTTATCCATTGAAGATGCAAAAAGGGTTAGATCTATAGGGTCTTGGTCCTTAAATCCTGGTATCTTAAAGCTCTTTCCATGGACCAGGGACTTTAATCCTAGCATGCAGCAACAATCCACTGCTCAGGTATGGATCCGTATTTTTGGTTTGTCACAAGAATACTGGAGGAAAAATATTCTTTTTGCTATAGCTAGTAGTGTAGGCACTCCTATTTGCACGGACTCTATCACCAGCAAGCCTAGAATTGAAAGGTCCTTTGGTCATTATGCAAGAGTGTTGGTGGATATGAATTTGACTCAAAAAATAAGAAATAAAGTATTAGTTGAAAGGAGAGGTTATGTTTTTTTTTGTTGATTTTGAATATGAGAACCTTCCTGATTATTGTACACATTGCAAGTGTACTGGTCATTATGTGGAGATTTGTAAGAGGCTCAAAGAGCAATCCAAAGATCTACCTCAAAAAGAGAAAGTTATACCCAAAGTCAGTGCTGTAGTGCCAAGGCAGGAATGGAAATCTAAAAATTCTGTTTTGATCAATTTAGAAGCTTCGGCCGCAAAGAAAACTCCTGAAAGAAATAAAGAGGATATTGATTTGGAAGATGAAATTAATGCAGCCATTGGTGCTCACAATGTTGCGTTTGTTCAGAGATCAGTGGAGATTATTGCTGACACATCCGTGGAGAAATCTATTGAGAAATCCACATCTGCATCTGCTGCTGAGAACTTGTCAGCCGCTAAGGATTTTGCTGGGAATTGTGGCGAGAAAAGCGATGATATTGAGTTGAATGAGGACAGAATCAGCACTGATGGTTCAGATTTTGTTGATGCTACACAAGATCAAGAGCATTCAGGGGCGAGTGAAAATAACATCGATGATATTGTTCAAAGAGATGTTGATTTTTTAAAGGAATCATGGGCAAATCTTGCAGAATTGGAGGCAAATGCTACGCAACAGGACATGAATCTTGAGCTGCAAGCTTCCAGCAGGGGCAATCATCAAAGTGTTGATTCAAATCAAGCTTCCAATGTTCATACCATAGATGATGAGGGATTCCAGCAAGTGATTTCTAGAGGGGCAAAAAAAGCTCAGAAAGCTGCATCACTTATGTCGCGTCGAATTTCGGATATCAAGCTATTGAGAAGCGTTGAATCACTAATTTTAAATCACGACTGAACTTTTAATTTTTCGGGGAAAAGGGGAAAAAGTTCTAAATTACCTTAATGTTAAAGATTTTGGGTTCGGGAGTCGATTATGCGAGGGGAAGGTATTAGCACCCCTCACATCCGTTGTACTCAACGAGAACCTCCTAGTTAGCTAAGGCTTAGAATGTTTTTAACGTTTTGCTTGCATGCTTGAATGTATTAAAAGGGAAAAAGAAAAAATATGATGAAGGAAAAAAAGAAAGTTTTTTATTAATGTGCTTGACAAGATATGAATCCTGCTCCTACGTATCTCCCGGTGCGATGGAGAATTCAAAGCTTACGTAGTTCTTTGGTATAAAAAGTTTGTATGTTGGTTGTTTTTAATTGAAAAAGATTTGATCGCGCCCGAGCGAAAGAGTTTGGTTGAAAAGAAAATGTTGTCTACTATCGTTGTTTGGATAGCTTAATGAAGACCGATAAAAAGTTTTACCTACTACCGTTATGAGGGTAGCTTAATGAAGGTAAAAACGATTTGATTAAAAAAGAGACGGACTCGCGCTCGGGCGATGGTATCCGTTGGAAAACGCGCTCGGGCGTGAAAAAGGTTTGAATGAAAAAGGGACGGACTCGCGCTAGGGCGATGGTATCCGTTGGAAAACGCGCGAAGGCGTAAAAGGTTTAAAATTGAAAAAGGGGCGGACTCGCGCTAGGGCGATGGTATCCGTTGGAAAACGCGCGAAGGCGTAAAAGGTTTAAATTAACCACGGGGGCCAAGAAAAGTTTTAAATTGACCACGAGGGATCAAAGGAAGGTTGGATTGGTCACGAAGGACCAATAAAAGGGTTAAGTGCGTTGGACGCGTTGAAAATAGAATGACGATTGCCCGGACAACGAGACATACGTCAAGCATTCGTGCAACCGGGGGATGGAGAGACATACGTCAAACCATTCCTTTTTCATTCAAGTTTTTTTTGTTGAAACTCAAAGAAATCCCAAAGAGAGCAAAACACTTAGTAAAAACTTAAGAAGAGTTTGTTGCTCAAATTAGTTGTTGCAACCTTGAGCAAATGTTGGTCAAATTTTGAAAGGATGAACAAGTTTGTTTCAAGCTTATGATGCAAAAAATGAACGAGCATTGCTCACGCGTGTTGGAACTTTAAGGACAAAATTGTTGAAAATCATGAACAAATTTGTTGTTCAAGTTTGTTGAAAAAAAATGTGAACATAGCTTGTTGCTTAAGTTATTGGAACTCAAGAATGAGCGTTGTTCAAGTTTGCAAAATGAACAAATTCATGAAAAAATGCACAAGTTTGGAAGATGCACAAGTTCGGCTCAAAGTTTAAGCTTGATTTTGGAAAAAATGAACAAGTTCGACTCACGTTCAATTTTGATTGAAAATCATGAACAAGGTTGTTGTTCAAGTTTAGTTTCGAAAATAATGAACATGGCTTATTGCTCGAATTTGACTTTGGGAGTTTAATGAACATAACTTGTTTCGCAAGTTATCCAAAATTAATGCTCAAACTTGTGAAATTTCCAACATCATGCAAAACTCTTGTTATGTTTTGAACAAAATGAATTTTAATCCTCTTAGGTTCTGAGTTTTTAGGTGAGAACCTCAAAAATGGGCTTTTTTAGAAGCCTGAACTCATATTCCGAGTTCTGCCATTTTCGTAGAGCAACCTGAACTTGGCTCTGCGAACCCAAGTTCTGTCATGGTCGCAGAGCGACCATGACTTTGCTCTGCGAAATCCGTGAAAAAACTGAACTCAGAAGCTGCTTCTGAACAATCTTCAGAACCTTAAGGGGGATTAAAAAGCTTTGAAAATTAGCAAGAAAAGGTTTAAAACAAATCAATTTGGTGTTTTGCAAATTTGAGATTCCTTTGGAGTTTCAAAAAATGGTTTTTTGAACAAAACGAGATTAAACAAAATTAAAGATGCAAGTAGCAATGCAAAATGGAAGGTAAAGGATTCAAAATACTTACAGAACTCCTAGCCAATGCTTGTATTGCAAGAGAATGAGGGAGGCTTGGATGCTTGTGATTTTTGCAAAGTGAAATATTGGAGATTATGGATGACAAATAACACTAATGTTTCAACTGGCTTTTGCTATGTATTGAACTCTGTTCTTGCTCTAGAAATTCTGTGTGTTTGAACTGTTATTCAATTGTGTGAAATTCTTATGCATATCATTGCTTAAATAGGCAAAAATGAGATCCAATGCAATGATGGAAAATCTCTAGAGCCAAGCTGTTTTGTGGGCTAAAAACCAGGCTAATTGCTTTGCATTTAATGCAAAAGGGAAGAGGTGACATTGCCTTGCAACCTTGGGCCAAATCCAGCCATCAATGAAGCTGATTTTTGACAGCAATGATGATGAAAAAGTGAGAAAAACAGGGCAGCTTGCAAATTGGGTTGTCCTTGGGATTAATCCTTGCAATCTTGAGAGGTCAAGCAAGGAAAACGTGTGCTGCCATGTACAGAGATTGAGGGAAGCAAAAAGAACATGTGGGCTGGTGTGAGAAGGAAGGAAAGGCTGCTGGAACAGGGCAGCACTCATGGTCTTTGGGCAAGCCATGTGCAGCTGTGTTGACTGGTTTTGGTGGAGAAAGAAGGAAGAAAAACGAGCAAGCTGCTGGCTGGCAAGCCCAGGGCCAGTAGCAGGTCAATTGGGAGAGATGAGGGCTGCCCAAGGGCAGCCAACTTGCTTGGCTTGGAACAAAAACCTTCTCACCTTGGCTTTAATGGCACATGCTTCAATCTTTCTTTGCTGGGTCCAAACAACCACAATTGGCAATAATAATGATAATAATAACAATAAATGATAATAACAATAACTATAATGAAACCAAAAGAAAAATAAACCAAAGAAATTAAAATCTGCAAAAAATCGCAGAGTTCGCAGAGCGATGGGAACTTTGCTCTGCGAACTCCCCTTTTTCTTTTTTTATTTTCTTTTAAAAATAAAACAATAAAACAAATAATAATAATAGTAATAATGAAAATAATAATGATGGTAATGATAATAACAATAAAGGTGATAACAATAATAATGATGAAAAAGATAATAATATTAGTAATGGTAATAATAAAAATAATAATAATAATAATAATAATAATAATAATAATAAATAATAAGACATTGATAAAAAAGATAATAATAATATGATTAATGAAAAAGATAATAACAATAGTGATAATGATAATATTAATAATAATAATAGTAATGATAATGGTAATAAATATTAATAAATCCAAAAATGAAGATGAAAGAAATAAAGATAATAAAGGGTAAAAGTAAGAAATAAATAAAAAAAAATGGTGATAATAAAAGATAAGAAGAATAACAAATAAAGAAAAATATGAGTCAAAAAATGGGGTATGACAACTTAAAAAAGGCTACTCCACCAGATCAAAGGTTGGTTCTTCCAAGCCTTTGAAATGAAGTGTCTTTTCTGGAATTTGAGGGGAATAGCCAACTCCCCCACTAAGTTGGCTCTTAAAAAACTCTTAGTTTCTAGTAAACCTGATATATGCTTCATCTCTGAACCTTGGATGGATATTGCAAAATTCTCATTAAAGTGGTCAGACAGAATTGGTTACAAGCTTCATTGTGTTAACAATAGAGGGAATCTTCTCCCAAATATTCGGTGCTTTTGTTCCAAAAACATCACTCCAGATACTTTAGCATCAGATGAGCAACAAATCTCTATTCAGGTTGATTTGAAGGGGAAATTATTTCGCATTACTGCTGTTTATGCCTCAACTTGTCACATAAAAAGGAGACAACTGTGGGAATCATTGAGAAATATTCAGCATTCAACAAATTTACCTTGGTGCTGCTTGGGTGATTTCAACACCATCCTTGGAGCTCATGAACAAAGAAGCCAGTTTCAACCTTTTAAAACTCCTATGCAAGATTTTCAAGCCTGAACTGATACCAATAACCTTATCCACCTTCCTACTAAGGGTGCAAATTTCACTTGGTCAAATGGAAGAAGAGGAAGATTCCACATACAAAGAAGACTTGATAGAGCAATCTGCAATCATGAATGGTTCACTTCTTGCAAATTGGTTAGTTGCTCCACTCTTACAAAGCTTAGATCAGACCACTTCCCTATCCTTTTAGAGTTTAAAAATGATGACGTTCAGTTTGCTTCCCAATTTAAATTCATGCAAATGTGGATCTCTCATTCTGATTGCATAAACATAGTGAAAAATAGTTGGAATACTCCTGTCATAGGATGCCCCATGTTTGTTCTCAACCAAAAACTGAAACATTTGAAAATGGCTCTTAAACTTTGGAACAAAAACACATTCGGCAACATTCATGATCAAGTGAAGATAGCAACTGATAAAGTGCAGGCTCTCCAAAGGGAAATTGACAGTAATGGAGTCACTGATGATCTTTTAAACCAAGAAAAGCTTGCCCAACTTCATCTAGAGAAAGCCCTTGACTTAGAAGAAATATTCTGGCAACAAAAATCAAAAGTTAAATGGCACACTGATGGTGATAGAAATACAGCTTACTTCCATAGAGTTGCCAAGATTAGGAATGCCTCCAACCTTATAACCTCTATGACTAATGGTGATGAAACTTTAACTGAACCTTCTGATATCTCTGAGCATATTGTCAATCACTTCACCAATTTATTCAATCAAAATTCTCATAGTCAAAACAATGGAATGGTGAAAGAAGTTATACCTTTTCTGATCACTGATATAATCAATACTTTGTTCACTGCCCTTCCATCTGATGAAGAAATTTTCCAAGCAGTTTTTTCTCTGAACAAAGAAAGTGCCCCAGGTCCTGATGGATTTGGAGCACTTTTTTTCCAAACCTTTTGGGACATCATCAAGCATGATGTAACAAAAGCGGTTTTCCAATTTTTTTCAAACTGGATGGATTTTACCTAATTTTAATTCTAATAATATTGTGCTTATTCCTAAAACTAACCATGCAGATGCGGTTACTGACTACAGACCTATAGCAATTGCCAATTTCAAGTTCAAAATTATCTCAAAGATCTTGGCAGACAGACTTTCAAATTTCATGCCTGCAATCACTTCAACTCAACAAAGAGGATTCATCAGAGGTAGAAGCATAAAAGACTGCATTTGCTTAACCTCTGAGGCAATCAATGTTATTAACAAAAAGACTTTTGGAGGTAACTTGGCCATGAAGATTGATATAGCAAAGGCTTTTGATACCCTAGACTGGAATTTTCTGCTCAGGGTTCTAAAAGGCTTTGGTTTTTGTGAAGTTTTTTGTAATTGGATTCAATTTATTCTTCATTCAGCAAAACTCTCAGTTTCTATTAATGGTAAGCTACATGGTTACTTTAGCTGCAATAGAGGGGTAAGGCAAGGGGATCCACTGTCCCCCCTCCTTTTTTGCCTTGCTGAGGAAATTATCAGTAGAAGCTTGACTAAGTTGGTTAGAGAAAGTAAGTTGAAGCTGATCCATGGCACCAGGGACAAAAACATTCCTTCCCATATCTTATATACTGATGATATGATGATTTTTTGCAAAGGCACCAACTCTAATATCAATGCTCTTAAGAATATTTTTACAAGATTGCTGCAGTGTCTGGTCAATTAGTGAACCCCCACAAGTCTTCAATCTTTGCAGGATCTATGTCTAATCACAGAGTCTCTCAAATTTCTAACTTAATTGGTTTTAAAATTGGTACCCTCCCCTTTACTTATTTAGGGGTTCCAATTTTTAAAGGCAAGCCAAAATATGCATATTTTCAACCTATTGCTGATAAAGTCAAAATTAAGCTCTCAGCCTGGAAAGCTTCTCTCCTCTCTATTACTGGCAGAGTGCAATTAATCAAGAGTGTAATTCAAATTATGCTTCTTCATTGTCTTACCATCTACTCTTGGCCAATTAATTTGTTGAAAGATTTGGAGAAGTGGATGAGAAATTTTATCTGGAATGGAGACATCAATCAGAGGAAACTTGTGACAGTTGCTTGGCACAAGGTTTGTAAGCCTTATAAAGAAGGAGGTTTAGGTATCAGAAACTTATCAAAAATCAATGAAGCAGGTAACTTAAAGTTTTGCTGGGAAATTTTTCAATATGATTTGCAATGGGCTCAGTTAATCAGAAGTAGAGTTCTAAGAGTTAATAAACCAGTCACCTATCATGTTTCCTCATCTGTTTGGTGCAGTGTTAAACACAAATTCAACAACATTTTAGAGAATGTTACTTGGCAAATTGGAAATGGGGACCAAATCAGCTTCTGGACTGATCCATGGTGTGGTGAACCTCTTGTTTCATCTCTCAGCATTCCTCATCAACTTCACAACCTGCTGCAGTCAAAAGTTTCTTCCTTTATCCATGATAATAGATGGAGCGTTCCCCAAGTTATATTGGCAGCTTATCCTACAATTCAGCAAATGCTCAAGATGATAACAATTCCAAATACCTTCAAAGAAGATAAGCTGATTTGGAAAATATCACATGATGGTAACCTTTCCTTTAAAGATGCTTATGTTTTTCATTGCTCTCCTCAACCTCAATTTATCAGTTGGGCCAAGTCCATTTGGCATGCCGCCATTCCTCCATCTAAATCCCTTCTAGTTTGGAGAATTTTGCAAGATAAAATTCCAACAGATGACAAGCTTGCTAAGAGAGGATTGCATCTTCCTTCTATTTGCAATCTTTGTAGTAAGTCAGATGAGACTTCCACTCACCTATTTCTTAACTGCCCATTCTCTTTAGTTATTTGGAATTGGCTTTCATCTACTCTGAACATTAATTGCAATACTACTAGTTTTTTTGGAAGTAATTGGATTATGTGATAGAAATTGGTTTCCTCAATGTAGAATTGTTGTTTTATCAGCTGTCATACATTGCCTCAATGTCATATGGTACTGTAGAAATCAAAAGAGATTTAATGATAAGAGCATTAATCCCAGATCAGCAGTTAACATGATTATCTCAGGTGCTTCTCTCTCTGGCAACAATACTAGGCTTGCTGCTAATTCCTCTATCTCAGATTTTGTGATTCTAAAGCACATCGAAGTGACAATTAACCCTCCAAAACCTTCCATCATCAAAGAAGTTCTTTGGGCTCCTCCTCTCTTTAATTGGGTCAAATGCAACACTGATGGGGCCTTTTTAGGTAACCCTGGTCAGGCAACTTGTGGGGGGATATTTAGAAATTCAGATTCAGATTTTCTTGGAGCATTCGCTGTCAACCTTGGAACCACTTCAGCTTTCAACTCTGAGCTCATTGGTGCTATGGTCACAATTGAAATTGCTTTTTATATGAATTGGCTCAATTTTTGGCTGGAAACTGATTCAATGTTAGTTTACTTGTCCTTCAAGTCTACAAAAATAGTTCCCTGGCATCTCAGAAACATATGGGACAATTGTTTGCATTTATTGTCCTTTTTTAATTTTACTATTACTCATATTTATAGAGAAGGCAACTCTTGTGCTGATCAACTAGCCAATATAGGTTTATCTTTGCCGTCATACTGTTGGTTTTCTCAGCTTCCCTATCAGATTAGGCACGACTTCTCTAGAAATAGTTTAGGTCTACCTAATTTTAGGTTCTGTTAACTCCTTGAGGGTTTTGGTTCTTTGTCGCCCCTCACTTTTCTTGTAACTCTTTTTCCTTATAAATATATTATGGGGTTGTAGCAGCTGCTACAACTTCCTTTATTTTTTTTTAAAAAAAATATGAATGCTAGATTGAGTTAACTAAAATGTAAGGAACAAATGTAATGACAAAAAACTTTTGAAAGTCTAATAAAAAGTTTATGGGACTAAAACAAAAAGTTTGTATATTTTTTTTAATAAAAAAAGCTTGTATATTTAGATTGTTTATTTTTTTAATAAAAAAGTATGTATATTTATAAGGATTAAAAATATATTTAACACTAGTTTTTTTATATAAACTAGTAAGAGACCCATGTTTTCGTACGAGTCACGTAACATTGCGATAATTGTATAAAAAATAATTAGATTGTTAATATTGTAGAATGTTTATCGATATTAAATAAAAATTATGAGTATTAATATAATGTCTCTATTAAATATTTTTCTCTTATGTATACAAAACTTTGTTAAATAGTTGAGTCACACATGTTATAGATTTTATTTGCTTATATATTTAAAAACAAATTTTTATGTAGATATATGAAAAAATTCATATGATAAAACTTTGAAAACTCAAGACTATTTTCAAAGGGCTTTGCTGTATCCAACAAAAGAAGTTGTCCTGGAAGAATAACCAAAAATTAATTAGCCAATGAAAAAACATATGTATGCGAAATTCACGGCATGGTGTTGAATAAAAGGCTGAAGACAACAATACAAACTTGGGTGGAATACGGTTGGGACAATTTCACGTGACTAATCCTCGCTATAAACACCATTTTGCATTTTCAAAATCAAAATTAATGTAGTGTTTCTATTAAATAACTTTTTATTTTATATGTAAAATACTGTTCAATGTTTGCACCGCACCCGTTGTAGATTTTATGTACTTATATCTGCATAAACAAATTTTTATATACATATATGAGAAAGTCGATATGATAAACTTTTAAAAACTCATGACTATTTTCAAAACTAAAATTAATGTAGTGTTCTATTAAATAACTTTTTAATTTATATTTAAATAGCACTTGTTGAAGATTTTATATGCTTATATATCCAAAAGAAAGTTTTGATGTACCGGTATCTGATAGTCGATATGATAAAATTTTGAAAACTCATGACTAGGGTTGGGAATAGGCTAGGCCGAGCTAGGCTTTGCAAGGCCTAAGCCTGGCCTGCCAAATTTTTTAAGGCCTAAGCCTGACCTGCGACCTGTCATAGGCTTACTTTTGAGGCCTGAGCCTGACCTTCTGAAAGCCTGATAAGGCCTGCTAGCCTGTTTAAAAGCCTATATCATATGAACATCTTTAAGTAAGCAATGTGATCTAAGTTTAAATAGACTAGCAAACTAATAGATCAATTAGATTAAACTCTCTTTTAGTAATCAACATGAGTTTTTAGGGAATTTAACTATATATTGCATCATATTTCAATTCTAGTTTATAATAATACATTTGTATATGCTAAAAATTAATGTATACTAATAAACTTAAATTACTAACGAATTTATATTTTAATTCAAAGTACAAAATATATTATAATAATAAATAATATTAATCATATTTACTTAAATAGATCGGCCTAATAGGTTTAAGAGGCTTTTTGAATGGCCTGTGGCCTGGCCTTTTAAGCTAAATAGGCTTCTAAAAAAGCCTAGGCCTTCTCTATTTAAGAAAAAAGCCTGGCCTGGCCTGTCGTAGGCTAGGTCGTAGGCCCCTGTAGGCCGGCCTGACCTATTCTCATCCCTACTCATGACTATTTTCAAAATACTAACATTAATGCACTGTTTCTATTAATAAATTTTTTATTTTATAAGCAAAACATCGTTCAATGTTTGCACCACTCCCGTGCAGATTTTAAATGTTTATATCTGTAGAAACAAATTTTTAAATAGATATATGAGAAAGTCAATACGATAAAATTTTGGAAACTCATGACTATTTTCAAAATATCAATATTAACGTAGTGTGTCTATTAAATAAAATTTTATTTTATATTTAAAACATAATTAAATATTTAAACCGCACTCGTTGAGGATTTTTTTTATGTACCGATATGTGATAGTCGATATGATAAAATTTTGAAACTTGTGACTATTTTCAAAATATCGACATTAATGCAGTGTTTCTATTAATTAAATTTTTATTTTATATACAAAACACCGTTCAATGTTTGCACCGTTCTCATTGCAGATTTTAAATGTTTATATTTGCAGAAATAAATTTTATATACATATATGAGAAAGTTGATATGATAAAATATTGAAAACTCATGATTAATTCAATATATAAACATCAATGTAGTGTTTCTATTAAATAAATTTTTATTTTATATATAAAACACCATTCAATGTTCGCTTGACAATTATAAAATTAAGGAGCTCATGAGTTTTAATAAGGACGATTACGAAATTCTTTTGGACTTCGATTTTCAACTATTGTTAGTAGATATGATCATTATCCGTATTTAATTTTTTAAAAACAAATAAATTAGTTTCATAGTTATCGTTGGAAATTTGATACACTTGTGATGATCATTATCCGTAATTAATTTTTTAAAAAACAAATAAATTAAATTTTTCAAAATGACCATCATGCACATAAATTTAAGGAGATTATGAATTTTAATAAAGACTATTATGAAATTTTGTTGGACTTCAATTTTTATATATTGTTAGTAGATATACCTTCAAAGTTTGTATATTTTTTTGTATAAAAATATATTCAACTCAAATATATCTCTTAAAAAAAAACTAACATATTTGTTGCGAGAAAAAAATAAAAACCTGTTGCTAGTATTAAAGTAGGACCATTCTAACCGTCATTACACTACACTCTCATTCATTCAACAAGATTCATTCCAACTTCTCTCTTCCTCTACACCGTTCGCCGTTAGCCGTTAGCCGTTAGCCGTTAGCCGTTCACCGTTCACCGTTAGCCGTTAGCCGTTAGCCGTTCGCGGTTTCCGATCGCCGTTCGCCGTTCGTCGTTCAACACCCAACTGTTCTCGCCGTCGTTCGCTGTTCTCGTTCTAAAACAGTGGTAACTTCTTCTGTTCCATAGCTTTTGCTCTGTTCTGTAACTTCTTTTGTTCCATAGCTTTTGCTCTGTTCTGTTACTTCTTCTGTTCCATAACTTCTTCTGCTTCTGTTTCAAATTTCACTGTTTCTGCTATGATTCTGTTTCAACTTCTCTCTTTTGTTTAAGGCGTGCTGTGATTTCTTATTTTCTGCTATGAAAACAGTGGTAACTTCTCTCTTTCAAATTACGATCATTGATTTCCAATGCTATGTTATGTTGGAATTATCGGTTCTTTTCTTTAGGATTTAATGTTTTGAATTTTGATTAAAACTTTTGATATTATGTTGGAGACTTGAAAGATTTCATACGATTTGGGTGTTTTGTATGATTTATGAATGATTCATGAGTAAAAGCTTTCATAAGATTTGGGTGTTTTATATGATTTATGAATGTTATATTTAATTTTATATTAGATATATGTTTGTTTATAATTTATAGTATTATTTACGTAATTTGTCCAAAATGTTATCAAATAGCGGTCATAGCGCTATGCGCTATAGCATTTTTGGGGTCGGCCGCTACGCGCCGCTATCCGCAATTGACTACTATGGTTGAAACAAGATCGAATCTGAACATTTTCTATTTTCTTGGGCACAAATTAATTGAGTGGCAACACTTAATCAGTTAACTTATGTAGCATTATGGAGAAAATTGGTTAAGTTACCTCTAATAGATAAGACCTTGTTTGAAAAGAGACGAAAAGTCAAAGTATAAACAAAGTCACCTCTTAAAATATTTAATACACAATTTTATTAATATGATGTTGAGTTAGGGAAGCAAATGAAGAATACATGTAACTTCTTTATACATTTTTGAACTGCTTAATGAAGCAGTATAACCCCTCCCTTTCTGTGTTTATTTGCTTCCTATATAGGCAACCCATTTATAAAATGTTGGTTAAAATGCAATGCTTCCTGTGGTTTATATTCTGGAGCTGTATATGTCCAGATCCAGGCACAAATATTAATAATTAGTATCAAGACCAAGCAAATATTATGTAACTTGTAGAACTAAATATTACATTTTTATAAATTGTTGGCATATCCTTGTGTAAACCTGCAACCAGATAAGTAGTCTAATAGGTAATCTGCTCAAAGATTCAACTTGTGGAAACCAAGGCTATAGAATGTCATTAGCCTTTATACTATTCTTGTATCATCACTTGCTTGGTTAGTAACTTGCTATTTCGTTATCCTTCTTTTAAGTGTGTGTCCCCTGATTTATTGTCACTGGTCGTCATTGATTTTCATATTGAATCAAGTTTTCTGTAATTTGCTTGAATTCTATTTTAATTTTCACATTTATACTTCTAATTTGATTCATGTTTTGCTTTTTTTATCGGTTCAAGTTTACAAAATTTTCAGCATTAATGTATCTTGGTTTTAGTTGTTGATCATTGATCTGAGAAGCATACAAGAGAGGTACATCAGAGGCAATATTAAAAAAGTCTAGTTATAATAATATATTTCTATAGTTATTTGATTCTTAAGTTTGGGTTGTTTGTTTTAGCACTGAGACATTCAGTTGCCTATGTAATGGTATGTAATCTAACTTAAGCTTTTAGTTATAATTATTTGATTCTTAAAGTTCAGGTTGCGAAAGCTTGATTCTAGGGGCTGTTAACTCGGTAGAAGGGGAGGATCTAAGTGGGGGGAATCGGTCTACACAGTTAAGTAAGCTTATTTTTATTTGAGTGAATGTAAGACAATGAAGTGTTTTGGGCTAAAGATGTGTGGAACCTGCTGATACCGTTGAGATTGTCGGTGCTGGTTTGGATGCTATTCCTTAATAGATTAGCCACTAAGGATAATCTAAGCTTTAGAGTGTGAAGTTGAATTCATTTTTATATTGTGTTGGTGGCTGCGGTAGGCTTGAGACTGTGAACCACGTCTTTTTTAATTGTGCTATTTTGTGACGATTTGGAGCGAGTCGTTGAAGTAGCTCTGTGTTTCAAGTGTTTTTGTTGAATGGGGATTTGAGCATCTCAATATGTTCAAAGGTTTGGTTGGAAGAGGTAAAAACGTTCGTGAGAGGTTGGATGTGATCTAGGTCTCGATCATCTCTTCCATCTGGAATGCTAGGAATGCAATGGTCTTTAAACAGGCTGGTATTAATTGGGAAAAGTTTGCGGGAAACTTTTTAAGTTCTATCTTGGAGAATTATTCGATCAAGATCGACAGGTTTTAATGTTCCCCTTAGCTAGTGGCTTGCTAATCTGTTGGACTGTCTGGGGGTGCATAGATTTACATAGGAGATGTTCTTTTGTGTCTTCGATCGTGCAGTTTTGTTTTTGGTGCTGCGCTCTTCTGTTCTGTGGAACATCCGCGTTGGTTCTGTTTTGGAGTCTATATGATTGTAGCAGGGACTTTCTGTCGTAGGAGTAAGATTGAACAAATTAGGCGGTCAAATCAGTTATCAAAGGAACTGTGTTTCATATTTTCGTGTCGTCAGCTCTAGTCCCTGTGTCGCTTTCTTGAGCTGCTAGGAGGCTTTTGGTTGTAATTCATGACCTGGTTTTATCAGTTATAAGGAATGCGGGATTTGAAAGGTGGATCCGGATTGGAGAATTTGTCAAATACGCTTTGGTTTTGATAGGAAGTATTAGTATGGGAGCATGAATCCTCTTTATATTCGGTGACAGTAGCTTGTTTATTTTGATGTATTTTCCATTTGTGATTGAGTTTAGAAGCTATTTCAGGGTGCCGTGCTATCAATGTTAATCTTGTAATGGTTAGTTGTTTTTGCTTGTTTGTATTAGGTCTGTAAAGGTTTGAATATGCAAGGCCTTTGGTATTGGTGTAATTAACATTATGCATGCTTGTATTCTGATCCTAATACTGCCAGGATTGGTGTTTTTAAAAAATTTATGCCTTTTCAAAACAAAACAAAAAAGTTCAGGTTGTTTGTTTTAAGCTTTAAAGCTTGGTTCGCTATTCATTTGGTATTAGGTTATTCTTGTTCTACACTTGGCCAATCAAAAAGAGACGATGGCCACGGATCGATTAATTCCCTCTCTCTCCCCCGTTATATTTATTTAATATTTATTTTAAATGTTTATGAGGTGTCCAATTTTGGTTGAATGTGACCAAATTTGTCACTTGACTAACTAAGAATTACTCATGAATTACTCATACTTAAAAGGGCCAAAATAGATGTTCTTCTATTACATTTTTATATCAAGTCTAACCGATTATTATAAAATATCTTGTCGTATAATACGAGATATGACGCTCTTTTTTAGATCTTATCGCTTTTCAAAGGGGACTGTATTTTTTTTTTTTCAATATAAGAAAATTGTGTTTCGAGAGCAAAACATTTGTGAATGTTTCTTATTATTTCCATTCAGTTTTATGAAATATATTTGTAGTTAACAAACATGACCCTTATATCCACCTTTCATTTTCCCAATATATTTTAAAACACCCTTATTTTTTTACTTGTTAACACGACCCTTATTTTTTTGTCTACACGCACTAAAAATATATATTTGTAGTTATGCTATGTAAGATTTGCTCGAGAACCGTCAATGAGATATACAGTGTCCATTTAGATTTTGTGTGTGCATTTTGCTTTATTTTTTCTTGTGACATGTAGTTACCCTCACTAGTTGTGGAAATGGTTTGGTTGTAAAGAGGTTATGTGTAACGTAATTGAGTCTCCTTAATATGTAAAGCGAGACCGAGAGGCACTAGGAATAAATATTTAAGTTATTTAATTTTTTTTTTGTTTAGCTTGGGTGTCTAGCCCTCTTTTTCCAAAAAAAAAAAAATAATATTAAGATTAAGTTTATTGAAGTATTTTTTTTTTCTGTAGTTTGTCTTTTAAAATTATTTTTAATGCAAATACCCAAAAAAAAAAATATTTTTAATGTGGTTTTAATGTTTTTTCTTCTTATAGCAAACTATGGCAGCGAATTGTATTCTAAAGATGGCTCGGGTGGCTCGGACCAATATTACATTGCAGTCTATGCCCGTCCATCTGAATGCATACGTAGATATACTACGTTGTCCCACTGCTGATGGAGAGTCACACGTCTATATCCTACCAGTGCAGCATCGCCACGAGGTATTTTTTGTTATTTTTTATTTATTGTCTATTGTTTTATCATTTACAAAATGGAACCCATAACCTTGTCCTCTAATTTTTTTCTTGGCTTTGTCTAGCGTTATAACTTAACTAATTGAGACATTGCAATTAATTCGTCCAGTTTGTGTTTTTATTCTTTTTCTATTGTTTTTTACTAATAAAATGAGAGAACAACAATGTTGTTTCAAAATGATTGTATAAATATTATTATGAAAAGGGATATATTGACTGCAAGAGTAAGTTTTTAGACTTACTCCAAATTTCCACCTTTCATTTTATTTTAATCTAATGGCTTACATGTTAGTTTTAATTGTTAATCATATGACCCTCTTTATAGATCAAAATATGTTCTCCAATTATTCAACCTTAATTAATTCTAATAAAACAAACTTCCTTTCTCATAAACACACTCTTAAATATAATTTTTTTAACTCTCAGCAAACAATGAAATTTCCTCTTGATGCTCGGTACCCTAACTCGCCCAATTGATTTTGTATACGCCCAATTTCTTTTGGATATATGATCATATAAATCACAACAGGTATAGAGTGATGGCTTTCAGTTCCACTCCAACCTCAATTCTATATGGCTCCCAATCCCATTTATTTCCTTTTTATTTAGATCTCAATAAAAAAATTCTTCTCATATGCATATGTTCAAGAGGTGAGAGTGTAAAGCTTACATTTTAGTTTATAATTCAAAGTGCAACCTTGCTGTAATGTTTGAGAGAAAGATTAAAAAACTCTTTTTGAATTGGCAGAGGTGCGTCAAAAAAGAAAGAATTGACAGAGATATTTATTGCATTAATTAATTAAGGGAGAATAAATAGATATAGTATTTTCTAAGAAGGAGATCCAAAAAGATGGTCACATGATTAACTATTAAAACAAACATTTAAGCCATTAGATTAAAATAAAATGAAAGGTGGATATTTGAAGTAAGTCTATAAACTTACACTTGAAGTCAATATATATATCCTCTTACATATATATGTGTGTGAGAGTGATGTGCATTAACATTGTACACCTTTATGTTTTGGACTCAAAACCCAAATACCCCTTTTGAAAAACTACTTAATTTAATGAGCAATAATGTAAGTTTTATTTTCTCTCTCCTTACATTACAATAAATGAATCATCCCTGTCAAAACAAACATCTCACCACTGGCTTCTTCGTCACTTCTTGTAATTTGTATGTTGAGAAATTTATTTAACTTTGCAAAAGCATGAAGCGGCACAACAAAAAAGGAACTATGTCACAAGACAAAGATTGAACGCATGTTAAGATTGGATTTATATATATTTGTCTTTGCAATTCCTATTCTACGTAGTTTGTTGTATATGTATATATGTGTAAAAATCATTGTCGCAGTTCCCATAAAATTATTTACCGAATAATTTTGAAATTAGTAGTTCAATTTGCTTTGGTTGCCGCATTGCTTCTTATATGTTTTCCTTAGCAATCTACCATGACAAATTGCCACAATTTAACACGATGGAATTCTCCCAAGGTCATTGATTCTTTTATTGTGAATCATAATTTTAAATTGAATTTCTTAAATATATCGGTTGTTCCACCAGGTAAGCTCCACTTGTTTCCCTGATGTAAGTACTTTGTAGCCATATCCATACATCCATTTTCCACATGTCCTTGCCATATCAACACTTAACAACCACGTTCTCTTAATGTCAAAATTGATTGAAGGCTAAAATTGTGTAATTTAAAAAAATTGTAGATCAAAATTGAGAATTTAGAAAATGTTTAACAGGAATCATTGCTAAATTGTGGAACTTAACAACCACGTTCATTCCTTTTTTTAAAAAGTTTTATTAATTAATTTCAGGAATCAAGACGTGATGCAAAAACTATGATTGAGTTTATCAAACCGCAGTTGCTGTTCCTAGAATTAGACCTGTACAGGAGCGATGCTTTAGAATCGGTAAAAGTATTAAAAAAAATTTAGAAGATATTTTATTATTATTATTATTATTATACCATTCTAATTTAATTATATTTATTAATCTAGGAAACTAGCGAATTTTGTGTGGCACGTGAGGCAGCAGCAGCCATGGGGATTAAATATACTCTAGGAGACCTTGACCCATTTGTAAGTGAAATTTCTTTTTTCTTTTGGTAATATGTAAGTGAAATTTCTATTTCCATTCTTTTTATGATATGATAATGATATTTAGTTTTTTTCTTTTAAAAAAACTTTTCAAATTATGATGGTAGGATACGATGTCATGCAAGATTAAAATAACTAAGGAGCTATGCAAAATCCATGGAGAGGAAGATGTAAGTGTATCTACTCATTTTTATTAAATAACTATTTTTATCACTATATTACACATTTGGTCGCATTATTTGTTTTGTACTTCCACTTTTTTTTTTTTTTGACAAAAAGTGGGAAAGTTTTTGAAATGGTGTTATGGACATTATACTATGTACCCCTACCATTAATCCTTCATCCCTACAAACCATAAAAAATGTCAATTTTACCCTTTTTCTTATTGACTTCACCCCCACAGAAATATTTTTAAAAACTTCAGATAAGTTTTCCAGAAACTGTAGATACCATGATTTTCATATCTACTTCTTCTGTGCTTGCACATGTAAAAAAAACTGAAATTTAAGACAAATATCATCATAAAGATTATTGATTCCATGGTTTTATGTCAAAATTTCATGAATTTCCGTCGATTGTAGGGGTGTACAAATCACTTTGAGATGAGATGAAAGAAATTTCTTCAAGTAAAAAATTGATTTTTGACAGAAAACAAAATTCCATAATTCCATGATTCGTGTATGAATTAGAGATAATTCCCATCAAAATTTCATGATTCCACAATTTAAATTTCTAAAAGTAAATAGTACTACCTCCGTTCCTTTTTAATGGTCACCTTTTCACATTTTACATAAACCAAGACAATCAATAAATGTTACTACTTTTTGGTATAATAATTTATACTTTTACCATTATAACCTTATTCATTTAATATTTATTTTCATATATTTTTCTCCCCGCAATAAATGACTAAGGGTAACATTGGTAAAACAACATTTAATGTTGCATTGAACTTTGAAAGTGACAGTTAAATAAGAACAAAAATTTTCTTCAAAAGAGACGGTTAAAAAGAAACGGACGGGGTAGTAAATAAACATCATCACATAAGTGGTCGCAATTTTTAGAGAAGAGATGATAGGAATTTCTATAGTACTCATTTCTCCATAAATGCCCGAACATCTTTGTATCTAGATCTGTTATCAATGAAAATTGATTTTCTAAAAGTGAAACCTAGACAATGTTAATGGGTGCAATATCATGGAGGTTTAGGTAAACCGGAAAGGTTCCTGTTTCTTCCTTTGTGGATCTGAAGTTAAGCCATGGAACCATTGCTTAAATTTCCAAAACTTGTCTCAAATTTTCCGGTTTTCAAATTTAGCAACGCGAAAGACATAACAAAACTCAAGTTTTCTAAGATTTTTTACGGGGGAAAAGTTTTAGAACTAGAAAAAATTTTGTGGGGGTAAAGTCAAATGACCAAAGGGGTAAAATTGACATTTTTTATGGTTTGTTAGGGTGAAAGATTAATTGTAAGGGTACAAGGTATAATCTCATGATGTTATCTTCCTCTCTATTTTCAAACTAAAAAATATTAAAATATTTTTTCAATGTAGAAGAAAAAATTGGAAGAGGCCGCAAAACAGATGGTTCACATCGATACTCGCAACTTGTAAGTTTTTCTTTAAAAAAACATATAATAATAATTTTTTATAATTAGTTAATAATAATTTTTTGTGTTGAAGGATTATGACATACAGACTCTGGAAAAAGGCTCAGAAATATTCATCAATATTAGCATTGGTCGGCTACAAACACATGGTTGGGATGCACCATTACTGGAACATGATAGTAATGTTCAAAACTCATAAATTACTCTTATATTTATTATATATTTTCTTTTAATAAATCAATTATTATTATTTATTATTATTTTTTTGCTAGAAACCTTCGCATGAAGGAATATTAAAAGAAGCCGAAATGCTTGAAGAATACATGCGACGCGAGAAGTTAGGTATGAACAGTAGGATTTCAGTACTTTCAATTTTATTATTTTCTTGCTTCATTTTGAGTTAATTTACTAATTTTTTAAGGAACAATTATTTTCTATTTAGGAGTCTATGGTATTCATTATTGGTGGCTTCTAGGCGAGGCATTAAATAGGTCACTCAATCATGTAGTAGGGTCAACAAACGGGCGTGTTCGGACCCAAATCCCCAATCGGCTTAAACCGCGGGTGTCATATAGAGGACTTGCTCAACAAATTTACAATACCACAAACATATATTACATAACTTAATTCAACATAACATCAAGTAGTGCAACACAATAAAGATTGTTGCACAATGAGGCTTTAACACTAGTACAAAAACTTGAAGAAACATGGAGATGTTGCTGCTTCTGCAAAGGAGAAACTTTAGATAAACATTACTCAAACATTTGCAATATCATGATTGTGTGTGTGTGTGTGTGTGTGTGTGTTTTTGTGTGTGCTGATTTGTGTTGGGCTACATAGATTCAGGTTATCAACCTCCTTCTTGGTGGAATTCAAGCGATTCAAGCCTAGACACAGACTGAGGCAAGCAGAAGACATCTTGATGTTGACATATATGAGTAATATGGTGTACATATTAGAAGTCCCAAATTCTCCTTAATACTTTCATTTTGAATCCTATCTTGTATGATATGACAACTCGTCTATCATAACCTTTTTGCATATACAACTCCAGGTTTACTTTTTCGTTGCATCTTTCAAAAGACTTTGTTTCGTCTTTCATGTCAAGTATTCAGTCTCATACAACATTGTACATATTATAATTGTGTAGAAATATTGACTTTAATCTTTCTTTTTTTACAAGTACAATTCCTTTAAACTTGAGTTTGAGTGGTACTTTTTCATCACAATTTTAAAAATAAACTGCAGAATTAAAACAAATAATCCATACCTGCAAACAGTTAAGGTCCATAATATCAAACTTTGCTTTCTTCTCAATAACCTGCCGCATGTATTGCACATCACAAAATACAGCAAAATCACAGAAGTTTTAACCAAAATAAGAAATTTCCAAAAAAAATTGGACAAATTTGTAGCCTACAAGTCTCTTAAGTAAAAGCAGAGAACAAAGTAACTAGAAAAAAAGAGACTGTTCTAATTCTCCTCTTTTAAATGGATCTCCTGACAAGCAAGGTGTTTTGAATTAATGAAAGGCTGACATTGATGTTCTAATGTTATAGGAAAATAGTGGTAGTGGATTATTGAATACTAAAAGAAAACGATAATATTTGATGGAAGAAGAAACACAGCAACTTCATTGGCCTCTGCCCTACATCCACTGCATAATTGAACATATGTACACACATATCAATAGAGAGAAGAATAAAAATCAAAATATAGACTCTAAAGAGAAGCAACATCAGTGTCCAAAAAAAAATGAAATACCTCTTTCCATGGCAACATATAACACAAGGAAGAAAAATATCTTCAGGGAAGGTGAAGGGAGGTAGTGATGACTTCGCTGAAAATTGCTGAAAATTGTAATCATGAAGTAACTTCCAAAAATGAACAACAGTAATTGCAGTATCAAACAAAACATGTCCACACTTGCCTCTAAATTCCTCATGCAGTATTTACTTCCTACAAGAGTGAGTTCCTTTTCCCATAGGTACTGGTCTGGATTACACTAAGCCCAGTAGACGTGACACAGTAGATAGATACACTGAAACTGTAACTTGATTGGCTTAAAAATAAAAACCGAAAGTTGAGAAATGGATGCAGTGGCATTTAGTTCATTTACATGAGTTGGTTACAAGAACTAAATCATAAAAGACGTAATTTAAGTATAACAGTTCTTCAAACATGATTGAGGTCTTCTCATTTGGCATCTGAACAGAATACAGTGTAACGTAAATCTCAATCAAATGAAAGAATAAACGATCAATTTAGTCCCTAACCTGGGAGGCCAAGTAACAAAATTGATGAATTGGTCCATCATCTTGCTTGTTCATGTACCTCTCTTAGAGCAGCTCCACTTGATGGGAAGATCAGTCAATTCTCTTCCATTTCTCAAAGAAACACAGTGGATTGCACACTAATCTCAAGTCTAAGTCCTCCCCTGATAGGAAAAACCTTGCTCTACCTTCATAATTTGGATGCCAAATATTAATTGAGTGAAAAATATTGTTGAAATTTGAGGCCTAACTCTTCCTTACAAAACCGGCTTGTAAGGTGAGGAGTGCCTCCTCTTTATAAACTCTGATCAAGCTTCCTATCTAACCGATGTGGGACTAAATCCACCCCCTCAAAGACAAGCCAACATAAGGCAACTAGGGGCAGATCGCAATTAAGGTGGGATTACCAACACACCCCCTCATGCTCGGGGCGGGATTTCCAACAAATATTTATAACAATAATTAATAAATAAAAACAGAGAGCGGGAGGGGGTAGCTCAACTGGTTTGAACTAAGGGGAAGGAGGTGTAGGTCCAGGGTTCAAGTCCTGACAAGGAGGAAAAAAAACTAACATAACAATTAACCTACTAACATTTGCCATTCAAAAAAATAAAATAAAAACAAAGATGAGAAGTAAACAACTATACTGGACTGAAGAAGAACCCAGAAATGCTTATCCGAAGAAGAAAGGTTTTTTTGTTTTGCTCCCCTCAGAAATTTTACTTAGTAACAAGGAATAATTGGAGAGGAAAAAAAATCAACGAGAGACACGACACAAGAACTCAAGCAGCCAGTTAGAGTTTGTTTTCCTTACAATTTGCTGTTTTTATTAATTTCTGTTTTTTTTTTTTCGTTCATAAGAAATTGAGTAAATTACACTCTAGAATTGTTCATATCACTCCCTCTCATGCTACTCCCTCCGTCTCAAATTAGGTGTCCCTTTTGGTTGTGTATAGGAAATGGTGATTCTATAAACATCAGGGAAGATAACTGGATCCCTTATCACAACGGGTTTAAACTCCTAACCGAAAATTATTTGGAAACAGATGTTCTCCAGGTTAGGGATCTATTGGATAAGGAAAACAATTGTTGGAACTCAGATGTTTTGGACAGCATTTTATCTCTATAGATAAGGAAGCCATTCTTAAAATACCCCTATACAATCCAGAGGAAGAAGACAGCTTATCCTGGATGGGAACCAGAGATGGCATTTATTCTGTCAGGTCAGGCTACTACCTTATTAAAGAGTGGATAAGGACCAATGTGAGGGTACTTCAAATCAGGATATAAACAAAAACCTTTGGCAAAAGGTCTGGCAGGTCAAGGCTACTACTAGACAGCAAACCTTGATTTGGAGGATCATAAAACAATTCATACCCCTCAGAGGTGAACTAAATAGAAGAGGATTAGGAATAAGGGGAAATTTTCTCTGCCCTAGATGCAACGAAGCACTGGAAACTGAATTTCAAAGACTGTTTTGGGCAACCCAAATTTGGTTTGGGTCATCCCTGGGTGAATTTCAATCAACACAGAGAGACCGACTTTATAGATTGGCTTATAAACATGATATATAATGCTGAACCTCATGTTCTAGCTAACATTTATGCCATTATAGACCAGATTTGGATAGCCAGAAACAAAAGGCATTCAATAACGAAGATACTGCAGCTCAAAAATATATCAAGGAATCTGAAAACTTCAACAAGGCGAATGCAAAAGTGAGCATGGATTACAGTAAAATAGGAAAGAGATCTCAACAAATCAATTCCAAAAAACAAAAATGGATTCCACCCCATAACAACAACACCTATAAGGCTAATTGTGATGCTAACCTGGGATTGGATAGTTACCGGTGCATGGCCACTGTCATCAGAGACTCACAGCGAAGAGTAATAGCGGCGTCAAGTTGGAAGGAACATGGATTTATGTTCAAAATAGCAGCTGTGCTGCGAGCGATGAACGTCACCCAGAATTGTTGCTTGCAGGACATCGAAGTTGATTGGGAATGTGAAACGTTGTTCAAAGAAATTAATATTTGAAGATCAAAATTTGGGGGAAAATAGTGAGTCAAACCAGCAAACCCTAGATCCATTCCGAATGATGAGGAGGAGCCAAGTAACATTATGGCCCAACTGTTGTATGACATTCACAATTAATAATATATATAATTTTTTCCACAAAAAATGTGACCTGACATAATTTGGTGTTTGTGTGTGGATTTGCATTCCATAATTATTTTTAATTTTTGCAATGTTAATTCAAAGTTCAAAATATCATAAGTAATTTATTTTATTTACATGTGTAATGAAATACATACATTAAAATATAAATTAAAAGCAATAACAAATGCACAATAAATGTAATATAATACACAAGCGTAACTGCAAATCAGATCTTTTATGTCAAGAGTTGAAAAGAAAACATTTGCACATGTCCTTTCATCACCAAGTTATAATTTAACGCATGATTTCTAAGTTAATTATTTCAATCATTATCAATCGGTCATCGGCATACACCGTCAGAACTGGTGATCCCTGCAGTCATTTAAAAACCAAGACGTCACGATAAGAACATGAATTTATCACATAAACGAGAAAGGTAAAATGAATAAACTACAACCTCCCCCATCTCCAAACCATCTTGGGAAGTAGTAGAATCCTTTCCTTGGAAGCCATTCAAATATTTTGTAAGCTAAAAGCAATACAGAAAACAAGAGAATTAAGTGATATAAATTCCGATTAAAGCCAAGGCAGGGAAGTTAATCTGTCATGTAAAATAAATTACTTACTTGCACTCCAGACTCTCTAGAGCCCGACTCAGAAGCATCAATAGAAGTAGTTCTTGTATATCTTACTAAGCCATCAGTAAAAGTATCTCCTGATTAAATAATGAACACGTAAAAAAAAACTGTCGCATTAAACATCTGTTTCTCCTATGAACAGTTTCTCTAAATACACTACGAAGGCTATGCCAAGAATAAGAACCTGGTGCATAATTGACATCAAATACAGCAACTATTTCTCCAGCATGAGCCTCGTGAATCACCTGCCGATTTGGAAGAAGAATCCCAATTAGAATTTAAAGAGAGATATGGCGAAACAATTATAAAAAAAAATTCTCCAAAGACATCGATTTAATGAGAAGATCCACTCCTCATGGTGAAAAGCTAAAAACTAACATCCAACCAATCATTACGCTTCCGAAACAATCGAGGAACCTGCGTTTGCAGACAACAAAGGTTTCAGCCACAAAATCACTAATTTCAAAATGCAATAAATGAAAGCAGAGATATTGTTTTCAATCATGTTTCATGCCTTTGAACTAGTACAAGCTAAAACTAGCACTAGTAATCATTGTTGTAGCAATATTTTTAGAAAAAAAAACTATAAAATGAGGTGACAAGACTACAACATGCAAGAGGATAATATTAGAAGTATGGTTAAATAGATACTTTTCTGTTGGAAAATACATCAACAGTTTATTTCCCTATGATATTATTTTCTAGTCAAGACTAAATAATTCCATTGTCATTTTTCCAATGTAACAATTTTCTAGGCTAGTCTAAGAGAACATTAATTGTATTCTCTCTATAAAAACCACCCAAGGAATAAATTATCAAAGTATTCACCCATTATCTGTCAATATGGCATCAGAGCTCCCGGGTTTTGGGGTCTTGTTTCCGCATAAAAAAACTAATTATGCCACTGTGATTATAGGTACTTGTGTTGTGCCTCTATTACCAAATATATCACCACCATCCGTGTCCGATCACCATCCTATATTAATCTGAATTTTGAGCGGTCAAAATTCAGATCGGAGATACTTGGTTTTTTAGTTTTCTTTGGACATTTATGTTCAATTTTTTTTATTTGATAACAATTCACACTGTTGATTTTAGTTTGCCAGCAATTTGACTTTGGTGGCTATTTTTTTCTCTCTCTATCCGTTGCTCTTTTCCTTTAAAGATGGCAGAGATTATTAATGATAAAAGGTTAGACAACCCTTGGGGTGATTACTGTAAACGCAAATGGCATACGCGTGAAAATTGTTGGCAGCTCAAAGGCAAGCCTTCAAATTGGAAGAAGAAACGTGGTAAAGAGGGTCGTGCGTTTCAGGCTAGTAATTCTGATCAAGGGCGGCAATCCTCTTCAACTCAGCTACGGAACAACTAGGCAAATTGTTCAAACTCCTCGAGTCTCCAACTCCTTCTTGCTCTATAGCAAAAAAAGGTAATACTGCATTTCTTAGTGTCAGTCCCAGTCATGCTTGGGTAGTAGATTCAAGTGAGTCCATTTTCTTCATATAGTCCATGTGCAGGTAATCAAAAAATAAAAATTGTGGATATCTCTTTTTCAGCCATTGCAGGTAAAGGGTCAGTTGTGTTGTCTCCAGTGTTAACTCTTAAAATTGTTCTTCATGTTCCAAACTTATCATGTAATTTAATGTTTGTTAGTAAATTAGCCCAAGATACAAATTGTCAAACTAATTTTTTCCGATCTCACTGTGTCTTTCAGGATTTGAACTCGAGGAAGATGATTGGCAGTGCTAAGGAGAGTGGGGGACTCAACTACCTTGACATTGGATCTGCATCACAACTACCTTCAAAAACAATAAGTTCCTGCTTTGAATCTTTTCTTGTTTTGAATAATAATGATGACAACGTTATGTTATGGCATTTACGATTAGGTCATCCTCGTTTTCGTTAAAACACTTGGGGCCCTAACCGTACCAGTACACTTTCTCTCAAAAAATGGTTTATCACATTTATAGATGACCATTCAAGAGTATGTTAGGTGTACTTGTTAAAGGGAAAATCAGATGTTTGTCAGGTTGTTAAGGATTTTATTACAATGGTGCAAAACCAATTTCAAACAAATATTCAAGTTTTAGAAGTGATAATGGCAAAGAATATTTTAACACTATCCTAAATGATTTTTTTCTTAAAAATGGGATTGTACATCAAAGTTCCTGATACTCCTTAACGAAATGGAGTTTCCGAAAGAAAAAATAGACATTTATTGGAGGTTGCTAGAGCTTTACTTTTCTCAAGTAAAGTTCCAAACTATTTGTGGGGCGAAGCTAAAAAACAGCTGCATATTTAATTAATAGAATGCCTTCCAAAGTTCTCAATTTTCAAACTCCAATTAATACTTTCAAAGAATGTTTTCCTAGTACTCGTTTTTCAACTGATTTGACATTAAAAATCTTTGGTTGCACAGCCTTTGTTCATGAACATAAAAATGTTGGAAAACTTGAACCACGTGCCATAAAATGTGTTTTTGTTGGATACTCCCCAACCCAGAAGGGATATAAATGTTTTGATCCAAAAAACAAGAAAATGTTTGTCACTATGGACATTACATTCTTTGAAAATAAACCATTTTTTTATGACACTCGTCTTCAAGGGGGGGATATAAAGGAAGACTCTTTTCAAACCGAGGACATGAATTTTTCAAATGAAGACTTGTTTCAAACTGAGGACATGGATTTTTCAAATAATTTGTCTTTGCCTATACTACAAAGTTCTTATACTTCTACTTTTGCACCAATAAAAAATGGCCATGATTCTTTATCTGATCCTACTCTTGTTATGAGTAAGGAACTTGGTGAATCCGAGCCTACATTTTCTCATGTGGAAAAGAATGAGAATCTTGAAAACGATGATAGTGATGATGTTGAAATTTGGGGCCTAACTCATCCTTACAAAACCGGCTTGTAAGGTGAGGAGTGTCTCCTCTTTATAAACTCTGATCAAGCTTCCTATCTAACCGATGTGGGACTAAATCCACCCCCTCAAAGACAAGCCAACATAAGGCAACTAGGGGCAGATCGCAATTAAGGTGGGATTACCAACACACCCCCTCATGCTCGGGGCGGGATTTCCAACACACCCCCTCACGCTCAGGCCTAATGGGCATGAAGCGTGGCAATGCGGAATCTTGAAAACGATGATAGTGATGATGTTGAAATTTGGGGCCTAACTCATCCTTACAAAACCGGCTTGTAAGGTGAGGAGTGTCTCCTGGAGTGTCTCCTCTTTATAAACTCTGATCAAGCTTCCTATCTAACCGATGTGGGACTAAATCCACCCCCTCAAAGACAAGCCAACATAAGGCAACTAGGGGCAGATCGCAATTAAGGTGGGATTACCAACACACCCCCTCATGCTCGGGGCGGGATTTCCAACACACCCCCTCACGCTCAGGCCTAATGGGCATGAAGCGTGGCAATGCGGAATCCCGACAACGGTAGATCTTGGATAGGCTCTAATACCATGTTGAAATTTGGGGCCTAACTCATCCTTACAAAACCGGCTTGTAAGGTGAGGAGTGCCTCCTCTTTATAAACTCTGATCAAGCTTCCTATCTAACCGATGTGGGACTAAATCCACCCCCTCAAAGACAAGCCAACATAAGGCAACTAGGGGCAGATCGCAATTAAGGTGGGATTACCAACACACCCCCTCATGCTCGGGGGGGATTTCCAACAGATGATCTAATTGAAATGCCACAAAATAATGAGTCAATGAAAGATAACAGATTTGAACTAGGAAACAGGATTTGGAAAGGGAAGGTTTTTGTGAAGAAGCACTGCAAAGAAAGGGATGAGTCCACATCTCAACACTGTCATGAATCTGAACCGGAGAATGATCAACCTCCTAAGAAATGGAAAGGTAAGTCTATGTCTGTTTCTAAGAGTCGTATTCTGTATCCTGATATAGATGATCTTGTTGCCATTAGAAAACCTGTTAGATCTTGCACTAAACACCCTATGTCCAATTTTATATCATATTCAAATTTGTCTTCATCCTTGTCTGTCTTCACTTCAAAATTGTCTAGTGTAGAAATTCCAAAAAGTGTACAAGTTGCCCTAGAAATTCCAGAGTGGAGGGAAGCTGTACTTAAGGAGATGAAAGCACTTGAAAAGAACAAAACTTGGAGTGTCACGACACTATCAGATGGCAAGAAGATGGTTGGATGCAAATTGGTGTTTACTGTGAAGTATAATTCAGATGGGTCAATTGAAAGGTACAAGGCTCGCTTGGTGGCTAAGGGATTTACTCAAACCTATGGTATAGACTACTCTGAGACATTTGCTCATGTTGCAAAATTGAACATTGTCAGAATTTTCTTATCTCTTGCTGTTAACCTGGATTGGCCTCTACATCAGTTGGATGTTAAGAATGTCTTTCTCAATGGTGATCTAGAAGAAGAAGTATATATGGACATTCCTCCTGGTTTTGAAAACAAATTTGGATCAAATGTATGCAAACTAAATAAGTTTTTGTATGGATTAAAGCAGTCTCCTAAAGCTTGGTTTGAAAAATTCACTCTGTGCATGAAGAAACAAGGATACATTCAAGAACAGGCTGACCACACCTTGTTCACAAAGTTCTCCCACGATGGAAAATTCGCTGTCCTGATTGTTTATGTTGATGATATTTTCCTTACTGGAGATGATATAGTGGAAATGACAAGAGTAAAGGAGAAATTAGCGGTAGACTTTGAAATCAAGGACTTGGAATCCATGAGATATTTTCTTGGTATTGAAGTTGCTTGATCAAAGAAGGGTATTATGGTTTCACAGAAGAAATACATTCTAGCCTTATTGAAAGAAACAAAAATGAGTGGATGTCGTCCAGCAGATACCCCTATGGATCCTAATGCTAAACTTTGGAGAGAAGGTAGTGTTCCTGTTGATACTCGAAGATACCAGAGATTTTGGTTGGGAAATTGATTTATTTGTCACACACCAGACCTGATATTGTTTTCTCAGTTAGTGTAGTAAGTCAGTTCATGCATTCTCCTTTCGAGGAACATCTTGAGGCAGTCTATAGGATATTGAGATATTTGAAGAGAAATCCAGAAAAAGGCTTACTTTTTAAGAAGACTAATGAAAGAAATGTGTCTATCTTCACCGATGCTGATTGGGCAGGTTCAGTCACAAATAGAAGATCAACCTCTGGATATTGTACCTATGTTTGGGGTAATCTTGTGATGTGGAGAAGCATGAAACAAAGAGTTGTAGCAAGAAGTAGTGCAGAAGCTGAGTTTAGAGCTATGGCTCAAGGTATTTGTGAGGGATTATGGATCCCTAGAAGAACTTAAGATGAAAATTGAGCTTCCATTAAAGTTATACTCTGACAGTAAAGCCGCTATTAGCATAGCTCATAACCCAATTCAACATGACAGAACCAAGCATATTGAGATTGATCGACCTTTTGTGACTTCGAGTCAGCAAACTGCAGATATCTTGACCAAAAGCTTGGCAAGACCCACCTTTAAGCATTTGATAGACAAGTTGGGTATGATAGATACAACTTGAGGAGGGTGTTGGAAAATACATCAATAGTTTATTTCCCTATGTTATTGTTCCCTATGTTATTATTTTCTAGTCAAGTCTAGAGAATTCCATTGTCATTTTTCCAATGTAACAATTTTCTAGGCTAGCCTAGGAGGAGAACATTAATTGAATTCTCTCTATAAAAACCAGCATTTGGCTGAGGAATAAATTATCAAAGTATTCACCCATTATCTTTCAATATTTTCGATAGGATAAGTTCTTGAAAAATTAGTCGATATTGCTAGTAGGTAGGAAGTAGCAAGTAAAAATTTGAATCCAATTGCACTTTGTGTCAGAGACTTGAATCCGTGGACTAATAAGAAATTGATAATCTGAGGGTAAATTAATATTGAAAGATCCCATAATTTGGTATATCTTTCTAATTTATTCTTCCCTTCACACAGTTTAATTACAACAGCTACTATTGTAGATTTGGAGTTTGGAAAACATATCGTAAATGCAATCTTGAATTGAGTCATACATTCATATAAAATGAACAAACTGTGTAACAAAAAACCAAAACTAGGTAACATAGCCAAAAATAAATGCAGATCCACAGCGCAAAACACCATGTGCACATGACTAATGCAATCAAACTAGAACAGTGAGGAGCCTTAAACTTACCTCGAATGTCTTGCCAGTGTTAACGTTTGTAATAAAATCCCCCTTCCGAATGACACCCTCATATATTCTTCACCCAATAAAAAAGATCAATATATATATATATATAGATATAGATATTGATATGCATATACAAGACAAAACATACAATTTGAAATAGAATTTAAGCATATTTAAAGGTCAGGGCACCTTAGATATGTTATCTGACCATGCTTCCAATTCTCCTTCAATGTGAAAGCCAATGCCACAAGTGTATCCTGTTAAAATAGCCCAATAATACTCTTTTAATAGAAAAATATAAAGAATAACAATCATGTTTATCAGGATTCTGTATAACAATGCAGTCTTTGCTATTGTGTGGTGCACAGGATTAGAGTGTGTACAACTGTGCAGTCTTTTTTACTAAGAGCCCCAAGTTTGTCTCTGAGATTACAAAACTGAACATTGGGCAATGGCTTTGTGATAATGTCAGCAATCTGAGCCTGGGAAAGAACATATGTCACAACTAAAGACTTTAGCAAGAACCTTTTTTCAAACAAAGAACAAATCAAGGCCTGTATGTTTACTTCTAGAATGCCGAATTGGAATATGACTCAAAGCAACAGTGCTTTGACATTGTCAGAATAAATGATTTGTGTGGAGGGGAACTTGCAGCTGATTAAGTAAGAGGATAAGATAACACCTTTAACGTAGCTAGGGTTATGAACCACCAAGTTAGGACCAAGACATAAGAATGCCCTGGAAGTGGGCCTCCTTTTATCTAACATCAGATGCCCAATCAACATTACAATAGGCCTGCAAACTTGCAGAAGACAAAGGACAAGCATCCTGCAGAACTAAATCATGATCTAGAGCCCTTCCTTTGAGATATCTCAAAATTTGCTATACTGCGATCAGGTGACTCTGCTGGCGTTGAGCCACAAACTAGCACACTTTATGAATAGTATTCCAATTTCTAGTCTAGTTATTGGTCACATACTGTAGTGCACCAAGTATGGGCCTGTACATGGAAAGATCTTCCATGTAGTCTGAACCAAACCTAGACAACACAGGATTCCTAGGAAGGAGGTAGAGAAATCCTTGGTAGAGGCCATATCTGCTTCTGGAGTAACCACAGACATACTTGGACGGAGAAATAATCAGAGAGCTTCAAGAAGTGTGCTTAGCCTCTATACCAAGTAAGTATTCAAGATGACCAAGCTATTTTAGAGCAAGACAACATTATCATGACATATACTCCCTCCGTTTCATAATGTGTGTCACTTTAGAAAGAAAAAAATTGTTTCAAAATGAATGTCATTTTCACTTTTCAACGTAGAATTAATTAATTTATTTTTTTCCATTTCTGCCCTCTAATTATTACTAGTAGACTACTCCAAAAGCATTACACCTACTTTGCATTTAAGGATGGAATGCACACCAATAATTAATAAGGCTAGTGTAGTAAAATTGTTATGTCTTGACTATTTTATCGCATTCCTTAATCTTTGTGCGACAACCTTGAAAGAAACCCATTTTGAAATGGAAGGAGTTTTTTAATGTCGTAAGATGTGATTTATGTTTTCAACTTTTAAAGTAATTTTCCTCTAATCATTATCATGATTTACATATATTGATGCATTTAATTTGGATTTTGTTTTTTTGGGGGACAGGCTAGAAACTTATAATGTTATTTCACACGTATTAATATATTTAAGTCAAATATGGATATTTCCTGTTACTAGTGAATCTAAATATCCAAGATTCAACAAATTGGCCGCATAATTAGAAACTCAAATTGCAATTTCTGATAATCAAGATAACAAAGGATAAAGTTTCTTTAAATCTGGTACCTTTTCCCCGTTCTTAGATTGGTCGAGAGCATAAGTACTAGCTTCAATTGGACAGGGCAAATAATTAGTTACACCATCCAAAAGTAGTTGTAGCCCCTGTAGCAGAATCAAAACATGAAAAATGTAAGAGTGATAAAACACAATATTAAGAGCTGGCTTGTATTGTATGCATTATTCAAGCCAAAATCAATGTTATCAAATAGCGGCCATGGCAGATTGCAGTGAAGGATTTTTGCCAACTGCGATGGCCAATTTGTGATCAAGGACGGCGGCACCATGGTGTTTTATGGCAGAAATAGTGCCTAAAGATGGAGGATTTTTGGCCTTCTTCCATGGTTCACCATCTGCAATCATTAACACCAGCCGAAATAGCAAAAGCGCTTACAAAGAAAGAACCCTCAGTAGAGCTGCAAGCTCTTTTGATTCTCTGTCAACAAACTAATGACACAATTATGGCTCTCACTCTCCCCCACCCCTAACTATAAACCCATAGTTAGGCGTAACTAACTGGCCAACTCAACATGACAAATAACTTTCCTCCGTGGCCCACCTTTCTTCCTTCTAGTTTATATCTTTCAGATAATAGGTCTCTTTGGGCTAGAATCCAACATTTGATCCAAGTCATTTTCAGCCTCATCATCTGACTTATGCCTAGAACTTTGGGTGGTGCCTTGCATAGGGATTTTCAAAGACTTGTTTGTGATTAAAAAAAGTCACTAATTACACAATTAGTATCAAGAAGTTTAAACTAGGAGTCCAAAGAGCCCTTAAAGTCTAAATTAATGTTTGAAATATTGTTCTTAATAGGATTAACACTAACGACTTGCTCCAGAACTAATCCTTGTATCTAAGGCATTTCTCTATATACATTAATCTATGGTGCTTATGGTTGGAAAGGGAAGCTAGAACTCTTAGGGATTTTTTTTCTATTGTAGATTCCATTTGGTTGCATGGCAATATCTCATAAGTTTTGTCATTATCTTTTTCGTTTGTTTGTGTGAGGATGTCTTAGCTTCCTATTTTGTACTCTACTCATCCAACATTAGCTCTTTCATAAAAAAAAAAAAACAAAATATGACACTGTATCGAGTGCGGATAAATTCAAGAAAGGAATAAATAACAAACTCAAACAAAAAACAGTCCATAAGACAACTTCTGTAACAAAGCCTTATAAGAGAAGAAAGTTGCCAATTTTTCAAAAGAATGGTAGATCATAAATCAGATTTCCCCGCTATATAACCATAGTAAGGGAATGGAAAAGCTTAAAATATATATAGTTTTCAAACACAGCTGGATTCTAAGTAAACATTATCAGATAGAGATTGCTCTATCATTATTTATTGTTTATCAAAACAGTTTAGATTTATATGACAGAGATTGCCCTTTTATTATTTATCGTTTACTCTATAAAGTGCCTTGTACTAAGCTCTGGGATGGGACATAAGATTTGGCCAGATACAAAAAGTTTGCAGAGCGACCTGACGTTTATGAACCCACTAGTAGCCATCATCGTACTAAGAATGCTATAAGTGAATTCAATTTCCAAAGTGAAGTCTCTTGAAACTAACTAAATTACATCATAATCATAGTAATAAGTCAGAATTAAAGAAAAAGAGAACGTGATGCATCTACCTGAGAAAAGTACATGATGCACATATGATTCAAGGTTAAAGAAAAAAGAACATACAACCCAGAATGCACATATGAATTCAAGGTGATTCAACAGTTACCTTATTATATTTGAAAGCATCACCCATGAATACTGGTATAAATTTATGTGCTATGGTGGCCCTACGAACTGCTTCCTACACACAATAATAACAAAAAGAAAATTATTTTCAAAATAGTACTCAGATAACTACTTGTTTTCATATATGAAATATCACTACATCAAAAAATACATATAGGAAAACGCATCAGCCTGCAAAGATGCATGGACAAAAAGTGGAATTTCCAAACGATCTAACCCTAAAATGTAATGCATGCATAAAATGGATTTGAATCGGGAATTTTTTCTTCAACGTCATCTCAGAACCCCTGAGGGATAATACTGGTCAATATTAGTGTATATTTGCCTAGTTAAACTATTTACAAACACCGATGTAAACCAATTCTGTTATAAGGTGAGCTAGAACTTAGAAAAGTCAGCAACCACTCTCCCTACACATACTTCACTAGTTCACTCGTGTAATCAAATTCACTTAATGAAACATATTCCAGATTAAGAATACTTGTCTTTCCTCTGTCTACCTTCTCTATTAGGAAAACCAAGATGTTGGCCATGTAAAGCATCACTTAGCCTAGATTCCATCCACAACCAGCTGACCTATGCTACTAAAAAAAGCAATGCAATGAGATTTTGGAAGTGGTTCCCATCACATCAGCCATGGACTTGTGTGATTCTGGTGTGCTTGCCACTGTTGTCTACTCTATGCATAAGTACACGGCATATAGATAACATATCCGTATAGATACCTGTTGAAATTTGGGGCCTAACTCATCCTTACAAAACCGTATAGATACTTGTTGAGATTTTGGAAGTGGTTCCCATCACATCAGCCATGGACATGTGTGATTCTGGTGTGCTTGCCACTGTTGTCTACTCTATGCATAAGTACACGGCATATAGATAACATATCCATATAGATACCTGTTGAAATTTGGGGTCTAACTCATCCTTACAAAACCGGCTTGTAAGGTGAGGAGTGCCTCCTCTTTATAAACTCTTATCAAGAGTCCTATCTATCCGATGTGGGACTAAATCCACCCCCTCAAAGTCAACACAATGAAGGTGTTGGAGGCTGCAATGAAGGCAAACCAAAGGCCGCAATTTAGGCGACTAGGGGCGGACCACAATAAAGGCGGAATTTCCAACAATACCAATACTTATATTACGCTTGCTTTCACATTATTTTGGACATCCATATTTCTTTGGGAAACCCACCACCCCAAAAGAATTGCTATTAAAAAAATTCCAGCATAAAGATTCAACTTTTGCTCTCAATATTTTATCCCTTGAAGCATATATTCTGACCCATGCAATCTTGAGCTCCTCAAAATCATCACAAGAACAGCAAACTTTCATCCTCACCAAATGACATAACATGATGGCAAATGCAGGGGAGAGCAAAGATGCATCAGCCGCGTCAGGAAAAAAAGAAGCAAGGGAGAAGGAGAATCCCAAAGACTCAAGTTGGGATAACCAATTTTGAGACACAAATCGGAAGAGAGACCAAAAGCCAAATTTGAGAAGAAAATGATATGAACAGAATGATGAAGAAAAGTGTTTGGAAGGTGAGAACAAAAATTGACATAACCAAGAATTGAATTTCCTCGGATAAAAGGAAGCTGAATTTTACTTCAAAGAGGAAACCAAGGCTCTGATGCCACGTTAAGAAACATGATATCCATGAAAAGAAGAGAGAAAAGCTTATAAATCTATTGTATTGATGATGGTAGAAATGATACAAAAATGAAAAGGATGTTACAAATGAGTCAACCCTATGGTTTAAATATACTAAGCTTATACACTAATCAACAAGTAATTCTAACTAACTATATTTTCAATAGATACACCAAGATGGATAGTTAACCCGAGTTGGTGCTCCAAGGTAAAAAAAATAGCTTTTTGGTCCATGTAAAAAGGTGCATCAAATAACCAGATAAAAAGAGAGACGTTAAGGTAACCCCACGTCAATTTAACAATCGAATTGCTGGGGATTATATGATTTGAAAATCAACTAGTGAGAGCTTCAAAAAAAAAAAAGATACTTCTTTTCAACTTTTAGAAACCAACAGAAAGATTAAATACAAGAATTATGCTTGTTGGAATTGAAGACAAAAAAAATGATTATCGGTGGCTGTCATGTACTTTACAGTTGTTCGTCTTTCATTTAGATTCACATGTGCTTCTTTGAAAACAATGTGGCAGCTACCAAAATGAGCAAGGCAGACATGTTCGTCAGTTATTGGATTGGAAATAAGGATTGAGAGGTATGAAAGGGAAACACATGAGTTTGGAGAAGGGGAAGGTTGAAGTGGAAGTTGTAGAAAATGGGGGTTTGGAGAAGATGAAACGTGAAATGGTATGGGTTCACGATGGATAGACGACTAGGTAAAAGCACATGAATTGTTTAAACGAGGCTTTTAATCTCAACCACCTATTTTGATCTAAAGGTTGATAATTATTCCTCTCACTCTTGTATAAAAAAGGCATTCTCACTAGATATGCACCCTATTATGTTTTACATACTATATTACGGTATCTTATTTGAGACCCATGCAACATTTTATAACATTACAAAAGGACACATTTGTGCTTTTTTTAAGTTGATACACATCTAGGATGCTCAAACTTCAAGATCGTCGGCACTTTATGACAATATGTTGATAAACTATTTGTTAGAAGTAGAACATATGACAAATCTTCACAAAATGTAAACCAAGTAATAAACAAACTTGCAAAACTATAATGGAAAAAAACACTGTTACCCCCACACCTCAAGATCAGGTGCTGAAATGGGCTTGTCGCAGCGAAAAGCTTCAGCAAGTTTATCGTCCACCTCTGACACAGTTTCTATGAGCTCACGCCTTTTTTCTGACACCAAGGCTTCCATATCTGCAGGAACTTCTTCAGGGACTTCTTCAACGACAATCTTTTCTCTGCAATAGGCAACAATTGAGTGAATAATTTGAAGAATAATCATGGGTATAACCGATGCAGAAGTTACAGAAACAGACCCATGAAAATAGTAGGCCTTTAATTGAACAAGATCAACAAGTCCCTTAAAATCATCTTCCAAGCCTATTGGAACTTGGATTGCAGCACTATGATGTTGAAGCTTTGATCTTGCCTGCAAAATAAAACAAAATGGTCCAAAAAAAAAAACAATTTGAATTATATAGTAACACTGAGAAATAATTATAAAAATGGCCAAGGTCAATAATAATTAAATGTTATAGGTATCTAAATCTAAATTTAAGTTGGACTCTCTGCGTATAAAATAGAGACCAACTCACAGCAAATTATTATTAAAAACAATTTTATTGTATAATAAGTAGCTTTGAATTCAGTTTTTTGCTACAATGATGTGACTAAAGTTCTCTTTTTTATAAACTAAACAAAACAGATTGAATGGCAATAAAACTACAAAACTCGTGTTATCAATAGCAGTTTGTTGTAGCAGCGAGATAGCAATGTGCGGCACAAAATAGAAACAAAGGCTCTCCTCTCTGCTCCACTATTTGAGATTGACAACATAGCACAAAACCTAGAATACCATTAATCTAAAGTTTACCTGATTCAAAACTTGCCACGGATTTGCTCCCTTGTGGTGAAGGTTGTTGATAAATACAAGTCTTGGAAGTTGATATCTTATCATTAGCTTATCAAGAGTAATGGATTGACTTTGCACCCCACCAACGCTAGAAAGAGCAAGAATGGCACCGCCATCAAAGGCACGCAAAGCACTCTCAACCTCAACAGTGAAATCAGGCGAGTGAATTATGTTAATCTGCAAGGAAAAACTTTATATGATTATTATTTATAAAGAAAGTGAATGTAAGAAATAATATAAACAACATAAACTGAAGGCTTGATGATATATATATATATATATATATATATCACTATACTTGAAAGACAATTAGACCAACTTACTAAATTAACTCCTAACTAATGTAATAAGTATTGAAAATTGAAACAGGTGAAATTTGATGAGTATATTATTACCAAATAGTTTTTCCAGATGAAGGAATTGATAGCTGGGCGCCTCCCCTGTATATAGCGGATAGTATGTTTTATAAAACAGTAAAATTTTGTATAATATATCTCCTCTTCTCTACTCAAATCCCCCGGCAATCTCTCTTCTTCTCTTCTCAAATCCTCCCGTATTCTCTCTATGTCTATGGAGATGGGCTTGCTAAGGACGTCGACGAGACCCGAGATCCATATGTTCCGCACCCGTTTCACTGACTCGGACGAAAAGTGACGGAGCTGGTGGAAACTGGAAGAGAGAAGGTGCGGCAAGGAGGACCTTGAAAAACGAGCCATGGTGGTGGTGGTGGCGGCGCCGCAAATCAGAATCAGAACCTAACTTCTGCCGATCCTTAAAAATTGATGTTGAACTCAACTGTCTCAGTTCCTTAAAATATGTTTCCTTCCGTACAATTTCAGTTTGTCTCAATCTTTCAACCTCCCTTTGGAAAAATATTTTATAATTACACCTCCAAATATATTATTATTTCTTCCTCCCTTAATTTAATTTACGAGTTTCTCATTTTTTTTTTTTTGAGTCATTTCGTTCTTTTGTTTGATTTGTATATGGATTTTTTAATATTCGAATTATGATTTTATTTTGACGTGAGTTTTTAGTGTTTAAATATAGAATTCTTCAATCATGTTTTTGAATGAATTTTAACTTTGATGTTTAAAAATTCATATACAAAGAAAATTCTTTATCCGATCTTTAGATTTTCAAAGTGAAAATTGATGTTTTCACCCATTCAAAAAATTTCATTTTGTTTTTTATATAAATTTATTTATTTAACCCTTTAATATTATATACACTAGCACATACCCGTTTTTTTTTGCTCTTTTTATTGCGCTAACACGTGTAAGTTATAAACGGCATTTTATATAAAATTTTGATTCCGATTAAAATAATAAGTATAAATGTTTGTGACTTTCAAATCGTAACAAACTCAAAAAAACATGTTTAACTTTTCCAATGACAGCAATAATTTAACAAATATAATATAAATCCTTATCTTTTTTAATACTTGAACAATATAACATTAATATAGAAAAAAATTGTCCTCCTTTGACACCTCCAAATATATTATTTCGTCCTCCCTTGACTTAATTTACCATTTTGTCATTTTTGTTAACGTTATTTTCGTTCTTTTGTTCAATTTCTATATGGATTTTTTCAAGATTCAAATTATGATTTTATTTTGATATGAGTTTTTAGTGTTAAAATATATAATTCTTCAATCATGTTTTCGAATGAATTTTAGATTCGATGTTTGAAAATTCATATGTAAACAATTAATTTATCTGATCTTATTTGATCTTAATTATAAACAAAAATGTATAACCTCACACTTGTTAAAAAATGAATTAATGCAACGAATCTTCTTTATCTCATAAAACAATATATGCATTCTCAAAAGTGTTAATTAGAAAAACTTAAAAATAAAAATTATACGAGGAGGGACCAACTTATCCTAGGAATAACTCCAAGTAGTATACTCCACTCAATAACTCGTTATAAACCTTAAATTTTACCAATTCAACCGTTAAATTGAAAGTTCATATTCAATATATCAACTCGACAAATTATAATTCAACTCATGTTTTGTCGTCTCAAATGTCGCGTGAGTTGAAGAATACCCACCTCTTTTTACTACTAAAACAACAATTTTTGTTCTTAACTACCCCACAATTAATCTCACATCTCACACATTTATATGTTGGGATAAGTCATTTTGATTCTCTTGCGACGAGTAATTACAATAATTCTTCAATATATTGAAATTTTAAACTAGTCTTTGATTGTACACAATATTAGTCAAAATAATGTTTACGTTAAAATTTTTTGTTAATATTATCATATTAGTTCATCAATTTACTTATTTATTGTTATATTAGTTCATATAAATATTTATCTACTGTCATATCAGTCACTGTATAACAAGAGTTAATGTCAATATTGAGTTTTGAGAAACTATTTTAATGTTGGAGACTAACTTAACTGGCGAAGTGTATAATCGAGAGCTATTTTAGAATTTCAATACAAAAACTATTGGCTACTCGTTATATTACCCCTTATACGGAGTTCGTTATTTACTTTGTATTAATCTCACAGTTAATATTTACATTTATTTGTTCAAGTGGAACCCCTCTACTAAAACGGTTCTTCACACACCCCCAAACCACTCAGATTCCCATTCTCCCACTCTAGGACAGGAAACGGTTCTTGAGATCAACAGACTAGCATATACGTTTGCAGCCTATATGGCCATTGATACTGAAAATTTGCTAAACGAAAACCAAACATAAACTTGTCATGTTGAAACGTAGAAAAACTAAACATATAGTCAAAATTAATATGTTATTTAGAAACGTAAGTGGAAGCTCTAGATAGAAATCCAAACTCTCTCTTTTTCTATTTCATTTCACTTTCCAAAATGACAAACCCAACAACAAAAACTACTCATTCTTCTCCTCTTTCTCTTAAAACATTGTACATTTTATTATTATACTCCTTATTCAATTCAACCTTGGCCAAATCAACTACCTACAATGTGGTTGATTTTGGAGCCAAACCAGATGGTCAAACCGATTCCACAAAATCCTTCCTTGTTGCATGGAACAAAGCTTGTACCTCACCCAAGCCTTCAACCATTTACGTGCCACATGGGAAATTTTTGCTTGGAAGGGTCACATTTAGAGGAGAATGTACCAACAAGGATATCTCTATAATCATTGATGGCACTTTGGTTGCTCCTAGTGATTATCGTGTCATAGGAGAAGCACGTTATTGGTTAACGTTTGAGAATGTTAGTGGTGTTAAAATTCATGGTGGTGTACTTGATGGGAAAGGCACTTCCTTGTGGGACTGTAAGAACTCTGGGAAATCTTGCCCAATCGGAGCTGCGGTATTTTGTGGTTATTTTTAAATTGCAATTAAGAAGTTGGTTTACATGACAATGTCGTGCTAGATGTTGATGTAAAACTATTTTACATAAATTATGCTAACACGTGACAATTTTTTGTGTTTTTGTGCAAGCAGACACTTGGAATTTGCAACTCAGACAACATTATCATCACAGGCTTGACGTCTCTCAATAGTCAAATGTTCCATATAGTGATCCGTGAATGTCAAAATGTCAAAGTAGATGGAGTGAAGATCATTGCTCCAAAAAATAGTCCCAATACCGACGGCATTCACGTCCAATTATCCTCTGATATCACCATTCTCAAACCTAGAATACAAACAGGGGACGATTGCATCTCAATCAGTCCTGGCACTAGAAACTTGTGGATCGAACACGTTGAATGCGGACCTGGGCATGGAATAAGGTCATTATTTTAAATTTACTTCATCTAAAAAATTAACTTAATTGTTTCCTGAATCAATGATACAACTCTCGATGTTTGAATTAGGTATGATAATATAGTCTATGACATTATACAGTACTAATTTATCTACTGTTACTACATACACTTACTTCTGTTGTAGCATTGGAAGCTTAGGATGGAAACTGAATGAACCAGGTGTTAAAAATGTGACAGTCAAATCAACTACATTCTCTAAGACTCAAAATGGCTTTAGAATAAAATCTTGGGGGAAGCCTAGCAGTGGATTTGTAAGACATGTTCATTTTGTACATGCAAAAATGATTGATGTCCAAAACCCCATTGTAATAGACCAAAATTACTGCCCATTTTACAAAGGCTGCTCGAATGAGGTGAGCATTTCTTTTCCAAGAATAATTTTAGTTTAAGGGTAATTTGGACCTTAGATAATAACAAGGGACTTACTACCTAAACCCCACATTTGCTAATCATACTTTCTGACAAGAATGTGAGACTTAACATTTGAAGGTGAATAATTGCTATACTTAGCTTTATTGTTTGGTATTTTCTTTAACAGGCATCTGGAATCATGATTAGTGATGTTTTATACAAAGACATTCAAGGAACATCAGCAACAAAGGTTGCTGTGAGATTTGAGTGCAGTTCAAAGCAACCTTGCACAAGGATAAAGCTAGAAGATGTGAAGCTCTCTTACAAAAACCAAGCCCCCAAAGCTTTATGCAACCACGTTGCAGGAACCGCATCTGGTATGGTTCAACCGGAGAGTTGCTTGTAGGCGAAGTGTTATGAAAACGATGAAGAAAGTAGTTGCATTAACTATTAACTATATTGAGCAATGGAGAAAGGAAGCATTGGATCGATATCCTCCAAAATCATAGGATAGGACAATATAAAAACCTTGAGTTTTGTAGCTTGTCTGGCAGTGAGTTACAACACAGTATAGACTTTGTACTTTCTTTAAAATGAAAACAATAGTCCTTTGCATGCACATTGATGGTTAATAGTTGCTTGAATAAGCACAAAGTCTCAATTCTAGCATACCTTTTCTATATTTGGATGGTTCTGGTTGGCAATGAAAGTCCAGAGTACTGACCACTAGTGGTGGTAAACATCGATAATGACATGGTTGTTTTACTCAAAATTTTGATTTTTCTTTTGAGCTCTATGAATTGAATTGTTGTGTTGTGGAGAGAGAAAGGGTGAGTGAGAGAGATCTTATGTTCATCTGTGTAGAGGTTGAGTTGGGGCCACAAACAAAGATGAGAGGTTCTGAGTGAAGATTTGCTGAAGTGGTTCTCAAGGCACATCCATTCAATTCACTGGTATTTTTCAAATACATGAAACGCTCTACTAAGCTTTAAACTGAAGAAAGCCTAAAATCAAAGAAGAGCATCGAATACCCACTCAATGACACTAAAAACCTCACACACCAAAGATGCAGTATGAAATGTTTGACCAAATATCATAAAACTCAAAAGCAAGTTGTAAATTTTACAACAGTATGACTGAGCAGCACATAATAAAAGTGGAACTTTACTAGCACAGGAACTCTTTTGTTCAACAAGAAGCTTTCAGAATGTCAATTATGAAATCCATATACCAACTCAATTCACTTCTGATTAACAAAAACAGCTTGGTTCCTTAAAGCTACCTTGATGATGAGATAGCCTTTTATCTTATATTTGCAAGAGGCTGATTTCACTACTCGAAACTGTGACCATCTAATTACACACAAACAATCCAACTGTTGCACTAAAAATCCATTTGATGGATAATTAATAATACTATGATATACTAATTCAAAAAAAATAAATAATACTATGATAAAAAGAAATCCAGGTTCTTTGAAAGCATTGGGAGAATATTCTCAGTAAAAAAAACGATGATATGCAGTCACCCAGTGCAAAATTGGGCTTCACAATTTGTAGTAGGAAATAACAAATCTTAAGCAATTAGATGATAGTATAAGAATATCAATTGTAATTACAATAGCAAGATGCAAGAATAAGATGAACAAAATGAAAGTGGAAATAAACTTGGATGAGATAGAACATAAGATTCAGTCACTAGAAGTTCAACTAACAAGTGAATCTCCTATTAGCCTACTGAAGCACTAAGGAACAATGAGGTTAATCAAAATACTGCGGTCAGTTTTCTTTTATCTATCAACATAAGCACCTGTGAGACTGTTTAACAAAACTTATCATATGTCCATAAGCAGCTCTCAACTTATTTTCATAAGATCTCTAGGATAGCTTATGAAAACAGATTATAGCTTATATGAAAATAATATGATAAGCATTTATGCTAAAAGCGACTAATTAGGTTGTTTATCCAAACAGGGCTTAACATAAATCAAGCAAAGCAATTATTTGCATGAAAATAAACCAAATTAAAATAAGTGCTTTGAAATATCAATAGAAAAATCACAACAATAGTTCAAAAGAAACAAGAATGGAAGATCTTATTGAATGTCTAAATCTAACATGACTAAAAGTACTTCTAAAATAATCAAACAGTAATCATCTTCTAATGTTTCCTCTCTTCTTACCCCCTTTCTACTTCTCTAACTACTCTTTTCCCCTTCAACTTTCTTTGCTTTCTTTGCAGCTGTAGCTTGTGAATACAGAAAAGTCCCAAGAATAGCAATGGCAGATCCAAGACCATTAAGAGGCCTAACCGGATTCCGGAACACCAAAATCGAAGACACAATCACTACCACTCTCTTCATTGTATTTCCAACAGAGAAAGTTAATGGACTAATTTCATCCAATGCTTGATAAGATGATTGATTATAAAGATGATAAAACAGACCAGAAACCAAAACCCAAATATAAAAAGTCGAACGCGTTCCAATAGCTTCAAGCGCCTTATAATACCCTGGAATCCATTGAGAACCTTCTACAAAAATCGCTACCGGAAAAAGATACATAAATGAAAGTATAGTAATCCAACCATATAAGTTCAAACCATCAACTTCTTTGAAATTTTGTAAACTTTTTTTCGAATAAATGTTCCTCAACACAAAACCAACATTGCTAATAAGAGCACACCACAATCCTCCAACATTGAAAGATACCTCAGTAACAGCAGCTAAAGAACAACCAAGAACAATTGGTAAAATTGAAAGCCAGACCTGAATTGGATACCTATCACCAAGAACAGAAGAAAATATAACAGAAAAAACAGGTTCTGCAGATTTTATAACATGTGTGAAAGACACAGCAACCTTAGAAAATGAAACACAAGCTGAAATGTGACCTATTGTGTGAAACAAAGCAGGTCCAAGTAGTGCGAAAATGAAAGGTTTTGAGATTTTTGGACAAGGTTGAAGCTTTAAAGACCAAAGAACAAGCATCCAAATGGAACCAACAAAGAGCTGAAAAGATGCAAGAAGCCATGGAAAAGGGAAAATGTTCAACACTTTCTTGTTGTAAATGTTGAAAACAATGTTTTGAAAGTACCAAAACCCAAAAACAAGAGCAAGTTTTTTGAGATTCTTGGGTTTAGGATTAATGGGTTGTGAAATTTCACCTTCATCAGATACAGCTTTGAAAAAATGGTTTCTGGGTTTTGGTGAAAACTCAAAAGGGTGTGTGAGAAATCTGTTGAAAGATGATAACTTTGAGGTTGAATAATGGATCTGAGATGTGGGTTTGAAGGAGCTTTTGAGGTGGGTTTGATGGTGAAACCTGTTGAGAAGATTAGGTTTGAGTGTGTGAGATGCATAGATGGAAAAATGGTGATTTGGTTTTGTGAAAGTGACAGAGGAAGATGATGATGATGTTGGAAAAACATTCAAAGATAACATTTTTGTTTTAGTTTGCGGCTGTTCTTGATGAAGGCACAAATAATTGAGATTTGATACAATGGGTTAGGGGGAAAATAGGTTATTCAACACAAGATAGTTTTGGAGTTCACTAAACCTAGTACAACTTTGATCTTAGAACAACTCCGTTCATTAGAGATACATCATTTTGAACTAATTCTTTTTTTTTTCCTTTCTAAATTGTTATTTTCGTCCCTCAGTTATTTTTTTAGTATCGATTTTGTTTCATAATTAATTTTTAGTTTTTTGAGTCTTTTATGTTCATCTCCGTTATACAAAATAGTTGTCTTAACCGTAAATTTCTAAGGTGGACCAACAATGAAGACGGTCCACGAAAAATCTCATTAATTTTTTTAATATGAACAATTAGATCTTTTTAAGCGAAAAGAGGTCATTGGATCATCCAAGTCTATTAGATCTAATAATGAATTACCAACACCCAAGTGCTTTTTTACCTTTCTTCCCCTTGTTATTCTTCATCTTCATCACTACCTTCATCAACATTCATAAAACAAACCCGGAAAAAAAAATCTAAACAAAAAATTCCCAGCAAGCTAGCTTATTAAAACCAGCAACTTTCTTCATCAAGCTTGTCTCTCCCTCAATCTTATTAAACCCAACAACGTTCTTCTAACTTCAGATCTCCACATACCCAATTAACAACCTCTCTTTCCCTCTCTCTTTCTCACATCCCAAATCACCTTCACAGTTATAAGTGTTCCACTCAACTTTCTTCACTTCCCCAACCCTCTCCAACGAAATATCTCAGAAAAATTCACACAAACAAAAAATTCAACAACATTATGTGTTATAACAAAATATAGGTACATAACAAAATATAGGTACAATCAAAATCTATTCCACCCTAAACCTCTTCTGATTTGGTCATATTATAAGCTTTTTAGAACAACCCAGAATCAAGATTTTGTCTTTCTTTTACATTTTTACCAAATATCATCAAATTACTTCACTTTGATTTCCATAGTTGCATTCCTCTTTATACCCATCTAAAAAAATCACATTTTTTGTGCTTTTATGTGCTTGAGAGAGCAAACGGAAGATAATGGCTACAGCCAAGAACAATGACAAATTCAACAAGAATTTTGGTGATGAAACTAATAATAACCCAATAAGGTTACATAGATTGGTGAAACCAAGTAGAGATTGAAAAAGAAAAAGGTATTTTTCTGGGTTAATTGGAAGATTGAAAAAGGAAAAAGTATTTCTCTGTTGAACGAGAGAGAGGGTGTTTTTTTCATGATAAATACATGGAATATATACTATTAAAAACGATAAAGAAAATAACATAGCCCAATTTTTTCAAATCTTCTTTATGCTCACTAGCGAAAAGAGGGACACTCACGTTCTGTTTTTCCGCTTTTTTTATTGCGCTAACGTTTGAAAATTATGAACGGTGTTTTATTGTGAAATTTTTATTTTGATTTAAAAGTAAAAATATAAATACTTTTTTTTGACAAGAAAAAATAAATAAATACTTGTTGCTTTCAAATTAGAACAAACCAAACTAACTATGTTTATCTATTTCAATGACGCCAACAATATAACAAAAACAAATAATCTAAATTTTTATCTTTGTAATGACACCAACAGCAATCATTATTATAGACAAAGTTGTTTAAGAGTATAATTGGGATAATGAAAAAACCGACCCAAAATCTCATATTTTCTTTATATAAAGTAAGTATAGATATACTCATTTAGTTTGTTACACTTTTTATAGGATAAGGGGAAAAAAAAAACTAGACATATACTCACATCTTGTTTGTTACACTTTTATTTTAATATTTGAATTTACTCTTATTAATTTGTTATATGTGCTATTTGTATTGAAAGGTGAGGGTAATTTAGGAAGGAGAAAAAGTCAACCCAAAAGTGGCTATTTTCTTTGTATATACTACTGTTTAGATGGGCACTCCGTGTAACACCCATATTGAGATTGTCTAGGATCTCGTACGAGTATTAAAATTTCGTATTGGATACATTAATTTACAATACAGAAAGTTGTTTAATAATCATACAACACATAAGTCTTTAATACAATCTGATATCCAATACAACATATCTCTGATACAACTCAAATAATACAACCTCTGTATACAACAGTCCATAATAAATAAACCAGCACGATCAATCCAAAGCTTTCTCTTTACCCTTGCGTCGTGCTACCTGCGAACCAGCACAAGAAGGAATGGGATGAGACATAATGTCTTAGTGAGCTCCGGCCCAACCTACTGTTGGCAACCTCGGGGACACCTAGGGTCCCCATGCACTAACTTTGGCAATCTCGGGGATTCCTACGATCGCCGTCTTCCTCTACCTATTTCGCGATCAAGGGAAAACTAGGATCGCTATATGTCTTTATCGTATTCTTATCTTATGCATACTTGTATACTTAGTGATCTGGGGACAACCTATGATCACTTTCTGTTCTCTAATGACTACTCAATCATTCTTTTCGTATAATATACTTGTAAGCATATCATCTTTCTTATAACATAAGTTAGAAGTTAGCGTTGAACATACATTACATTATCTTGGTTCATTTTACGGAGTGCATCCGGGTGGAGTAACCCCGAAGTACATCTCCCATCATACCGGTGAAATTCCTATCATATCAGGCTAACACCGGACTCCTCTTACCTTTTGTGTGGCTGCCCTCACGGACGGTAACTTCACCATTCCAGCTTAGTCTGGAACCCCCTGTATTCTAACTAGCGAGAATACAAGAGACACATTTAACTTTCTTGACTTTGATGCGTAGCTGTCCTCGCGGACGGTAACTTCACCATTTCAGCTTAGACTGGAACCCCCTGTATTCTAACTAACGAGAATACAAGAGACACATCTAGTCCTTTTATTAACTTGTTTCTCATTCTTTAAGTAATTATTCTTGAATGCTTAACCTATAATAAAGGTTCTGAAACTTTAAACATTGAATCATTCCTTGTGCTTAAGCACACTTAATTGAGTGCATCTTAAATTTACTATCCTAATTTACATTCTCATTCACATTAACTCTTAAGGGATTCTAACCGTACCCTTAGCATACATCATTCTTAAGGATGAAACTTTGAACAAAAGCTTCCATAACTTAAATAACCTTTGATCTTGCATCTCTAATGCATTGTCGAGTCCTTGATAATTCATTCCTTAAAGGTTGAAAAAAAAACCTTCTGGATATGTCAAAAATGGTGTTTTTCTTAGACATTAGGGTTTTCATTAAAAATGGTTACCATATGCCTCACCCGACGCGCATGCAGCTCACTGAACGAAGCACAACAGCCCTGGAGGGACTGTATTAACTCGCTCAGCGAGCTACATCTCGCCATGGCGAGTTGTTCCAGAACCCACGAGCCCTGTTCTTGCCACGAGCTCGCCGGGCGAGTTTGACAGCACAGAAAATGTTCAAAACATGATTTTTCACCAATTTGACATATTCATTCATACCCAAGCCCCCAAACAGCTTTAGGAATGATTTTCTTTTGCAATTTGACCGATTAAAACATGAATTAACAAGGAATTGACAAGCAATAAGGATTAGGGTACAAAACTATATCTTAGCATAAAAATGAATTACTCACACAACTCACTCTAGGTGGGTTCTAAAAACCCTAGGGAGCTCACCTTAATCCCTTGATTGATGACTTAACAAGCCTTGATTCAAACCCTAGCTTGGCTTATAATCTCTCCTTGATTCCTTCTTAACTTCTTCTTGCTCAACTCTTCCAAACTTTAGCTTGCTAGCCAAGATTCCCGCAAGATTTGATGAAGTTTGGATGGATGGTGGTGAGGATGGATGATGGCCGAAAATTCTTAGAGAGAGGGAGGAGAAATTATGTTCTTGTAGAGAGAGAATGGAAGGAGAAAGTGAGGGGAAAATATCTTGTTTTACCCTATATAGAATCCTTCCTTCCATAATTACAAGTTTGCCATTGCTTTCATGTTAATCCTCTATTACTGATAACAGTTACATCTAAGCGGGATATTACACTCCTTGTCCGTCTCTTCTGTCTTTTTATTGCGCTAATGCGTATAAATTACAAACAATAATTTTTATGAAATTTTGATTAAAATTATAGGCACAGATACTGGATATCTGCACTTTCATATTGTAACAAACTATACTTTTCTTTTTCAAATGATACAAATAATATAACAAACACAATATCTTTCAAATATAACAAATATAATATAAATATATCTTTTTGAATGACACCAAAAAAATAGCATTCTTATACTTAAGACTATAGTTGAAAAGAGAAAAAGTCAGCTCAAAATAACCTATTTTCTTTATATATAGTATAGATGTCCAACACGTTTCCAAATATGTTCCAGTAAATGTGCTTAAAGTTGTCGATGATCGCTTTTTCATGAAGACTTGATATCATTTGCAGTCATGTTGCAAGATTCTGATGAGGACCATTAAATGTTTTTTTTTGTTTAGACATAAATATCCGCGTTATTATAAGAGTAATCAAAACCACCTTTATATGTGTGTCGTTCATCTTCAACAATCGTATTCTATAATATGATGTACACATATATTGTTTGCTTGAGGGTTTCCATGTCTCAAGCACATGGTGGGCCATATATAATTGTAAATCGAGATTGAAACACTCCAAACACCCATTCCACATCCTTTTCTTGCTTATTATTGATTTTGGGCAAATAGTTTTTTCTGTTTTCACTGCGGCATGGAATGATCTTGACAAATGTAACCCACTCGAGAAATATATCATCTGCTAGATAATATCCTATATTATATGAAGTTCTACTAATTTTATATTGCACCGTGGAAGCTTGTCATTCCAAAGTATTGTTAAACATGTTAGATTGGTTTAACAAGTTAATGTCATTGTTTGAAGTTGCAATGCAAAAAAAAATGCATGTCAAATCCACTCCATAAGCTTTGTGATGCCAATACTTGAAGCATGATCGTAAGTTTACCACGATCACCTCGATAAAAATGGCCTTTCCATGCAACCAGACAAATTTTTCATTTCCGGTACATACAATCAATGAAACCTAACATACTTGGAAAGTCACGTGCCTCCCTTATTTGTAAAAGGTGATCAACATCATTTTTGTTAGGCCTTCTTAAAAACTCAACTCAAAACACCCTGTTTACCCTCCTTACAAATCTCTCTAAGCACTCAATAGTAGTGCTTTCACCAATTTGAACGTATTTGTCTAGAGTGTCAACAGGAGATCCTTATGCCAACATACGAATAATAATACTGCAACGTTGAAAGATCCTTTTACTAGTTGCATCGCCCATCATTTGAAAATATTCATCATGATTTTCAAGGGCGGTTACAATTCGAAGAAACAATGTATATGCATTTAAAACCTTTGTCGGAATTAAGCATACGTGTATATTGGATTTTCAAAGCAGTAGTCAATGAATAATCGACAATGTCCTTCTTCACGGCTTCAATTTGTCATTGTTCTTCTTCGTTTGGGTCAGGCTAAACTTTCAAATTGTTGTCCCCTCTCGAGCACTGACACCAACAACTCTTAATCAGTGTTGTCCATAAATTCATATTCTATCAATTTTTAGAAGAGTCTATCAAGGTGATTTGAATTATTTGGATCCATTGTAGAGAGAGAAAAGTGAGAGAATATTACTAAACTTGTTAATAATAAGATTATATATAGTGATATTGACTAATGATTAGATTGAATAATGGCCACTTTTAATAACGCCTAGTTCAACTAACATCTATTTTGAATGACAGCTATTTCGAACAACAACTAGTTTGAATAACGAGTAGTTTGAAGAATAGTTAGTTTGAACAACAACTAGTTTGAATAATAGCTACTTTGAATAACGACTAGTTTGAATAACAATTAGTTTGACTAACAACTAATTAGATTAACGGCTAGTTTGACAATTATTACATTTAAAAAAAAGGAAAATAAATTTATCATGAATTAAAGTGGTTTTGGTGACCATTTTACACATGAATTGATACATCATAATTACTCCATAATATTATTTTTTTTGGTACAATTACTCCATAATATTTAATTTAATTATACTACAACATTTCATCTTAACTAAAATCTATATTTATCTTAAAGTACTAACTTGTTATAAATATTCACATAAACACATTTTTAACCGAATTTGATGAAAATAATGATGCAGATTATTTATGATTCAACGGTCTAATTTGTAACAAAAAAAATTTAAAGACTAATTTATTATAAACATATCTAATAACTTAAAAGACGGATGATATTTGACCTTTTTTATTTTAGCAACCTTCCTTCGAAAACATAGGAAGCTATAAATATCAATAACTAAAGCTTGATTTGATGAAGCAGAATATCCTAGTGTGTGTGTGTGTTAGGCACGAGGACAAAACAATTTCAAACATGGAAAGTTTCAATTGGTGATGAAAAACTTGTTTAAACAAAGAAAATAAAAAGGTGACAACTTGGGTACCCATCAATAAAAGGTAGGTAACACAACTCATGTTGAGTTGGCACCAATCAAAGTTATTTGTTTGTTTTCTATTATTTTTAATGTTATATAAATACATTGTTTTGATTGGTCCAACTCAACATGGGTAGTATTACCCATCTTTTATTGATGGGTAAACAAGAATTTCCCAAATAAAAATGAGAGATTTTTCTTCCCATGTGTCCGGAGATGGCAATTGGACCCAGACTCAATAGGTACCCGCAAAAAATATCCACAATGGGTAGGGTAAAATTCTGCTTTTATCGACCCGGGCTTGGGTCCGGGTAATTACCCGCAAATTTAAATGGGCATGGACGCAAGTAAGGGCACTATACTGTCCAGCCCCGTAACCCGCATATACTTATTTATATGATATGATAAATAATTTATTTATTTTTGGTGTACAATTAATTAATTTATTTACCTATTTAAGCCTAAACCTAAACCTAAAAACCATTTTGGCTAAATACTATGATTCATACTATTTTATGTGTTGATTTAAAATTTTTTGGATCATGGTTTTATTTCAACTACGATGTTTTTAATTGTCTTTTCATAGTTAAAATGCGGGTAATGGGTGCGGGTATGAGGACTTAGGTGCCCATAGGGTATGAGGAAGGTAACTAAAGTTGTTGCCCACGAGGGTATGGACTCGGGTACGGACATATTTTACAAACGCGGGTATGGGGAGGGGCACTATAGTACCATGCCCATTGGGTACCCATTGTCATCCCTAAAATGAGCCACTTCTCGGTTTCCCAAAACTTTCAAATCTGAATATTTGCTTCTTAGACCATCTTCAATGAGAGGGTCTTAACCTTTTAAGACCCGATACCTATTAGGTACCTCTATTAGAGAGAAACTTTTTCGGGGTCTTATAAGATCCGGAGTCTCACTTAAGACCCCAATCTTAAGCGGGACTCACACTCTTTTAATATTAAAAAATTGAAATGTAATTATATAAAGTTATTAATAGTTGATTAGTGGGCCCCATTTAAGAAATTTGTGTGAGATGTTGGGTTGGAGGGATTGAGGGATTGAGTGCTTAGGTACTACTATTAAAAAATTATAAATGAGTGATGTGTACATGTGAGACCTATTTTAAATACCCAAAATTGGGTGTCTCCATTGTGGATGCTCTTATACTCCCTCGTATTATTTAATCCTCAATTCTTAACAATCTTTAATAGCTTGCTTATTTCGTAAAGAGAAATGATATTTGAACAACAATTTTGTGATAATTTTATGACAACTTTCTCTCTCATACTCACATCATTTTTCCATTTTCTATCTCTATTGCTTTGGTTTTTGTGTCAAGATATACATTTCTTTGTATATTCAAATAGCATTTCTCTTTCGTAAAACCTCTGGCTACTTAGCCTCATTTTCCTTATCTACTCTTTTCTACTTGTGAGTTTACACCATCAATGTTTACTTCTCATTATTCTGTTCTAGTATCCCTCATCTATGCATATGAAATTGTTGAAGGAGAGAAACTTTAGTAAAAAACAAGGGTTCTTTAATTTATTGGCAAAAACTACTCTCAGGAAAAGAATATTCTAATAGAAATTGAAGTTAACGTATCAACAAGCATATCATCGTTTCAAAAAATGTATTGCCAAGATCAAATTCTAAGCCAAAAAAGTAATAATGCTAAACAAAATATCTCGGCAATTATTTGATTTAAAGACACATTCATGAAAATAATGATCACATCAATTGATTGCGATATGAATTTTCAGATCTAGGCAATCATTTTCATATGAGCATTGGTATCGAGCCAAAAAAGTAATAATGCTAAACAAAATACCAAAGGCAGTCATTTCATATGAATTTTTCTCAGATTCATATGAAAATAAAATCCTTTAAACTTAATTAACAAGGACAAGTGGATACGGTGCAAATTGATGCCAATCATAAAATCTAAATAGTTTGAAAGGGAAAGTGTCTTCTTTCCAGATTTCAAATCAAATAGTCAAAATAAATTATGATCACATCAATTGAATTGAATCATGTGGAGACTACATGATCTTGTTTTCTTTTTTTGATTGCAATATGATCTTGGTGACAAAATCCAAAATTAGTTTCCATGAAACATACAACAGCTGGTTCATCAAACAAAAAAATCACAAACACTAAATCCAGAGGACAATATTCAATGCAATGTCCAATTGCAAACACAATTCTCAATTACAACTGTCTGCAACATATGGACATGAAACATATATTTCATAGACATTCCAAACAGCACATTTCACACACTCAATCAAGGACATTACTGCAACACATGCAATTCCTAATTTCCAATTCGGACAAAATTACCCGGTTGAATCCGTTAGACTAGAGCAACGAATGTGTCTTCTAAATGATGTAATGCTAAATAAACAAAATAAATCTCAATACAAATCTTCCAGGATGAAATAAGTCTCAAGCATAAACATACAATTCAAATCATGAAAGTTACTGAATCCCAAAGTAAATCCACCAGCACGAAATAAGTCTTAATAAACACATCATTCAAATTATGAAACCGATTGTGGCACTCCATCAAAGCTTTCTTCAGCTGCAGATACCATCTTGACATGGTGTAGAAGTTTCAGCTAGCTGCAAAACAACACACAATTACAAGTCACTCAACAGTGGAAAATACTTATTCTCAATCACATTAAGTAAGCATAGTCCTAATTTGTTAATAATGCTAATAGAAATACAAACTATATTCGAAAAAGATTCTTATTAGAAACAAAATTTGGTTTGTCCTAACTACCTTTATGTGTTTGACACTTGCAAAATGTTTGCATACAAATAACTTTCTATGTAGCGACGGAACAATAAATAAAGTTTGTAACATCGTTGACACAAGAAATGCATAACCAGATCTCCATAACACAACGAACAATTCGCAAGGAAAAAGTCAAAGTCTAGAAGTATACCGAGACATTCAACCTATAAGACATAGAAGAAGTGCTCTACTCAGTAAAGTTAGACGGTGATTAGCTGTCAAGGACACATCCATTTTATAGATTTTGCTTTTGCTAGCAATTTACAACAGAAATAAAGAGGAAAACAAAAATACAAGTATGTCAATGTTTCTAAGCATCAATGCCTTGGAGTACTAAGGGTATTCAAAATAGTTTCTTCCCAGCATGATCTGGTTTAAATTTGAAAAACCAAAGTGTATTACAGTACATATATATACTATTGAAGTTTTGGGCTTGTTGTTTTTCAGTTTCAAAGATTATGTGATTGTGTTGATACTGAAATAGTACTAGGAAATATTAAGAATTGGAACTAAGTTATTACAATTGATGTTATGTTACTAATCACTATTTACTACTGAATGATACAATTAGAATGTAATAGTTCAGTAATGAAACAGTGTAAGTGAGAATTGAGGTTTTATACAAATGAATCATCTGGGAAACAAGCCAAATTTAGAACTGCAAAGCAGTGTGATTTCTAATAGGTGATCTGCCAAGCATTTCAGGTTTAATATAATTCTAAGGCATCCAACTGAACCAACTTGGATCATGATACACAGCCTACTTATGACCTACTTCTAGGACATTAACTCCATGATAGGGTGTGGAACCAGATCATACCATCTTAAAACCAAAAGATTTCAATGATTTGCATTTATTTTTAATGGAAGAGTCCAAAAGTTTGCTTTTTAGAATTATAAATCTCTGAAGTCCCATTTAATTAAGAAAAATGCTAAATACAACGAAAAATATCTCGCGAAAGCATAGCGAATGAGGATTCGTAGTCTAAAAATTGACAAATAGTATGCTAATTGTGTCTCTCCTTTTTTTTTATACATCAACAAAAGGCACTTCAATGAACTCCACAATAATTGCTAAAGCTTTTTGCTTGGACAGACCCATATCATCAGCTGATCTTCAGGTGTGTGGGTAATCATAGACACCAATCACTTCTTATCACTTCTTCCATAGACTTCTATTTGGAAATTGAATTCACTTCTAGCATTCTTATTACGACGATGGCTACTAGTGGTCCATGACAAATCATAAATGTCAGGTCACCTTGCAAATAATTGTGCTTTGTAGGTGTTCTCTCAAAAACTCCACAATCAAGGAGTATCTGCTTCACATTGGTATGATAATTGCGAGAGAACACACACAAGATTACGCTCCTGTCATTTTTGTTGTAGAAAGCAAGTTTGAGTTTATGGAATTGATGATGTAGAAGCTATATTACTTGCTCATGAACTTTGTCTTGGCAAGTTCGAGATGAAAAGTGTCAAAACCTTCTACCCGAGGTAATCCAGTAATGAAATCATGGAGAGTATCTGTGAAGAAATAGGAAGAGATTGCAGTAGACCACCCGGAGTTGCAGTTAGATATTTGTTGCGTTGACAGATCTCACATTCTTGAACATACTCCTGAACGCTCTTCTTCATACCTACCCAATATAGATTTGCAGCCATACGACGATAAGTGCGATAAAAGTCTGAGTGTCCCCCTTGTGGTGTGGAATTCCTTGAGGTAGGAGTCCACACAGATACGGTGGATGGTACCAACATGTCTTGATGAAACAACACTCCATTGCAAATGAAAACCCAAGTTTGGACTGTTTTCCTTGTTGTAACTCAGCAACTATGCCTCCCATAAACGGGTCATTTTGTTTGAATTTCTTCCATTACTTTCTGAGCATCCAACCATTCAGGGTAATAGTATATCATAGTAGCTAGAGCCCCTTCCTCTTCAATTGAAACCTCAACAGGATCGTGCATTCGACACCCTTGTTTTCTAAACCCGGTTTTAAACAATTTCAAACTGATGCATGCCTAGAAGCTTTGCAGTCCAATTATGTTGATACATGCTAGTAATGCGCTGCAACAATAGTTGTTTAAGGCTATTCTGATTGGTTCGTTCTAACAAGTAGGGTCACCGGTGTTGGATGGACAATACCACTGCCATAATAACTCTTTCTCATAAGTGGACGTAGTCAGATTTCGATCGCCCAAAGCCTTGCTTGCTGAAATAAGCAATCGCCACCCCCCACCCCTCGTGCTTCAAAAGAATTGCTTTCAATTAGTCACTCTTTGTTAAAATCAGGAATTGAGAGTACCGGTGCTGTATTGATGTGATGGTTTAGGCTGTCAAAAGCTTCTTGTTCCTTACTCTGCCCATTTGAAACCATCTTTCTTGGCAAGCTCAGGAAGAGGTCTAGCAAACTGACCATGCCTTTGGATGAACTTACTGTTGTAGCCGGTGAGGCCCAAAATCCACGGACTCCCTTTACGGACCAAGAGAAATTAGATTTGAAAATTATGAGAAATCTAATTTACAGGGTATAGAGACTTCTTTACTCTACTTAATTGTAAGTCTTCGTTGAGTTTTTTTTTTTGTCACAAACAAGTCTTTTAAGATCCCAAAGTGGTACACCCTTCCTAAGTTCTAGCCTGACTTATATGTTGGATTCTAGCCTAAGTTCTAACTATACTTTTTTCGGTAACACTTGGAATGCATTACAATTTTTTTTTTTTTTTGCTTTTTCTGAAGTATTGGTTGACCAATGTGTGTTTTCTTGCACTGTATATGTTCTTGGGAAGTCATAAAATGATAGCTACAAAGTGTAGATACCGACATGACATGTCGACACCGATAATAATTTGAGAAAATGACATAATTCATAGTAATTATGTGTTGGTGTCAGACACGATACATATCCGACGCTGGAACACGCATAATCTGAGGAGTATATGTGCTTCATGACAGTTATGCACAAAATAATATTGTAAAGTTGGGTGGGTGGGTGGGTGGGGGTTGGGCTATCGTGTCCGTCTGTCCGCTTTTTTTACCACACTGACGTGTATGTATATTTTTTTTATATTTGTTCGTATAATTTTGATTACAATTTTGAAATATTAATGGATATTATTCGTACATCGATCTATTTACATATTATTGTCAAAGTATATAACGAAATTATTTATCAGCTCGACATATTTTGGTTTGTCTGTATATAAAATAAAAATAAAATAACGATCTTTTTCTTTTTTTTAAAGAAAAATAACGACCATTTTCTTATTGATTATATTTATAGTGACATATATTTGATCTAGTTTGTTACATTTTTTTTTACGGATAAAGGAAAAAAACTTGGCATATACTCATATCATGTTTGTTGCACGATATATTTTGTGTGGTAACAAAAAATATATTATATTTGTTACATTTTTTCTAATATTTGAATTCACTCTCATCCATTATCTTTTTTAAATGATAAGGAAAAAATCGGACATATACAATTTGTTACATTTTAATTTGTTTTAATATTTGAATTTACTCTTATCTATTTGTTATATGTGTTATTTGCATTGAAAGTTGAAGGTAATTTTGGAAGGAGAAAGAGTCCGCTCAAACGACCCGAAAGGGGCTATTTTCTTTATATTTAGTATAGATTAAATCATGTTTAATTACATCATAGGTTCCTGAATTATTTGAGATATTTTTAAATTGGTTTCCAGAACTATTTATTTTGTAATAATTGAGTCCCTTAGTTTGTTCAAAATATTTAATTAGATCTCTAAGCTATTTTTTTAATCAAGTCCTTGAACATTTACATTATTTATAGTTAAGGCCGTCATAGACTTTTAAATAATTAAGTAGGTCCCTAAACTCTTAAATGATTTGTATTTAGGTCCCTAAATTCAAGAACTTCATTGCAAATTATTTAAAAATTTAGGGATCTATGTAAATAAAATAGTTCAAGAACATGATTACAAATTGTTTGGACTGTATATATTACTCTTATGTAGGTCCTTTCTTTGTAAGCGCTTTTGTTATTTTGGCTGGTGTTAACGATAGCGGATGGTGAACCATGGAAGAAGCCTAAATATCCTCCATTTTTAGCCGCTATTTCCGCCATAAACCCACTTAGTGGGATAAGGCTTAACTGTTGTTGTTCTTGTATTTCTGCCATACAACGTCATGGTGCTGCCGTCCATCACTGCTATCTGCCATGGCCACTATTTAATAACATTGATTTTGGATTGAATAATATATAGTTATATACAAGCCAACTCTTAGTATTGTGATTTTTATCAGTCTTATATTTTTCATTTATTGTTGTTGTTTCTGGTACAGGGGCTAAAACTACTTTTGGATGGTGTACTTGATTATTTGCCGCGTCCAGTTGTAACTAGTAATGCTCGCTACGAATCTAAGAATGGGGAAATGGTACCATATTCAAAGAAACTTAATCATTTGTTATCTTGATTGTCAGAAATTGCGATTTGAGCTTTAATTTGGCCGCCAAATTTTTGAATCTTGAACATCTAGATTCACTATCATAATTCATTCAGAAACAGGAAATACCAATATTAGACTTATTAATATGTGTGCTATAACATTATAAGTTTCTAGCCAATATATGTAAAACATGATGATAATATGTGTGCAGTGCACTTTTGCTTTGAGTCATAATTTGATTCGGCATTCTAGAACCAACATATGAACCTTGATTTGTTCTTTGTTGAAGAAAAGGTTCTTGCCAAATCTCCAGTCGACATTTGTGACCTACGTTCCTGTTTAGGCTTAGATTGCTGACATTCTGTCAAAACCACCAATGTTCAGTTTTGTAGTCTCAGGCAAACTCAAGGTTCTTAATATAAAAAATTGCACAGTTCTATAATCAAACTTCTTCACTTTCTAATCCTCTGCACCACGGAATAGCAAAGACTGCATTGTTCCCCAAAATCGTGATAAACACGGTTGTTATGCTAAAAAAGAATTTTATTGGGCTATTTGTTCCATATAATCTTGATTAACATGGTTGTTATGCTATTTTTAAATCTTAAAAAGAATATTAATGACCTATTTTAACAACATACACTTGTGGCATTGGCTTTCACATTGAAGAGGAAGTATGGTCAAATAACATATCTAAGGTACATGATCCTTAAAATGTGGTTAAATCCTATTTCAATATATATATATAATGAGTCAAGATCCGCTGATACTGAGCAAATTAAATTAATCTAATCGCTGTATCATCTTATATTATGTTGATGATGATGCATATTAGATATTGGCATATGTTTTAATAACAGATATTTACTATGTTTTATATTATATGGTAAAATAAGATGATGTGATGGAATGTCATGTATTCCATGAATTTTTATAGGTTCAATCCAGTTAATGAGAATTTTCAATCCAGCGGTTGGATTAATTTAATTTGCCTTCTACAAATAGTTAGTGAAGGCGTAAGTATGTTAAGTTTGACACCTAACAGATCCTGACTCATAATATATAGAAAGATATGTGTGTGCACATGTTAATTTTTTTATTGAGTGAAGGATCTACGAGGGTGTCATTCGGAAAGGAGATTTTATTACAAACGTTAACACTGGCAAGACGTTAACACTTCATATAAAAATAATTATATGCGAGACTTTAAAAAAAAATAACATGAACACATGTCGTTGTCTGGTAATTTTTGTTGTCTTCAATTATTGTTCGCGTAATTTTTTATATATGAAGTATATATATATATATATATATTAAAAAAAATTATATGCGAGACTTTAAAAAAATGATATAAACACATGTCGTTGTCTTATAATTTTTTTTGTCTTCAATTATTGTTCGCGTAATTTTTTATATATGAAGTATATATAAAATTGATTTTTTTATGCTAAATATTTATGTTTTAATTATTTTTTATAAGTGTTTACATTGTTTTGTTTTTTATTTATGTGGTGTTTTTTATTATTTCAGATTCGTAGGACCCGCAAGGTTAAAGCATAAATCATGGGGCTAAGGTGGGAGATCGCCAACGTCCAGCAACAAATCAAGTCTGGTTTTGGGGACCTTTACGGGCTAGTGGTCTGCATGATTTGGTGTACACGGGGTATCCTACCGTGAATCATGCTCTGCTCATGGCGCTTAGTGAGAGGTGGCATACCGATCAGGGGAAGCACAACACTTTTGATGGTAATAATTTTAATTTATTATACTTGTGTATCAGAATATAATGTGTTTATAGTAATATATATCTTATGTTTGGTAATAACTTATAAATGTGTTTGATTTGTGCAGGGATGGTTTTTGGCACATTTTCTAGGAGTGTACCCAACTGAAGATAATGTTGAGTATCGACAAAATCATCCTTGCGCTGCCAGATGGATTCCACACAGGGGTCATGGACATGCGAAGACCTACCGTCTGGCGCTTGATCGTTTGGAGATGGATGATATAGTCTGGATGTCGTACGAGGAGCATAGGGAGATCCAGGAGTTTGAGGAGATATACTGGTATTCAGGCTGGATCATGTGCGGTCGTGACAAGGTCTATCGTCACTTGCCTGAGCGGGTTAAAAGGCAATACGGGTACGTGCAGGACATCCCCAGAGCTCCGACATCTATGCTTGCTATATGGGATGCTCAGGTTGTGCATGCTTTCCTCGACTTTCGTGTGCACACCATTCCTCATGATCACTGGGGTCGGGAGGTTGATCAGCCATGGCGGTACGAGGACGGATGCATGCGATGGTATTATCGGGTGTCTCACCCAAAGATTCTGCCACCTACTGAGGGATCTCCTCTGAGGCCAGCAAATGAGGAGCAGATCATTGCACATCAGCAGCAGCGGCACCAGGAGAGAGGCTCGTCTGATACCATTGAGATGGTTGGTGGCACTATTAGCCAGGCTGATGAGTACTTGGGTCATGAGGGGATGAGCACCGAGCAGTTGTATCAGGCCTTGCGCGATATCAGGGACAGGATGACACCGGTACTGACCAGGAGACATAGGAGTGAGAGGAGGCAGCAACATGACCAGGATCAGGAGTAGGATATTTATGTTTAGGACTTTTGTTAGTTTTTCATGACATTTGTTAGTTTTTTTGTAAATATATGACATTTGTTAGTTTTTTGTTAATTGTTGGTAACATTGATATTTTGCTTAATTTAACAGTGTTTATAACTCATATTTCGCGTTTATGATCTGATATTGAAAAACAGTGTTTATAACTCATATAAACAAGTTGTATCAGCAGGTTTTGGCCACTTTAGAGGCTTCAGGACGCAACGTCACCTAACTGCCGATGAGAACGGCGGTAGTTGACTACCGATGCACCAATCCATCGGCACTTAACTACCGCCGGGGTGAAATCGTATTTTCCTGGTGTTTCTTAGCTTTTTTTTGAAGTGGGAAAAACAATTTTCTTACTTATAAATTATTCAAAGCCCTTACTACTAATTCAAATATAAGAGTCTAATATATGGAGGGAGGAGGTCACCTTCTAAAATAATTTTACACAATCATCCAATTATATCTCAACAAGTAAATATTTGTTGAGATGTTTTAAAAATTAATAAAACAAATTGACGAGTACAACCCTATTTCTTTTAATGATCGTGCTCTTTTTAACCATATTTGATCGAAGATTTTTAGGTTTTTTTAAGGAAACTCTAGAGGTTTAATTCTTGAATTATTTGGATAAAGGATGAAAAAACTGGCATAATATGTTGTTTGGTCGTATTAGTTAATCTAGTTCCAAGTGGGAAATGTATTAAGATCGGTTCAATAACTTTTTAAACCAGTTCAACCAATCTTAAAAGTGTCAGCGTGAGTTAACCCACGCTGAAAAATACCGAGCGTGAGTTTAAGGGAATGAACAAAAATCAAAAGTGAGAAGAGCAATTTTCATTGAGTTTTGTAAGTATCTTGGTGTCCCGTTGTTGGGTAGGGCTCCTCGTCGTACAAATTATAACAAACTTATTAGACAAGTTAAGGTTAAAGTTAAGCTAGCGTCGTGGAAAGCTAAGCAATTGTCATTTGAAGGTAGAATCATTCTTTCCAAAGTTGATTAATTGGTAATGGATGCTTGGACGGATAGCTGGCTTATCTCTGCTAAGTCAATTGCTATTGTCGGATCACCTTCAACATATGTGAGTTGGTGATGATTTCATTGACAGTAGCGGTCATTGGAATTTTCATTTGTTAAGGCACTGGCTTCCTCTAATATTGTGGATGGTTCACTCCCGTGGGTATACAAAAGTTGAGCTAACACTAGTTGGAAGTTTGTCATTCATATCGTGAAGCTAATTCATGTGCTAATACACTTGCAAATATGGGTTATGAACATGGTCCCACGTTGATATATTGCGACCAAACAATTAAATATTCCAAAAACTTTCCACACCCTTCAACATGAGCACAAACGTACACATTCAACAATTATAATAATTGTGTCGTACAAAAGTACATTTCTAGACAATCTATGCTGTATAGAAATACACTTGGGTGTTTTAGTAGCGAGCACGGGTTAAAAAATAACTCCCATCAAATAGTGCATCAAAATCTTGTGCCCTACTCAACAGAATACATCCTCCATTCTAAAGTCATACTTTCAACTAAGATTGATCGCAGCTAAGCAGAACGATATATAGTTTACTAGGCTGATCATAAATTTTCTGATATTTTTATCAACTATCTTCGTCTACAAGGATAACTGAATCATTGCCAACCCCAGAGTCTATAAGCGATGACGAGTCATTGTCAAGCAGCGAGGGCAATGGAGATCCCTGAAAATTCAAATGCATGTAACACATAATTTCAATCACAAGTTTGATCCTCAGCACATCAGTTTGAAAATTTTTGCATCAATTGAGGCAGATAAAAAATGATTTTTAAGATCATCCTAAGGTTGTTGCTTCCCCTCAATAAAATTTGAAGTAGGGCAATCATGATAATAAATAGCACTGTTTATTCTTAATAGAAACAAACCTCTTCTTGAAGAAATAAACTTAGCTTCATGGACTTCAGCTTAAAAAAGCTATCACAGAGAAATTTTAGCTTGCCAACCTGAGAGAAACATAGTAATAAAAAGGATTGTTTAAATGTCTTGATAGACTCAAGTCTCAATATTATATTGCAAGGAAAGTATTGGTATTTTACTGAAGTTGTTGCTGGCAGCTTCTTTGTCAATGGTTTTTTCTCACCCATGGATGCTCCAACACACTTCAGAGTGATAGCTGCATTTAATCTCTATTCAAGTTAATTAAGCTATTGAAAGTTCATAAAAAGAAGCTGGTGAACAAAATTAACATTTAGAGTCCATACACAAGAATCCTGAGCTAATTGCTTGTGGGCCACCAGTTGTTCCAATTGAAGGCGGTTGATCTTCAATTTCGTAAAAATTCTTAAGCTCGGAAAACCTGCAATAAAGTGTGAAATCTAGGTTTTCATATTTCCTCTTTATTATACGATATGTGATCCTACTGATTGAATTTCCAATCAGACTAGTTCACTAGACCCGACATCTTAAACAAAATTGCAAACACCTTCGACCACTCTTATACAGTCAAGGGGATATAAGTTTAGTTTAGTGGTTGCATTGAGAAAGTTAAGCAGCCAAGTGATAAGGTGGGAGAGGGTACAATCCTCACCTCCAACAAAATACTAACTATACTAACATTTGTCATTTAAGAGAAAAAAATTGCTCTATTAGTCAGAACCCAGAGTTACCAACTTCTGAACAACATTTTCATCCAGCTTACTCTAGCCATCACAAATTAACAGCACATACTGAACATAGATCATAGAGCAAAGGTCCCAACAACCCCTCACTTGCATGGATTTACCTGGGGTGCTGTTTGATTTCTTCAGGATTAACATGCAACATTGAGACCACAAGCCGAACATACCTGCATAAAATTGTAAATAAAACATAAGATAAAAAATTGTTCACATTGAATGCCAATAAGATGTAAACCATTAATTGAATGAGCCCCTAGAAGGTAAGAATGCTAGAAACACACACACACACGCACACACACACACATCATATATGAAGATAGATATAATTCATGAGTCCAGTGGTCTTCTTTAAAGAGGAACCTAACCACAAATTTATTCATAACAATAAATGTGAGAAAAAGATTAAATTATTTCTCGCACAACAATCCTTGATATTAAAATAATTTCTTTGTAAAGCGAATGAATTAAACATCTTTGTGACATGCTCAGAGAGAGGAGACTTCAAAGCTTTTATAGGTCACTGGTGCCAATCCAGGCAGCAGGGCAATTGGTCCAGGAAGCTACAACTTAAATTTTATGAAGGGTTCTGACACAACATATAGGAGTGGGTTTGATTGATTTTATGCCTTATTCTGTCATATTATCTTGCCTTTGATTGAGTATTCTGTATTTATATTTTCTGGGCGTTTTATTTGTCCCAGGAGGCTCAAAAATGTTTGGGTTAGTTTCATGGCTGCTCATTTGTTTGGTTTAGTTTCATGGCTGCTCATTTGAGAATGGCCAAGAAAGCAAGATGAGAGAAATTCTCTGGAAAGGATTCACCCTCAATAATAGAGTCGAACATGGTCCCTAAAATCCTTTCTTCTTCTACAAGGATATTTGATTGAAAATAAATGGCCAGAAGGGAAGAAGCAATTAGTTTCCACTTTCCATGGAATAGAGTCATCCAATGGTATACAACATATGACCAGCAATGACAAGGAGAGGTACCCAAGTAACCACCCACCCAAGACAGAAATAGCACCTTGTGCTGCAATTCTAAAAGAGATCATTCTCTCCAATTGTATGATAGGGAAAGGAATGAATTTTGCTGAATTGCAGGATGTTGAACAAGCCAGCTCTCCAATAAGGAAATGTATGCAGTTCAAATGCACATAATAATACCACAAGTCCAGAGCTAAATGATCAGAAAAAACAGGAGCAACACAAAAATCCAATTTAGTTAAGGGCACTACTTAAAAACTAAAAGGTAAAACCCTTGACAAACAATAAACATAATAGATTATTATAATGGATGTTTCAGTTGCTTAATGTATATTTACAGCACAAAGTTTTAAGAAGCATGTACCTAATCTCAGAGTCCTTCCTTTCACGAGAGGTAATCTGAATGGTTAATTAGAAGTGAATGCATTACATTTGGTTAAAGAGTATATAAAAGGTGCAAATAAGCAATAGAGGGATCTTTCATCGCACCTCACTCCCATTCAATATCTTAACTTTTGCTAAACGAGCGATCAAAACAAATCTTGGAACCCCACCTCTCGCAGCATCAGTTATTGGGTTCCCAGAAAGCCTGATATCCTTTATTGTTATTAAAGATATATAATTAGAATATAATCTAGCTACCATAAGTAAGAAAATGCTCTAGAAAAATAAACAAGTGAAGAAAAACCGAGGATAGAAAAAAGATAAACAAAGGAAAGAATGTAGTGATACATACAGGGAAACAAGTTGAGCAAAACAGAATATTTACTTTCACAAAGGAAACTTGTAAAAGATTCTCTGATCAAACAGATAATTATTTTTTAAAAGGAAATGTGCAAAATTCCACTGCTTAGGCATATGTAGGATGAAAGCCAGAAAGAGAGTCACTCATTGCCAAGTAGAGTGCAATTAAGGATGCAGCTTAGTACTACCCTCACGTGATAAAGTGTTTTAAACTTTTTTTGGGATTATGGTGCTCAATAATGGATTTTTCAAAGAGGTTTCAATATTAGATATTCAGATAGATTAGAAAGCTATGGTTTCTTCTTTGTGTGTCTTTTTATTGAATCCTGGATATCATTTCTATTTTGTTTTCTTTAAGATGACATCTAATCCATTTCCATTGTAGTTCAGTATTGTGTAACAAAGTATAGTGGAGTACTAAGTTATGCATAAACATCAATAACTGCCTTTCTTATTTCTCAATTCAATCGCTAAACCAGAAGGGAAAACTGCATGTGAATATCCAGGTTGGGCAAAAATGATAAAACATGAATTGTAGCGAGTAATAAACAAGTAAAAAATTATACAGGAAGCAAGAGACACAAGAAGACTTTCACACTTAGGTAAGATACAAAAAATTTCGACCCCCCCTCCCAATATACCATTTTCAAATGGATTATTTGATACCACAGTCCATGGTCCTGGACTCATTGTTACAGATATAAAACAGCATCCATGCCATGCAGAATCCTGAATTAAATAAAAATAAATGGAAAAAGCATAATACATTCTTCACGGTATAAACCTTACCACCAAGTTAGGAAACAAGTTTAATGAGTCAACAGAGGCTAGATCACTAATGTTGTTGTCACCTGTATGATAATTCAAAGACTTAAAAGGTCAGCTGATAGCCACAATTCACATTGTGTTTCAGTATGATGATCTTATCAAGAGGATAGCATTATCATACCCAACAGAAGGCAGCGCAGTTTTTGAAAGGATTTACAGCCCGCAACTTCTGATTCATAATATTGCGAACCATTATCAGGATAAAAGAGAGAACTCAAACAATTCTTGTTCAAATAAAGCTGCTCCAAACTGAAACAAAACATAATAATTTCAAAAGCTTATCAAATTCAACATACTCTAAAACAAATCTAACCAACGGCACAGGAATTTTCCTAGGGAAGAAAAATTATAAACAAGAGAATAAGATACAATTACTACTTCTAGTGATACAGAGACATGTGGTTCGACCACATTTCACTTTAATTAGACAACTAAACTATCATGCTGAAGTTGAACACTTGCAATAAATGGCTAACAGAAATAATAACTGGATGACTAAAAAGTGAAGTGGTTAAGAGATTCAGTAATGAGCAGAAAATTTAGGTTCATTCCACATGGAAGCAGATTTGATTATTGAAGTCAGATGTGTGTAAAAGTTTTTTTAAAAAAAAACAAAATAGAGTGCAAAAGCATCATGTGAACGGAATGACATCCCAACTATGTCGGCACCTCATCCCCTTCACGTATCATTTGCAGCACTCTATTAATATTATTATGAAGATGAAAAATAGACAAACCTAAGGGGGAGTAGACCAAAACCCAAGGGAGTACAAAGTTAAAATGACATCATTCTAAACTAAAGTCAGAACAGTATTTTAGAACTAGACAAAGTTTTCTTTACCAACCATCTTAGCTGAGAAAGCTTCATGACTTCACTCCATTCCGCTATACAATTATCTTCCAAATTCAACAGTCGCAGAGAATCAAAACCCCGAACCATAGAGGATGACACAGGCTGAACAGAAAAAGGAAAAAGACGGCTTAAAATTGTTTGTGATTTATTTTATAACGTTGATAAGAAGTAGTAAACTACATAAACATGAAAGTGAAAACCTATATACAGACCTATCACCTATAACTAAGTTCCTATATTTTTAATGTGAAAACAGAAATCGTATATCATATCCAGGCCAGTGTCAGAAAAGAGAATATGCATTCAACAAAGCATCCCAAATCCCAAATATAACTGCAACATCTACCATAAAATTCAAGAGGGAAAAAAACATCTTCATTAGCCTCCTTTAATTAGATACATTTTTTATCCCCCGCTGTTAAACAAGAAACTTTTGAGGGCAAGGAGAAACATAACAGGATGAGAAATAGTGAAAGACTGTGTCAACAATGCTACTCCCAACTTAGGCTTCACTTAAAAAATCCAACATATTGAACAAGCATGTTATAGAACCAATATAACATACCAGTATTCTGCTTATATTGTTTCCCATGATATGTAGCTCTTCAATTGTTGTCAATGACTGTCTAAGCAGTTCAACCTGCCCAGTTACAAAGGCAATAGCAACTCCTAATTAAACATAAAGGAAATCTAAGCAAGAGACAAACATTGAGAAAAGACATAGAAGGAAACCTGTTCCCAATCTACACCGGTATTATTTAAAACCAGAACACGGATGCTTTTCAGTAAAGGAAGCTCAGATTTATATGGTGACATTAAGTTGTAGGATAAGTTGAGAGCCTTCAGAGCAGGTAACTGTTCACAAATGATGCCAACATCCTGCAAAAAGATTAATGAAAATGGATTAAATAGCAATTGCTGTGTTGACCAATCGCTAACAAGATAATGGGCCATGCAAAGTAAATAAAAGGGAGTTTTGCAAGTGATTCTAGTGCTATTTTTGGAATAGAAAAAGGTTTTTACAAGAGAGAAAAGACAACGACAGGTATGCAGATAAAAGATATCCTAGTGTTTTTTTTTGCCAGTGGCGTGAAGAAAATAACCAGACTCAAAGCTGCAGCAGTAGACAAAACCTAGTTGCGGAACATACCTTCCACTCCGAAAGAAGGTTCCCAGACAGATCCAGTTCTTGTATATCTATTAACAGAAAGGTACAGTTTGAAAACAAAGTTTTTGTTACATTCATATTTTCTTAGAGGATAAAATCAGATATCGAAGCTTCCAATTGTAACTTCAAGTAAAATCAGCTTAACCAGAGTTTCAAATAAAGGTTTGTGACCTCAATCTGGGCCGAGGCATAACTGTTTTTTATGTTGCCGAAATTGCAACACGGCCACGATTGAGGCCGCGTCAACCACATTTGACCACGATTCTTCGCAAAATCAAGAATTGCGATGTGACCCAAACTGTTACCGCTATTTAGAACCATTATCTTAAGCAAGGTAAAAGCAACCAATTCAGTAATATTACAACAATTCTATCAACCCTCTCCGCCCAAAAACAAAAACTGATGCCACTGGTTTGATTGATGTTTCATTTATCTTTATATAAACAAAAAAATGGGATTGTTATAGAGTTAAGCTTACTCGGCACAGTAGTACTAATCTGACATGGAATTCCAGGGGAACTAACACCCATAAATGCCAGTGATGCATTTGTTAACTCCTCAAATCGACTTAGCTTATCATCAAGTTCACTTTTACCCAATAATTGAATAGAAACTCGTTTATTGCTACTCGAAAGTACATACATTTCATCTACAAAAACAAAAGAAATTATACATTACTTCCAAGTAGTACCCAAAATACATATAAATACACATAAACAGAAATGAATTTAGTGATGCATTATAACTCATTGTAAAATACTAGTGACATTTGATATGATGGGACGCAGGTTTTAACCCATAGTTCTCCACCTCTATCTGGCATTGCCAGATTTGAGTTTATGGTTTATATCATGACAACAAAAAAAAAAAACTTGTTTGGTAACTTATTTTCGCAGAGCTTATGGCTTATTTTGATGAGCTAATTCAATTAGCTTATAACTTAAAGCTCATAGCTTATCAATTTTTCTCTCAATTTTACCCCTGTCATCTTCCTTGAAAAAATTAAATATTAATACACTATCTTTTTATGTCATTTTATATTTAAAGTTAATGCAACCATTAATTTTCCCAAACACTACAAATTCAATCAGCTAGATTATCTCTTATAACTTATAAGCTAACTATCCTCTATAAGCTACCTTAACAGCTATCTACTATTTTCGCCAAACAAACAAAAAAATGAATTGAAGTGAGAGCTATACGCACCCTCTTCATCTTTAGTAGAACTACTACGATATCTCTTTTCAAGAGCTTCTAAAACCGAAATCCCTCTACATAGATTCTTAGGACGAACAAAGGAACCAGAAGTTTCATTCTTAGCATGAAAATACCGAACACCATTGATGGATCCATCATGTTTTCCGTCTCCATGATCCCAATCAACTCCAACCCATGATTCTGAATAGCCTTCTACACTTCCAACATACTTCACTGTTCCGATTCTTGTTGAATCGCCAGATGCATGTACCCGTTGGCCTACTCGGAATTCGGTTGTTGAATTTGGAGAATCCTGCATCTTTTGTTTTGTTGAAATAAGGTGGCAGAACACAACCTAGTAACACATTGTTTTGTTCCTCCGATGAAACTGGTCGGCGGCGGCGTCGCAGGTTATGATAATCTGTTTTTGTTAACTTCTAAATGAAAGTGATAACGAGAGAGAACATTAAAAATTGGTAATGTTAAAAAGTGTTCGAGAGGCATCGATTAAATTTAACATCCAAAGAAGTAAGATTCTATTAAATAGTTGTGTAATAATTACTTGATCAAAAGTAAAATCTTATATTTCTAAAACATAATTTCTATTCAAATGCTTAACACAATTTAAATATGTCACATTTTATTTGATGATTAAGATGTGGTAATATATTAATCATCATAGAATACATCCTTAAGTGAGGTTTTCAATTGTTCATTTGAATATTAATTATCAGAGAATATAAGGGGATGTATTGAATTAGGATTCTAAGAAATTTTAAAAGATTTTTTATCATGAAAATGTCTTGTGGTATTCAATCAAGACTCTTTGCAACTTAAAAAAAGTCTTTTGGTATTTAATCAAGACTCTTTGGCCACGTTTTGTTTGAGCTTATGAAAAATAACTTATGTAAATAAATTAGCTTTTATTTTAATTTATAAGATCTCACTAACAAAAATTGTATCTTCATAATCTGTTTTTTCATAAACTACCTTAACAACTTATAAATAATACATAAAAACTTATTTATTTACATAAGCTGTTTTATATAAGCTTTAAAATAAGCTAATCCAAACGGGTCCTTTGTCATTTAAAAAAAGTCTTGTGGTATTCAATCAAGACTCTTTATCACTTAAAAAAAGTCTTGTGGTATTAAAAATCATTCAAATTTTGAAGGATTGTTTAATAAATTGGATTTTGATGGATTTGGTGGGATTTTCTAGTGAAATTTTAGCATGAAAAAGTCTTTCATGAAAACATGAGATTTCCTAGGATTGTTTTTTTCCTTTAAAATTTTACTATCTCTCTCCTCCCTTCTCTCTCACTCTCTCTTCCTCTCTCCCTCTCTCTTCCCTCCTCTCTCTCTCACACGTTCTCTCTTCCCCTCTCTCTCTATATCTCTCACTCTCTCTTTTCCCTCCTATATCTCCTCCCTTCTCTCTCACACTTTCTTTCTCTTTCTCTCTCTCTCTCTCTCTCTCTCTCTCCCTCCTCTCTCTCCTCCCTCCTCTCTCTCTCTCTTCCTCTCCCTCCTCTCTCTTCCCCCTCTCTCTCCTCTCTCTATCTCCCTCATAAAAAAATAAAGTAAAATAAATAAAAAAGTCTGTATTGAGAATATTGTGAAAGAAAGTGTGTTATGAACATTTTTTTTAATGAATCTTTAAAAATTCTTTTGAAATCTTTTGAAATCCATAAAATCATTTGAAATCCTTTAAAATCTTATGACTTAAATCCATTGAAATCCAAATTGTAAATCTCAATAGTATTTTAAAATCATCAAAGTCATTAAAATCCTGCAAAGTCTTTTAAAATCTTTAAGACTTTTTTAAACAAAAATTGTCCTTTAAAATCTTAATCCAATACACCCTCCTAAGTTTCGATTTTTTGTGGGAACAATTCTTGTGATACTTTATTTATTATGGTTATTTTAGTATATTTAAACACATGGAGAAAAAACAAACATGTAAATTAGAACATAATTTAAACGATTTATAGATAACAAGGTTTAGCGCAATCTATAACACGACATTGTTAGACTGAATATATTTTGTGTTGTCTTGGATGTTTTGTTTACAAAATATCATTACTCTTTTATTTACATATTCACATAAAATCACCAAAAAAAATCTTTGGAATATGTAATTCGGACAGAGATAATTGGAAGGAGATTTGTGAATATAGCTCTAATCACTTATGTTTTCATAACTCTTCGTTGGATTGCTTGAAAGTTCTAATGTTGTAAGAGTTGACAATCCACAGCTTCCTGACGAGGGATCTTTGGAACAGACCCAGAGACTCGTTATAACTTATAATCACTTTTAGGAAGTGCTTTGCAATTGTTGCAGTCTTTGTTTCTTTGTATAGTTTAGATTGAAAGTTTGAGTTTTTCTTTAAACCTTCATTTTAAAAAATAATTCAAAGGCCAAACTAGAAATAGAAAAAGAAAAGAGTTATCCAATGCTAATACATTGTTTGAAACTAAAATCCAGTCCACCTTTGAATTAACTAAGTAAAATCCCTACCCCGCAGAAGTTATGAACGTACTTTACAATGTCAGCACAAGTTGCGCTCAACGACGATGCTTGCATTTTTAGGTTTCAACTTACAACGACATTTTTCTTTTAAATAGTTTCCTAAGGGTGGGAACAATTATCCTTGCTTGGCTGAGAGAGTATTAGTAGCAGTATCTGCAGAAAAGTTAACGCCGTTGTATTATGAAGCAGTACACTCTTCAGATTTCTTGTTATGGTTATATGGTGCTGCATTCATCACCCTGCAAACACAAGGAATGACCTCGTATTAGTAATTTCATCCGAGCTTGGTGATACTAGTTGCCACATTGCTGTTACTGACACTTATAGGACAACTAGTTTGAATTTGAATCAATACAATTTAGGGGATATTTAAGAAAAGAAAATTTTTAAGGTATGGTGATTGGGCACTAGATTTATAATATTGGTATGGAAGGTCAAGTTACACAAGATTGAATGAATATAGCTAACATAGGGTAAGTAAATGTTGCAAGTTTAACATTTCAATATAACCGATATAAACTTTTTAAAGCTAATAATGTAAAATACTAAATGCTAAGTTTTAGTAAAATTAGCAAAGTTATTACCCTCATTCCCCCTCAATTGAAGGGGCACAAAAAAAAAATTGTGTAGAAATGGTTGCCCTTAAGTACTCGAGGATGATAGCTATGTTTTACTTTTATCAAGAAAAGGCATCAATACTAACCTTTCCTTGCGCTTTTCTAAAAATCGAGATATTAACCTTTCCTTGCGCTTTTCTAAAAATCGAGCCAAGGATGCTTTCCGAGCCTGAGGTATAGCTGCATAAAAGATTGGTAGTGAAATTATTAAATAGAAACATTTGCAATGATTGAATTGAATACATTAATAACTCCATACTGCAGATGGATTTGTTTCAAATAATCTAACTGCAATAATGAGAAATGGTACTGCCAACATACCTGACGCCAGCATGGTAATGGCATCGATTACTTTTGGAGGCTCGGCATTGCTAATAGGAGTGGTGGGAACACCAGTTGTTTTAACTGCGAGAAATTCACCAGTGCTAGTTGAGCCACTGCCTGACTGTGCACCAGTATGCGATGAAATAGATATGGGTCTTGGATGACCAGAGGAGGGTGGTGCATTTGCTGGTTGACTCACAGGCACGCCATCACCAGGTGCCTGAACTTTTGCCTGTGCTATGTTAGAAGCCACTGATACGCCATTCCTAGCCAACAACAGGATAGCTTTTGCCTGAAGAAACAGTGCCACAATTAAGCTTGACTATGGTAAAGGCCAAGTTTTTTTTGTTAACCAAGTTATTGATGCGATCCACCGACTTTGCTGATGACTAGTCTCTGTTTGGGAGCATGTCTGACCACCTTCAACAGGGGTCTATCCTCTCAACCATTTTTTCCCCATCCACAAGGCTCGAATCCGAGACCTAGCTTAAGGGATCCTGAGTCCGGTTTCACTCGGACCAATGCAATGTTGGTGATCGAGGTCAAGTTGGCAAGAAATAAAATATGAATTGTGGCCTTTTTACCTTGTATTCATTTATTTATATATAGGCAGAAGGAATATAAACAAAGAGAGATACCTTGTCGGCAGGGATGTCATTGAAGACATAGACAGTACCCGCATAGAAGATGGTAAGTTGGGAAGAAGGCAGAGATGGTTTCACATTGCTATTTCAAAATAAAATCAATTATTAGAGAAACGAAATACAAACAAGTTTGTTCACTATACACCTAAAAGTCAATCATAAAATTAGAATTAGTAAAATTACTACAATTCAGTCATTCCAGCAACGGCACCAATGGTGGGAAGAGTTGATTGAGGTGCTGTAACAGGTATTCCCCCAAGTAGTGGCAGCTTCATATTATTACCATTCGTATTCTGACCAGCAGTTACAAAATGATTCCTCGGGAATGAGTTCGTCAATGAAACTGAATTCGCTTGATTGGAAAGTGAAAACATCTTCACGTCATGTTGTACAGGATATGGAGTAAGTGAAAAGTGAAAGCCACCTTGCCCGTCATTGTTGGAAAATTTCTAAATATTAATAGCAAACAAACAATTGAAGGAAGGGAAGGGCAAAAAGACATTAGCTCATACATATCGAATGTAAGATCTTGTATATTAAGATATGAGATATTGCAAAAAAAACTTGTACTTATTTGATTTTAATTTGAGGATTTAATTAATATACTACAAAAAGTTGACTTAAAATTAGAATACCAATCAGATTAGAACACACTGGATTACACCAAAAAAAAAGAACACACTGGATCATCCAAATGTTTTTTTTTTTTTACAAAGGATCATCCAAATGTTAAATGTTCATAAACTAATATTACTTATTTTACTTTTAAGTTAACGATTTAGTCCATATAAAAAGTTACAATGTCAATCCGTCATAATCGCTGATAATTAAAAACGTTTGACTTTAATCATAATTTTTTCAAAAATTACGCATGATTGATTTAGATTTGTTGCCAATGTAACTATGTAAACAAATTTACACTGATGTTGTATCAAAGTTTAAAGCCTAAACAGCACGGAAAGAGTAGCATCAAACCTGAGGTTCAGCTGCAGAGAGTTTTTTACTAGAGTCAAATGCGTCTGGAGTCATAAAACCAGCAGATGTTATGGGATCAGATAAGATCTTTGTATTATCATCTTGAGAAACCTCAAAAGACATCAAATGTGGCAGAGCAGAGACTTTGTTGGAAAAGGGCCATCGTGCACCCGAACCCTTTGTGAAGCCTAGACATACCCACAAAGCAGCCATCAACACAAGCCAGAACAAGTTAATTCCCCACTAAACTTTGGAGGATAAAAATAGATTTAAAAAATTTAATATGATTGGTTTCACTTTTGGAGAAGTCAAATTTGATTCTTGATATAGAATTGATGTTGAAATGTTTAGATCTTTTCAGATATGATTGATTTTATTTCTAGAATTGGTTCAACTTCAAGCTGAAATTTGTAACTTTTGACTCCTACAATTGATTTTAACCTTGAACTTATCGTTCAATCCACTTTTATATGAGACATATGTCACTTTAAATTCAAGTCACTTCTTCTAGTCAAAATCAATTTTACAAAGTCAATTCATTCAAATTCAACTTTTGTAACTGTAGAACCAAACATGCACGATCAGTTTGACAAAATTTGGTGGCACGTTATTCAAGTTCTAAAGTGTAACTTTTATCAAACTCAACATCATTCCAAACATGCACTAACCTTAATGAATATCTTATACAAGAATCTCTTCATAAAATAAACAAAACTGATAAGAAGTTGACACCAAATTTTCCCCGGAATTACAAATTTAACACACATACATGCTACTTTAATTATCTATAGTACAAGACACAAAAACTTACTTAGTTCCACCAATGTAATTAAACACTCATGAATGTTTGCATGCATGCTACTCTAAACAAAAAAAGGTTAACCAAACAAATCAAAGAACTTGCATGCTGCTACTACAGAGAAAGACAGAAACAAAAAACGGTTATCCAAACATGATTGAAAAGTACTTGCCAGAGTGTTTGCATGATCCATCATCATCGTCATGGTTGATTTTCTCCTCCTTAACAGTACCATGGAGTGGTTCTTTTTCTTTCGAGTTCAAACCCATGAAATCTCTCACCATTTTTCAGAGACAAAGGAAAGGTAACTTCCTTCTTCACAGAAGAAAAAAGAAAGAAAAAGGACCTGTGATATTAGTGTTTCAGACAAGTTTAGTGAGATATTGACTGTTAAATAGTAAATGCTTATTTATTAAGAAAGCAAAAAAGGTGGTTGATTTGCCGGTAGAATGAAGGGATGGCCCATTTAAAAGAGCACGTGCGTTATCCTTTTTAGTTTTAATTTGTCGTGTCTTAAGGTATTGTTTAAAAATAATTATACGAAATTTTGTCGTAAAAATATAAATCAATCATGTAAAAGTTATAATCATGTGTAAAAGATATGCACTTCCTCAATCTTTATTAGTGGAATGAAATGCTTCAAATGCAGTGACGCCAATGGTTACCGATCTACAATCAACCTCCTCGTTATATTATTAGGGATTGTATAATTCTAATGTTTGCTTGAAAAAATTTGATGATAATTTTAAAAAGTACACTATTTCAATAATTTGCATTCCAAACTACACTATAAAGATTTAAAAACCCACAAAAATAAGCCTCATAAAAGAACAAGGAAGAACAATATATAAACTATGCATTCAAAATCGTTTTTGTGCCGTTTTTAATGGTTTATTCGTAATTTTCAATCGAATTTCATGTTAGATTTTGATATTTACAAAACTGATTTATAAGATAAATGTATCATATGTGTATGTATAAATGATGGATGACCTGAATTGATAGGCTCTAATATCATGTTAGATTTTGATATTGAGTCTAATTCATCCTTACGAAATGCATGCTTGTAAAGTTAAACGTGCATCCTCTTTATAAACGCATATCAAAAGTTCTATTGATCCAATGTGGGACTTTTTTTTAATATTTTGGATGAGAAATGCTAATGGGCACGACACATTTTGTCGTGCAAATCCCACGAACCATTTATTCTCTCTTATATGCGGCAAGCAGCTCTCTTGCACACCAAAACCCGCTTCGTCTCTTACCTCCACCGGGCAGTGAGAGTTGACTGTGATGGCAACAACAACTCAAACGACGAAGATAACAGTGACGGTAACAACATCGACGGCGATGTTCGACAACAGTAACTAAGACGTGGGAGAAACAAATAATAGTTATACCGGCCTGCGGCGACAACGACAACATCGACAACGGTGATGATGAAGATAACTTCAGTAACTACAACATCACGATGAAGATGAAGACATCATGGCAAGGATGAGTTATAGTGGTGGTGATAAGTGGTTATGGCTTAGTTTCTAGATGTTGGTGGCAGGAGGTGAAAAAGAGTTATCGGTTTTCTATATGATGGCGATTCCTTTTTGCTTATAATTTTACTTTTAATTTACTGTGTAATTGTAAAGAACTCATAAATAAATAGGGAATGAAAGTGTAGTTGCTGAAAACACATTTTTTTGAGTTTATTGTCTCCATTGTCTAAGTCTTCATTCGATTAAGGGGAATTTGATTGACCCTAATTTTGAGTTTATTTTTTTTGAATTCATCGATTTTCTCCATTGTCTTAGTCTTCATTCGATTAAGGGGAATTCGATTGACCCTAATTTTGAGTTTTTTTAAAGAAACTTAAAATAGGTCGACAACCAAACCGTTCTAGTATAGAGACTATTGTATCTTAATTTAATAATACATTTTTTGCATTTAAAAAAAGTGACGAAACTCACACATTACATGCTGGAGAAGTTAAGTGACGAAACTCACACACTTAATTTTAAAAATGTAAATCAACTACCATATATCTCTGCAATATGTTATCGTTTGTACATATGTTTATTTTTATGTCTATAAACAAAATTCGAGCTTCATATGATTTTTTTTTGTTTGTCAATCCTTTCATTCTTAAGAGAAAGAAATTATCATAATTCAAAGTTCGATTGAAAAATAAATAAAATATAAAAAAAGTTGTTCAGATCCAAAAATCAAACTCAAACTCTTGAAAAATGTGATGAAGCTCATTAATCTTTGAGCACAATTGTTTGGTTAATAAAACAAGCCTTTAGTTGAAAACATGAAGAAGAAAAAATAAGGATGTGAAATTCCAAATATAACAGAGTGGCACGCAAATACAGTGTGGGACGGGGGCAGAAACGTCAATATAAAGAAGGGATGATGCCCTAGAGGCCCATACGCTGCGCATTGTACACAAGGACAAAACCAATGGCTGAGATTAACAACCTTTTATAATCCAACGGTAAATACACTCTACACACTACACACCACCTTCATATATAAAACCTTTCAGAATTTCAGCTTCATCCACCCAACCCTGCGCCTCCATCTATTTCCAGCATCTAGGGTTTACTCCTCATCGCACATCCGAACGGCGCAAAATGGTGATCCATTCTCTCTTCACAATTTTTTCTGTTCTGCGTTAATCTTTTCAAACAGATTCCAATTCTGATTTTTCTGTTTTGATTTGATTTTGATTTTGAATTTGATTTCATTTTCAGGTTCTTCAAAATGATATTGATTTGTTGAATCCACCTGCTGAGCTTGAGAAGAGGAAGCATAAGCTTAAGCGACTTGTTCAATCTCCTAATTCATTCTTCATGGTAATTATTCTATATTGCAGATTTTCTTTAATTGTTTTATAGTTAATGTGGATTCGTAATCTTATATTTGGTTTTCTTTGGATTTATTTGTAGGATGTCAAATGTCAAGGTTGCTTCAATATGTAAGTCTCTATCAAAACCTATTTGCTCGTTGTTATAGTTATTTGAATAGAAAGTGATTTGTTTTACTTTACTTTTGTGAGATTAAGTTTGCTTGGTTGTGTGAAACTTGATTTTGAGTTAGTTGATTTTGGAAAATTGACTCTAACTACTAGTGAGTTTGGAGATAAAGTGGTTTATGTTTGAACTCATTCATGTCACAAAATTGAGTTGACAATTTTGCAATCAAAATCTACAATTTCAAATTTTTTTGTTAGTGTCAATTCCGCAAATTGATTTTGCTTGTAGAATTGATTCTATGAAGCTTGAATTTGTAACTTTTGGCTTCTACAAATGGTTTTAACCTTAAATTTATCGTCAAATCCACTTTTACACAAATACATCTAAACATAAATCACTTTACATTCAACTCACTTTTATCCAAATCAATTTAATCAAAATTAATTCTTGCCACTATAGAACCAAACACACGATAAGTGATAAGTAGAACTGTCGAATTAATCTTGATTATTATGATTATAAAACCTTTAAGGGTAATTATGATTGTAGTTCCTTTAAAATTGAAATTTTCACATTTTTGTCTATATTTTCCATATACAGTAGAAGTAAGTTATATCATGATTATAAAATTTTCTTAGGGTTAGTTATGATTTTAGTCCTTTTAAAACTGACATTTTCACTTCTTGGTCCTTGTATCCTCTTTTAGTGACCAAGATAGGAAGATTGTATAGTTTTGTGATTTGTAGGGTACGGCGACTAAAATCTAAATTTCAGAGGGATAACAGTGAATAAAATCATATTTAACCCTACTTCCTGCTTTTTGTATGGTTATAGTTATATATTTTTTCCATAGCTACTCAATAGTATCTTGTTATTATAATTGATATTTTGTTTTTTAACAAATAAAGTGACTTTTTTTATGAAACGATGAAACAAATTGACTATAGAGCCATTTTTATTTGATTAGTTTGTTCATATTGCTTCATTTATTGGATGCAGAACAACTGTATTCAGTCACTCCCAAACTGTTGTGGTTTGTGGTAATTGTCAAACGGTTTTGTGCCAACCTACCGGTGGCAAAGCAAGATTAACAGAAGGGTGCTCTTTCAGGAAGAAGGGAGATTAGTAATGGAGCTATTCTGCTTTTTGAGATTTGTTTTAGTGAAATTTTGGGTTATTTGGTTTGATAATGTCTCTATATTTTAAATTTTAAACCCTTGTTGGAACCATGTTGTCTTGTGGTCTATGGATTTGTTGTTCTGTTGAAAGAACTTTTGAGTAAATGGTACCTTATATAGTTGGTTGACATTATCTCATTTGCTTTAATTTATATCTAGCAATTTATTTGATGTTATTGAATGCATTTTTTTTATGCTTTTTCTTGCAGTTTTTTTAATGCCTCTAATCTAGTATGTGATTTGTTCGATTGCGTCTTTGTTGCATGGGTGAAATGCCTATGGTGTCCACAATTTTTGAACTAGTGATATAACATATTAGTCGGAACTAGTGGTTATTTGTACCTTGCCTGAGTTAGGGTCCTTTTCATTTCTAGAAATGAAAATTGCTATAGTTTTGTGTGACCTTTTTTTTGGTACAATTTTTGTGACATTTTTTTACGCATTTATGTGATTTAATTTAATACACACAAAACTATAGTAATGGAACTTTCCATTACTTCTTTTGAGAAATGGAGTGGATCCTTACTAGTTGCTGCACAGATCCCCTACACCGTGCAAACCGTATATTAAAATGCCAGGTTGAATTGGGAATCAGTCGCATTGTCCGAGCATATAATTGTATTGGTTATGCTCTTAACTTGTATGGAGTGATTTGATTTGAGATAACCGGCAACTCTGATACAATGAACTAAACTAGCTCTTGACCTAGTGTAAAATATGCTGGTCTAATAATATTGCCTACTGTCAATTTTTTATGTTGGTTGTGATTTAGTGTTTTGGATGTGTAAAAAAATTTCTCACTACCAATCAGGCTTTGAAAATCTTATTAATGTGTATCTTCTATATTGTTATGCACATGCAGTTGTTTACAATCTTCTAAACATTTATAATCCACTATCTTAGAGTACAGGCGACTTTTGATATAACATGTATTATTGGTGCCTTTGAGTTGTCATCTTATTGCAGGTATATTTGACAGGATTATGTACGAAAAATAAAATTTTCAGGTCTAATTTGACAATAATATGAACAGCACTTTCTTTTTTTTAAAAAAAAAGGTATATATGAAAAACACTTGTTATTTCGAATCTTAGTTTAGTTTCTATTATATATCTCTATCTATTTTTTTTTTTTGAATAATTATATATCTCTATCTTAGTTTACTTTCTTCTAAGATTTTTTTATTACTTGTTATTAAAATTTTGCTTATAAAATTTTGATAACAAGCATTGTGTATGAAATTGATGTCAGTACACAACACTGTTCAAATGACCGATGTTTGGGTCAAGATTTTAATATTTTTTTAGGAGTTTATTTTCGGTTACATAAATTTAGGTTGAATCATTTTTTCTTAGAAGTTTGTTAATTTATACTTGCCCTTTTTTCAGTGGAAGTTAGTATGTTAAGATTTAAAATTTGTGATTTACACACCTCAAAGTGTAATTTTTATACTAAAAAAAACTTGGAGGATACATATCATATTTATACCGACTTGTTCAATTAGTTTACAACCACAATTGATTTTTGTTGCAATCTAGTTTAAATGTGGTTGAACCAATCGAACTATCTAAGTGTGAAAATCTTAACGGTTCCTATCTTCGTAAGGTTCTGTTAACATTGGATAAATGAAAATCTTACCGGTTCTATCTTAGTAAAGTTATGTTAACATTAGATAATTGTGCATATCGTGCACTTTTGTAAATTTAAATCAAATCACTTGACACAAAATAGATTGCCTAATCAATTATAAGGACAAAATTATGTTACTGCATGTTGTTCTCATACGGATCATGGCCTTTTTCCATTTTTCACTCTTCAAAACTTCTAATGAGTCATGCCTTCTCTCTCACAAAGTCTTTCTCCACTCTCATAGTCTCTGACAAAAGTAGGTTGCTGCCTGGTTCTTCTATTTGAATCTCTAGGCTTGACTCATTTGAGCCAAGAGTAATCAAATTCTTCTTCTATTGATTCATTGATGTTTGCTTCATTGTTTGTAACAGTGGCAATTTCATCTTGTTCATCTTCCCACTCTATATTGACTTAAATAGTTTCCTCGCGCCTTTAGTTTTTTTTATATAGATTTTAGATTTAGGCTCTGCTCGAAAGTTTTAATGGAGTCGAGGAGAAAAAAATAAAGGGAAGTCTTACACATTAACTGACAGTGTTTTTGTAGGTTTTTTTTGTTTTCTGAAGTGTAGTTTTTGTAGTTAAAGATGAAAAGATGCATATGATTAATATTTTTTTTTAGAATATTACAGTAGAATAGATTGAATTTATTCCTTAAAAAAAATATAGATTGAATTTATATTTCAATATAATTTTTGAGTTTCTTCCTTTTGAGAGAATTTTGTATTATGAAAGAAAAAAAATTCTCCGATTTATGTTAGGGGACTATCCTTTCTTTAATTTCATTTCCACCGTTTTAGTCAAGTGTTCGCCTCTTGTGCCCTTCTAAACTCTTAAATAGACTCATGTGTTTCTTGTATTTTTCTTTGCAGCAGCACCAACACCAACACAACAAGAGTCACAACAAGTCAACAATATAGCCTTAAAAATCTTATTGATGTGCATCTTCTATATTGTTAGACACATGCATTTGTTTACAGCTTCTAATATATTCTAAACATTTATAATCCACTGTCTTAGCTAATGTGTATCTTGTTAACTGACATTGAGGTCAGCAACTTTTGAATACAACATGTATTGTTGGTGCTTCTGAGTTGTCATCCTAATGCAGGGTTTATTTGACAAGAAATATATGGGAAAATAAAATTTTCAGGTCTAATTTGCCAATAATATGAACAACGCTTGCTATTTCAAATCTTGGCTTAGTTTCTATTATATATCTCTATCTTAGTTTACTTTCTTTTAAGATTGTTTTAGACTTTTAGTGCTTATTTCATGTTATCAAAATTTTACCTCACCGTTTGTCTATGAAAATTGATGTTAGCGCACGACATTTTTTTAAACGGCTGATCTTTGGATAAAGATTTTAATATTATTTTAGGAGTTTGTTCATTTATACTTGCCCTTTTTTTGTTGATAATTTAGCGAGTTCTAGCTGTAACTATGTCATACATTATTTTATTTTTTTACAAAGTAAATATGTCATGCATTTTAAGGTATAATTTGTTAATTTACACCAACTGAAAAATTATTTGAATGAGTGGAAGTTATTATGTTAAAATTTAAAATTTATGCTATACACCTTAAAGTGTAATTTCTAAGTTATACTAAAAAAAATGAGTTGGTTTAAAATTAATAAATCATTTCTTTAACTATTTAAATAATAGATTAATTTGGAAAACTAATCATCGTTCACCCATTGGAGGCAAATTTGTAGATACATATCGTATTTATTGTAGTGTTGTGAAAATCAGGTCGAATCCACGGATTCAGTTGGTTTAGCAACTATAGTCGATTTTTTCAGCATTCTAGTTCAAATGTGGTGGAAACAATTGAACTATAAAATGAAAATCCTATTGGTCTATCTTGGCAAGGTTCTGTTACCATTGGATAATTGTGCATATCATGTTACAACCTGTGTCGGGAGACTGCTACAATAACTTGACGAAGAAGATGATGATGAAGAACATGATGAATAATGCACATAAATTCCAAAGCATGTGTGAGATACACTAACCTTTAGGTTCGATTCGCCCCCACCTAGTTATGTCAACTAGATACAAAAGGGTAAAAGGGTATACTTTGGAATCATTAACGTGACTTGCACATTCACGCCAAGCATATCGATCAATGATACTTTACAGAATAAAGTTCTGTCAATTTCTCTCGTGCACTAGATAAAAGAAAGAATGATTTAGTATTTTTTGACAGAATTTTGACTCGTAAGAATGTGACGTTTTATATCCTTTTCTGCCTCTAAAGTATCTATTTATAAAGAAACTTATGTCATTTTGGTGAAGAGAAACAACTTTTTGGAAGAGTTTCTCCGTTAATAGACATAATGGTTACATTGCTTCAATAATCAAGCAATACATCACTTCCCTAAAACATCTCTATTCAACCATTGCAACTTTCCAATTTATATTTTGAAAATTCTTCTCACAATCCCCCTCCATTTTCAAAATATATCTAAATTCATTATTCTGAAAATTTCATGGTTTCAGATAATGGTATCTCACTATTTGAACCATTTCTTAATAAGTTAAGTTTTCACTCATCCCAAAATAGAATGGTAGGCAAGTCTTGAACCAACGATTCATTAAAAAAATGTGTATAACTCACACATGAAGTCTCGATATCATTGATCGAATTATAAAAATGACATGTTAGTGAAGGTCTTGTGTCGTTTATCCTTTTTATGAGAATTTAAGAGTCAAACCCTTGAACTCTATGAAGTGGTCCCACTTCTTTCTCATATAGATAGACTATATCAGAAATACCACATAAGTTATGCATTTAAAAAATGTCACATAAGTTATGCATTGCAACAAATAACTTGTCGACCGTCCCAGACTCAATTGTCTAGGCTCGTCTCTATTTTAAGTCGGAATCTATTGATGATTTACAAAGCTCTGAGGGGATATGGAGTTTTATATTCTCATGCGAAATCCTAGAGGATGATGAAAGTATGTACACTTTCAAAGTGATTGTACCTAAGAATTTAAGTTCATGAAATTTGAGCAAAAATCTTTGTGATATTTCTTTCTACTTACTAATCATAAACAAAAGAATAAGGAGAACACTGAAAATACAACTAGAATCAAAACTAATGAATGAAATTGTATGTGTTGGTAATAAGATGAGAAATTTATTTTTGTACCATGACTTCAATTAACTTTACGTTTTTCAAAGTTAATGTACAAACATCTTGTTTCCATATAACACTTTATCATATATCACAAGTGACGATAGAAGAAACTATTTAGAATTGAGAGAAAGTTGTTTATGGTGTTGTTATGCATTTTTTTATTAAATCAAGTTAACAATGTTTCAGATAGGAAAAGAGTTGAAAAATCATGTTTTTTTTTAAAAAAAAAATAACATGATAGACTCCATTATTGATTGACTAGGCTCGTGCCCTTGAAACAATAGTCCATCATATGATTAATTTAGTTTTTCTTGCTACAACTTCTTAATATGTTAAACATTGACAATTTCATATAAGCTTTAGATAACAATATTTGCATTCTTGCAACCGCTATTTTCCGAGTGAAATTTTAAGAAGTGATAAATGAATGTAGGTTATGGTTTTTTAATTTCTAGTCTTATACACTTTGCCTCAATGGTTCATTGTTCTTTAATCAAAGTGAATTATTATTCAATTTTATCTAAGTGTAAATGAAATAAAAAATTTCTATCAATGCACATACAAATGGTTAAGTTGAGTATTATACCACAAGTTTAAAATATATATTAAAAACATGCTCAAATAGTGAACGAACAAATAATTGTATTTCTTGCTTTCTAGTGTTTCTCCATAACACTACTTGTTTATTTCTAGCTTTTATAATAAATTTTACCTAATTCAGAAAGAAAAAAAATAAAGCCCGCAATTTCGTAGAAGCAACTGAGATAGAAGAAGTTGTTTTCTAGTGTTTCTTTGTACCACTACTTGTGTGCGGTCTTCTTCACATTCTAGCTTTTATAATAAATTTTCTAGCATTCTAACTTTTATAATAACTTTATTCAATCAAGGTGATTGGATTATTCACTTTCATATATGTGTAAGCAAAATAAAAATTGTATATGAATGTACATAAAAATGGTTAAGCTGACTAGTATACCACAAGTTTGGAAATATATGTTAAAGACATGTTCAAATCGTAGATGAAACTAATATATTACTTTATGTAAACTAATAAATATATTGTTCTATTAGGTAATGTACATAATTTTTTTTTTGCCCAAAACATATAACAATTAAGTTATATGAACAATAATATATATATATATATATATATATATATATATATATATATATATACACCAAATATCAAATTTAGCATTGTTATACCTTTGATAATTTATCATAGAATATTTTTTTTCAATTATTAAATCATGTTGTATCATCTTGATAACACTCATAAACTTTTATACCATTTGAATATCTCATGTATTTTAATAGTGCGCATTTACTAATGTATTAAATATCCTATTATACATTAAAACATCATAATCTTACAAAATATTAAATGATTTTGTGTTTTTTTATGAAATTTTATATATTTACCCTACTTTAATATAAAGGTGTTCAAGTTAAAACATCATAACCTAATTTAAAACATTATAATCTATAAATTTTATATAAAGTTGTTCAAGTTGTAATTATGCCATTTTTTACACTATAACCTAATTTAATATAAAGTTGTTCAAGTTAAAACATCATAACCAAATTTAAAACTATCAAAAGCTGAGGTTGGGGTCTTGGAAGGATTCGGAGAAGACGAAGATTTCTGAAACGAAGATTGGATGTCAGTAATACGTCTGCAGGGACACAATCCTTTTTGTTGGGCAGTTAGCACTACAGGTGGTGAAAACAGTTCATTCTTTTCATACTTATCAAATTGCACTAATACCTCATTAACAGGGTGTCCTAGTCATGTTCTGGCGCATGAGATTGACTTGTTACGAAGGGCGAAAGAGTTGAAGTTTAAAGATTTCCTACCTATCTGTTTCAACCTTATTTCGTGAGTTCTTTGGATTTCGTCAATACTTTATAGTATTTTTTTTCATTATTTTTATTTTATTTTATGATGTTGTAGTGGTGTTACTGATGCCGATAGCGCATATATACTCGGTTGAGTTCGAGGCTTTCTATTTCTTTGGAGCAATCTTCTCTACAGAAGAGGCCGCAAAGATTAGAAGGATACCTAATGTCTTGGTAGTGGTTTCAGATTCGCCCATTTGCAACATCAACAATATCCTGGATGGCCAACTATCAATGGGAAAAGGATATAATGGCAAGAACTCCGGTAGGAGCATGAAATCAGAGGAGCCTATAAGGTAGTATATTCAATTTAATTTCAGTTTTTTATCGCATGTTGTTTTAAGTTTGAAATGTTCGTAGCAATACTACCTCTACTGTTTGTTTGTGACTGTTTATGTTGATATTTTCATAAGTCTCTGAAGGCGTATGAAAGGTTGTGGTATGAAGGAATATATGTAATTTCAATAAGTGTAGATAATTTGAGAAATAGTTTGCATTTACCTTTAATTGTAAAAATGTCACCTTGTATCTGGATATTTGTATATTTCACTACGTACATAAATTTTAGAATTTTTTTTTATCATGAGAAATCTGAATCGTGGGTCGGGAAAATTAAAAAATTAACGATTAATGGTAGTTTACAGAATAAAGTTCTGTCAATTTTTTTTGTGCACTAGATAAAAGAAAGAATTATTTAGTATTACTTTTGACAGAATTTTGACTCGTAAGAATGTGACGTTCTATATCCTTTTCTGCCTCTAAAGTATCTATTTATAGAGAAACTTATGTCATTTTGGTGAAGAGAAACAACTCTTTGGAAGAGTTTCTTCGTTAATAGACACAATAGTTACATTGCTTCAATAATCAAGCAATACATCATTTCCCTAAAACATCTCTATTCAACCATTGAAACTTACCAATTTATATTTTGAAAATTATTCTCACAATCTCCCTCTTTTCAAAATATATCTAAATTCATTATTCTGAAAATCTCGTGCCCTTGAAATACTAGTCCATCATATGATTAATTTAGTTTTTCTTGCTACAACTTCTTAATATGTTAAACATTGACATTTCATATAAGTTTTAGATAACAATATTTGCATTCTTACAACCGCTATTTCCTGAATGAAATTTTAAGAAGTGATAAATGAAAGTAGGTTATTGTTTTTTAATTTCTATTATTATACACTTTGCCTCTATGGTTCATTGGTATTTAATCAAAGTGAATGATTATTCAATTTTATCTATGTGTAAATGAAATAAAATATTTCTATCAATGTACATACAAATGGTTAAGTTTAGTATTATACCACAAGTTAAAAATATATGTTAAAGACATGCTCAAATAGTGAACGAACAAATATATGACTTGAATAATTGTGTTTCTCAGAAAGAAAAGAAAAAACAACAAGTGCTAAATGGCGCGACATATACATGCACGAATTGAGCACGAATTCTTAAAACAAGTGCTCTATGATTATTTTTTAAGACTGCACATCTTATCCCACGTCTAAAATCAAAATATCAAACAAAAACATAATATCCACCGCTCCATATGTTATCTTTTTTAAGACTGGTTGCTACTTGCTATACGCTACCACACCGCTTCTACAATCACCTCTTTTTTTCTAGAGGAAGTAGCTACAATCACTTGATAATATATTTACTCTTTAACACTTAATCTTAAAGTGTCTACTTTTTTTAGGGGAATTATAAAGAGTCTATTATTAAGCACTCTTGGATCAAATAAATTTAAAAAAGACATTCGTGGGTTATACGCGAATTTTTTTTCGCACACATGAGCATTTTCCAAGAAAAAAATATAGCCCCGCAATTTCGTAGAAGAAGTTGTTTTCTAGTGTTTCTTCGTACCACTACTTGTGTGCTGTCTTCTTCACATTATAGCTTTTATAATAAATTTTCTAACATTCTAACTTTTATAATAACTTTATACAATCAAAGTGATTGGATTATCCGCTTTCATATATGTGTAAACAAAATAAAAATTGTATATGAATGTACATAAAAATGGTTAAGCTGAGTAGTATACAGGTTTGGAAAAATATGTTAAAGACATGTTCAAATCGTAGACGAAACAAATATATTACTTTATATAAACGAATAAATATATTGTTCTATTAGGTAATGTACATGATATTTTTTTTTGCACAAAACATATAACTATTAAGTTTTTTTTTAAGTTAAATATGAGACTTAGAAAATAAAGGAGAAAAAACCACAATAGACCATTAGATACCAAAAACTCTCTTTTCGAGATTGATTTTTGTATCAACAAAAAGGAAACATAAAAACACTGCTAATTAATAAGATCTCATGGAGATAAAGATGTTATAGCAAGATTAGAACGGGTTTATCAATCCTGCTAAATGGTCGTCTGTCCTCTTGCCTAGGATGAAGACTCTGACAACTTCAACATATCTCTCACAATGTCTTTTTGCCTCAGCAGATAAACTAGCTACTACAGCTATACGAAGAACATCCTCATTTGCATTTCTAGTTGTTGTTTCCTTCTTCAAACATATAACCAAGGGTACAAACAAATTTTGCACATACTTTTGTTTGTAGTATAGCACAAAATCGGTTGTCAAAGATTCTAGCAAACTTCCACATCAAGCGACGGTCCTCTCCCTCATTTACGACAGCACAATTGTTGATCAAGTCATGTAATGCATCCAATTCTCGTTCGAAATAAGTCGAGAGCAGTGCATTGGCAAGAAAATTGTTATCAACATGGTACACTTCAGCAACCCTCTGTAACTTCATTAGCATATAACAAGACATAAAAAGTGTTTTTCAAAGTCTCATTGCTTGTTAAAACATCTTTAATGTGCTCTATCGCCACTTCTCCTGGCAGAAAGTTCTCAATAGACAATTCTCTACTGAACATATTTTTGTACGTTGATCTCAAACTTTCTTTTGCAAGCGCAAAGCTTCTAGACTCCCTTGTAAAAAGTCGGAAAAAGCTGGCAGCCACAAAACTACAAGAGTTGATGAGATTGAATATCGAGTTTTTGTCTTCTCTATTTGCCACAATTGTCACGGGACTCCTGTCTGATTCTCTATGAAAAAACTGTTTCATTGAATTCAAAAACCTCTTTTTGCTTTTTGAAGTGTACAAGTCTAGCATCGGGCCTTTCAAAAACATAAGCGCCAGCAGTGTCTCGTAAGTTACAAGCCATATTGAATAAACTAGCAACAGTTTTCTCTGAGAGAGAACAGAACATCTCCTTAAACACTGATATAACAATTAAGTTATGTGAACAATAATATATATATATATATATACACACACACACACACCAAATATCAAATTTAACATTGTTATATCATTTTGATAACACTCATAAATTTTTATATAATTTGAATATCTCATGTATTTTAATAGTACGCATTTACTAATGTATTAAATATCCTATTATACATTAAAACATCATAATCTAATAAAATATTAAATGATTTTGCGTTTTTTTATGAAATTTTATATATTTAACCTAATTTAATATAAAGTTGTTCAAGTTAAAACATCATAGTTTAATTTAAAACATCATAATCTGTAAATTTTATATAAAGTTGTTCAAGTTATAATTATGCCAAGTTTTACACTATAACCTAATTTAATATAAAGTTGTTCAAGTTAAAATACCATAACCTAATTTAAAACTATCCGAAAGTTGTGGCTGAGGTTTTAACGAAGATTTCATGTTTTGCATCCGAAACGAAGATTGGATTCCAACAGTCCGTCTGCAGGGACATAATCCTTTTTGTTGGGCAATTAGCACTACTCAGGTGGTGAAAGCAATTCATTTTAATCAAATTGCACTATGCCTCATTAACAGGGTGCCTAGTCATGTTCCAGCGTATGAGATTGACTTGTTACGAATGGGCCCTGGAAACAACCTCAGGGACGTCTACCAGACCTCAACCTACTTGGCATTAAGATTTATTGTAGGAAGAGGATAGCTTTCAAAGTCATGTATCCATATCAAATATATGTTTAGGTTGATAGAAAATTTGTATCGGTCGCACGAGTGCACCGACATTTCACGGTTCTAAAAAGTATGTGGTCAGTCATTCGTATTAAAAATATTTTGTCATCATGTGGATGTTTACTGGGAACATTTATGTGTGAGGATGACACAATGGATGCGTACAGAGCTCCTCCATATATATATTCTTTGTTCAAAGATGTTGCAGATGGATGTGGTTCACATTGTGTGATGATATACTCTCTTTGCTCAAAGATGCTACAGATGGATGTGGTTCATATTGCGTGATGATAGTAGATGCAGGAAGAATTTTGAGACTTTTTTTGTTGAATTTTCTTTTTATAAATGAAGTTTTATGTTAAAAAAAAACGCCGACTAAGATAATGATTTGAAAAATAGTATATAATTAAATAAGAAATTTTATATATTTAACCTAATTTAATAAGAATTTTAATTCAATAATTGAATTTGTAAACTAGTACTTTATATAAAGTTGTTCAATTTGTAGTTATGCTAATAGGCTCTAAGAATATACAAGGAATGGTCTACTTCATATGTGATGACAATAGTAAAGATTTTCACTATTTCTCTTAAAAAAATGTTTCAATGTTTAAAAACAATAACTTAAATTTACGAAGAAAATTTATATAAAAAAAAAGTAAATTTTTTTTCCAATTCCATCACTAATTTTATTTTTTGTTGTAGTAAAAGTCACACAAATGATGTTTACAAATCTAATTTAATTGATAATGTTAATGTTATTAGATAAAACACATTCATCCAAAATCAAGCACAAAATATCCCAGTTCAATTCCGTCATTGATTTTTTTTTCGAAGGTCAAATTCATGATTAAATTATTAATGAATATGTAATATCCCGCTTAGACGCAATCTTTACCAGTATCAGATAAATGTCGAGTAAGTAATTAAGGACGTAATTGTAATTTTACGCTAGAGGATTATATATATGTGTGGTCAAGACTTTTTCCATTCATTTGTTCCTTTCCCTTCTCTCATTAGGAATAGAAAATCCTCTCCCTCTCTCTCTACACTCACGCCCTTCTCCCTCATCTCTCCAATATTCATTAAACTTCCATCTCAATCACTCCATCTTTATGCAAGCTCACATTTGGGAATTTTTGGAACAAGAAAAGCTAAGGGAATCAAGAAAGGAAAGAAAGATTCCAAGCTAGGGTTTGAAGAGGAAGCTTGGCAAGGAATCAAAACAATTCTTCTAGGTGAGTTCCTAAGATTAGAACCCACCTTGGGTAAGTTGGGTGAAATCTTTTATTTAGAAAAGTTTTGATAATTTGTGCTCTAACCTTTGATGCATGCCAATCCTTGTTAATCCATGAATTAAGTTATCATGTAGTTTAAAATCATTCCTAAAGCTGTTTGAAAGCTTGGGTATGCTTGGATAAGTCAAAATGGTGAAAAATCATGTTTTGAATATTTTATGTGTTGTCAAACTCGCCACGGCGAGCTTGCAGTGAGTTTCATCATTTCAGTTCTGTACCAACTCGCCATGGCGAGATGGAGCTCGCTGGGCGAGTTATGACAGTCCCTCCAGGGCTGTTGTGCTTCGTTCAGTGAGCTGTGTGGGCGTCGGGCGAGGCATATGGTAACCATTTTCAATGAAAACCCTAATTTCTAAGAAAAACACCATTTTTGACATATCCGAAAGGTATTTAACATATAAGGAATAGGTGAACAAGGATTCGACAATGCATTAGAGATGCAAGAGCAAAGTTAGAAGAGTCGTGTAGTATTACAATGAGATAATAAGCCCTTAAGAACGACATATGACAACGATATGTCTAGAACCTATAATAGGCTAGCAAGAATAGAGAGAATAATCAATTAAGCGTACGATGGTACGATGAATGTATTTTCAACATTCAAGTACAAGTTCAGACAAGATTAAGTTAAGACGTGCTTCTTGGAGTTCCCGTTAGTTGGAACGTCAAGGCTACACATAAGTTAAGAAATTATTTAAAGTTAAGAATTTATTTGAAGATTAAGCGTGTCTCCTATTTTCTCGTTAGTTAGAACACAGGGGGTTCCAGCGAGCTGGAACGGTGGAAGTTACCATCCGCGAGGATAGCCACACATAAGAGTTAATTAAAATGTTAAATTGTGTCTCATGTTTTCTCGTTAGTTAGAACACAGGGGTTCCGGATAGAGCTGGAACGGTGGAGTTACCATCCGTGAGGATAGCCGCACAAAAGTAAGAGGAGTCCGGTGTTAGTCTGTAATATTGATTTTATTTATTTTTATCTTTATTGTGAACAAATATAACAAACTAACAATACGTGATTCAGTACATGAGTTAAATATTTCATTTTACACAAATCATATAAAAATTAATTTATATGAACAATGCATTCTTGATGGTGGAGGAAAGCATATAGACCTAACTTCTGTTTCGATATTTATGCTCGGTGGACGAATACATCTGCTTCTTTAGAGCTCGCCGCTTTGTGATGTTGTTATAGACTCTTTACCTTCTTGTTTTTTTGCTTTTTATTTGTTTAGACTTTATCGTGAGTCATGTTTAAGCACATCTTATGCTTAATTTGGTTTTCACTCTTTTATTAATATATTGACTTCTTTTTTGCCTCTTATATATATATATATATATATATATATATATATATATATAGACACCACACCATATGTCAAATTTAGTATAGTTACACTCCTAATAATTTTATATAAAATATTTTTTTATTACAAATTCAATCGTTGAATCGCGTTCTATTATCTTGATAATAGACATAAATTTTCATATAATTTAAACATCTTATGTCATTTAATTGTATGCGTTTACAAAAATATTTTAAATATCTTATTATATATATCAAAGCATCATAAATTGATTAGGGTGTGCTTGTTTACCAAAGCGTAAAAATCAATCTACTTTTATGTTTTTTTTCTTTTAGTTTTGTGGCGCGTTGTTTTGGTGTCTTTTTATGTTTTGTTAACCTTGTAACTTTTTGATCGCAACACTCCTTGTGTTTTTTTATTTGGTATAATTTTTTTTAAGGTGAGGGGATGTTGGCCCAGTGCAAGACAGATAAGACCTATGGCTCAAAGAACACTTATAAGTGTATTTATACTTACCTCCCTCGAGATACATCAACGAGGACTTGAATTTCGTACCAATTAGATTCATGACGTGTCTTTTTAACAATATACAAAGCCTTTGGAGTTCCACTCCTTGTGCTTTAATTGTTTGTTCTAATTTAATATAGTTACACTTTTAATAATGTTGTATAAAACAACTTTTTTACAAATTTTGAATCATGTTTAATCATATGATAATACACAAACTTTCATATGATTTCAACATCTCACGTCACTTAATAGTATACATTTACTTATATTTTAAATATCATATTATACACTAGCGTTCAAACAGGGTTTATGTCGTTTTTTTTACTGCGCTAATATGTATAAATTACGAATAATAGTTTTTATAAGATCTTGATTTTGAGTAAGATTATTTTGATTTTGATTAAAGTTACAAGATTAATTATTTCACATTTTCATATTGTAACAAACTATATTTATCTTTTTCAATGACAACAACAATATAACAAATATAATATAATTTTTTGTCTGTCAAAAAAATAATATAATTTTTTTGAATGACACCAACAATATAATATTGGGTTAATATATGTTTATCCTTTCTGATTTACCCCATGTAAAATTTTTGTTTAGATCCAACCATGTAATTTGAAGATTATTTGAGTTTGGACCTTCATGAATTTTGACTGTACAAAATTGATGATATGACAGGGGGTATTGGACCTTCATGATTTTGGACCTTCATGAATTTTATGCCATGAAAGTCCAAAACCAAATAATCTTCAAATTACAGAGTTGGAATTTAAACAATTTTTTTTACAGAGGATAAACCAAATACCACTAGTATTACCGGGGGGGGGGGGGGGGGTAAACATATACTAACTCTATAATATTTTATAGACAAATTTGTTTAAGAGTATAATTCGAAGTGAAAAAGTCACTCCAAAATCATCCACTATCTTTATATATAGTATAGATTAAAGCATCATAATCCGATAAAATATCACAATTTTATATTTTTATGAAATTTTATATATCTGGCATATTTTATAAGAATTTTAAATCCAACAATTGAATTTGTAAACCAGTATAAGTTATTCAAAATAACTATGCTAAATTTGACGTAAATTAGTACTTTCTTTTAAGTCATTAAAAATATAACTATGCTAAATTTGACACCTAATCACAATAGGTCTTGACTATATATAACAAACGACTTGGTTCATATGCACCAACAACGTTTTTCACTATTCCTCTTTGTAACATCCATACTAAATTGTCTAGAATATTTAGCATGTGTATTAAACTTGATACTGGATACATTAAAATTACGGCAAAATTTCGTTTGAATGAAGATAATCATCATTACAAGTTCGTACATATGATAAATTAACGTCTGTCAAATACATATATCTGATACATATTTGGGTACATAAATAATTCATCTAAATCTGGTACGGAACAAGTACGTGACGATACATCATTCATCTTCACATTTGCCTCCTCTTGCCACGATCACCTGCTTATCTGGAAAAAAAAAGGGATTGGGGTGAGACATGATGTCTCAATGAGTTCCACCTATCCTAGGCTGTAGGCGACCTCGGAGATCCTATGATCGCCATCTGTCTCTACATAACTTAGCGATCAGGGAAAATCTAGGATCGCTATCTGTTTACTATAATAGTCTTATCATATTCATATTCATATCGTATTTTCATATTATGTTAGAAAGTTAGCGTTGAACAAACAATCATTATCTGTGTTCATTTTACAGTGCATCCGAGTGGAGTAACCCCGGAGTACATCCCCATCATACTAGTGAAAATTCATATATGAAGGCTAACACGGACTCCTCTTATCGTTGTGTGGACAACCCTCTCGAAGAAGTCTCATCCGGCATAATCCGGAGCCTGCTGGACACGTTTAACTTATAGTCTTTTAGTCTGATCATTGTCTTAATTATTTGTATGTATATTTGATACATTATCATAATCTTATGCATATCTAATGCAGTCATCAGGGTGAATAATCAACTGATACTTAACCTATATAGTTAGGTTCCAAGCATATTGTTCTCATATGCCTTTACTTAAACATTGGTAACCATCCCCATATCATTTACTCTTCCTTAATCGTATTCATATCTTTCTAGTGTTAATATAGTGATCAGATTCATGTTCATTTTTATTTACTAGTGCATATAAGCTTCCTGAAGTTGCAAAAAGGTCCCTGAACATAAAATAATAGTTTTTCTAAAAATTCTAACACTGGGCACATCGCTTGGCGAAGAATCACCCGCTTAGCGAGACTGACAGTCCAAAACATGATTGTGCAGCTCGCTCGGTGAGCCCCTTCCTTCGCTTAGCGAGCTTGACAGTACAATAAAATCAGTGAAAACATATTTTTGGGCCATTTGATGAATACCCAATCTTTCAGAAACAGTATTGCAGTTCCAGGGAGCTTAATTACATGTATAATCAAAGTTGTAAACATAGGTAAACATGATTTTGATTTATATTAACACTTGTTGCAACTAATCTTAGTAAAATACCTATTTTATCATGTTATCTCACATAATAAGAAATTACTCTACCCCAAGGGCGGGTTCTATCTAAAGAAACTCACCTCAACAACTCTGGATTCTCTGAACAGCTTAACCACTCGTGGCAGCTTTTCCCCAAAACAACTTATTCACAACTTATGACTTCTGAGCACTTCAATTCCAATCCAAACTCCAGCCCATATAACCAAACACACATAGTTAGTCCTTAGATCATTCGTATGGTAAATTAAGTATAACATTCTTGTTAATCACTTACAACAGCTTAACTTCCACTTCCCAAAACAACTTATTTCAGGTTATCCACCAGTTTGCTTCTGATCAATCAAACACACATGCTGTAGCTAAAATCCATTGCTTGCTGCAGTTTAAACCACTCATACTCCTCTTTTGCACCACCTCGCTAGGCGAGGCCTCATGCTCGCCTAGCGAACCATCATAGCCTAACCCAAATTTCTACACAAAACCAGCATCAGACCCCTCAACTGAATCAAAATTCATGAAACTGGTACCAAAATGTGGGGAATTTCGTTAGCTTTCCATAGCATCAAAAACCACTTGATTCAGAGTTACAGGGATAGAGTTCTTACAATTTTAGTGGAGCCCTGTCCCAAATACGAGTTTCACCACCTTCTTCCAATTCAGCTCCTAATTCTTACCCATAACTTCTTGTTCATCAGAAACCATCATGCAAGATAAAATAGAGGTTTAGGCTCAAATATTAGGCACGAAAATGGGAATGGGAAGGAAGGTTGAGATGATTCTTACCTTTTCTTGAAGCTTATGACCTAAGGAGCTTGACAGTTCAATTGCATGTAAGATTGCATGATAATTTGATGGTGAATCAATGAATGAGAGAGTGGAGGGAGCTGGGCGATGGAGGAGGGAAGAGGAAAAGGAGTAATGTTTTTGTTTTGTGGATGGAAGAAAGGAATGGAAAATCGAAATGCTTAGCTTACATACTCTCTCGTGGAAAAGACTTAAATGCCCTTCCTTAACTCAAAGCCTTATAATTCTCGTACACTGCTCATTGGTAAAACATTGCGCGATTTATTACCAAGTCAGAAAATCATAAATATATTTTGTCATACAATTTACACTTCATTAAGTATTTATTCTCAGACCCGTTCAACTGACACAAGTCCGTTGATGATTAAGCGAGATATTACACTCTTAATCTTTTTACCACAATTTAAAAAACTTAAATCTGAAAATAAAATTTAGAGTGAAAAAAATGTGAAATTCCTCTTCGATTTGGTCGCTAATTTTATTTTTATTTTAGTAAAAGTCACACAAATGATTTTTTCATGCTTAGTTCAATCGATAATGTTAATATTATTAAATTAAACACGTTCATCCGAATAAAAAATATCTTGTAGTTTCTTGTCACTTGGTTTATAGATCAAATAAAAAATCACAGAATGATAATCTATGATTTATTTACCGCTTAATTTTTTTTACAATAAGTAGATGATAAAGAGAATGTGAGAAAGAACATAGCACGTGTCATTATAGTTGAGTCAAATAGAAGACAACAATTAACAATATAGACTCGCGTGTTTCTCGTATTTTTCTTAGCGGCAGTATCAACACAACAAGAGTCACACAACAATCAAAGAATCTACAGTAACTTTCAACATCATTCTTAGATCCAAACTTCACACAATTCAATTTTCATCATCACCATGGGAACAACAACAACAACCGTTGATGATTCCTGCGCCACCCAACTCATCGACGGTGACGGTGTTTTCAACCTCACCGGTCTCGATAATTTCATCAAAACTTCAAACATGGCTAATACTGGTCTTTCTTATGCTGTTGTTGCTATCATGGGTCCTCAATCTAGCGGTAACCGTTTTTTTTTTCTTCTTCAATTTTCAGTTGATTCGGATTTAGCTTTCTCCAACTTCAATTTTTTGATGAAAAATTTAATTATGAACTTGTTGAGTTTGGATCGATGAGTTTAGTTTTTCATTTATTGTGTTTGTGTTTAACTAGGGTTTAAGTTGGTGATTTAAATGAAATGAATGTTTTTTTTAGTTAGGTTTCTGATTTTGATTTTGATTGAAGTGACTTGTGGTGAAAGTGAAGTTTTTGAAGTTTAAAATTAAATTTTTTGTTCGGATTTAGTCTCTGCAAATTCAAAACCGTCAACGTCCGAGACTAAAAGCAATCTTTTTGGAATTGCAGGGAATAGAATCGTATTTAACTAAGTTTTTTATTATGCAGTTTTAATGGTTATGTGTTTGTGTTGTGTGATCTAATATTGTGGTTTGATTTTGTTGCTTGTGCAGGGAAGAGTACTTTGATGAATCATCTTTTCCATACTAGTTTCAGGGAGATGGATGCTTTTAGAGGAAGGTTAGGTTTTTGAATTGATTGGGATATTATTGTGGGTAGAGAAATTAAGATTTAAAGGGATAGATGAAAATTGAATTTTTTATTTATTTTTTGTTATTTATGCTCCTTTTATGATAAATGAGTAATTGAGTATCATGTTGTTGTAGATCACAAACTACCAAGGGTATTTGGATAGCTAAGTGTACTGGAATTGAGCCGTGTACAATTGCTATGGATTTAGAGGGTACAGATGGAAGGGAAAGGGGCGAGGTAATAGATTCTATACTAAATGTTTCTTCATACCCTGTTATAGATGTTGTTTTATGCATATGATTATTAAATTGAGATTCAATCCGTGAATCAGAAGACCGACTATCTGTGAAGCCCCGATACTCCAAAAATGACGAAGAATCGTGTCCAACGCGTATCCGACACCGATGCAAATATGATATTTTACCAATGCAAATATGATACATTACCGATGCAAATATGATATTTTTAAGTAAAAACTAGTGCCATGGAAAAATTATAAGCTAACATATCATCTACTGACCTCAAACTAGTTCGAGATTCATGTCCTAAATCAAATGACAAAAGAAAAGTGTTAGGCTATGCAAGATTGACAAAAAAACTGGCAGGTTACACTGAGTTTGGTGTTCAAGACGAGATTCATGTTCAAAATAGATACACACTAGATATTCGTATTGATTGGATTTAGTTTTGCATCGAATCGAGATATGACTCGCATGCACCGTACGATATTGATAATCATGGTTTTATGAACTAATGTCAACTAGTTTGGTTGGACAGTTTATTAGTTATTTTAGGTTGCCTTTAGGATACCTGGTAAGAATAACTTGGCAGTATAAGAAAATACTATAAGTTCTCATCGTGTTTTTGGTGTTGACACATGTCAGTAGCCAAGTTTTGTTAACCTTTCATGGTTGTTCTAGCTTCACTTTACTGACAAGCCTGTTTGCTTATTTGCCTGTTTGTAGTTATGTGCATGGGGTACATATTTGATATTATTGAGCTGTTCTATCTCTTTGTTTCATGTACATTAGAACTCACTATTGATTTCTTTTAATTATTTATCTCTCAGGATGATACCGCTTTTGAGAAGCAGAGTGCTCTTTTTGCTTTGGCAGTATCAGATATTGTTCTGATAAACATGTAAGATTTTAGGCCTAGATTGGTCATTTATAATTGATAATATGAATGAAATTCTGGGGTGATCCTTAACTTTAGGCATCATGGTAAATTATCATTATTTTTTAAAGAAACTTTACTTCCAAGCTCCAACATTCTTCCCTTAAAAAAAAGATCCAACATTTTCTCTTTGCAGTCCTTAGAAACTAGCTTGACATAAGTCCCCAAATTTCTCTATTTAACTTGGTATATTTCATGTTCGTAATATTCTTGCTTGTCTACTTGACACTTGGGATCATTGAAATTGTACACTAGTGATTGTAGGATGAAATATAATGTACTACATACATCCCTAAATATAGTACCCCCTTGAGTAAAGCACGGGAACTAAGAAGTCCCTAAATATAGTACCCCCTTGAGTAAAGCACGAGAACTAAGAAAATTGGTTATAGTATTAAATTTATCGACAATATGTATAGTTTTACAAGTTTACCCTTTAGGAGAGAGAATTAGTTAATGTTTGCATAAGAGTATCTATTACATATTGCATAAAAAGATGTAATTTACTTAGGGGTATGTTTGTAAAGAAATAATTAATGCACTTAGAAATTTGAAATGGGTCTTATAAAAAGGGACAAAGATAACACTCAAGAGTGTCCTATATTTTGGGATGGAAGCAGTAGTATATTTCATAGCGCAAGGTGTGGAAGTAGATGATATACAGAATGACATTTTCCTTTTTTATTTTCTGCAGCATTGTCCTTTACAATCCTTCGAAATCCTTTTTCCTGCTTCCTTTCTTTGGGCCAATTTAGTTGTCAGAATTAATCAGAAACTAGAAACTAAAAGATTTTATATTAGGATATAACAATTCCATTTTGGACAGCCATTGAAAGTTTTATATTAGGATAAAACTTAGGAAAGGAATTGTTCTATGGGTGCTGTTTATGCTAATTAAAATGTACCACATGGATTAAGTTTTGACTTGACTCTGAAGAAGTTGTCACATCGATACTATTGGATTCATAATCCATGTACTGAATTGTAATCAGAGAAAAGTAAAAACAGCACACAAGAAACTATATCTTAGTTTTGTCATTTATTTTATGGACAGGTGGTGTCATGATATTGGTCGTGAACAAGCAGCCAATAAACCTCTTTTAAAAACAGTTTTTCAGGTAGTTAGCAGCCATGAATTTGCTTCTGTTTGGTATTCTATGTTTGAATTTATACACTCTGACCTTTCTTTTATTTTTAGGTCATGATGCGATTATTTAGTCCACGGAAGACAACATTGCTTTTTGTTATACGTGATAAGACAAAGGTCTATACACTTCATCCTTCAATGAGAATGTGTCCTTTTTTATATTTCTATTCATTGATTTACCATGTTTCTTGCTCTCTGTACAGACTCCGCTGGAAAATTTGGAGCCTATTCTAAGAGAAGATATTCAAAAGGTGATTTTTCATTTAATTTTTTTTTTCATTTATTTGGTTTCTTGTTTTATTCACCATCATTTGTAAACATGAAATGAATTCATCAGATTTGGGATGGAGTTCCAAAACCTCAAGCTCATTTACACACTCCTCTTAGTGAATTTTTTAATGTAAGAAGATCTATCTATCTCCCTTTTTCGCATGCTTGTTTTATTGTTTATGTATATGTTGTGGCATATGATTAATGACTCTTCATGTGAAGGTGGAAGTTACTGCTTTGTCAAGCTATGAGGACAAAGAGGAGAAATTCAAAGAGGAGGTACCCTTTCATGAGCTACTACTTTGCTTTAAGGAGTTTGTTCAACTTTTCTTTTTAATTCTAGAACCAGAATAATTTCTAAATCCTATTGCTTCCAAACATGTTTCTCCTGATGAGCAACATTTTGGCTATCAATATGCATGCAAATAATGTTTTTTTTTTTTTTTAAACTTTATGCATCAAAACTTTTTTCATCCCGATTTCTATCTTATACGTGCTAAGGTGTAGATCACAATGTTATGCTTTTCATACAGGTTGCTCAATTACGACAACGTTTCTTCCATTCTATAGCACCTGGAGGTCTTGCTGGTGATCGGCGTGGTGTTGTGCCCGCATCTGCTTTTTCTATTAGTGCACAACATATATGGAAAGTCATACGAGAGAACAAGGATCTTGATCTCCCAGCTCATAAGGTTTTTAATAATCCCATTTTCAGATGTAACAGTGGTTTAGCTTCCCAATAATCTGATATTTTAGACGTGGTGTGGTTTTCTCATGGATTTGTATTTTATAATAGGTAATGGTTGCAACCGTGCGTTGTGAAGAGATTGCTTATGAAAAGCTTGGTCAGCTGCGTTCTGATAAGGTGTTGATCCATGTCCTTCTATTTTACCCATCTAAATTGTGCATCATTTATTTTAAAAATCAGTCACTATATTAATGAATTTGGCTTAGGATTGGCTGGAGTTGGAGGAAGCTGTTCAATCAGGTCCAGTACAAGGTTTTGGGGAAAAGTTGAGCTCTATTATTGATACCTACCTTTCTCTGTAAGTTCCAGATGCTGGTAGACTTAATTATTCAATCTCAAAATAAATCTGTGCTCAACAACTACTTGATTTGATGTTTAGTTTCTGATGTTAAATCAACCCTCCCCTAATAACTCGTGTGTATGTTTGTGAGTCACTGAAGAAGTGTAATAATTATTGGAATTAGACTGGGATTTTTTTTTTTTTGCAATTTCTTTATCTTATTTGTAGTTTTGGTAAGTTTTGCTTGCAGTTGTGTCAAAAGATATGTGTTTGATTAGTAACACTCCAAATAAAAGGGGAGAAAAATAGATTGGTTGAATGTGTTACTTCAATTTCTATTTGTCCTTGCAAGTTTACAAGGATGTATATATAGTCATCATTGGAACTTATATAACTATTTGATGTTCAGGGTTTAGTTTGGCATATAATAGTTTTTTATTATTTAATTGTCTCCAAAAGTTCCATTTATTTATTTATTTATTTTCATATGGTGATAATATATGCTTTCAACAGATATGATGAGGAGACGATCTACTTTGATGATACTGTGAGAAATGCAAAACGAAAGCAATTGGAATCAAATGCATTGGATGTAAGGCTGCCTGCCACCTCTAAAGGCTTTATTTCAATTTTAGTTTTGGCTTATGATTCATTTCAGCTGAATTTTGATAAAGCAGTTATGGACTGGACCGTCAAAATTAAATCAAGCCTCTTTTAAAACACCACGCTTAGTCAAACTAGTACCTTTTTTTAATGAAACAATTATTTTTGGTCTAGAGAAGTGCAGAAGTACAGCTGGGTGGAAAATAAGACATCTTTAAAAAACACAACAGGGAAAACAGGGCCAAAGAGGCTTAAAATTGCAACTATCCTTCCAATTTCGGCAAATCAAAGATGGAACTCCTTGAAAAGATGTTTTGCGGAGTACCAAACTAAAGGCTATCAACACCATACCGCCTCCAAATTTTTGGGGCAAGTGAATCCACTTGTAAATTGGGTCTAGTTCATGAGTAAAATTAAAATGACATTGACAACCAACAATTCAAATAAGAAAAAAATTGTGAACCACTTTCAGGTTTTGGTAGTTATAATCCCACCTGGCTGGGCACCTCTTGACTTCCCTAATGTACTCTGCTGCCCACCCCCTCAAAATAATCTCTTGTTGCTTCTGTTGGTATCTTCAGCTCCTCCACCAGACCTGGAGATAAAAAAAAAATTGCGAGGTGTTTAAGGGCATACCACCAGAAAGACTTTCCCATTTATAGTAACATCAAATCCTATCAGCATCCCAATCTCTATTCATGCTACCTTGCACTGATTCTGTAACCCAAGATTCCATAAGCCTAAATTTAGAATAAATGATTATTAATACATATCATTCATAATGCACAAATATTCTGTTCAACGTGCATTTGCTTTGCCTGGTTACTGATCTGAAAATACAACAGAAAACCACCTAGGGTTCTACTGAAATATTAGTAGCAAGAAATTTTGAAGGGAGAGAATGTGACATGAAGGACTTGTTGGTATTTTATTTGAAGGAAAATCTCACTTTTTTAAATTAAAAGATGTCTAAATTTTTTAAAACACTATGTATTTTGAAATATTCTCGGAATCTAAATATAATGGCCTAAGATAGCCCTAGAAAAATTTATCCTAGATTTTCTTTTTTTAAGCATTAACTTTTCATATAGTTTTTTATGCTTCAACTTTTCAGACAGTGTACCCTGCTTATTCAACAATGATAGGACACCTACGCTCTAAAGCTTTAGACGATTTTAAGACCAAGCTGGATCAATCACTAAACAATGGAGAAGGGTTTGCTTCATCTGTTCGCACGTGGACTCAGTCTATTATGCTCGAGTTTGAAAAAGGATCTGCTGGTAATAATTAGATAGGATTCTTCATATTAGCATACAGATTTTCTTTTTAAATTTACATCAGGTGTCATTTGGTCATTCTCAACTTCCTTTATTATTTTACTTATACTCATTATTTATACATTTGCTGTGTAATGTGTTATAAAATTCATTATTTAATCTTGAAGCAGAATCATTTGGAATTTATCATTCTTCAAATTTCATAGATATAGAAAGTGTGGCTCCTGATTTGCTTTTGTAGGTGCTCTCATTTTTTCGCTGTCATATAAATAAAAGGAAAGAAAGAACATCACTGACACCTTTAAATCAGTCTGTCTTCATCTTACAATGCATCATATAAGTCGCTTATTCTAAATATGTCTTTGTAAGCTTGCTTTAGAGGAATATGTTCTCTCTTGAATGAATTTACTTCAAATGGAGTTGCTAATTCGCCTCAGTCATCATGTAAACGTTTTTTTTTATAAATGCTCATTCTTATTTGTTGTTTTGTTTCATCATTATTTACATTTTTCAGACGCCTCTGTAAGACAGGCTAATTGGGGTTCTTCAAAAGTCCGAGATAAACTTCGTCGTGATATTGATTCACATGCTTTATCTGTGCGCAATGCAAAATTATCGGAGATAACAACTAATTTCGAGGTAATATTGTTGTCTGTACAATCGCCATCAAAGTCTGTTTCCACTTTGTGGGTTGGGTACATGGATCAAATGGTGGGCATGATGCCTTGTTATGAATGAATTTCACAGATTATCCATTTAGCTTTAAATCTCTCTTAGCCTCTAAGCTATAAGCTAGTTGATCGCTTATATAGCCAAGAAGCTAGTCGATTGAAATTTAAGTGTTTAGTAAAATCAACAGACTAATTTAAAATGACATGAAAGGACTTGTTTATTTAACTCTTCACATAAATTCTTTGTATTAGGTATGTATGCCCACGTGTACCAATATAATAATAATAATATATTTTTTTAAATTACTCTCATTTCTAATTATTATTTATTAAATTAAATAGATAAACTGGCACATTTATAGTTTTGTTTTATTTTATTTTATTTTGCTATTGGCTAACACATACTCAAATAAACACACACGTGGAGGGGGAAATGTGGTGACCTGAGATTCCACACACAACCAAACCACCAGACTGTAACAATGGTGTAAAAATGATTATACTATAAATTTATAGTTTACACTAAATTTTTTATCATTAATAATTATACTAAAAATGAGAAAATATAAAAGGCTATAATATTCTTCAAGGAGCATCTAAAAATAAGCTATAAGCTTGCTTCTTGAACACTTTTCTTTTGATCAAACAAGCTTATAAGCTAGTCCAATAAGTTATAAGCTAGCTTATTGACCTTACCAAACAAAACCTTAGTATTTTGACCAGTAGTTTTTCTTATCTTCTCTACCTCTAACAATTGAACTGCTTTCTATTTAGTAACCTTACTTACATTACATATGCTTCTACAAGTCTTTCCTACATGTCTAAATCACCTAAAACAAGACTCAATCATCTTTTCTACAATGAGAGCTATTCCAACTTTCTCTAATGATATTGTTCCTAATACTGCATTGTTGTTACTATGTTAGATTAATGGGTTGAGCAGAGCAATGTATTATTAGTGTCAGCAATATCTTCGTCACCACTAAATTATTCCCTTTTGCAGAAACAACTGGCCAAGGCATTGGCTGCGCCTGTGGAGTCCGTCTTTGAAGAAGGAGGAAAGGACACCTGGCTTTCAATAAGAAAACTTCTTAAAAGTGAAACTGAAGCTGCTGTATCAGAATTTTCAGCTCACGTTGCTGGTTTTGAGCTGGAAGAAGAAACTGTTGAAAAAATGCAACAAAGCTTAAGAGACTACGCTAGAAAATTGGTGGAGAATAAAGCACGAGAAGAAGCTGGAAAGGTTCTGATTCGCATGAAAGATAGGTAATGTTGTTGAAAAGATATCTATACTATAGTCATTCATTTGGCCAATGTGTTTAAACCCAACCATTAACAAAGTAAATATTGGAACATGCAACATATTATGGTTGCAACAGTGTAAAGGTATCTATTACTCAACAGTTTAATGTGATCCAAAGGTTTTCGGTGTCATAATAGATACTACCTGAGGATATTCGAGAGACCCTGGCTCTCTCCAATTAAGATGCCAAATCTGCCCTACTTGACTTTGCACCCATTCTTCCCCATATAAATGAAAGCTCAACAAATAGTGCAGTTGTTATCCTCTGTTACATGTCCATTTTTCATAATGTAGACCTTTTTTACTGTTGGCCTATTATCACAATCTTCGGCTTGAAACTTGTATTAGAAAATTTGATTAATGTTTGAAGTTTTGCAACTCGAGAGTTGTAATGATAGTCCACTAACTTCGTATTTGTTGTTGTCTTTTGTTGGGATAGAATGCCAGAAGCACAAGTTTCTATAGGTTTTTTATTATTGGACAAAGTTGTTTCCGTATCTTGATATGCTTAGTGAATGTGTGATTTCCAAGCAGTTCTTTGTGAGGCATGCCGAGAGACAATTTTTGCATTTAAAACTTGTTCAAAGCAATAGAAAAAGACAGAAAACATTTGTGGAAACATTATAAAGACCTTGCTTTAAATGAGATAATGGTTTTACTAAGGTTTTGGTATTTTAAAGAGAGAGATGTAGCTGATCCACTTAATGAGATAAGGTTTGGTTGTTATTGTAATTTTTTATTTCCATTTGTTTGTTTTTGAGGGTGCCCTTTATTGTACTTGTACCTTTTCTGTTATGCTGAAATAAATTGCACTATTCCAGATGGATGTTTACTCATTTTTTTGATTTAATTTTGTAACTTAACGGTTTCGATAATAATTTTCAGGTTCTCTACAGTGTTTAATCATGACAATGATTCACTCCCTAGGGTTTGGACTGGGAAAGAAGATATCAGAGCTATTACAAGAGATGCCCGCTCTGCGGTACTTCATAGCTAGTTCAATGATAATCTTTCAACTTGCTCATACTTGATATTATATTGTAAACACTTTTTATTCGCGATGTAAAATGTGTTCTTTCCATGTAACAGTCGCTGAAGCTTCTATCGGATATGGCTGCTATACGCTTGGATGAGAAGCCAGATCAAATTGAAAGAGTACTTGATTTGTCGCTCATAAACAAAACCAGTGCTGCAACATCTTCCCAGTATACAGATAGAGAAGCTTCTGTGGATCCACTGGCTTCAAGCACGTGGGAGGAGGTACTATATTGTGTGTGATATTTGTGCTTCTACTAATGTTGCTTCCACAGTTTTTTTTACTTGAGAATCTATATAAAATGTAGGTTTCTCCTGGAGATGTACTTATCTCTCCTGTACAGTGCAAGTCTTTGTGGAGACAATTCCAAGGTGAAACTGAGTATACAATTACACAAGCTATTGCAGCTCAGGTAAAATCATTATGTCACATTTTTGTCTTGTCTACCTTTTCTGCTTTCCATTTAATAATTAAATTTGTTTGCAGCTTTGGCCAACTTTTATGCAGTTTGAGATATAAAACCATTTATCTGTTTTAGCCTAACTACAAAAACTCTTGGGATATACATTCTATGGTAACAGAACTTCTATGATCAAGTTGTTAGGAGCTTGATCCTTACCACCCTCGTTTTTCAAAAATAAAGTTAAATTCAAAGTAAAGTGAGAATAAGCCTTTTCCACACTTGAAGTGAAAAAAGCTTGTGCGTGGGGATGTGTGTTAGAAACTTAAACTTTTTTGAGATGGTCCTTGGCAATATACACAAATGGAATCATTATTACCACAATTAATATTTTGGCTGAAATTGGAACCTATTTAATAATATGCTTTATGTGTATGCCTCGATAAAGAGGGAAAATCTGAAGGGGAGACAAATGTCAATGACTACGCACTTCACAACCATGTGTATCATGATATTTTGGACATAAGAATTCTTTTTACGTCCAAAGTAGTTGGTATTGGTTATTGGAGTTACAACTACAACTTACAACCACAGTTGGATGTTATATTATTGATTTTGAATTAGATCTTCATCCATTACGTTCAGAATCCTGAAAACCTTGTAATTTTCTGAAGCCTAAACAAATACCCCCCGTCCCAAATTATATGACGCTTTGGCCATTTCACACGTATGAAGAAATGTAATTAATTTTGTATGGGAAAGAGATATTATGAGTTGTTTTACAAAATTGTCCTTCATAAATGATATGGGAAAGATAAATTAAAGAATTGAAAGAAGAGAGTAATAAATAGTTAAAGATATAATAGGAAAAATAACATTAATGCTTCATTGGTATTGTAAAACGACATACAATTTGGGACAATTTTTTTTTTCCAAAGCGACATAATTCGGGACGGAGTATGAATTTGCTTTTGCAAGCACAATCCATATTTATGAACTCTTAGATACAAAAACAGAAATACAATAAATGCAACATTCAATGCGCTTGCAAGTCCAATAACCCAAGCAAGCAATCTTATGTAGATAAAAAACTTGTTTAAAGGCCTTGTTCTATATGTATGAAATTTTCTGTGGTTGAAAATAATCAATTGTGTTGATTGTCTGTCTGTCTTGAGCAATGCTTTGAAAACTAAACCACAAATTTAAGACGCAATTGATTCGATTGATTTAACTAGTTGAATATTTAAATTTTAGGTTGAATTGTGATTGAATTGAACTATTGAACCAAATACATAGCTGATTCATGACCTAAATAGTTCAATTGGCCAATCCGGTCTAGTGTTTAAAACATTGGTCTTAAGCTTTGGTTTTCCTGTATCCTTGCTGTTATTTGCTGGTTTTATCACGCTTCACTTGTCCATTTTCATGATAAAACTGGTTTGGTTGGAGTATTTCTTGCTAGTAATATGAGAATAGTGTAAGTGCTACTAGATTCTGTTTTTTTTTTTCTTTCTTTCTTTCATTCATTAACCTTTTTTTTACTCTCTGTTCATTTAGCTACACATTCGATGAAAATGCGTTCTTGTCCTTTCTTTTTTCCTTGGAACTAATCTGATTCGAGGCACACTAACAAAGGTGCTATTTACCTTTTTTTTTGTTCTGGATTCAGGAGGCCTACAAGCGGAATAACAATTGGCTACCTCCTGCATGGACAATTATGGCAATGGCCATATTTGGTTTCAATGAATTTATGATGCTTTTAAAGTAAATATCACTCTAAAATCTTGAACGCTGACTATTTATTTTTGTATTTTATTGGACCCTTATTTCCATCAGCTTAATAATTACCCATTGATTCTGAAACAGAAATCCTCTCCTCATATTGGGTTTGTTTGTTGCCTATCTAATCGGGAAGGCCATTTGGGTACAGATGGATGTAGCTGGAGAGTTTCGACATGGCGCTGTAAGTAGTGCGGTCTCTTTCCTTCCCTTTTACTTTTTCCTGGTTTTTCTGTCCATACACACATACTCACCATCCACAAAGTTGTTGTCATGAGATCTTTTTATTCTCTTTTTAAAAATAAAGTACTATTTTACAATGCAAAAAATGATGCTATTCACTATATTAAAAGTATGGTACTTTGGTAAGTTGGATTTACTAATGCAAAAATTCTTATTTGCCGTGTGACGTTGGTTTGTTGGTAGTGAATTGTAAAAGTAGCAACAATAAGGGATATTTGAATGATTTTTAGCACTGTCTGAATTTTTCTGCTTGTGCATATTTTGTTCACAGCTGCCTGGGATACTGTCCATTTCGTCAAAGGTTTTCCCCACAGTTATGAACCTTCTTAAACGTCTTGCCGAAGAAGCTCAGGGGAACCCAGCACCTGAAAGAACAGAACAACATCATTCAGATTCTCAGTTATTCAGAAATGAGGTGTCAAAACCTGACTCAGTATCAAGCTCCATCTCCAATACGGGTCTATCTAGTGTTGCCTCATCTGACGGTGATAGTGAATTCTCAACCACAAACTTGTCTCAGAGGCAAAGAACAAACGTGTCTGAAGCTGAATCATTATAATTTATGTTGAAGAAGGTCGGCATCATATTATAATATGCACCTCTTAGTTGCTTTGAGAGATCAGTTTTGTATTTTACAGCTACATTTTTGCTTATCATATTTTCTGTAACGTGTAAATTAGATGATAATATGAAAAGAACCCCTATTTGGGTTCTGTTCTGATAAACACATCTTTGCTGTGTATGAAACTGATTAATCATCTCCCCCTGTATTTTATTTTCGCAGCAAGGGGGCCAATTTTCCCACAATGCAGTTGCTTTTCTTTCACCACACCAAAATGAAAGCATTTAATTATCTATTCTTCTGAGCTTTTAGCGTGTGTTACTACATTTCTTCCCCAATCTCAATTACATGACGGAAACTAAATTAATATTGAATTGTAACCAACTAGAAAACCAGTGTCGATTACTTAAGCAACCAACACTAATGCATATTTAAATTTACATTTGTAGAAGACACCTTATTTGACATCTTTTGATGTCAAGTTAAATTACTAATGTCTTAGTGGGTTCTAACTTAAAAGTTTTGATTTGAAGTTTATCTCAATTTTAATTTTAAAAATTAGTGTTCAACTTTATCTAAACAGAAGTTACTTCACATTTAAATTATTTTTAATCAAAATTAATTCATTATTTTTCAAATACTAAAGCTCCACGGGACATTTTTAACTCATTTAAGGTTTCACGCTCAAGTGTTAAATTGAGAAATACATGATCATCATGTATCTAAGTTCTGTTCAGATAACAGCATCAAATTACACAATTTTATTTACCCACCGACTGCAGTTAAAGCTTTTCCGCAGTCAAAATAACTCATAACATTAAGAATGGTCTTTGCTTATGCTGTAAAAATCCATAGATATCACAGTTACCAAAACAAAAGTCACATGTATTACTGTAGTTTGCTTCATCCTATATCGTGGATTTGTTAATGAAGCACCGAATATCAACACGGAATGATAGGAATTATCGTACCAGCAAACACTGTCTCTGAAGACACCTATCTTAAACTTCGTTTCTAGAGGCACATTCCTTTTGTTTGCCAGCTTCAAATCCTCAGCAAGTGGATACTTTGTTCTTTTCTTCGAGTTTCTTGGGGGTAATCGATACAAACCTCTGGCACAGGATAATAAACAAGAGAAACTACTTAGCAACATCAGAAGTTTGACCCATGCAACAAACATGTCAAACAATTGGAATTGCAGCTTAAGAAAATTACCATTCAATCCTTTGGTTGTTTCTTCTGGCATAGACTGCGTAATTTTGGAATGGTCAGATCTGCACCTCCAAACCCATCCATAGTGGCAATTGCTAAGGGGAACTCAGCTCTAGATGTCAAACTGCAGGAAACAATTACAAATAAGAAACAGTTACACCATTTAAAAAAAAAACAATCAGAATTCTGTTGATGATAATTGATAAGGAACTTCCGCTGATATCTGCAACAATTATCCGTACATGTTCATTGAACTTTTAAGAATAGAACAATCACCTGCTCCGTAGAACAACACATGGCATGCCCGCCCGTTCAGCCCCAGCTACTCCAGATTGGCTTCCTGCAACAAGGACACAGTTGCAGATAGGTAGCCCTGCATATTCGGCTCCCGCATGTAGTGCAGCCACAATCTTATCTAGACTGGACAGATGATCAACATATTTAACGACATTTGACTATAACATTAGTATTTGTTTATGTTACTGAAATCCAGATCAATCACTCATTTTCCAATTGATAAGTTGTTAAATGCTTATATATGTTCATAAGCTCTTGCTTTGGGCGTTCTGGCTAGCTTAATAATACTGTTTTAGAATAGCTATGAGTTGACAAAGAGAGATAATTCAATATGGCTATGCAAATAAATTCAGTTTTAAGGAAACTCATTTTTTAACTTGTAATCAAAATTCTTTATTAAATTTAAAATCATTTAGAGGAAGGAAATCAAACATGGATAATTTATAAAAGCTGACAGAGCACAATGATTACATAAATATGAAGGAACAATTTCTATGATTGCCTCTAAAAGATTCTTTAAGATTTTCAGTTTCTCAGCCTTAGTTATTTGGCTTGGCTTGTCCAAGATCAACTGTAAGCTGTCACCAATAATCTTGTGCAAAATCACTTTGTAGAAGGTAGTGAGCCATAATTCATCTCAATTTTCACTAAAGAAATGAACGTTTATCTTAACAGTATTCAAAAATAAAAAACTAAAACGATGACCATGAAGTCTTTTTTTTTTGTGCATAAATAACTCTAGAGAATTGAACTAAACCTTTCGGATAAGCTGGTATCAATCTCAACACTCAACTTAAGCACGGATGCCACCTCCTTTGCTATTCTTTGTCTCTCAGCAGAAGCTAGACAAAATAGCAGAAATACAAAGCACCTCAGGAAAAAACATAGTGAAGTATATGCATGCATGAGCTACACATACATAATGAAAATTCAAGAAGTACATACCTGCTTTTGTGGCTTCCTTGGCAAGTTCTTCATCCAAACCAGAAGCAATCACCTTTCCTGAGACAAGTTGGCCATATAAACTTTGCCCAGCCTCCTCAATCCCCACAATCATCACCTTTTTGCTTCGATCATCGCCAAGCTTTTCTATTATGGTCCTAAAAATTATGGTAAGCACAAGGCAAAACGAAAAAAATATCAGTGTGCTCATGTTCTCCCCGTGAAAATAAATGTGGACGCTAAACAAGCAAAGGGCAAAAATCAAAATAGTGGATTGTGAACCTTAGATCCCCTCAAATATTGAAGTTTTTACAGAGCTCAAAGAATATCCATTATATTAAGTATGAACTCATAAACCGTGAACTTCATTTAACCTAGTTTAGTCATCCAATAAAGATTATTTTATATAACTACAAGATACTGAGACAAAAAGAGAGAGAAAACTGAAGAGGAGAGAGAGAGAGAGAGGGGGGGGGGGGGAGAGAGAGAATGAAGACAACGAATGGATAGCTGTACTAATTATAGGTATTTATCTGTATCCAATACATCAACTTAGACTAGCAGCATACCTTCACTTAGGTATTCCACTAGGCTGAAGACCAAATAGTCCTCTTACATGCTAGAGTGTAACGATCATGTGCTCTAAGTTTATCCAAATAAAACAAGCCCAAACACACCCATCCCCTCCACCATAAGATTGTCCTAGTTAGTACTATTGTAAAGTTTCAAAACTAAATAGAAGTACCTGGCAATATTATCACCACTTTTACTGTAGGCTGTTAATATTACCACCGGAATTCCTTCACTGTATGCGTCATCAATAAACCTGTTAATGAAGATGTTACTCTATGTTGAGAAATAAAAACAGATTAAAGTTCCACACTCATCCAAGTTCCAAAATTTACTCAGTATCTGAGAAACATATGAACCATTTTAAGAGAATTAATACACGTAATTGGAGCATAGTTCAGTATTAAGAAGCAATGAAGACAAGGAGAAGCATCATACAATGAGATTTCCATAAGAAGAAATAGGTAAGATAAACATGAAATAACACATCCATGGACTTAGCATAAGTAGCTTTACTTCGTTTTGGCTGCTTATCAAATCTATTGCAATTTGCAAATCAAGTTTACTACTAATAAAGAAGCACCAAATAATATCCTACGACAAAAACCTATACCAAAACTATCCTTACGTCTGGGCCTAGAAAAAATCTCAACTAACAAATAATCTCTGTTACCACATAAAATTGTGAAATAAACTCTAGCAAAATGATTATTTGATAACCACTATGTAAAGGATGTCTTGGTATGAGTTGAAATACCAGAAAAATCTGATATTATTCACTAACTAATGTGAGGGGAAAAGTACATGCATATGTACACAATTTACAGATGCAAAGAATCCCTAAATTTGGGATGAAAAGGAAAACTATGATATCTATTCTAACTATGGAAACTATCATATCAAAGAATAAAAGGGAAGAAGGAAAGAATCATGGATATATGAATCATAATCAACACTAACTTAGGATGGAGTATAAGCCATTTGCATCCTCTTGTTACATAAGTTTGCCATCCGAGGACTCCACAAGGATTTCATAGTTGATCCTTGGGACTCATAGAAGAGGTCTTGATGATGCCTTCAAGACCCCTCGAGATTTCACTCTTTAACCAAGTATAGCTCCTTTAAGGGATAGATCTCCATAAATAAAGGACAACTTGGTTCTATGAAACTCCTACTATGGCTAGGTCCATGGAAGAGCAAGACCTATTATACTTATTTTACCTTGTATTTGCAAGAAGTTGATTCCACAACTCTTTCATGTGACCTATAGTCACCCAACAACTAGGAGATGACAAGCAACTAGGAGATGATGAGTTCAACGACTAAGAGGTAATGTTTTTGTGTTGTAGATTCATATTAAATGACACAAAACAAATAAAACACACGACTCATACACAATCATATTCAGTGAATGATAGATAACTCACTGTTCAACACCAGGTCGTAAAGATAGACTTTTAGATGTCACAAACTCTCCCAAAGCCTTTTCCTGCCAATATGTGATGAAGAGTTATATAGGACGCTTCACAAGTTCTTGTCATCTTATTCTCAAGTTATCTTATCCTTGACATGAGTAAACGGAAAAACGATTTCACCATTTGGGGGAAGATTTTAGCCTTTTAGGTTGTTGGGATATAAAATCTAATTCCTAGAGCTTCAATATCAAGTAATAATTAATCACTTCAATAGCTCATGATATCATTTTCGTTTATGACAGAGTCGGTATCATATTCATAGAGAAAGTAGAAAAAGCAATCTTATCCAGAGAATCAACAAACTATAGCATGTAAGAAAATACGATGTTTTGGGGAAATAATCCTTTATTTCAAAAGTTATTTTAGGAAACTTTAGATTAAAATATTTTTCAGCCCAAAATAAACTAATCCACATTTGCAAACAGACAAGAGCTTTAAGAAACTATTCCTCAAATAGGAGATTGAGTACTGAACTAAACTGGAAAATTTACCAATTCTTAAAGGGATGAAGATTTAAGAAACTTAGCGATTTTAATAAATTGCATGGGTTTAATATATATATATATATATATTTTTTTTTGAAAACTCGGTATTCGATCTAAGACCGGCTAATCCGAGGGGGACCAATCCCACCTCCCACTTGCGGGGAGGCCATTAAAGCCAGAGCTTTTCTCTGTATGGACTTGCCCACCGAAATTGGCACCATAGAGAATCGAACCTGAGACCTTGAGAGGAGCACACTCCAAGATCCCAAGCCAACCACTAGGCCAACCTCAAATGGGTTTAATTACACTCAGACTCAGCAAACTTAGGCTTATATATACATAAAAGTATTAATTATGAGAATTCAATTAAATTATAAGACTAATAAATAGGAATAAATCAATAAAACATTTACTAGAATATTAAAGTTCCAATGTTGACATCAGTTAACTTCAATGGAAAATTCCTACACAAGTATTTGACCTACAAGAATCCAAAATCAAGATTCTTCAGCCTGATTTTCTCCCCTCAAAATCATGATTCATCGTGAAAACCAATGTGAGATGTCTGATCAAAACGACTCATTCCTAATTATAGGTCTATATTTATTCCAAATTCATTTGGCCCGTCCCACATCTAAAAAATATGGAGTTCTGTTTTCACATTAAACAGTCAATCTGAATTATGAAATACAACTAGTTTGGTTTTTGACATTGAGGTTGATTCTACTTGTAGTAGCCATATTGATGATCTCTAACTCTTAAGCCTGTCTCCCTCATAACACTTCATTTGCTTGCTTAGTACATCGAACTAGTCTGGCATTAAAAAAATGCCATTTTCCATGAAAAACTTGCATAAGAAGATTAAAGGGAAACTCAGGATTAGGTTGCTGTTGGTGTAGCTTTCTTCATTTCTAAGTCTTGCTTCTCTCAATAGAAGCTTCAAACAGATTAATCATCTAAGTACCAAGAAATTTTCTTGTTGCAAGGTGAGAAGGTCACAATGGACAAACTTTTCAGTCTAACAACAAAGTACCGAATAAATATTTGAAATGGCAAGAGAAAAAGGTTTCTCTACCTAACTATAGTTTTGGAGTTTGTAAAGGATATAATGCATACTATAGGAATGGAGATATCCATTTCTTTTAAGAAATTGAGATAATCTTTACTCCTACTAGGGAATATGTTCTTCTTAGAGTATTAAACTAGAGCCACAACAGATCTTTCGTTATAAATAGAACGTTCTGTTCAGTCTTATTATAAGCACATTAATCAAGTGCATCCCAGTCCTCATACACCAAAGAAAAATCACATTAATCATTAGAAAACAACCAATTGTAAGAACGTTTACCTTTTCCTGTAAAACACTTTTTGTGAAGAGTCCCTTCTCATTTGTGGGTAGTGACGTAGGCCACCCAATCTGTATGTTAAAGACAATCAATGACAGCAGAACATGGCATAAGTAATGTTTGCAGTGAAGAAAACAACCAAAAAATATCAACAGACCTAATTTCTCCCCCATACTACAGACAAAAGATGAACAACTTACTCGATTAAAATACAGGAACAGCATCTTTTCCTCATCTCCAGCGCTTCTTCTGAAAATTTATTTAGAAAATGGTTTATAAACAAGGTGAATTCTAGGGTGAGGGCTCTATTAAGTCCCTCACCGGTGGACCAGTCACCTTAACCGTTAGATTAAATAAGGCTTATACGATCTTATTAGACTTTACCACATTGAATTAATGTTCTTTCTCTCTTAGCCAATCTCACTCTATCTCCACCGTGAATACTCAGAAACACTGATAAAATATGAAGACACACACCACAACTTTTTGATTTATTTTCTTCCTACCTTTCTAATGTAAGTACTCAATAGACTAGGAAAAAAAAAACAAATTTTCACTCCTTCCAACCCTCCTCGGAGGGTTTGCTACTAGAACTGTGTTGATATCAAAGCCTCCATTAAAGTCTCTTATCACAAAAAGAAACAATCACCACTGACAAAAAGAAAATGAAAAAAGTACAGTTGTGAAGTTTTTTAACACACCCTTATATTATTATTTTCTGAAATAAAAAACTTTTATAACTTAAATTTTCCGTTTCGTGCTTGATATTGAAGATACAGTTTTTCAATTTTACCATTGAAGCATAATGGAAAAAAATCTGGGATTTGTAAAATTTTGCCATGGAACGAGGGATTGAATTTCAGTTTGTGTGGATGGACGAGGGATTGTTTCACATCAATTTTTAACCCAGGCAATGGTTGTGGAAATAACCTGACCCTAGAGCCATGATTTTTACCGGTGAGAGAAGAAGATATTTGTGATCCAGTGTAGACGGTGTACAACAAGATGTGTGTAATTTAATTAATCTGACGCCTCTTAATAGTGGTCCACCGGTGAGGGACTTAATTGGACCCTCACCCTAGAATCCATCTATAAACAAGTGAAGCAGGATATGTATTCGTTCATATAAATTTCCATTTCAGTACTAAAGATGTTTCAAGTATTCAATTACATTAGCGATTCTAGATTCCACGCAGTCAGGAAAAGCATGCAGTCTAGACTCAAGAGATCCCAACTGTTAATTGAAGATCAGATAACTTGTATTACGAGATGTATATTTTAAAGTGGATTTGGTAAAATCATAATACAAGTCTAATCTTCATCTTATAGCCGAGATCCACGACCACATCACTGCACAAAATCCAAATCCATACCAAATAAGGCTTCAATGAAATTCAATGCATTGATTAACATGATCTCATGAAATCTAGTTCAGCAATCAATTTCTCCATTACAACACAAGCATATGCAAGATAATAATGTAATAAACAACCAAAATAAATAAATTAAAACACCTTAAAAGATCTGAATAGACAGGTTCGTTCCAACTCGCACAATCAAGTCCAAGTTTCTCAAATGCTGCAAACACAACATCAAATTCGAAAAAATGACACCGCATTACACTCCATGAACACAGAAAAACACAAACACACAAAGACTATGGAATTATGGACAAACAACTTCGTAGCATATCATGGACACTTCTGATTGAAGACGTATCTGGTGTGCGACACGTGTTAGTGTCCAACACCAAACGGCACCGACACATCTGATTACATTGAATTTATCGTTTCCTCAACTATTATCGGTGTTAACGTGTGAGTGTCAGGTATCCATCGTATAAATTGAACAGTAAGCAGTATCACAGAATAATTGTTCATACCTTTATTGAACGCTATTCGATTCCCTGCACGATACGCGTCAACAAGAACCCTAAAAAATCAACAAACAAAAATCTATCAACAATCACTAACAGTTCAAACGAAACAAAACGCAATTACAGTTAATCAGAGTGAAACGAAACGCGATTGTTCGAATGCGGAAGAGAGTTGAAAAATTCACCCGTCGACTTCGAGAAGAACGGCGAGGTCATTCGACGTGATGTTGCTGTCATCGTCGGCTGCGGCGGAGTAGACGGCGGTGAAGTGGCGCGGAGATTTGCCGGGAAAAACGAAAGGGGAAAATTGATGAGAAACGGTTACGTTTGGAAAGAAGCGCGTGTTATTATTGTTGAATGTGCGTTGAATGTGAATGCGTTGAATAGTTGAACATGAAGTTGCTAGTGACTGTGTTATTGTTGCCATTGGTAACTAACTGATCCTATTGTATGCAGCTTAGCTATTAGCTCAAATTCTCTATAAAGTCAAGATATTTTTCAATGCCATATAAAGTCATAGACACATTTTGACATAATATTCTAATTCTGTTTTGTCTTCTTCTTTTCATTAAATTAAATTTTAATTTGATTTGTTGTAAGTTGTAACTTTCAATTTTTTTTCTTCCTTCTAACAGTTATCTGAAATTTTTTACTCGATTGAGAAACAACGGACTTTAATTTAATATAAAAATAGCGTTGAGCAAGGATAGAGTCATTAAGAATCCGTTATTGGAAAGAATGAAGAAAACCGTTATTGCAATTTTTCTTTTCGGTTCACTTAATATTTGTTTTATGTTTACTTAATATTGGTTTGATGTTTATTTTATTTGATTTTTTATAAATAAAAGTTTAGCCATGTATCCACAAATCTTAGATTAGTCGATAAAAATGTCAACATTGTACATATATGTCAGAGAGTTACATGATAACGTAGTGTGTATATGACTGGTTATGGGTAGGTTACTGACCCGGGAATTACCATATGTTAAGGATGGGGCTACTACGTCTTTCATCATTCACGCTAGTGGGACACGGAGGGTTCACGCATAAGTTAAGGATAATTAAGTAAATATGTTATGACGTGTCTTTGGTTGTTCACGCCAGTGGGACACTGAAGATTTACGTATCAGATAAGAGAATTAATTAAAAAGTTAAGTCGTGTCTCTTGTTGTCCACGCAAGTGGGACGAGACACTTTCCGCAAGGATGACCCACACGACGACAAGAGGAGTCCGATGTTAGTCTCAAATAGGAATTTTCACCGGTATGTTATGGGATGTATTCCGCGTTTACTCCACTCGGATGCATTCCGTAAAGTTAGAGGTGTTGGTGATATTTCTGTTTTCCACTTTTTCAGGGCATCGTCTTGGTCACATTCTGACTCTGTCATTGCAAACCTGAATTCAAATTTTCGTAAATGCTTGATGATTTCAGAATCTTTTAGACATCAATTTCGATCCACCATATCACGTTTCCCTTTCACTTTTGTCTTGTTTTTCCGTTTTCAGTTTTTGCCCTTAGTAGTCGCTCGCTATCCGCTTTTACGGTTTCTGGCTTTATATAACACCATTCACCATGTTTATTACCATTGTTTTTTTTCCCTGCTGATTTTTTAATTTTTTTCAAATTATTTTTGCACACTCATTACTAATCTACTCACCATGAGAGATTTTTTTTTTGGCGGACATACACCAAGAGAGAGATAGAAACATAGAGAAAATGATTCGATAAACGTTATAAGTAAATGATGTGATATGAAGAAAAATAGTGAGAAAATGTGATGTTGAATGAATGTAGAAAAATTAAGAATGTATAACTATAAGCTTTTTTTAATGTCTATATATAATGCCCGCATATCTGCATTTTATATTATATTTTGTTTTATTCCATTTTGAAAAAAAAAACATTAGATTGTTATTGAAATTTTGTAGAAAAAAGTGTTCAACCAAAATATAATTAGTTTTTAAATTTGCTATAATTTAAGCGCACAATCAGATTTAAATTTGAAAAGGAATCGAATTATTAAGGTAATATTGCCCAAAAAAAGGTTTGATAAAAAATTAGTTAATCATCGGTTAATTTGAAGTTGCCTTCATATAATGGTATAGAGATATATCCCTTAAATGAATGTTATCATATTTCTTTCCACTTTATGTCACCAAAATATATCCCTAATCACTCCTCTCCATGCTTCTTTTTGTATTAGTTAAATTTACCATTTTCATGAAGAAAAAAGAGTTAAAGGGTAGAGCTTATTAATTTGTGGAAGGTCATCATAATTCTCAATCAACTTCATATACTCAATCATAGCCAAGTCCACATTAGAGTAAAAAAAGAACAAAAACTCAGATCAGTTTGATTGCAGTTTCACATATTACATTAACTAGTTCAAATTTACAATATGAGCGCATAAACATTATAAGATCCATCCACACAATGAGTCGACAATAAAAGCACCCTCCTCTCATAATCACCCTTCCTCCATCCTTGTTCAATATCATCCTCTCTTGTCTGAAAATCACCACAAGAAATACAGAAACAACATAAAGTCACCTCACAATTGCAATACACTATTAACTTAGTTCCTAAAAATAACAAAAATTTCATTGAGTTAAAAAATTCTCACTCACATTAGTTTATGTTTGACAATTATAGTACTAAATTGAGTGATTCAAAAATACTAACATAACATGATCTAAAATTTTCAATTTCAAACAACTATTTTAAAATATCAAGAATTAAAACTTGGATAGGGTCTAACTCAACTCTTTCAAACCTAATTTGTAAGGTCAGAGCTATTAACCACTTATAAACATATTTTCAGACATCTATTAGTGTCAGATTCTTTATTAACAATAACTTCAGAAACCTAATTGCAAAATGTTAATCAAATTCGTACTCTAATTAGATTGGTTACCAAATGCATTGATATCATTATTCACTCAATTTCAATTTCACCCCAATATTACCAATTTAATTTCATTTAGTCCTACAAATACTAAAGGTACGGATTTGATTAAAATATTGCAATTTCATATATCATTTTGAAATATCAATAATGCGAGGCATAAACTTATACAATACAACAATTTAACCAATATGGATATTTACTCAATCTCAATCATTAAATTAGCAATTGAATAATAAAAACTTCATACAATTCATACAATAAAATAAAGAGTTAAAAGAGAGTTTGAATTAAACCTTGTTGTAAACAAAAGAAACTTAGACATCCTTGGCAATGAGTTCACCATTCAACAACTCTCTATAAGCAGCAATAGGCCAACTGAACCCTCTAAAAACCAATCTAGAAGCAAGTGGAACATCAATAATAATCTCTTTCTGAGTAGGTTTCTTCTCATCACGAATAGCAATCAAGTAACTCCTGCCAACCCACCCAATCCAACCAGCAATATACAAAAACAATATCCCTGGAGTGATAAACTCACCCCAATGTCTTTGATCACCATTCACTATCAAATGTGGTAACCCATCAGCACCACACAACAAACCTTGCTTTCCATAGTTGTCAAACCTTCTCTTGGTTTTCTCAACTGATGCTTTTATGGCCAGCGCTGGTGCGCTGTCCGGAGCGTAAAGCTTGAGAGAGGATTCAAGCTTTTTGATTGATTGTTTCTCACGTTTGGCGAATTGTTTTGATTCTTTGCATGGTGTTAGGCCGGAGATGTCGGCGACAGCGGGGAGTGGTGATGAGATGAGGATTGATGAGAGTGCTAGTGCTGCTGAGAATGCTTTTAGATTTGAGTTTACATCGTTGGTTGGTTTTTCTTGGTTTCGTGTGTTTTGGTTTGTGCTGCAGTGGATGATGTTGATTGAGAGTTTTGGTTTTTGAGTTAGTTTTGGTCTTAGGGTTGAGGTGGGTTTGGAGAGGTTAGTTGGAATTGTTAGAGACATTTTTGTGTGGAAGAGGAGAAGAGGGAGTGAAGGGTGTGTTTGTGTTGGATTTGATTTGTGTGTTGTTATTGCAAAGAGAAGAAGAGAAGGTTTTTAGATTCTGTGTCGAGAAGAATTGGTGGTGAGAAAGTGGATTTTGGATAAGGTGAGAGAAGTAAGGTTGCCGAGTTGGATTGTTGTTATTGGTTGTGAGTTTAGGACATTTTGTGTTTTGTTATCTCACTTGGGTTGGATAAGAGATTTGAGAATTTGAGAAATTGTGTCCCTCACACGCTCTTGGAGATTTCAAGTAGTATGGTTGGATTAAAATCATACGGTGTCACTTTTAATATTTAATTATTGAGCTTAAAATTGAATCTACTTGAGCTTGATCAAACCATTTTTATTCTAATTAAGCATAGTTTATAAACAACACTCATAGTTATCGGTCAATCAAGACACTTTTACATAACCTAAAAAATGTTGCTTGACATGGGAACAAAATGCATGATCGCAAATAACCTTTGAGTTGCCGATTGAACACTAAAATCAGATGTTTTAAACACCATTCAGCAAATAGATATTCAAGGTCCAACTCATGTTACATTCATATTGCCCTTCAAAACCCAATCAACTAATTTTTTTTTTTAAGTTTATATTAATGGTAGGATATGCATTTGACCATGATGGGAAAATCTTTTAATTTGCTTATCATGGTGGCATTTAACATGGGACAATGGAAGATTTTTCCACCATGAGAAAGAAAGTTTTAACCATTATATTAAAGAGAAATATTGATCTTTCTATAGTCTTTCCATACTAGATTTTTTTTCTACTTCATCTTCAACCTCTCAATCATGAAAACAACCTAAAAAAAACTTACTTCTTAAACAAAAATCAAATAAAAAATATTGTTGTTCTTACATTCTCTTAGTATCTTAAAGATTAACTCTTGGGTTTACCCAAATTAATTTTTTTACTCTTTCCATGAATTAGAATAAAAATCAAAAGCAGCCAATCTCGTGCTCCTTTGCAGCTCTCTAAGTAGCTTTGTTGAGTCGCATGCCAAGAACAATATCATTTCACTTTGATTTGGAGCAGGATAGAACATGTCCGTGGGAATAGAGTTGTTATGAGAAGGAGAAAATAACCTTTGTTGGTGTTTGATCTTGAAAACATCGGATACTTGTAATGAATGTTTTACAAATTTTTAATTTGTAGTTTTTTTTTTTGCTGGATTTCATTTTTGGTATGAGAAACGTTCAAGTTGTTCAAGTTTTTTTATTTTAAGAAAATTAAATTAACAATAAAAACACATACAACTGTTCCAAAAAAAAACACATACAATCAAATAAGGAGTGTTGGGATGGTGGTTTGATGTTGTTGCTAGTGATGGGTGAATGAGGGGTATGGAGGAAGGAGAATACTTGTGGAAGATGATGTAAAAAATCTAGTGGTGAAGGTGTATGATAAAAGAGTGTTCCTTACTTTATCTAGTGGTAAAATACTAATTTGTCTATGGTAGGAATATCTTCCATTGTCCCATACTAAATGTACTGCTTATCATGGTCAAGTGGCCGTGGGTACTCTACCAGCAATAATCAATCTCGCGGTAATTTAATAATTGAACATTTTACCAAAATATATTCATGTTAGTGGATTGTGTCATAGTTTATTTGTACTATATTCCAAGGTGGGGTTTAGCATGGGAAAGACTAGATTTTCCCCACCATGGGAAATGCTAGTTTTAGCCATTAGATTAATCAGGAACACGATTGTTATCATGGACTGTCTACACCATATTTTTTTTTCTCTTTTACACTCTTATATTTTTGTTTAGATCTGAAATTTTTTTCTTTTTTTTGATCCGAAAACAGTTGGTCGGATTTTCTCGCTCGCGCGCCCGTATTATAAGAGTGACTTAGAGGTTGAATTTTTTCACGATTTTTTGCAGGCATGTTTAGGACATAAAAACAACATCGCCCACAAAAAACGAGAATTTTCCGACAAGAGACGGATTAAATATGAATTTTTTACGCGCCAAAAACTCAAGAACGCGAAACAACAAAACATGCACCTAGAAAACGAATTTTGAGCTGGTTTTTTGCAGACACCTCTATAAAAATACATATAGAGGATCTGCAAAAAACCAGCTCAAAATTCGTTTTATAGGTGCATGTTTTGTTGTTTCGTGTTCTTGAGTTTTTGGCGCGTAAAAAATTCATATTTAATCTGTCTCTTGTCGGAAAATTCTCGTTTTTTGTGGGCGATGTTGTTTTTATGTCCTAAACATGTCTGCAAAAAATCGTGAAAAAATTCAACCTCTAAGTCACTCTTATAATACGGGCGCGCACGAGCGAGAAAATCCGACCAATTGTTTCCGGATCAATAAAAGAAAAAAATTTCAGATCTAAACAAAAATATAAGAGTGTAAAAGAGAAAGGAAAAAAAATATGGTGTAGGCAGTCCATGATAACAATCGTGTTCCTGATTAATCTAATGGCTAAAACTAGCCTTTCCCATGGTGGGGAAAAACTAGCCTTTTCCATGCTAAACCCCACCGGTACAAGTGTAAGAGCTAATTTTAAACACAATCAATGATACATTACGCTTATAAAAAAAATATAAACGACTCTCCCAAAAAATGAATTCAAATTCAATTCTTGAAATCCTTTATTTGATAGGTGATCCAATCCTATGGCGCTCGTTTGGATTTATTTTTGAGTTTATGTGAAACAACTTATACAAATAAATAAACTTTTATGGATTATTTTATAAGGTTTTCAAAGTAGTTCATGTAAAAATATCTTTTTTTTTTAGTTTTAAAAAAATATCTCATAAAGATACAATTTTTCGTTAATAAGAACTTAAAAATTAACACACAAATTTATTTATTTGCATAAACTATATTAAGTTAAAAAGTAAGTCAATCTAAACCAAGTAACCGACCCATATAAAAAAATTGAATGTTCTGTTGTTTATTTGGAGATTAAAATCTCATAGCTAATCTAAAGACTTAAACTTGTGGGATATATTGAGATACCCATTAGAGAGTCAAATGAAATTATTAGAATGAAACATTATCGAGTTGTCATTAAAAATGATTTATATTCAACCATATACACGCTCAACAACTTTTATACTTCGATATATGCTTATGTACATTCTAAAGTTAATGAAATCTAAATTCAAAAGATTTGATCCAATGGTAAAAAGACGTGTCTTAAATTTGGAGGTTGAATCTCAACAATGTCTTTAGAGAAATATAAATGTAAATACTTATATAAATGTTTATCAAATCATAATGTAATCCTAGTTTTTTATTGAGGCACCATCTCCTCACCCAAAAAATTCTCATATAAAAAGAAGTTAATGAAATCTATATTGAAAAATAAAAGTTAATTAAATGTCAATTTTTAAGTACAATATTTTTTTGGGATAGAAAGAAGGGCAATATTTGAGTTAAAGACATGGACCAATTTATTGGCCGATAATTTTTTTTAGGTCTCCTTAATATCTCATTGTGCTGAAAATTACTCTCTTAGAGTTATCTCCTGAGTTAAAATTTAAAAAATATCTTCTGAATTTTTTTTTTACAAGAATATCTTTTGAAAATTATCTTCCAAGTCTTTTAGGAAGCCTAGAAGACATTGGGAAATTTTATCCTATACCCCAACATATGTACTTTCATCCCTACAAATTACAAAAATTCCAATTTTACCCTTTTTCTAATTAAATTTTTATACATTAATTTTCACCCTCACTTGAGTTCACCCCTACATTCTATGCATTTTCGGAATACTCATGTTTATGTTTCTCGAAGAGTCATAAAACTTTCTGGATTTTTTTTTTACAAATTCTCGCAAATCTCTTGAAAAAAAAACAAAAAATCCTAGTCCTACTGGCAGTGGTTTTTATTTTTGAGCTTGTTCTTTTCCCCTTTCATTAAGGACATTGAAAGAGGTTAAAGTTGAATTAATTAATATTTTTTTTATATTGCATAATAATTAGAGATAGAAATTTTACACAGGTTGTGGCAAAGAAAACAAATTGCGTGAACCCATTTTTCAATTAACATGGTTGTTTAAGAAAGGTTGGATATATCCAGTGACGAGAAACCTTTCCGACAACCTTTCTCATCAACCAGAAATCTGCAAACAACAAATCAAAACCGAACAAGTGAAATAAAAGGATTCTCGTAACAATTCCAGTGATGAGAAACCTGCAAGTAACGATTCTGGTAAGAGACAAAATCGAAAACCAGCGATTCAGGTAACAAATCAAAATCGGAAAGTGGAAAAAACGATTTCGGTAGGCAAACGCGACTCACTCTCTTTATTTCTCAGTTTGTGAACGAAAGGTGTGTGTGATAAATGAAAGTGATTCAACGGTTTTTACTTTATATAACAGGGATAAAATGGATAGTTTAAGTAAAATGTTAGGATGAAGGTATAAATGTAGGGGTATGAGGTAAAATTTCCAAGACATTGAGGGAGCTTAAAAAGAAGCGAAACCCAAAATGAATGGAGACGGGTCTTTGAGAATGATGATACATTGCAGGCTTTTGTATATTTTCAGCTGAAACAACAGTTCTACTTCTCCAACCCCCACTACTAAAATATCCATCGATCAATTATAACCTTATAATGCGACTTGCAATGGGTGACCTACTAATGTTTCAGTCATCACATGGTTGTGTTTTCTAATGACTTAGGTTAAACTTCCACACTCCAACACTCAACAACCTATCTCACAATTTGAAAGGACATTCATATATTTTTCGAGCCATTATTGATGTGTTTCATGGATTTTTTGTATTACTTACGCATTTCCTATCCCAAAAACAATGTAGTAACATTTATTCTATGTTGTTCACCATCACCGGACCTCATAATCACAAAAAAGAAATCCTAACTTGGTTGCAATATTTTGAACTCATTTCAATAGGTTATATGAGTACAAAATACTTGAAATAAACAATGAACTAATTATAACAATATTCTCCTATTAAAAAATAGAGTTAAATATGTTTTTGATCTCTATAAATACATCAACTTTTCGTTTTAATTCTTCTAAAAATTTTCTTCGACTATGAGTCTTTCAAAAGTTTTCAATGACCACTTTTGATTTTTACTTTTAAGTCAACTCATGTGTAACCTTCATATTTTTGAATATTTTTTTTTGGAATATTATAAGAATCTTTCCCAAAAAATTATTATTTTTTAACAAAACATAACTTCAATATGAATTTTTATGTTTTTGACGCGCTTAAATCCTTTAAAAAAAATCACTTAAATACAATGCTCTAATAATTTATAACATTTATGTTGTTCCAAAGTACTTTATCTAATTGATTGTTGTCATTAGCTGTTAAAGTTTATCTTATACTCTTATATGATGTCTTATAAATACTCCCTCTGTCCCTATTTATAGGAGTAATTTACAAAAAAGTTTTGTCTCTAAATATAAGATTATATACAAATTTCTAGATGTATTGATTACTCTTTTTACAAATATATCCCTTATTAATACTATCAATGTGTCTTGGTATATGAAAAGTTAACATTAAATATATATTTAATTAAGGGGAATCTAGTAATAGTCACACACATTTGAGACAACTTTATTACTCCAACAACTTTATTAATACACGTGATTTTTGTAAACTACTCCTATAAAAAGGGACGGAGGGAGTATATATTTTGGATCGTACATCTCATCCAATATAAACTTGTAACACATACAATAATACTTAATGTTAAAAAACATAAAGTGCTATCTATTTCTTTTTTTTTTTTTAGAGATGTATGCATTTATATTGGGTGTCCACTAAATATTTTCCTTTATTTTCTGTAAACAAAACATGTGTCCAAAATATATTCTCTAGACAACCCTTCTCTTATCTTATGGTCACAAAAAATGACAACACAGCAAAAATAGACAATGATCAAAATTGAATTAAATTATATTAGATTACAGTATCATATTACATTCAGTTCTAAAATCAAACCAGTTGAATTATAAAACAACAAAGCCTACGAGACTAGATCATATCATTTTTCACCTCAAAATCGAGCAAATCCAATCTACAAGCACCTCGTGTATATATCTTAATGTCCATTTTTTCTTCTAAAACCGAGCAGTGTTAAATAATAGAAAATCCATTGGGGTTTATTTTTTTTTTTTGGAGCTAGCACACTTCTTACCTTGCAACGGTTTGATTAAAAAAAGTTATTCTAACTTGTGGCACAAGGGGTGGACAAACGGTCGGTTACGGTCGGATTCGGTTTCAAAATCTCAATCCGACCAAACCGACGGTTGGAATATGACAATCCATCTCCGTCCGTATGACGCTTCGGTTACGGCGGGTTGCGGTTTGGCGGTTTCCACGGATGGTCGGGTGGTTACTAAGAGTAAAAAAAGACTGACACAAAGACTTTCAAAAAAATCAGAACATTGGCAAAGAAAACTCCATAAATTTAAGTGTAAAAGTTCTATCATGGTAAAATCCAAACCCAAAAACAAGACAAACTAAAAAAAATTTGATACAACAACTGTCAGATATGGTGGTCAAGCACCTAAAGAAGAAGGTGAAACAGAGTAAAAGGGATGAGAAGGATGAGAGATCTTGAGGATGCGATAATCAATGTCTTGATGTGTTATTCTTCGAGGCAACACTTGCAAAAGATGAGTGCTTTCATGGTAATTAACCATGGATTCCATCTATTCTTTAAACATGAAAAATCATCTTAACAGAAAATAGAGAGGAGAAAGTTTAAAATGGAGCGGTGATAAGAGCATAAAAATGATTTCATCATAGAGACAATGTTTTATCCATTTGCTTACTAACGTTATAGTTTATTAGAAATTAGGGTATTAGTTTTTCTTCAAATATATATATAAGAAAACAGATGCCTACCAAAATTAACAAAATGTCCCTGTTTCAACTTCCCTATTTTTCACTTATTATAAGGGTAAATTTGTATATCTGTCTCCTAAGAATGAATGTCATGTTTTTTTGCACATTGTGACCAAACTATCCTTTATAAAATTTTGATTTTCTGATAACTGAGCAAGGGCATATTTGACAATCAACAAATGTTGCATGGTTTCCCGCTTTTCAACTGTGTTGAACCAGTCTTTTATCCAACGGTCTACTCATTGGCAGGGCTATTACACGCTACCTAGACCAAATGAGTTCATTCTGAATGAATACACAATCTGAACTAAACAAAACATTTTCACTCTTTTCTCTCCAAACATAGACACCAAAATTCCAGAAGGTGCTTTTTTGGTTCTTCAACAAAATTCGAAAAAATTAACAGGTTCTTCTTCTCCATCAATCAATCTATCTTCTTCTTTTTCGGTTTTTGAGTTTTATTTCTCATGTTTTCGTTGTTTTAATTTTTACCTTTGAGTTGTTTGTTTTTATTTTCGTTGATCTATGCGTGAATCATTTTTTTATCATTAAAACTTAGTTAAGATTTATGTTTGTTTGGTTGTTTAACTTATTATATCTGATATATTTGCATGCCATGATTTTCTGTTTTTGGTTAACTTATTTTTTGGTGATTTCACTATACTTCAATCCTTTTATTGTTCGGATTTATTTTTGTTTGGTTACGTTTTCCTTTCTTTATACTTAAATCGTTATATGATGCTTAAAAAACGGATAAGATTCATGTTGGTTTCGTTATTTTTACTTATTAGATCTCATGTTTGGAATATCATAGATTTATGTTTATATGGTGAGTTACTTTCATGTTTTGCCTTATTATCGTTTTCCCAACTTCAAAATCATGTTTTTTTTAATTTTTTTGTTAAGAAATGTTTTAGCTGATGTTCATATTGTGTCTTTTTTAGGTTTAACATGGAAAATCATATTGAAGTCGCTCGTGTTCATATTGTTGTGTGTCTTTTACCCAACAACAACCACTTCTTTTGTTTTGGTTTTTTTGATGTGCTTATAGTTTTTGTTTATTTTTTAATTCTCTAAAAAAATTCATTTATTTGCTTTGCTGTTGTTGAAAGGAAAGGAGATCACGGGAGAAGGAAAGTATGGGAAACAGAATGTTGTACCTAACACATAGAAAGAAAGCACAAGAAAATGAAGAATAAATTTATGGGTTAGTACAACAAAATTAAACCTATTTTTTATTTTATTTTGTTTTGTTTTTAATTCTGCTAATGTTTCTAATAACAAAGATGTAGACTTGGAAAGTAACGAAGGAACCACTTACTGGATTCTTTCAATTTTAGATATGCACATCAAGTGTTTGATAAAATGTATATGTCATTTATAATTTATGGTTTTCTATTTTATATTTGATTTTTCAAACTTTAGAGTTAACATTCGATTCTCTTTCAATTTTTGATATGCACGTCAAGTGTTTGATAAAATGTATATGTCATTTATAATTTATGGTTTTGTATTTTAGATTTGATTTTTCGATCTTGAGAGGTAACATTTGATTCTCTTTCAATTTTTTATATCCACACCAAGTGTTTGATAAAATGTATATGTCATTTATAATTTATGGTTTTGTATTTTACATTTTATTTTTTTTAACTTGAAAGTGAACACTCAAAGTGTTAGTGAAAATGAATCAATACTAAAAATATGTGACATAATATATGTCTGTCATCGCAATTACTCAATGTCAGTGTGTTTGTTGTTGGGTTATATGCATTTGTGTTCTTTACTCAACTTTTCTAATGGTTATAAGTAATCAATAAAAGGTCTAAAGTTGGGAAAATGGTTCAAGAAGTTGTGACATGGAGCAATTGGAGTTAACTTGAAATGTTATTACTTTTTTTAACCCAATAAAAACATTTTAAATTATAGTTTTGGTTTTTAAGTTAGTAACTTTAGTTTTTGTCTTACTACTATGTTTTCTTTCAGAGACTAATTGTAAAGCCTACGATGTTAATTATCTCATTGAGAAGTGTGAGAACACATGAAGACGAACACAACTTGCAATAAGAAAAACACTAGAGAATCGTGTGCCGACTGGGGAGCTATGTCTGATGAAATATTGAGAAGTTGTAAGGTGAGGTTGAGAATACATTCTTATTTGTTTCTAATGGTTTCTTAAATTACAACCTGTCAGATATGTTTCGAGGTTAATTTATGGCTTTGTATTTTAGATTTGACTTTTTTAATGTGAATTTGATCACTCACGAATTGTTTCTGATAGTGTCTCCAATTTTTAGCTTTAGAATATTGTTATGCTTCCAATTTTTGTTTATAAATATTTGTGCTGCAATTGTTTTATAAAATTATCACATGGATTCTATGTTGAGGGTAAATAACGGAAAAGAAGCTCGACGTTTGTAACTCTGAATGTTTGACATTTTAACTTTGTTTGATCTTTTTTTTTCTTTGTATGAAGGTTGGAGTGAAATTTGATGTTCATCAAGAATGAAGGAAATTGCTTGCAAGAAACAAGGAAACACACAACATGGAAGAAGGAAATCACGGGAGAATCGTGTGTCGAATGGTGAGCAACGTTTAATCAAATATTTAAGAGTTGTAAGGTGATATTGGAAATAAGCTCTTATTTGTTTCTAATTGTTTCTTAGCAGTGTTATCGAATATTAGCCACGGCGACACTATGCTGGATTGCGGGTGGCAGATTTTGAGTTTTCTGTTATGGTAAATGGTAGTCTATGTCCCGCCACTTTTGCTATAATTGTGCCCTATATCAATGTAATTGTGCCATATAATAAGGTATGAATAAAATTCTTTGTGCTTGAAGGATATTGGTAATTGCATATTTGGTTATTGAATAAAAGTCTTGGTTGCCTTCTTAATTTAGGCTACTTAATGTGTTAAGTAATTTATGCTACTTAAATGATAAGCTTAAAATTTTAACTTATTATGTGTTCGTGTAGTTTTAGTTGGATGAGTACATGGCTAGGAGGATGAAAATTTAATATAGATTGGTAGTACATGATTAGGAGGATCACTAAAGTCTCAACATAGTTGGTTTTAATACATACTATGATTGTAGAAGTCATGCAAAATAGAGTTTGCTAGATAGATGAATAGACAACCTCAAAAGTAGACAGACTGTTTGCTTTCATATGAGCTTTGGAAAAGTTGATCAATAACAAGGTACGCAATATTGGTTACACTCTCATTTTCTTAACTCTTATTGTGGTTGTTTGTGTTGTGTTTTTGATTTCATTGTTGCAAGGCCGACAAAGAGTTGACATATTCCTTTGTTTATTTTTTTTGACATATTTGTTGATGTTTTTATAATAAGATTTTGATCCATTTTGTTTCTGTTCGTTTTTTTTATTTCAATCATTCTTCATCAACTTTTATCATCATGCAAAGTATTATAATTGGACATTGTTACTTTGATTTGTTATTAAGTAAGAATATCATTGTACTGCCTCTTCCCATGACTTCATATGACACTAAATTTGATAGATACAGAGTCAAAATTGAGGTTCATTATGAAAATCATAAGATGAAATTTGTATTTTAGGACTGTGATTGTTCGCAAACGATAGTCATACCTGCTACTTACTTGAAATCTATTATGTACAAGCTTCTTAAACTCTAGAGCAAATGTTCAAAATTATTATGGAATCATTATACAATATTAATTTTGGCCTTATTAACTTTTGAATTAATAGTTTTTTCTAGGCTGGCCTATTTGAATCATATGAGTACTCTACTAAGTAAATCATATTCAAAATAAGTAATCTCATTATTTCATATTAATCCAAACATATCCACAGTACTCATGTTTATTACATGTTTTGCACATGCACCAGTATCTTTTTGCTTCTGTTAAATCATACCCTGCAAAAAGGTGTGTAGCAGAATCAACACATGGTGATGTGAATTCTCCCGAACTGTCATCAAACAAGGTCATGGTGAATAACAAAATTGAAGGTGTGGCTGCTCAACAGATGAATCTCCAGACCATTGCAACTTTAGGCTAATCCTCGATGTTTTTTTTTTGTGTTGTTTTAATTAATGAACGTATTTTGTATGCTAAAGAAACAATCATTTTCTCTTTTTTGTATCTTTTATACCAAGTGCTACTTTCATGAGCATTATCAGCTAAAAAGTTGTCTTAACAGCCTGAACAAACATATGCCTATCAATTATAACCTTTGTACTTTCAAATTTATCTCCTATTTCATAACTTATTATGTTTTATTGCCCTTTTGTTAGTATATGTCTACCATACCAAAAATGATAAACAACAAATCTATCAGATGTATATTACTAAAACTTATTTACCAAAGTCAAGCTATATATCATGATTGATAAACAACTAAGTGTAAATTTAACTTATCAGAGTAAACGAAAATTTTTTCGATCTACACTAGGTATTTTTATATTTATTATAAAACTCATACACGAACAAATGTTGCTACTAGATAATTAGTTAAAATCATTGTTTTTTTTGTATTGTCAACAAAAAAACTGGAACAATATTATGATACCCGCAAATATAAACACCTAAGATTCACAATGGGCACAATTCAAGTATTTTTACCAGATTTTTGCATGTAAAATAATAAAATATTTTATAGAAATGCAGTATTAATGTTAGTTTTTACACGGGACCCATATTTATCACTTATTAATAAAATATATGTGAGTGTGTGTGTGTGTGTGTGAGAGAGAGAGAGCATAAGGTATGTATTAATTAAAATAAATGTAAGTATACATTTTTACACGGGACCCATATTTATCACTTATCAATAAAATAAAATTAGTATTCAAAAATATTTTAAGAACTTTTGCATATAAAAAATGATTTTGTAGATATATTATATTAGTTCTATCATTTTATTTTATAATTAATATTTATTTTCCAACGGAGCTCAGTGTGAATATTTTAATAGGTTTTTGAATGAAATTAAAATTACTAACCTATTATAATATACTAATTTTGTCACTACATAATCAATTAAATTAGTCACAAATAATAAAAATGGAAAATGATTATAATATAATAACTTTATAAGATCGCTCAAGACTATATATGTCCTCGCACATGTCTCACCACACAGCGACACACGTCTCGCTGCGCGGCGCAGCTGCGCTACCCGTGTTGTAGCACATGACCTTGGGAATTTTTTACAACTAAAAAACCACAAAAACCTCAGATTATGTGGACTATCAAATACTACCACTATCTGCAAATTGTTATTCCAAAATTATCCTGAAACAAATGCAACGATTGTGATTATTGGACGTGGATGGACAACCTTCTGCTCATCAAATTGAATTGCTTTTAATTGTCCTCTAGAATTTAAGTGTGACTCAATCATGGCAAAAAACATCGTTATTGTATTCAAACATTCTCGACGTTATTAATATTGTCATTATCATGTTCTTGCAGTTCGCTTTATTGTAATGTAATCAATAAAATTTAAGATTTCACTTTATTCTGCTCTAAACTTTATTCTCGAGGTTATTAATATAATTCCAATTAATGTAATAAATCATTTACAAATTGCTAATTATTATTTCAAATTTGTATTGTCGTTTCTTTTAATGATATCTATCCAACTAATTACATTTAGAGTAAATATTCTAGGGTTAATAGTGCTTTACCCCCTGTAATATTGGCCATTTTCGGTTTTCCCCCTGTAATTTTTTTTAGATTCCATTGTAATTTGTAGATTTTTTGGTTTTGGACCTTCATGGAAAATTTCGCCCCCTGTAATTTGAGCAAATTTCGGTTTACCCCCTGTAATTTGAGCAAATTTCGGTTTATCCCCCTGTTAATTTGAGCAAATTTCGATTTACCCCCTGTCATATCATCGATTTTGTACAGTCAAAAATCATCAAGGTCCAAAACAAAAAATCTTCAAATTACAAGGACGGAATCTAAAAAAAAATATTTATAGGGGAAAAACTGGAAATGGCCAATATTACAGAGGGTAAAACACTATTAACCCAATATTCTATATTTTAATATGTTGGCTAAACAAAATAACTTCTCTATAAATTAACAGTTATTATATTACACAATCTATAAACTATTTAAATAGTCCTTGCGCGGCGCTTGCGCCGCGCTACCCGTGCTATAGCACGGGTATATCGACTAGTTTAAAAAAGAAAGAATGAGTGTGGAGTGAAGTCTAGAGAAGAGTTGAAATAGTTTAGTAGTATTATTTTTTTTGAGTTCCAAGAGATGTGACAATACTATGCTATACTATAGTATTTTCTGTCACAGAGTCATCATAGAGTAATAGTGTACTTCTCACCCAAAACGCAGCCAGCTAATTGGTTGTCTTTATATAAATTGTAGTACTATAAAGCTTGGTAATTCGGTCGGGGACGGGTTTAGTTGGATCAAAATCTCTCATCCGGACCTACCCAAACATATCCAATATAAACCGTATGTTTCACCCGGTTAACCCGTTGACCCGTTTGGACCCAACCCGTTTAGCCCGTTTGACGACGGGCCGGTCGGTTACGGACGGGTTGAACCCATTTGTCCAGCCAGTGTGCCATAAGGATACATGATAAGCAACCCAAATGTAAAATCTTTTTCTTAAATTTTGTGCATCAATTAATTAAAAGTTAAAAAATTACTCCCTTTGGTCCTATATATAAGAAAATTTTTTAAAAAATTTTTGGTCCTATTTATAAGAAAATATAATAACTTTTAAGGTGTAGTTATTGTTTAAAAGACTTTTATACCCCTTATTTAATGTTTGTCTTTTTAAAATTAGTGGATGTATTTAATGCTTCACAATTTTTTATGAGGGTATATTTGTAAAAATATTTAAAAAGTTACACTAATTAATGAGTGTATTGGTTTTGATACTATTTTTTTGTTTTTCTTTTTATAATAAGGACAGGGGGAGTAAATTCAAAGCACGGATTTCAACAAAATATTTTTACATTTAACTTATTAACCTGTACCACCTCAAGGACACAAGTTACTATTCTCCGATATGCTAATAACTCCCCCAAAAAATAGCAAAACTAGAAAACCTAAGACCAGGTAATGTAATGTAATAGAGACAAGAATAGAAGGTAGGTGAGGTTATTTAATTTTGTTAACACCCCTCCTTACTACTTCAATTTCTATCTGCAGTACTTAGATTGGTTAGTGTGGTAAGGCCAGCAAGTTATTTTTCTGCATTTACGATTTCACCAAACTTTATATTGCAATATTCAACACCAGTCAAACATACTCATCCTAGTAACACGAAAGTTACTAGCAACAAGATTCTTGTTCTTCCATTTGACACGTATATAGTTTGAAAACTGTTTATCTTTGTTTTTGTCCTATTTTTATAAGCAAAAAGTGTATTACAAGAAGTTCAATAATGAATAGTCTAACCTGTTTACATTGTGAACACTACGAGTTATCATTCTGAAAATAAACAGCCATTACTCCTTCCTATATCTTAGCAATGAGCCATCCTCAATAAAATATATTATCAAATCCATCACTTATATACAAAAAGTAATAATAGATTATAAATCTAGTAAAAGAAATATAGCAAAATATATAAGTAATTATAAAGCCTAACCGTTTTTTTTGAGAGGTATAAAGCCTAACCGTGTTAAAGTTTATCTTGTATAGAGCTGTCAAAAATGGGCCGGGCTAACGGGCCAGTCCCATTAGCCCATTTTTTGGGCCGGACCGTGCTTCAAAAAGTCAGATAAAAAAACAACCAGGCCTTTTTGGCCCAGCCCATTCAGCCCAATTTAAAACACGGGTCAAGCCGGGCTGGTCCATCGGGCTTCGGGCCGGCCCATTTAAAATAAATATAAAAAAATTAATTAAAAAAATTATTTTAGTATGTGTTTATTTCTTTTTTTTAGAAAAAAAAGCCCACTTATTTTTAGGTCCAAATCCAACAATAAACCCTAATGTATCTTACTCTTTGCCAACCCTTCTATCTATCTCTTTCTTCGGTTCTTGGCTTCTTGCTTGCAGCTGCGGGAAAGAGCAGAGAAGATGTGTAGTTTCTTGGCCCCATTTTATAATGTCACAAATTTGATTTTTGGTTCATCCCTTGCGTACTATATTTTATTGTTTGTGTTATTAATCCTTTTGGTGTGTTTGTGAAAAAAGAGTAGTTTTTTGTTGTACATTTCATAACTTAAAAAAATTGAAATACGGGCCAGGCCGGCCCATCGGGCCACTGGCCCATGCTAGGGCCGGGCCGGGCTCAAATTTTACAGCCCATTATTCAGTTGGGCCGGGCTGGCCCAGCCCAGTTATATGCATTGGCCCATCGGCCCAGGCCGGGCCGGGCAAGCCCATTTGACACCTCTAATCTTGTATTCTTATTAAGTTTTGATTATAAAAAACGAGTGACTCCTCTTTGTCAAGTCTTATAAATATATATTTTGGATCATATCTCATCCAATATAAACATGTAACACTGGAATAGATAACACATAAAGTGCTATCTAATGTCAAAAAACATAAAGCTTTGTTAAAACTAATTTAATGGCTTAATCCGACCTTTTTTATTTTTTTGTCTTTTTTTTTCTTTTGCTCAATTGATAAATCAGGACTCAGTTCTTGATAAGGAAATCATACATGAGACCCAAAAAGCATTTTCTCCTCTTGAGCTTCAGTACACCCACTAAAAAATTCTCCGACTCATCCATATCTCTAGTATTTATTAAAATAAGGGAGTAATAAGACTAGCAAGCAAAGTACGTAGGAACAAAAAGAAACCTACATCAATACATTTTCGTGACTTATGTGAGAGAGAATAATAGACACGCATGGAAAATGAGTTTCAACTAATTCTCCTCTAGTTATTTAGTCAATCCCACTTTCCACTCTATTTATCATGATTCCATCTTTTTAAGAAATAAGGTGATAGGAGAGTTATTAATGACCCGTTCTTCATTTCTTTCACACACACTCATTCCACACTTAGAAAAAAAAACATACATAGAGAGAGAACGTATAGGAAAGGAAAGAGAGAAAACATTCACTCTAGGGAGACAAGTAAGAAACATTCAACTCTTTTCTTCATCTTTACAATTTCATAGTTATTGTTAGTAGACTAAAACTATTCTTTTTTCTTAGAAGACAAATTGAGCCATGCCATAAGAGAACTTTAAAAATAAATTTCCGTGAAACTCTTTATGCCCTTGGTTTTAAACATCTTGTTAATTAAGAAGAATATTAGAAACATGTCTATGCTTAGTTTTTGGTGGAAAATTCTTGTTTGCTGAAAATTTGATTTACTAATCGGTTGAAAAGATGAATTTGACGATACTAGAAACAAATTGTAAATCATGAATTTTAGACTCTAGAATTTTTTTTTTTATGATCTTTTAAATCGGTAGTAAAGAATACTATATATCACACGTTGTCTTTTAAAAGAAGAATAATTATGACTTTGAGTAAATTTGAGTCAAACTTTATGTTGTATTCAAAATTGGACCATTTCCAGATTTAGTTAACAAATAAAACACCTTCATTTTTCTGGTTGTTATATTGAAAACAAATATTTCGTCACAATTTGTTGTATTTGAAAATTTGTGGATACTAATTCATAGCCTATAAGCCGTGTAGGATATAAAACTTTAAAAAGAGTGTTTTACTAGAGTATTAGTAGTCCTTTATTTTATAAAGATATTATATTTGAACGTTGAACCAAAAGAATAATAACATGTTAAATGTTTATGGATGAAGTCCTGTAGTTTCAAGGAACAGGTTTAATTGGACTCAAACGAACATTATGCTAGATCTACTCTATATATTTTAAATATTATAATGCATTGATATTTTGAAGTTTAAATCAGGATCGAAGTTGCAATAAAAAGAAACTGTATTGGATTTATGTCTAGCATGCTTACTTACATACACATTTCTAGTTAAAATAAAGTAGTCTATAATATAGTAGTTACATTTCTATAGAGTATTTATGTTTATTTACCAATTAAAAGGTCCTATTTTGATAACAAAATCATTAAGTAAGAGCTAGTTGTAAATCATATATTAGTCAAACCCAAGTTTTATTGAGAATTAGGAGTAAGTAGAACTTGAAACTAAGCTAGCAGACTTTTATTTGTGAAGCTAGTAGATTTTTATTGGTTGAAATCTCAAGATATTCTCTTGCTAAGGTAAGGGAAAAGGCACTCCATTATATATACACACTTTTGTTAACATGATAATACTTTGAACATGTTTATGTGTTGTACAATGTGTATGTATTACATGACCTTTGATTTTGTGTCGCTTAGCGGTGAGTATACTTAAACATACTTGAATTACTGCGTTACATAACTTTTTTTTTTGTCTGGAGTTAATATTGGTTTAATCCGTGTCTCTACTTGTGGTTAGGGCAATGATTAGTTTAGTCGGACACACACTAGGAGTGATCTATTTTATGGAGTTAATTAACCGGGTGTCGCATACATACATTTATAGTTGTGTGGTGCCCATAATTGGTTGGGACCCAAAGTCTTGAGTGCCCATAATTGGTTGGGACTTGTCGTTTGACTCGTTTCTTTTTGAGTGCTCATAATTGGTTGAGACTCGTTTTCGTTTGGTGCCCATGATTGGTTGGGACCCAGGAGTATATGGTGTACATAACTGGTTAGAGCTACTGTGGAGTGTTCATAATTGGTTGAAGCCACAAATATCTACGAAGAACTTTATGTTGCCTTGAAAGGGAGGTGAAAATCTGAATCATGTGCATTGACATATATGTCAATCTTTAGGGGGTCTTGCATTGTTGAATCAACTTTGTGTTTCGGGTGTTCAAATTTTATGTAGTTCATTCTAGTATTTGTGATAGTTGTATGTCTCACACACACACACACACACACACACACAGATATATATATATATATATATATATATATATATATATATATATATATATATATATATATTTGTTGTATATTTTGTTGTTGTTTGGGAGTTGAGCCTTTTTTTTGTATTTTGAAATCAGATAATGATCACGAATTACAGTTTGATGCTCCGAGATATGTGGACCTTTGGTGCGCCTTGCGAGATTTCTCACAAGCGTTCAAAGTTATGATCAGCTAGGGTGTGTCTTTGGGTAGGGAAAGGTTGAAAGCCTTCTTCTTAGGAATTTTATATTTTGATTGTAAAATTAATCTTATTTACTATTTTGAAAATTCAAAGAGAATGTTATTTATCATTTATTTTGAAGCCAATGAGTTCTAAGTTACTGTTATTATTTACCAATGAAAATGATACCACAACATCTTCATCCAAAATTTTGAGACTTATATGAGTTTTTTTTCACTTATTTGTTCTTTTATTCTCAAACTTTATTCCGGTGGTTAAGTTTTTAAATGACACTTATGGATATGGGGTTAGTTTTTGAATAGCACTTATGGAAGGCAACACCACTAAATGCAATCTAACTTGCCACTAGAGTGTTGCAACCGATTTGTATACTACCTCCGTCCCTAATTATAAGACCCTTTTGAGAATTTTTTTTGTCCCTTTTTATAAGACCCCTTTGTTATTTCCAACTACATTAGTTTTTATTTTTACCTACATAGCCCTATTTATTATACATTTTTTTCTTCAATCAACAATAAATAGCATGTTGAAAACATAAACTAACTCTCTCTCCTAAAGGATAAAATTGTAAAAACAATATTGATTACAAACAACTTTAATACAAATATCAACTTTCTTAATTCCCGTAATTTTGGTAAAAGAGTCTTATATATAGGGACGAAGGTAGTAATTGTGATTATATGCAATTTAACTTTTTCTTTTTGGTTGAGAAAAAAATGCAATTTAACTTGCCACTAGAGTGTTACAACCGATTGTAACCAAAAAAAAAAGTGTTACAACCGATTTGTATATTTTTTTTTGAAGTAACCGATTTGTATAATTGTTAAGTTTCATTATATAATATTTGGTTTTGGCCTAATATTAAAAAATATATTCAAATACCATTTGGATGTATAATTTAGATACAAAAAAAACATCTCAAAAAATACACTTTCGAACACTAAGAACATCTCCAATAACAAGTTTGCGTTTGAAAGGAATTCAAATTTGGTTTCATAACTAATTTTAAGATGCCACATCACACTTATGCAATTGAAACATATTATGCTTTGATGATTAATTTTTTTAGCAACTTTTATGAAACTCACACTATAATGATTTTTTATTTACCCTCAACTTTATCAAACTCACTTTTAATGATTTTTCTTATGCAATTATGATAATTCGGTAGCTTATTTAAGCTACTTCAACCATTTTTTTCTATCCAGGTTGTCACATCCCAACTTATCCAATGAGAAAAAATAATAAAGAATGATTCACCATTCTATAAAACTCACTTAAATACCTCTCTTGAAAATGCTTTAATAATTTATTACATATCCAATGTTTCAAAGTACTTTATCTAATTTATTGTTGTAATTAACCGTTAAAGTATACTCCATCCGTCCCAAAATATAAGCAAAAATTGGTCAACAAAAGTTAATGTATTTGGTTCAAAATTTGTACCAAATACATCAACTTATGTTGACTCATTATTGCTTATATTTTGGGACGGAGCAGTATCTTATACTCTTATTAAGTTTTGCTTATTAAAAACGAATGACTCAATTCCTCATGTCTTATAAACATATTTTGGATCGTACATAAAGTGCTATCTAATGTCAAAAAACATAAAGCTTTGTCAAAACTACTTTAATGGCTTAATCCAACCTTTTCTATTTTTGGCTCAATTGATAAATTAAGATTCCGTTCTTATAAATAAATCATACATGAGACTCAAAAAATCATTTTCTCCTCTGCTTGAAAATCAACGTGACATTTGCCGTTAAGAAAAAGAAGTGACATATCACTTGTATATATGGATGACAAAAAAATCTGCACCCGTGGATATCCGCGCATAACACGGAACATATACCTTAATGGATCTATGGATAAAATAAACGAATATTTTAACTATCCGTTAACTAATGGATATGAATGTAGATTTAATGGTATCTGCAACTGCGGATATCCATGTCCGCTATTAAACCGAGTAAATTACATAAATAACCTTAATACCTTTCAACTTCTTAAGCAAAAAAGCTCAGTACTGTGAGTGTTATTAGCTATTACACGACTGTTCAAATCTGTATTACGCTCCTTTAAAAGGAAGTGAAAATGGTTGGGATTGTTGAAGCAAGAAGCTTTATTTTTGTTGAATATGATGAACTTTATTTATGCTTTTGTTAAATCAAAGAACTTTATTTTTATTAAATGTAAGAAACTTTATCTATGTTTTTGTTGAGTCAATGATCTTTGTTGTTATTGTAATGTATGAATATTATGTTTTGCTAAAAAGAAAAGAAAATGCATGTGATGAACTTTTGTTTTTAAACTAGTAAAAGACCCGTGCTTTCGCACAGGTCACGTAACATTGCGATAATTATATAAAAAATAATTAGATTTTTAATATTGTAGAATGTTATTATATATTAAATGAAAATTATGAGTACTAATGTAATGTTTATGTTAAATATTTTTCTTGTATATATACAAAAATTTGTTAAATAGTTGAGTAACAACAGTTATAGATTTTATTTGCTTATATATGCGAAAACAAATATTTATATAGATATATGAGAACATTGATATGATAAAATTTTAAAAACTCATGACTATTTTCAATATCAAAATTAATGTAGTGTTTCTATTAAATAACTTTTTATTTTATATGCAAACGACTATTCAATGTTTGCACCGCACCCGTTGCAGATTTTATGTACTTATATCTGCATAAACAAATTTTTATATACATATATGAGAAAGACGATATCATAAATTTTTGAAAACTCACAGCTGTTTTCAAAATCAAAATTAATGTAGTGTTTCTATTAAATAACTTTTTATTTTATATGCAAAAGAATGTTCAATGTTTGCACCACACTCGTTGTAGATTTTATGTACTTATATCTGCATAAACAAATTTTTATATACATATATGAGAAAGTCGATATGATAAAAATTTGGAAACTCATGACTATATTCAAAATATCAACATTAATGTAGTGTGTCTATTAAAAAAATATTTTATATTTAAAACACAGTTAAATATTTAAACCGCACTCGTTGATGATTTTATATGCTTGTGTATGCAGAAGAATTTTTATGTACCGATATGTGATAATCGATATGATAAAATTTTGAAAACTCGTGACTATTTTCAAAATATCAACATTAATGAAATGTTTCTATTAATTAAATTTTTATTTTATATGCAAAACACCGTTCAATGTTTGCACTGCCCCCGTTGGAGATTTTAAATGTTTATATCTGCATAAACAAATTTTATATACATATATGAGAAAGTCGATATTATAAAATATTGGAAACTCATGATTATTTTTAATATATAAACATCAATGTATTGTTTCTATTAAATAAATTTTTACTTTATATGCAAAACATTATTTAATGTTTGCTGGACGAACATAAAATTAATGAGATCATAAGTTTTAGTAAGGACGATTATGAAATTTTACTGGACTTCAATTTTTATATCTACTAACAATATATAAAAATTGAAGTCCAGTAAAATTTCATAATCGTCCTTATTAAAATTTATGATCTCCTTAATTATATTTTATGTGGATAACAGTCATTTTGCAAATTTAATTTATTTGTTTTTTAAAAAATTAACTACGGATAATCACAAGTGTAACTACTTTCCACGGATAACTATGAAACTACATTAATTTGTTTTTTAAAAAATTAATTACAGATAATGACAATATATAAATTAGTTTCATAGTTACAGATAAAAACACTTAATTACAGATAACTATCTACTAACAATATATAAAAACACTTTTGATTATCTGTAATTAATTTTTTAAAAAACAAATAAATTAGTTTCATAGTTATCGGTGGAAATTAGTTACACTTGTGATTATCCGTAGTTAATTTTTAAAAAACAAATAAATTAAATTTTGCAAAATGACCGTTATGCACATAAAATTAAGGAGATCATAAATTTTAATAAGGACGATTATGAAATTTTACTGGACTTCAATTTTTATATATTGTTAGTAAATAGATTTCAGCTAAAAAAAATAACAATTTTTTTTATAAATGTTATCCATGAATATCTGTAAAAACCCGCAGATACCTCAAAATCCGTAAATTACCCGCTAAACGAATATCTGCACGGATATGGAAATGGATACGAATTTCATATCTATCCAACAGAACAGACACATATATCACACATTCCGCATCCATGGATATCCATTTACATCCCTACTTATATATGATGTGTTAGTTTGACGGTAAGAGTTTGACAAAGTAATGATGAATTTCAAATCTCCAAAAAATGATTGTAATATATTTATTAGTATCACTTTAATTATAATTATTTCATCTTAAACAAAAAAGAGTAGCATATATGATATATCACCTCATCAAAACTAATTTTCTAGTTCACTGCAATGTAAGTATGCATGCCTGTTGCTGTGATCACCTACTTGCAGGGATGTGACGGTGTACATGATCATGCATGCACGTGTAATGTGAGACTCTTTCACAACCTAATCAGAAATAAATGAAATACTCACTCAAGTGCTATGGGTAGTTGAGATCGGACATTGGATGATAACGAAGTATCAGGCGGAAATGCTTACAGCAACCATGAAATGACGGGTTTAAACGTGTTTGGTATTTTTTTAATAATAATAATAATAATAATAATAATAATAATAATAATAATAATAATAATAATGTGTTGGCGCAGTTTTTTAAAATCAATAATTAAATGATATTTTTGTAATAAACAAACAATTTAATAAATTTTGTAATTTTTTTTCCTCATAGCTTCTCTTCACTTCACTAAAGGTAATTAAAATTTAATTGAGATATGACCAACACTATATGAATGCTTTTATGAGTTAAGATCATTTTATTGTTTCTAGGGTTAAATAAGTAAATGATCCCCCTAAATATACCAACATTTGATTGTAGTCTCCTTAAGATATTCTTCAGGTTTTTAGTCCCTTCAAAATTTTTCATCCATGAAATTAGTCCTTACATTTTAGTCAACTCATGTCTAACCCTCTTATTTTTTAATAAATTTTTCCAGAAATGGGCAGAAAATTATGATAATATTTTTCAAAAAAATTAGAATTTTTTAACAAAACATAAATTTAATATGAATTTTTTAGCACCAAAAACATAAATATTTTTATTTTATTCATGTTTTGTTAAAAAATTATAATTTTTTTGGGAAAGATCGTTATAATATTCTATCCATTTCTGGAAATTTTCATTAAAAAATATGAAGCTTAAACATGAGTTGACTAAAAAATATAGACTAATTTCATGGATGAAAATTTTTGAAGGGACAAAAGCCTAAAATATTTTAGGGAGATTAAAATCAAATGTTGATATATTTAGGGAGACCATTTACTTATTTAACCCTTGTTTCTATAAAAGTTACACGTAGTGACACCTATATCATTAGGATTATTAGCTTTATCATTTAATAATGTTTGATTTTATTGGGGCATAGAAAGTGATCTACAACCAAATTTTCTTACTTGTTTGTTAGCAAAATTATGATCCTTAATTACTTGTGAGATGTGTGTGTTATATTACCACTAGTACTGCGGTTTTGGTTGAAGCTTTAAATTAAGCCGGTCTCTTGATTGTGATTTGTAATTGTGAGTGGACACTGCAATGAAAGCAAAACAACATGCCTAGTCGCGCTAATTTTGATATTTTAAAAGTTAAGTACGAGACAAGATAGAACAACTCAACACAATACGTAACAATATATGATAAATTTTTATGGTATTGAACAATTTTTTGTCAGATACGATGTTTGGTAGACAAAACGTTACTTTGGTTTTTAAACTTGTACTTGATACAAAATTGTAATGTGATTTAGTGACGAACAAAAATTTTATTTTTTGTCTTGTCCCTTACCCACTAATTTGTCCTTCGATGGTTTTACCATCAAACACAACACAATTGAGTTGTCATATCCGGTCTCTTATTTTTTACCAGATCAAACACATCGTAAGTATTAGCGACGAGCGGTTTACCAACTACAAAAATTTAGTCGCTAATTCGGCCACTAAAAAGTGTTTAAGGACCGACGTTTTGTACACGTGCATAATATAGCCATTATTTCGAGAAATGACAATCTTACAATCTGAACATGAACTCTCCTATCCAAAGCTAAATAGTTGCTGCTAAATATCACTCTATTAGTATATACAAATAGCATTAGTATGCAAAATATCATTCTGTTGGAATAGTTCGTATTGTAAAAATTTACAATTTAAATTATTACAAATACTCAACTCAAAGGCACACATTCTTGCAAACATTCATAAATTCTTTAACACAATATCTCACATTCCTCATATCTCTTCAACATTCATCATCATGAACCCACTAGATCCTACAGAATTCAGAAAACAAGGTCACATGATCATTGATTTCCTAGCTGATTATTACCAAAACATTTCAAACTATCCAGTTTTAAGTCAAGTAGAACCAAACTACCTCAAAAAACTGTTACCTTCTTTTGCACCTTCAAATCCTGAACCTATTGAAACCATCCTTGAAGATTATCAAAAACACATAATCCCTGGCATAACACACTGGCAAAGTCCAAATTACTTTGCTTATTTTCCATCAAGTGGTAGCACAGCAGGGTTCTTAGGAGAAATGTTAAGCACTGGATTGAATGTTGTTGGATTTAACTGGATTTCATCACCAGCTGCTACAGAACTAGAAAATGTTGTTATAGATTGGCTTGGTGAAATTTTGAATCTTCCTAAGAGTTTTCTTTTTAAAGGTGGTGGTGGTGGTGTTTTATTAGGTACAACTTGTGAAGGTATTTTGGGAACATTAGTTGTTGCTAGAGATAAAATTCTTAGCAAAATCGGTAGTGAAAATGTAGGTAAACTTGTTGTTTATGGCTCTGATCAAACACATTGTGCAGTTCAAAAAGCAGCTCATATAATAGGAATTAACCCGAAAAATTTCCGGGCTATTAAGACTAATAAGTCAAATTCATTCACTTTGTTGCCTGAATCATTGTTATCAACAATTGAAAATGATTTGAAAAATGGTTTGGTTCCTTGTTATCTTTGTGTCACTGTTGGTACAACTTCAACAACCGCAATTGATCCGGTAGAAAAATTGTGTAATGTCGCGAAGGATTATGGAATTTGGGTTCATATTGATGCTGCTTATGCTGGTAGTGCTTGTATTTGTCCTGAGTTTAGATATTTAATTGATGGTGTTGAAGATGCTGATTCTTTTAGTCTTAATGCTCATAAATGGTTTTTGACTAATTTAGATTGCTGTTGTCTTTGGTTAAAGGATCCAAATTCTTTGATAAAGTGTTTGTCAACGACGAATTCGGAGTATTTGGAGAATAGTGCTTCTGATTCAAAACAAGTGGTTGATTACAAAGATTGGCAGGTAACTTTAAGCCGAAGATTTCGCGCTTTGAAGGTTTGGTTTGTTCTTAGAAGCTATGGTGTTGATAATCTTAGGAAGTTTTTAAGGAACCATGTTGAAATGGCTAAAACGTTTGAAGGGTTGGTGAAAATGGACAAAAGGTTTGAAATTGTTGTACCTAGAAAACTTGCTGTTGTTTGTTTTAGGATTTTACCATATGGTAAAAAAGTTGCTAATGGAAAGGTAACAAATGGTGATATTAAACTAGTTAGTAGTGAAGATGTTATTGATGCTAATGGAAAGGTAACAAATGGAGAAGCTAAATTAATTAGTAGTGAAGATGTTATTGTAGCAAATGGAAAGGTACAAAATGGAGGTGTTAAATTAATTAATAGTGAAGATGTTGTTGCTAATGAGATTAATCGTAAGTTGTTGGATTCCATCAATGGTTCAGGTGATGTGTACATGACTCATGCTATGGTTGAAGGAGTTTTTGTGATTAGGTGTGCTATTGGAGCAACTTTAACAGAGGAAATGCATGTGATTAAGGCTTGGAAGGTTGTACAAGAACATGCAGATGTGATTCTAAAAGATAAAAAGAGTTGTATATTTGTCTAGAAATGGTCTATTGGTTACAATGGTTGCAAGTTTGCAATTGAAAAAGTAAAATTTGCATTCAAGTTAGTTTGTTGTTGGTTAGTAGTTGAGCTTAATGATTATGAATTGTCTTGTTCATTGCATTCAAGTTAGTTTTTTGTTGGTTAGTAGTTGAGCTTAAGGATTATGAATAGTCTTGTTCATTGCTATCCTTTGTGTTATTATGTTTGCAAGTATGTCTATTTCCTCCAGAGAAAAGTATATGTCTAATTATAATATCTTTTTATTTGTGGCAAAGCCAACCTACATATTGTGTATTTATCTGCACATATCAACATCAGCAGAATAATTTTTTTAAGGGTTAGCTCAAGATTCAACACCCCTTCGTTTATAAATAGTTTCTAAAAATTGTGATGTATAGGTTGTGTTTCTATAACTATCAACCACCGACTTATATGAAAAAAATTATTACTTCAATGTAATCATATAGGTTGACGTTGGGTAACAACACGTGTTGAATACCATACACGCCATCCATCAAAAGATTTAGTGACATGAGGTTTTCAATAACTCACCATTTTAAAATTAAAGAAATCTCACATATTATTTTGAAGAATTTCAAAAAATAAAAATCTTCTTGCATTAAATAGATTAAAATTTTATATAGCTCATAGATGGACTATTTTAACTCACTTAAATTTTAAAGACTTAAATGCACTTTTGATCCTCATATTTTAATTTAATCGGAATTTTAATCCCCCTATTTTCAAAACCACTATTTTAGTCCCCCTATTTTACATTTTTTTAGGTTTTTTTAATCCCCACTAATTTTAGTGATTTGTCATTAATGACGTGGCGGTGACGTGACAGTGTGTGTTGGCTAATTAAGTTTTCATGTCATTAACTGAAATAATTAATTACATACAAAATGTAAAAACTAATTGATTAATAATTAAAAAAACAAAAATTGAATTAAATTATAATAAAGAAAATGAATCAGGTGAGATTCAAGATTTTTCGGACTGTCTGCTCCATAATATTCTTTCGGAAGTGTGAACAATCGGAGATTATTATACTTGGTGTAATAACCAAGCTAGTGGAGATAGAATCTATTCTAAGATAGACAGATTTATTGCTAATACTAGTTGGCTGCAAAAGTTCAGCAATGCAGTGAGTGAAGTTCTTCCTAAAGGACTATCCGATCACTGTCCTATAAGTATGGATATGTCTTGTCCTGCTTACTCCTTTCAGATTTCTTAATGTTTTGACTGACCACCATCTTTTTCCTGCGTTGATACAAGAGAAATGGGGTCAGAATCTGCATACTAATCTTTTGACTAATATATGGTTCAAGTTGAAAGCCTTGGAAAAAGATTTAAAAGAGTTAAATTCTACACATTTTCAAGGTACTACCAAAAAAGTTGAAGATGCTAGAACTGCTTTAGTTGACGTTCAAAAGCAGCTTAGTTCATATCCTATGAACCCTGATCTTATTGAAGCTCAAAAACTTTGTTTGTCCTCTCTTGAAAAGTGGAGTACTATAGAGGAAAAGATATGGTCGTAGAAATCTAGAGCTAATTGGATACAACTTGGGGACTCTAACACAAAATTTTTCCATGCCTATGCATAGGAGAGAAAATGTCAGAATAACATTAAGTTCCTCATTACAGAAGATGGCACCAGAATTGACATGCATCACCTCATTAAGGAGGAGATTAGAGGGTTCTATTTAAAGTTGATGGGTAGTTTTGTTGATTCGTTGCCTATGGTGGACAAAAATATCGTCAAGAGAAGTCTTATGTAATCTCAGCATCAACAAGACTTGTTGTGCTCAGAGTTCACAGCCATGGAAGTAAAAAATGCGTTATTCTCCATGGATTCTTCTAAAGCTCCAGGTATTTATGGTTACAATGTTCATTTCTTTAAATGCTCTTGGAACATTATTGGTGATAGTGTCATTGCTGCTATATTAGAATTCTTTAAGACTGGTTTCATGTCTAAAATTATCAACTGTACTTATGTGACTTTGCTCCCCAAAGAAGCTAATGCTACATCAGTTAAGAATTTTAGGCCCATTGCTTGTTGTTCAGTGATATATAAGATTATTTCTAAAATTTTAATATGCAGAATGCAAGGAGTCTTAAATAGTGTTGTTAGTGAAAACCAATCTGCTTTTGTCAAAGGAAGGGTGATCTTTGACAATATTATTTTAAGCCATGAACTAGTCAAAAGTTATAGTAGGAAAGGGATTTCTCCAAGGCGCATGGTGAAAATTGACCTACAAAAGGCTTATGATTCAGTTGAATGACCATTTATAAAACATTTAATGCTTGAGATGGGTTTCCCTACAAATTTGTAAATTGGGTGATGGCTTGTCTTACTACTGCCTCCTATACATTCAATGTTAATGGAGATTTCACTAGACCATTTGTTGTCAAGAAGGGTCTCAGACAAGGAGACCCTATATCTCCATATCTTTTTGTGATATGTATGGAATATCTTAACAGATGCCTTTTACAGCTCAGGAAAAATGATGTTTTCCAGTTCCACCCAAGATGTAAAAGGTTGAATTTAATTCATGTGTGTTTTGCTGATGATTTGTTATTATTTTCTAGAGGTGATGTGGATTCTGTCTCACAACTATTTGAAGCTTTTAGCTTGTTTAGTGCTGCCTCTAGGCCTTAAAGCAAATCAAGCTAAGAGCTCAATTTATTTGGGAGGTGTATCTATGAGTGTTCAAGATACTATTGTCACTAAGTTTAATCTCATTAAAGGTGAGCTTCCTTTTAGGTACCTTGGGGTTCCCTTGTCCTCAAAAAATTATCTGTTATACAGTGTTAACCTTGGAAGTTGTTATCTTATACATTTGCAGAATTGAAAATTGGTCTTCTAAGTTGTTATCTTATGCTGGTAGGTTACAACTTATCAAATCTGTCTTGTTTAGTGTTCAAACTTATTGGAGTCAGGTTTTTGTGCTCCCTTAGAAGGTTCTAAAACGCATTCAAACAACTTGTAGGGTATTTCTCTGGACCGAAAAATCTGGCACCTCCAAAAGAGATCTTATTGCTTGGGATCATATTTGTTTACCTAAGACAGCTGGTGGATGGAATGTAATTGATTTGAAAGTTTGGAATCAAGTTGCTATTTGTAAACTTCATTGGAACTTGGCCAACAAGAAGGATGTTTTATGGGTGAAATGGATTCATGAATATTACACTAAGGGGATGAATGTGCTACCCATGGATGTGCATGCACAAGCTTTATGAGTAATAAAAAAAATCTTTGGTGCAGCAAAGACTATCTCAAGTGTTAATGGCAGTGTATTTCAACAAGCTAATTTCTTTATTAAGAGAATGTATAATGCATTAAGAAGAGAGTTTGCAAAGGTTGGTTGGAGGAAAATGATATGTAATAATCCAACCCCTCCAAAATGTTTGTTAATTTGTTACTTGGTTAATTATTCATGCTAGATTGCCAACTTGTGATAGGATGATTAAAGTAGGTATCCAATGTGACCAGGTTTGCATTCTGTGTACAACGGAGAATGAAACTCATTCTCATCTATTTTTTTTCTTGTGAATATGCTGATGCTGTGTGGAAAGGTGCTATGAGATGGATGAATATGAGCGTCAATACTAGCAACTGGCAGTCTATTTTGCAATATGTCCAGTCTCATTGCAACAGGAACAATGGTATGCTTAAACAACTGTATATGATCTGGAAGGAGAGGAATGATAGAAGATTTCAGAATTGTTACTGGTCTGGTCAACAACTCCTTAACCAAATCAAAATGGTTGCTTACATTAGAGGATTGCAATTCAAGAAGGTGCAAACTCTGATGATTCGGTTGTGAGGCTAGTGGTTTTTTTTGTTTGTTTGAGCTTAGCTCTTGTTCCTTTGTTTAGTTGGTTCCTGATTCCATGTAGTTTGTAATAACTGTGTTGGTTAATGAAAGTTATCTCTATTTACCGAAAAAAAGAAAATGAATCAGGTTTGATAACATGAACCTTAATTTCTAAAATCTCTAATTTCTTCGAACAACTTTTTTTAAACAATCTACGAAATCCAATATGCAATTCACTCACAGAACCAAAACTTAAAGTCAAACATAAATGCATATCCAACCAATACATAATTGAAATTGAAACACTAACTAATTAACCAACCTAATATGCAATTTGGGTTTGTGATGGATATCTCAGGGAAAAGTAGATGGATATCGAAGAAATTAGGGATTTTAGAAATTAGGGATCATGTTATCAAACCTGTTTTATTTTCTTATTATAATTTAATTCAATTTTTGTTTTTTTAATTATTAATCAATTAGTTTTTACATTTTGTATGTAATTAATTATATCTATTAATGACATAAAAACTTAATTAGCCAACACACACTGTCACGTCATTAATGACAATGACAAATCACTAAAATTGGTGGGGGATTAAAAAAACCCAAAAAATGTAAAATAGGGGGACTAAAATAGTGGTTTTAAAAATAGGAGGATTAAAATTTCGATTAAGTTAAAATAAGGGATCAAAAGTGAATTTAAGCCAATTTTAAAATATATCCACTATTTTAAAAAGTGGAATTTCCTTTAGGACTATATAAATAATAAATAGTAAAATAAAATGGTCTTCCACCATGCACGGGTGTCTTTTTTACTATTGGATCAATAAGTCACATCATATCTTATTTTATCTAATGGGTAGATTTATTGACCAAATGATGGAAATTAACCCGTGCAAGATGCAAGACTTGTTTCAGTCACTTATAATAATAGGAAAGGTTAAGCATTAAGATTGGCCTTTTCTACTAGTACTTCACCTTAGATGAAGATGTAGAAAACTGCAATTTAGAATTTATGTACCTTGCCTCAAAAAAAAAAAAAAAATTATGTACCTCAATGTTAGTTCTGATATTTCATGCATCATTACAGTCATTTAGCTTGTTGAGAGAATTTATTCAATCAAATTTTTCTGTTTCTTATCCAATACGTGTTAGGATAGTTAAATTTGGATAATTTACCTTAAAGGATGAAATAGTTGTTTGGGAGCTCAAACTGGAAGATGGTTTGGAAGCAGTGAAGAGTTTGGTATGACTTGCTTGACAGTGGCTCTATCAAACCTATGGATATTCATGTGAAAAACTAAAGTCTGAGCGTTCGTGAAGCCTCACCTGCAGAACGTACATTGTACACTCATAACTAAGAGCGTTTGGTTTCTTCAATGTGATCATCTTGTGCTGATTATTTTTTATGATCATCAGCTTTTTCCCTTGAATTCTCAGAACTGATGATCAGGTTCTCTAAAATTCTTAGCTGGAAACAAATAAAGTAAAATATAAATTTGTGAGGTACTTTTCTTTTAAGACTAGAGATGTTGTATGGGACTAAGTGTTGGAAGGTAAAAAATTAACACGAAAATAAAATAAGTGTAGAAGAGATGAGAATGTTACATTGGATGTGTGGTAAGATTAAGAGTAAGACTAGACGAGATAAATTTGTGTAGGCTTTTGGTAAAAGATATCAACCTGCAGGACTTTTGCTTTGGGAGAATAGATCATATATTCTTACTGGCAAATACTGCATCAATTTGTACAATCCAAACATTCTTTCAAAGATATTGCTATGTTATTTATACTTTTGTGTAAAAATCTAATGTAAGATAAGTATCCTTCTGTAAATCTTGTGATGCATCTTGTTACATTGGTTTTAGTCTTTCTATGACACGGTTCGCAATTTCTTCAATTTACAGAGTTGACAAGCCCTTGAGGTGGAGAAATGATAACAAGGTATTGAACCATGAGCTAAAAGCATCAAAGCAGTTAGTTAATATGAGTTGCTTGTTGTACAAGCTAACTGATAAGTGCCAGAAACTAGTTATTAAGCATATTTATTTTAGGCACTTTTCTTACTTGTTTTACAAGTTATCTTGGTAAAAGCTCTGAAAGAAAGGATAATTAACATTTCATGATTTTTAGACCTAATCCCAACTATTTTTGTAGGTATATGCTATTTCCTTGGACTTAAAGGTCAAGAATGAAAGAAAATCAAATCAAATACTTCGCAGAGCGAAGTCTAGGCGAAATCAGAGTTTGAGCTTCAGAGTCTGAGCTTCGCAGAGCAAAGTATCGTCGCAGAGCGAAGTAAGGCAGCTTGGACTGTTCAAGGCTGAGGTGGCAGAAACCCAGTGGCAAAGAAAGGTGACTTCGCAAAGCAAAGTATGACTTCGCAGAGCGAAGTCTAAAATATCTGAATTTCTATAAATAGGTTCATAAGCAGAAACGAAAAGAGAGTTGTAATAATTAAGTTGTTATATTTTTAGATAGAAAATAGGGATGAAAGTGTTGTTCTTCATGGAGCAAGAGGGATTGAGTGTGGATTAACTAAGAATCTTTGGGAAATCAAGACTTAGCTTTGGATCTTCATATTTCTTTCCACTTTTGTATTGTTGTCATGACAATGACCAACTAACTTTCCTTTGTTGGGATTGGAGGTACTTAATATAGCTTAGATGTAATCTTTTGATCTTTTAAATATATGATTGTAGCACCTTATGTGATATTCAGGTTATTCTTGCTATTCATTCTTATGCTTGATTTAAATGTTATTGAAAAATACTTTTGAATCTAGGTTTAGATGTTATTCTTGCTATTCATTCTTGTGTTTTGATAATCACATAAAGTATCAAAACATAATGATATCAGATCGTTTAACAGATCATAAACGATACGATCGATCTCACGACGTTATTTAGACATGAATGATGTTGTCGAGTGATACATGATAATTTCGCTAAAAAGCTATAATCCATATACATGATCATTAGAATATCTTCGATGCTCGATTGACGAACTCCGATACCAACGCTTTTACGCCCTATTACTCGTCATTTTTATTACCATTTTAAAGTCGAATAGTTATATGAAACAAAACCCTAACTTAAAATGATAACAATTGTTGAACGATTTGCAATATCGCACTAGTCTATGTGGATACGATATAAAAATACCTACTTTTGACTAAACATCACTAACTATGCATAGTACCATTTTAGTCTTAGATTCTTGCTAGTACACAATAGCTTATGATGTAGTAGCATTTGTATATAAATAGATGTTGTAAATAGATAATTCATTAATAGAAATTACACTATCATTCACTTCATATATTATAATGACCCTACCATATCTCAGTCAATCATATTGGACCCAAGAAATCTCAATCTTCAATACAAGCATTTTTCAAGTAAGTTTCCCATTTATATATTTTCTGAACTAATTATATAGTTTCCCTTTAACCAAGAAGGATAATTTTTTAATACTGCTTTATTTGTTGCAAGTACTTGGTTAGTCTCTATAAATGGTTGGATTATATGCTTTCATTATTTTATTTTTTTAAAACAGAGACTATATCATAAAACTGGCATTCCTTAATTATGTTGTTTAGCATATATTTCTTTTCTTGTTATAAAGTTTTTGGCCTTTCAAAAATCAAATATTAGAAGATTTATATACACAAATAATATGATTTAAATTAACAATCTCACTTGTGAGATTTGGTTTTCCATTCACCACATAATTTGTAATGTCTCCACCTCTCTCTCATTCTATTATTCTGGAATGATTTTTGACCTTTTCATTTTCTTCAATGTTATAAAAAAACATATATCAGCTCTCTAAAGACAACCATCGGTTATTCTTAGTTTTGTAATATTTCATTGTCTATTTCCTCTTGGAGGTTCTTGAGTGGCAAATCCATATTATCAGGAACACCAACCACTTCAAATAGAATACAAATTATTATAGTAAAAAATATCTACTATCAAATAATGAAAAGCCAATAATAACTAGATATACCTTGTCAAAAAAAAAAAAACTAGATATACATTCCTATATTTATCCTTATCCATTTTTCATTGTATATATTTTGCTTGTCCTTGTTTCATACACTTTTCCATTTGTCTCTAATCCTCAAAATTCAACGCATTGTCCCAGAGAAGAGACAATATGAATTTCACAAGTAAAACTGTTCTCTTCAGTATAACCCTTGCCTCGTTCCTTTTTATTGGCAATGCTATTGCCTCATCTCACGATATCCATGTCGTACATCACAATCTCCAACCTGATCTCTTGAATTTCTGCAAAAAAACCACCAACCCTACCCTTTGTGAACAAACCGTTCAACCACACTTCATCAAGAGTGTTCTTGATCCCTTTAAGGCTCTTGATATCGAAGTTGATGCCACCCTTGTCCAAACCCAAAAAACTCTTGCTATCATTGGGGAGTTACTTAAAAAACACGGCATCTCAAAATCATTCAGGGATTCTCTTGGCATATGCAAGGATCAATACGGCATGATATTGGATGCTATCAAACTAACCAAAGACGCAATCACTAAGCGCGATATGACTGAAGCCAGATTTAAGTTCAGTGGTGTTCTATCATACCATGCAGCCTGCAAGGATTCATTTGAAGGGATAGAGAAAGAATTCTCCTTCGCTCATGATTCTGATGCTTTGTTTCAGTTGGGAGGAAACTGCTTGGACACCATTGCTGAGTTAGAAAAATCTCAAGGTCCTAAAAATGAAGTACCAATGACACCATCACCTCCTTCTGCATTTAGCAACGTAATTGGAACCATACCATAATTTTTTTTTTAAGAGACTATATCTGTTTCGATTTTACTATTTGGTTTTCCTATACCTTGGACCATACATGAACTTGTAACTGTAATTATATGTTTTTATTTTGTCGAGTGATTGTACGCTAATGATGTTATACGTATAATATAAACATCTCATCATCATGTTTCATTGTCTCGTCAAGCAAAAACCAACAATTTTTGAAAGTTAGTTAAGTTTTTTCATTTGTTGAGACGATGTGAAATATGAATAACTAGATGTTTATGTATTTATTTATAATGTAAGTATATAATTATCATTTGTTGAGTGTCTATATTGTATCACATTAGTTTTTTTTTGGTAGATTGACGAAATTGTCTTAGCCATTGTAAACTTGCATACACAAGTGAAGTAGTTGGAGTTCCAATTGAACTACGACGCATGGACATACCGTATCACATTAGTATTAGTATTGTTGTAATAAATAATTTTCTAGAAGATAAAATTTTGAAAATATAAATAAATAATTATTTATTAAATAAACAAAATTATATATATGTGAATGGAAGTTATTTTTACTATGAATAGAACGAAAGAGGAAGGACTAACTTCTTGAATGGTGAACGGAAGTTCGAATCCCGGTCAAAAAAATGTATCCGTTTTTAGTATCTCAAATAGAATTACCTCCTGTTGAAATATAATAAATAAAGACATGTTAGTAGAAAAGAATAAATAATGTTGTATTAATATTATAAAAGAGATAAATAATTTTAGACAAAAAAAATTAAAATCGAAAGAAAATAAAAATTAATAAAAATCGAAAGAAAATAAAAATTGTTTTTGGAAAATGAAAAAAGATAAGCAAAGTCAATGGTGTCCGTTATATTATTTAGCGAGTTTTTGGGTTTAATTTGATTCTGGTTTCTCGCGTCCCAATGGGCTCTAAACGTGCATTTTGTGAAGCTACTTTTCTAAGCTTTTGTGTAGTTGTGTTTTTTTTTTACAATTCCAAACATGCCATTAGAATCATATCATATATTTGTCAAAGTTGTATATTGTTACCAACAAAATTGGCAGCATCTCTCGCCAAAAAAAATGAGAATAATTTCCCTAAAAAAATTCTTCATCGGTTTTAAATTAGGTGTTTTCTTTTTAATTTTTTTTTGTCTAAAATTATTTGTCTCTTTTATATAGTAATACGACATTTATTATTCTTTTATACTAACATATTTTCATTTATTCTATTTCAATCATCTATAACTATTCGATAACTATAATTTTTTTTTGAACAACTAAATTTATTAAAAAAAAAATCCACTCAAGCAGAGAGGACGGGACAAAACAAACCTACAAGCTCCTGATAAAACACCAAGGAGCGCCAAACGGCTCAAACAAAACAAACTGGCAAAACTAACACAAGCAAACTAATATAGCAACAAACACCCACAACCCCTAACAACAAAACACCCTTTACCGAAACTAAACAACAACCTACAAAAAACAACACACCAGTGGCTCGACAAAACATGAGCTAAAACAACCAAAATACTAAGCACCATTGTTACTACCGAATAAGACAATCTTTCGGATTCTAACACCACTTATAGAACAAACATGATGTAATCTTCAACCTACTCATGCTCCAATACCAAGTCAACACCTTTAGCTTTATCCACCATTTCATCCACCTCCGATACCTTATTGTTAAAAATCTGGTCATTCCTCGCCTTTCAAATCACCCAAATAGGTGCATGTCATACTAACCAAGCACCACGACGAACTTTCTTTGAACCCACCACATTAGACCAACAATTTAAATGCACAAACAAATTAGGTGGAGTTACAAAATTAAAATGCAACCACTTTAGCACTTCCAACCAAACCCACGAACTCACCTCACAATGGAGGAAGAGGTGGATCGACATTTCCTCTAATTGCCCACAAAAAATGCAACTTTCCGAACTGTCCATGTCCAAAAAACGTCGTTTCGCTAAATTTGATCTTGTCGGTATACGATCAAGTAACAATGTCCAAGAAAAAGCCAACACCTTCGTCGGAACTGGGCTCTTCCAAAGGTACCGAAACACCTCCTCTTCCTCCCTCAAAACCCCTTCCTCAACCTTGCAACCACAAATCCTCAAGCAAAATGTAGCATTACTTTACCGAAAAGGCACCCCTCTCTCTCGGCCTCCAAACCCAACAATCCTCTCCTTCCCCTACCATAACACCATTAAGCATGTGAATAAGGTTTTGGACAAGGTCCAACTCCCACACAAACAACTCCCTCCGCCAATCAAACACCCATATTCCACTCCGGTCTCGGCCTCTCCACACTTCCCCACCTTAATGTCTTGTTGATTCGATAGAGAGAAAAGGCGCGGGTAAGTAACACAAAGAGCTTCATTCGTCAACCAAACATCTTTCAAAAATTAGTTTCTATACCATTCGATAACTATCATTGTTGAGAATGATGAGACTAAGTGGAATACATGGTATCCAAAAAAAATATCATTCTGTCTTTAAGGGAAAGGGGTCTAACAATTCGTCATTTGGTGAAACTCATTAACCCCTTGAATCTAATTGTTTTAATTGGTTATAATATGCATCAATTTTTCTCAAACGTAAACGCATATGACGATATGTTAATGTTTGTAAAACATTTATAAATTATTTGTCCATTTTTATAAGGCCCCTCTCAGATTTTAATGTGCATTATTATTTCTTTACCAATGTACCTTTATTTATGTTACATATTTTCTGCAATACGTTCTCTGGTCACTATTATAAGCAAAATTTAACATTTTAGATTCATTCATTAAATGATGTATATGGTCTATAACAAAGACCATATACATCATTAATTAAATGAATCTAAAATATAGTTTTTTTGCTTATAATAGTGACCGGAGGGTGTATGTAATAAATATTTCATTAAAACATTGACTAATTCTCTCTTCTGAAGGGTAAACATGTAAAACAATAACAATTATCAACAAAATTAATTTAATTTTCAACTTAATTCCTGTGTTTTTCTCAAAAGGTTCTTATATTTAGGTTCTTATATTTTGAGAGTTTTCTAACAAGAAAATTATTAAATGAAAAATGTCTCAACTTACATGGCATCTTCTCATGAGTCCTTAAATTTTCATAAATAATAGAGTAAATTACACCCATATCCCCTGAAAGATGCTTGAATTACACTCAATTCTCCTCTTATGTTAAAATATACACTTCCCTCCTCTCTTATTCAAAACATATTAGAAAACATTTCACTCCCCTCCCCTGAGAGAAGCTTGAATTACATTCCCCCTCCCCTCTTATGTTAAAATCTACACTTTACTACCTTAATGATTTTTTTTATTTCTAATAATCTAGAAAAAGAATTAATCTTTATTTTTATAATAATTAGTATATAACATAAATAAATTAATCTTTTTTTTTGGCAAAGTTCAAATGCATATTTTTTGCTATTGTTTCATGTAAAAAAATTAAAATACGTGAAAAATTACTAAAGTCGATAAAGTGGGATTATTTAAAAGTGAATTTTAAACCCTAAATTATAAAATTAATAACAAAATATTTAAATTTAATTATCATTGTCATTTAAATCATAAAGAAACCGGATTTATTTTTCTTAAATGGTGGTTCAAAATTAGTATATATCATAAAAATATTTATTTATGTTAAAATAGATTAAAGTGTATTGCTTATTTAATTATTAAAGAAGGGGATGTAATTCAAACATCTCATAGGGGAGGACAGTATAAATTTTACTCCCTCCGTCCCAAATTATAAGCAAAAAAAAATCATTTCACACTTATTAAGAAAACTAAAACATAGTAATTTGTAGTATAGTTTCTTGTGTTATCCTTGGAATAAGTTTCATAGAAAGATGTAAAAACAATTTTCATTGGTTATTAGTTATAGAGAAAATGAAAGAGAGAACAAAATGAATGCAATTTGCATTTAATTTCTCTTTGGAAAAGATATTTTTTGAAATAACATAATTAAATATGATAACAATTGGTCTTTTTTGCTTATAATTTGGGACAAAGAAAATGAGTTTTTTTTCTTATAATTTGGGACGGAGGGAGTATTTTTCAAGGGAGGAAAATGTATATTTTAACATAAGAGGGGAGGGAGGGGAGTATAATTCAAACTTCTATTAGGAGAGGGACGTGTTATTTACTCAAAATAATAAAATAAAATAATAATTATACAATAAATATTTCATTTCCCTTTTAATTGGCTGCCATCATTTTCATTAATATCCATTTAATTGATTGCCAACCTTCTTTCTACAAGCTTCACATTATTTTCTATAAATCCATTTTTTTTACCAGTTTCTTAACACAATCGAATTTTACACTGGGTGGATTTTGTTATTCTCTTCTATATTTTAATAGTTCTTTTACTCAGAACTCTTTTTGTTTGGTTTTGATTTCTTTAATAGGTGTGATTTTGCCATGAAATCCTTTTAGGTACAATTCTTTATTTATAGATTGAGTTATTGGCTTTTCATCTGACATTTGAATTGTGATGTTGAATCTTTTGTTGAAGAATTGCTCTTCATTTCTTAGTTTTTAATTTATAGCTCTCAACCTTTTCTTCATATAAAAGCCATGTCAAATGTAATTATTTTATGTATATTTAACCAATAATTGTGGTCTTGCATATTTTGTTAAAGGTATTTTTTTTTAAATTTATTTTTCAACTTCATTTTTTGTATATCTAATTACTTAATCCTGGTGAATTTATTCAAAGTGCATTATGCCAAAGTTTCGCGAGAGCAACCCTAGACCATGAATTATCGCTTTTTAATAGTTTTTTTTGCATGTCTATAATTTTGTAGAACCTATTTCTTCAAACTAGTTCGCCGACGGGTCATATTTACTGTAATATATAAGAACAAAGTATGCCATATATAGAAAAATTGATGTTTACTAAACCGTATAATACAATTGGCTTAACATAAATACACTTTAACATAAATTACCAAATATTTCCTATAGACCACATTTGAAGTTATAATAGTATATTTATCATCTTCATCGATTATCAATATCTTCAGCCTTTCTAATGTAGGAGGGTTTCCTTGTAACAAACTTTTATACCCCTACGATATAATATATACACCAACAGGTATATTATATACCCCAACGAGTATATAGTCATCTGAAGGCCCAAAACCGGATTTTAATATTTCAGCCCACTTTTATTATTTTCTGTTTTGTTTTCTATTTTGGATTTTCGGCCCATTAGGGTTTTGTTATTTTCCTATTTAAGCTTCACTTTTGTAGCCTAAGAGGCAACTTTTATTCATTCAATAATATTTCTGAGAGTTTTCTCAATTTCTGGTGGATTCCGGAACCCTATTTTCACAAGTTTGTCGCTTGCAAACTTGTTTCTTTTCAACCTAGATTTAGTGCTTGCTAGCCTCCGCTTTCGACTGCGTCAGTTGGTATCAGAGCAGGTTTCTCCTGTTCTTTTCCTAACGTGATCAGCCATGGGAGATCAACCGGTGACGAAGGCAGAGTTTACTGTGGCTTTAACCGCGTCCCTCAATGCTTTGACTGCATAAGTGGCGACGTTAACAACTCAATGGAATAACCACGCCAACAATAATACCAACAACAACAACAACAGAAAAAATCAGAACAGGGGATGTGGACCAATTAGGGTTCCACGTGGTAGAACTAATCAAATCATTGAGGATTCAAGTTTTTTAGAGGTGGAGGAGACTGATACGTACAGAAAATCAGAACATACTCGCGAATCTAATTTGGAATACTATGAGCGTAGATATTACAAAGACTTGAAGGATGATTGCTACAAGTTTAAAATCTCCGATTCAATATATTGTTGTCTGTTTTTTTTACAACAAAGATTACTCCTTGACCGACCTTTTGAGACATTCTTCCAGAATGGCAGGTGACTCGCGTAAGACGGTTAAAGATATTGCTAAACATTATTCTTTGATAATGTATATTAAAAGGTATCTTAATGTTAACGTTGATAAAAATAAGCCACCTGATGTTAGTATTGCTAGTGATAAGCCACCTGGTATCGGTATTGCTAGTGGTAAGTCAGTTAATTTGAGTGTCGCTAATCAGAAGTCGCTTGGTATGAATGTAGCTAAGGGTCAGTTACCTAACACGAATGTTGCTGATAGTTTTGTTGCCACAATGAAAGAATACATTAAAGAACCACCGAAAGAAGAACCTGAACATGAATATCTCCAGCAACAGCTGCATGGCCTTTCAGCGAACATCATAGAAGTCCCACTACCGGAGGATCGTGAAGAGGAAGTTCACGACATTGTCAAAGTTTCTCAACAATCTTATGTTTCGACACCAATTCTCACTGATTCAATACTGTTCGGCAAAGACGGCATTGAAAAATAACAGGGTGATTCCCAACAATCTCGGATCCCAGCGAAACATGTAGAAGATAATGAAATTGTCGAAGATTCTGAGCAATATTTCATTTGTAAACAGCAATCGCCAAGGCCAAACTTCACATTCACCCATCAAGAGGTTGCCAACACTCTTCCAATAAGATCGACTGCCTATTCAGAACAACAATTGGGTGAGGTAAAATTTCAAACACTCTCACCTAACCACTTCAATGTGTTTGCACAATCAGTTCCTTTAAACTTCGACTATCTCAAATGTTTCGATTCCGTGGATCGATGTCGCTCTCATTTCTCCCACAAATTTCTGTTTCAAATTCGTTGCACCCACGACCAACGGAACCACCTGATACTGTTTCATTTTCGTCACTTAATTTGTCTATGTTATTTACCACTATATTGATGTTGGTATCAAAAGTAAGTATAATTTTGTATCATTTTCACAGGGACTAGTGCGATATTGTAAGCCGTTCAACAATTGTTATCGTTTTAAGTTAGGGTTTAATTGATTGTTTGGTTATAAACCTAATCGAACTATAATGCGGTAATTAAAATGAGAGTTGACAGAGACTTAAAAACTGTTAGGTTTAGAGTTCATTGACCAAACTTCGCATGTATCCTCATAATCACACATATAGATTCTAGATACTAATCAATATTATCACATATCATTCAACAACATTATTTATGTCTAAATAATATCGTGATTTCAATCGTATCGTTTAATCGGCGATTTCTCAGTCTGTCAAATGATCCGATATCATTAAACTCTGATAATTGAAATGATTATCAAACCCTAAATCCCATTTCTAGAATTCAAGTTTTTAATAGATGATTATCCTATCTCTAGATTCAAAAAGTATTTCTCAATAACATTTCAAATCTTATATGAACATGAACAATAAGGATAATATCAATATCAAGCAAAACTAGAATCATATATTGAAAGGATCATAAGAAATACATACTATGTTTGATCAATTACATCTAATCCCAACAAGATGAGATTAGCTACTCATTGTCATGATAGCTTTGCAAAAATGGAAGAATTGATGAATTTGCATCACAAGATCTTTGATTTCTCAACAAACCTTGATGACTCCACTTCTTACACCTTTGAGTCTTGTTTCTCCTTCAAATTCGTCCCTATCTCTCTCTAAAAGTAAGTATGTCTCTAAAAATATGAGAAAAGACTTAAATACTATATGGTTTTTTTAATGGCTCGCTGCACAGGCTTGCTCGCTGCAGCGAGCAAAGCTTTCTTGGCCATTGGGTTTGCTCGACGTCAGCAATGGGGTCCAAACCGCCCTTGCTCGCTGTGGCGAGCTTGTTCCTCGCTGGGGCGAGGACATCTTGATTTTTCCCTGCCTAAGCTCGCTGTGGGGAGCTCTTCCTTCGATGTGGCGAGGACATCTTGAATTTTCCCTGCCTAAGCTCTTCCTTCGATGTGGCGAGCTCTTCCTTCGCTGTGGCGAGCTAGCTTTTGCATTTCTTCATGTTTCTTTGCTCAATTCTTGTCCTAGCTTGTTATTTCCTGCACAAATGGATGAGGTAAGACATAGGATCATAATTTTTTCATTTGATCAATAATTCTTAGCTTTTCCTATGATAACTTGCGAAACAAGTAACAAAAGTGCCTAAAAATATAACACAAAACAACTACTTTCTGGCACTTATCACATAGGTGTCGCATCAACTCTACCTAGAGAGGTATTCATTTACAGTGCTAAGAACTGTCCAACATCTGTTTGATGAAATGCCTAAAATGCTTTTGGGGTGTTCAAACTCTTTTTCCTGTTTGTAAAAAATAGCTGGTAGCGTGAATGAGAAGAAATTGCTATCATATGATGCTTTTCTTCTTTCTACAGTGCAAACACCTTCAATCCATCAACAAAACTTAATTGTGAAAGTGGGTAACATTTTCATTCCTTGTCCTCCGCTTGTTATTGATAGCCGCACAAGAGGGAAAGGCAAACAGGTTGTTGTCACTGTGACAGTTTGGGTTTCACACATATGTTTTCTTCATGTCCCAACAAAGAAACCACCAGATTGGAACGACGACAAAGTTGTACAACCTCCACCCTCACCTAAGCCACCTGATTTATGTTGCCATGGAGCTACTGCCATGAGAAAGTATGTTACAAGAGTTCCTTGCCATGATTTTTCAAGTATGTTTGACACGTGTGAAATTGGACCATGGGGGCTAATTGATCCAACAATTATTTTGTGCAAAGCTTTGGATGATGAGGTGATTATTTACATACTTTTCTGTTCTGGTACTGATCAAATAATTCCACCAACTTTTGACTCTTGGCCAACTATTGAAATTAACAATTCTATTGGTACCTGGTTGGCGCATTCAGAGTATAATGACTATCATGCAGTTGATTGACATATAGCTTGGGTTTTCAAAATTGTTAGGAGTATACCTTCTGCACAAAGGCACGACTCTCCACCTGTCAAGCACTTACATTTCAAACAATGGGATCCGGGGGGTCTCTTGTTCATTTGAGGAGTCAACATGCATGTGAAGCTCTTTATTAGAATGAGAACTCGGGGTCGAGTTCTTCAGAGGTGGAGGAGACTTATGTAGGAGGGTTTCCTTGTAACAAACTTTTATACCCCAACGGGTATATAGTCATCTGAAGGCCCAAAACCGGATTTTAATATTTCAGCCCACTTTTATTTTTTTCTGTTTTGTTTTCTACTTTAGATTTTCGGCCCATTAGAGTTTTGTTATTTCCCTATTTAAACTTAACATTTGTAGCATAAGAGACAACTTTTATTCATTCAATAATATTTCTGAGAGTTTTCTCAATTTTTGGTGGATTTCGGAACCCTATTTTCACAAGTTTATCGCTTGCAAACTTGTTCTTTTCAACCTAGGTTTAGCGCTTGCTAGCCTCTGCTTCCGACTGTGTCACTTTCTCTTAAAGTAAGGGTTGCATAAAATGACTACTATTTTGATGGTATCGAGGCACTTTCCTATTGGTATTAGGAACAATTTCTATTTATTATTACTCTATTACATCTATGAAGTAGATTGAGAATGCAATTCCTCCGTTACGATCATTCTGCTAGAAGGTAATGACACCATCTTACATTATTTATGCAATGGCATGCTACTTCATAAAAACTCCTTGACACTTCCTAATTAAATAAAAACACATTTTAGTTAATCAAAAGCAATAATCAGATATGATTTGATTCTTATGCAAGGAAAAGAATACAATTTACTTTAACTGGGAACTTTGCTCATAATTATTCATTATATCTTGACTCTGTGTTTATATCCCAGATCCAGCAAGCCACCTCTTTGAGGCATTCGATACAGATAACTGACCAAGATTGTCAGTGCTACTCTCATTTGATACAGTTCTTTCTTTGGTTGGTTCATAAGGGTGCATCCATTCCCCAACATATCCCTGGAACATAAAATAGATTAGTTATGTACAATTTTTTTCCCATTACTAACATTAAGGATGATAAAATATAGCCTTAAAATGATATAACCAGCAAATCATTTTCCAAGATACCAGATGCTACAATTTTTTTCTTTCTTTTTTTAAAAAAAAATAGTAGTCTTAATTGTGCGGTTGATAAATTTCTCAATTGGCTTCACGCGCCCTGTTGATGTCCAATCTTAGTAACATATATAAATAACTCATAAAATTCATAATGCTTCAGCTAAATTTAATTCAAGATAGCAGGAAAATGTTTGGAACAATGCTTGAGCTAAACTTAATTCAAGATAGCTGGACAATTACTTTGCTTACAGGTCAGATAGCACATTATTATCAATTTCTTTGTGCAAGCTGCGATCAAGTTAATCAAAGAGGTCAATCCTCCTATGCAAGCTATACTAAGAGGTCAATTGATAAGTACAAATGCAAAAAATAAAATAAAATACAATATTTCATATTCCACACTAATAATTGAACATTGCTAAATATCACTTATGCTTCTTTGAAAAGAACACAAAATGAGCATTATAAGGAAATAAGACTATTCTCTTATAAATCAGAACATTGTCATATCTTTACATCCTCATTCTCTCCTATATAATCAATAGTATCAGTTCAAATATATATGAATTAATTGTATCTATATACCTATATGATATATACAGATAAATCTATAAGAAAAACTATTGTAAGATTAACAGAAACATGTGGTAAAATGAGATGAATTTTATATATCATAATCAATATAGACATAAAACTCCAATACTTATTAAAAAGACAATAGTGAAGTAATGGAGTTAGTACCTTACATACACACAAAACTACAGATGAAACACAAAAATAGACATAAATTTCTTAAGTGGAGGACGGGACAGTTTAATAAAACTAGTGACAGTTTTTTCCACTTAATGACAGTTTTTTCCACTTAGTGACAGATTATTGATGATGGTTGAAAATCCACCTAGTGACAGTTTTTTCCCTATATATGCTTGTTTAGATCTGCATAGAAACAAACCACCAAGTCTTTGGCAAAAGTACTATCACTCTATTAGTGACAGTTATATAGTTCTACCAATGATAAGCATACTTCCAGCAAAAAAGATTATGGTGGTTCAAAGATGCATACAGGAACATAATTGAACATCAACATGGCATGTAAATGATAAATTCAAATGCATGTAAGAACCTTAGATCACTTGCATCAATATAAGTCACTTTAGGGATAGTTCGATAATGTTGTCAAATGTAAACCCGCTTGCTTTACCTATCTATACAAAAGTATAAAGCGGAAACATAAAAGTATATTTTGAAGAAAAATAATATTAAAAGCGGAAACACAAAAGTATTAGTGACAGTTATATGGTTCTACCAATGATAAGCATACTTCCAACAAAAAAGATTATGGTGGTTCAAAGATGCATACAGGAAACATTAATGTTTAGCTTTTACAATTAAAACTTGTTTATTGTATTGACATAGCAAATTTTAGTTACTTAAAATAATATTAATCAAACTTTCTAATACTCGCCCTTTTATTTTTCTAATCAACTAAGAGGGAAGAAGGCAACTTTGTTTCAAGTTTTGTTCTTTCCAAATCATCTCACCCATCCTCTCACTATCCTGCATTCTCCATTCACACAAAAACTACAGATACAACATTAAAATAGACATAAGTTAATTGTTGTAATGCATACAATGGTCAAATATATAGAGTTATTCTAAAAGCTACAACATATAGTTTTTTCTTTTCTAAATCACGGTGACTCACCGTGATTTCAACAAACTCACCATGCAAACCCAAAGTAAGCTTCAATAGAGAATATACACACCAACCCAAACCGACAACAATCGATCATATGAACAACAATTACCGCAAGTCACTCGCAAGCAAAGGAATTGAATGTAAAGAATGATAATCAGTTTACCTTGGTCAGGAAGAAGCTGAAGAAGTTTATTGCGGTTGGAAATGTGGCCATGGCGAGTATCAAGTTCAATCTCAACAGCCTTACGACCCTTAACTGAATCATCTATGTTTCTCTTCTCTTCTAAACTTCGTACTTGATATTTGATACAAATTTGATAAGGTACATTTTCAATTAATACCGACACAATTTCCATGTTTAGCGGCTCTGTATATTATTATTAAGGCATTGGAAACCAATAACTCACTTTAGTTGAGAAGATGTTTATAGGGCAATGATAGCAAATAAATGAGTCACTACAAGAAAAAAGGCATTTTGCGACTTCTGAAATCATGGATTGCGACTGTTAGAAGGGTCGCAGATATCCCTTTGCGACTGTTCCCCAACAGACACAGAAATTGGGGTCGCAAAGGGTATTTTGCGACTGTTCAACCAACAGTCGCACCAACAGTCACAAAGGCTATTGCGACTGTTAGGAACAGTCGCAAAGGAAGAGCATTCACATGGTTTTGAAGGGACTTGCGACCCCTCACAACAGTCGCAAATGTTTAGTTTTTTTAAAAAAAATTGGTTGGAGCAATTTTTATTGACAATTTAAATAAATATATTAATAAATACTTAAAATAGAGAAATATATAACTAAAAATATCTAAATCTCATTCATTTTTGTAAACATCGTATAATAAGTATCAAAAATATACTTATACATTATCAAAAAGAACAAACTAAAAAAATTCTAATTTTAAATGATTCTAAAGGTAACAAGATGGAGACCAATAAATTTCCCTTCCGTTTGGATCCACATAGTCCATACCTGAAAGACAAAAACTTAAATAAGAACAAATATAGCTTAAACCTTCAACATTTCAATACAAGACAAGGTATCCTATACAATTCCTAAAGAAGTTTAAAATGAAAAGCCCACACAATAATAAACAAACAAGTTGATGACACCATGAAGGGTAAAAATAACACTTTTAAATCCAAATAATCTTGGCATAACATAGCATTTTGGAGACACACAAACATAACATAGCAACGGTGTCAATAGACATTGATGATAATTCAAACTGTGCTCAAAATCTACATAAAAGACCAAATGTTAACAGGGACATCTCCATCCCACCTACAAAATTATAGAAACCTTCCTCCAAAGACAATAAATGTATCGCAGCATGCAACAAAATCACCAATCAAAGTGAAAGGCGAGTACAAACATGTTGGCAATATTGGCAATACTTTGTTGAGTTATAGAGTCAACACTCATACATGTTAAGTTTGAGTTGTTTTACCTGCATGTATTGCAGCTCTATGGTTCCACCATTTGTTGTGCGAAGAACAAAAAAACAACTTGTGCTCAAAATCTACATAAAAGACCAAATGTTAACAGGGACATCTCCATCCCACCTACAAAACTATAGAAACCTTCCTCCAAAGACAATAAATGTATCGCAGCATGCAACAAAATCACCAATCAAAGTGAAAGGACTACGTGGAGAAAATCAGATGCACGTTTAAAATTTGCACACCTATGAAAATCAGATGCTCGTTTAAAATTTGTAGTGCAAAGCCAATGGCACATATAGCTAGTCATAAAAAAATATGCAAATAACAGATTTAGTCTGTTAAGTTACAGAGTCAATATTCATACATGTTGAGTTTGAGTTGTTTTACCTACATGTAAAGCAGCTATATGGTTCTACCATTTGTTGTGTGAAGCACATTCAGAATATCCACAGCTCGGCTATTACGATACCACGAAAATCGATCCTTCAGGATTTCCACAACCTGTAAAAAGTATGGTTTATCATCACATCAATGAACATCAGAAAAACAATTATCATATAGAAAATAAATTCAGAGCTTTAACCCTTGTAGGTTCTAGACCCACTATGACACATGCTCTTGCTACCAAACCATGGCATACTATATAAAGCCAATAAACTTGACACCAAAAACAGACTTCTATACCATAAACTCGTAAAATACATATTCATCGTATAAGCATGCCTATGAACAATCTACAACAACCAATGCTTTATTCTGGATTAAAGAGTAATCTTCTCTTGAGACACATTGCTTTTCGACAGGACTGTCGAAACAGAATTACAATAGATAATCAATCATTATTCAGTGAACAAAGGAACTTGCAGAATTGCAATATTATTATATACAGCTACAACTCAACGGTCAAATGAGAATACATTGCTTCAGTGTCAATTGACATAACATAGCATTTTGTAGACACACAAAACATAACAACATAGCAACAGTGTCAATTGACATTGATTATAATTCAAACTGAGTACAACTTTCACTATTATAAAGATCAAGACAAATGATATTGATGATAATTCAAACTGAGTACAAGTTTCACCATTATAAAGATTAAGACATTGGTATCATACCTGGAATAACTTTCAAATGGATACCTTGTTGAAAAAAAATCTATTTCCTCACCACCCCTCCGAAACATCTAGAGAATATCAAACAACACGTACAATAAGACATTCACACTCTTTTGTGACACTCTTTAACACAATTATCAAGAACTAACTAATTCCATGAGGCACAAATACAAGGTGCTGGAATTTGCAGCAGAGAACTCCTGAGATTACAACACAAATACTCAAACAGACATGAATTACAACAATTCTTATTGCTTATTATCTTGGATTACTTTGAAGGTTTCCTGGTTCCTAAAAACATTTTAAAACATGTAGTAAAACATAATTGAAAAATCTAGCCAACTGTACAACTTACATCCTCTAATATTGGGTTCAAATCATGAATCTTTCTAACTCATTTACCAAACATAAATATTCAAGTGCAAAAAGTCATGCTAGATATTACATGCTTCAATACCTTCATGAAGTTAGACAAGACAAAGAAAGAATCCATTGTATAGCCAGCTTCTTTAAGGACCTACGACAGAACTTCCTGTATGTACAAAGGAAACTAATCCATCAAAGGTTGTTATAACGAGATCAAATCATCACCCATCATCTTGGGCAATGTAAATGTAAAATAAAAATAACTTAAAAACTGGCATCCTCCAATAAAGTCTCCATTCTCAACCTTAAGAGAATATAAAAAACCACCGCAAAGAAAACAAACCATAACCAACTACACTAAAGAGTGAAACCACAACCACCTATACTAACAAACCAGCAGAAGGCAAATACAAACAACCAACTAAAATAGACAATAAAAATCAGCAGATTAAACAAAGAAACTTGCACACCAATTGAAAGAGCAGAAAATCAAACCGATATGTTGTAGCCAGAGCACACGAAGACGAATCAGAAACCAAGGCGCGGAAAAAAAAAGCTAGTATGTAGCAGCTGCAGTACTGAAACATCTTTGTTGCAGAACATCAGTCCACATGCCAAAAACCAGTCCCAAATAATGCAGAAAAACACTTGGGAAAACACATAAGAGCAACACCCTACAAATAAGAAAGGCTTGAACAATACCTAAACACAACAACACAAAGAACACATCAACGCAAAGAAGAAAGTATGTTGAAAATCCCAAAAACACAGAACGAAAGTGTGCCTTCACAACTATTTCTTGTGTGTCTACTACAACATAACCCACAAACACCAAACGCCCAAAATACAGCTGCAAAAGTAAAAAAAAATAAACATTATTTAAACAACCATATAGTATTAATAAAACAGAGCTTGAATATAATTCCAGAAAAGTAAGAAGAGTTAATTACCTCAAACTTAAAGAGATCCATTGAACCTTCAAAGAGAGGAAAACTAAATTAACTAGCAACCCATTAATCATGAAGCTCATACAACCAAATAATAATACAAAAGATGCCATTTGAAGACTAAAATACGAGAACAATAATTGGCTTCTAGGTGGTCAACAAGGTTCAGCCTTCATCATGTGGCTCCCACTCTCCATTATCGATCCAATCTCCATACTTACACTTAGTTTACCAACAATTTATAGATTAGGATACTAATTTGAAGGTTTAGGGTTACCACAAATTTGGAAAAACAATTGGGAAAGAAAGAAGGAAATGAGAGATCGATTTTGTGCTTACCCACCTTTACATTTTTAACTCGAACAACACGGAATGACAGGCGAAGATACTGCTCAAATCGGAGAGAAATACACAAGAATTGGACTGAAGAAGATAACTTACGCAACGGTAGACGGCGTTGATTTGAGGGTGTGATTTTTGGGGGAAGGGTTATGGTTTCTCAGTGAAGATGGAAAACGTAAGTGTGTGTGAATGAAAGGAAAAGTGAAAATTATTGAAGATGAAAATGAATGAACCTGTGGATTGATTAGGGGTGGTGGAGATTTAGGTTTCAATTTGGGGGAAAGTGATATTGAAATTTGGTGGAGAAAAAAATTTGGTTTTAGGGTTTGGAGCTGTGGGAGGGAGAATGAAATTGTAGGAGGGAGAATGAAAATGAATTGGTGGGAATGATGAATATTTGGCCAAAAAATATTTTGTGAAGGGTGTTTGAAAAAAATGTATAAAACCTGCGACCCTTAAGCCTAACAGTCGCAATAACAGTCGCAAAAGTGTAATCTGCGACAGTTCTAAGCCAAGGGTCGCAGAATAAGTGTCGCAAAATGCCAAATTTCTTGTAGTGAGTGTGGACGTATTTGAAAGAAGTAATTAGAGAGAGTTTAGGAGGGAAAATGATAGGATTACAACTTGAAATGTTGAATGACTACATTTAGAAATCCCAAGAATTTCCTTTTTGTGATTCCTCCTTCCAAGTGATTCTGAAAACTAATAAGATTCTTAAGTTGAAATCCCTTAATCAAAGAAAGAATGAGTTGAAAATAAAAATAGCACCGTATGTATTTTTGTGAGATAATGAGAGAAAAAGGAACCAACAACCTTCACTTACAGGCAGCCACCACCAATTTTAGAAACTTGTCGTTGTTGTTGTTGATGTAATCAAGAAGAAAACGAATTCAAATCCTATGCAGCTCATTACTACAAATGCCTCTACTGCATCATTTTCACAATAGTGAAAAATGGAAAGATTGGGGAAAATAGTTTTGGGTTCAGCTGGAACAAAGGAAGGAGGGGAAAAATATTTCTTGATTTGATTCCTTTGAGTGTGTTTGGACGGGGGAATGTTTTGAGGTAATGTAATGTTTTGAGGGAATTCAAATACTTTTAGATGAATTTCATTGTTTGAATAATAACATGGAGAATTTTCAAAATGATGGAAATTTATGAAGTATTTTGTTCAAGTTAAATTTAGAGAATTTCAAATGACATCTAAAAGCTAAGAATTTCAAATTTCTTCATTCTTATAATTTTCAAATTTTACATTTCGGTCCTCAAATTTTCCAAAATTTTCAAATTGACCCCAATAAATTTACAAAAAATTGCAATTTGACCCCTTATATTTTTTGAAAATTACAAATTTACCCCTCAACTTATTCAAAATTATAAATTGACCCCTCAAATTTTTTGAAATTTACAAATTGACCCCTATTTCCAATTTTCAAATTTGACCCAAAAAAATAAAATTTATAAAAGTTACCCAAAAATGATGACAATGAAATTTTTGATTACTTCATCCAAACAAGAATATTTAGAAATGAAGTCAATTTAATTGAATCATTTAAATTGTCTAGAATTCTAAATTCTTCAAAACTTCTTAATTACCTCATCCAAACACACTCTTAGGCTTGAATGGAAGATTTGGAGAGGAAAAAGACATGTAAGCTTCTACTCTATAGGTCATGAGAAGGATTAAGTGTTGGTGATGAGAAAGAAAAGGAACACGTGAAGGAGAGAGAAGAGAGGAGAGGTGGAAAAGTTGTTCTCTGGTGTGGGAAGAAATTAGAGCAAAAGAAGGAATGAAGGAGTTGGCATATATATACTCAAGAAAATTACTTATATGCCCTTTTTAGCATGAAACCTTGTACTTTTCGTTAGTTTTCGATTTCTCAGTTGATTTAACACTCCATTGTTGGTAAAGTAATATGTGGGATATTACAGAGAGTAAGAACCCCACACTAATAACCCTTACGAAGGTGTACAGACTCTATAGGATTGACAACTCTATATCGTAGCACGCGTATACCTTAGTTTGATCAGTAGGTTGCAACTTGACAGTTGGAGGGGAAAGAACTCATATATCTGAGAGAGTAAGACCCCACGCGTACCTACCCGTGTGATCACCAGGTGCAACTCGACAGCTGATAGGTAGTAAAACCTCACGAACTCATCACTTAGATAGATAACGATAAATATCATGAATAAGACTTGACTTTTACGTAATTCCAACAATTAAATATAGGGGATTCGAAGAATCCTAACCGCCACTAACATTCTGCAATCAAAACAAGTAAACTTTGCTCTGTTGCAAACAGATTAACTTTGCAAAACTCTAAACTTTTATCTCTTTTATTTTTATTTGTTCCCAAATAAGTAACGCGAATTGTTTGGTTGAAACGACAATCCCTGTGGATACGATACTTTACTTATCACTTTATTACTTGGTATACGATTTGGTACACTTGCCTAAATCCGACCATCAATGACCTAATAAGCACTGCCACATCATAAAAAATGATTGAAAAATGAGATGATAGACTAAAAAATTCAAGAAAAAGGGGAAAAGAAAACACTGACTTTATAAACAAGGGAAGAAAACTTCATTTTCTTTGGTACTCCCTATGTCTCTAATTATAATATCATTTACAAAAAAAAGTGTTTAACTATAAATATATATAAGACTACCAATTAATAATACTACCAATTGTTTTGGAAGATGAAAAATCAACATTAAATACATTCATAAATAATTGGCAATTTAGTAATAGTTACAAACTTTTCAGACAAATTTGTTACTACAACAATTGTTTTTAATACCCGTAACTTTTGTAATAAACTATTATATTAAAGAGCAGATGAAGTATATATTTACCTGTGGATAGCACGCGTATCTATACTAGTTAAACATACACCAAGCAATTTTCAGTTTGCTTATCACATAACACACGGCAAGCGTAATCAGAAATCCAAAGTTACTTTTTTCCAAAGAAGATTAAAATGAGTCGGGATCATATCTAGCAGCATTCTAGCAGTCACGTTCTTAACATTTTATAGATTCTGAACAAATAATGAGAAAATAATCCCCTTCAATAATTATATTTTAATTTACAAATATTTAATAAAAGACAAAAAAAAAAAAATACTAATTTCATTTAACATAATAAGCCTTAATACATCATAACAGTTTTACAAAATATAAAAGAAAAAAAAGTTCTCTTTTCTCGGAAATTCATAAGAATCGGTTTCTTTGAGCATTTTGAGATGCAAAATCATTTATTAACCCACCATGTTCTCCAACATATCCTTCTCAACTGACAAAGTTGTCAGACCGTTTAATCTCTTTTGTGACATTGATGATCTCAAATAGGTTTTAATCAACTTCAGTTTTGAAAAACTTCTCAAGTATGTTTCTTCAAGCATGAAGGGATCAATGCTTCTTTTTTTCTTTTTCTTTTTGTTATAGTTTGTAAGCCCCCTCTTATGATGCTTAAAAGGTAACTGTTGTAAAAAAATTTGCTATATAAAGCCCTTACGGTTAAAAAAAGCTATATAAACTCCCTACTATAATTTTTTTTGGCACCCCTACAAACCTGGACCTTAGGCCGTCGTCACCCGGACCTAATCCCAGGGCCGACCCAACATTCTTGATGCATAAGAAAACAACCACCTTGAAGGGTGCCTTACACTTCACATAATTTTTCGAACACTACTTTCTAATCCTGAAATATTTGGAGGTTGTAGATACTTGGAGCAACCAAAGAAAATCTTCATACACAATTTTCAAATTATACTCACCTTACATATCAATAACCCAATTCCATTTATTCCCCCATTGTGAAAATGCAAATGTAAAAATTTAAGTCTAGGTCGACACACAATTGTGATAAAAATTTAAAAAAGTAATTGATTATTAGTCGACATACAAAGGACAAATGTTATAATCGACGCATCATTGAAATGGAATGTGTTCAAATTGCTTTCTAACTTTTAGGCACTACATATTTGAATCATAGCAGAATAATTGTCCTAGAATTTGCATGTGTTCAAATTTGCATGTTACTCGTTATAGTGTGTCTATAAATTATAGTTTAGTTGTTAGTATAAAGGTGTGGATATACTTAGTCTACCTCTAAATTAAACATAATTAAGCTATCATAATTTAAGTATGTTTTCCACGTTTTACTATTGTATGGAATTTGGTAATTATTGAGCTCTTACATAAAAATACAAATAAAAAATGGATTTCACCAAAACAAAACCCACATCTTTCTCCTCATTGTTTATGTGTAACACTAGAAAATTACAATGAAACACGACAATAAAATAATTGTTCAAAGAATAATGTTGTCTAGCGACATTGTAGTAATAATAGTAATAATAATCAAGTTATTCTTCACCCATGTGTTAACTCTATGGATGAGGCTTCACTCTATTTATAATGGCTGCCGCTAAGCCCACGGAATTAGAAGCAAGGTCACCAGATTTTACAGCATCAATAGCAAAGGGTGAAACGTTATCAGGACCATAGGCGTTTTCACAAGCGGAATGGTAAGATAAAACCTCTAACAGTTGGGCCCTTGCTTCTACAACATTGCGCTTTGCGACGGACGCCACGGCTGCGGTTATAGTATTGATCATCTTTCCATATAGTTCCCGGCAAATAGGAAGTGCTTTGTCGTCTGTAATAGGAAACATCCTATTAGGAATGAAGTTTACTGTTTTAGGAGTCATCAAATAATCCATGACTTTTATTGTTTTATTGATTCGAATACTTGTTTCTTCAGTCTCAACCTCAAGGGCTATGTATATGTTGAATTTAGGAGTGCTCAATGCTTTTGGTAATATTGTATCGTAACACATCGTTGGGTTTTTTAATGTTTTGCACATCCTCCGAACACGAGCTTCGGGGGTGCCAATACCATTAGCTTTTTTGGTGGGAACAGCATTTGTGGTGGGTGCAAACAACATAGATATTATCACAATCAGGAGAACAACGAGGTGGGTTTTAGGGAAAGCCATTTTAATCTCACTCTTTGTTCTCCTCAACAAGAGAAGAGGAGATTAAGAGAACGAGAGAATGTGGGTGGGATTTGAATGGGGACATGTGAAGGGGTACTTAAAACTTTCAATATGTGGGTTTGTGCGGGTTTTTAGATTGGATATACCTAAGAATAGGATTTGTAACTAGTTTTATTTATTTTTGTTAATTTTAGAATCATTTTATGGTTTTGTGGTGGATGTTATATTTTAACAACTACTATTATGCCCATTTATTTATGGTGATTTTCTTATTTGACTTCCTTTTATTTTGGAATTTGCTAAGAATAAGAGAGAAACTCCTCAAATTTAGGTTGCAATTAATTCAAACTAATATGTTTTTTTCCTATCTTTGCCATTGGAACACAAGTTCGTTGACACCAGTACAACAGTACCGAGTCAGAAAACAAAGCACGGAAATTGATATATGGGCAAATAATATTAAAAAAAGAAAAAAAGAAGGTAAAAGAGTACCATTTTGTTTGCTCAGTCCAAGATTTTATATGTAGCATCCAACATTGAAATAGCTATGTTGCTGAAACAAAACATTTGAAAAGAAGATTTGATTTCTTATATAACTGACATTGCCTATTATGCAGAGACAAAATGAGAAATCAAATTTGCTACATTTATAATATATACAAAGAAAATACATGATTTTGAGTTGTCTTGTTATCTTTCAATTGTACTCTTCATTTAAACTAGAGAAATGTTAACTAGTGCCCCCGTGACACTAATTAAGAACTTTAAATGGTAACTTTTATGAAACTTTGTGCAATAAAGTGCATTGGAAATTGAAAACTTGACTTTTTAAAAAATCATTACCTAATTTAGAATACTTAAAGAGTGCATCAGAGGCACTCGTTAACAAGACCCTTTAAACTATTGTTCCAATCTCATAACATTATCTTTTCTATAATATTATTTAAATTTTTAATAAAAAACAGTATATTCCATTATAATAGAAACAATTTCACTACAATAGGAACGCAAAAATTAAATCTTTATTTCATTATATTATATTACAAAAAAATATACAATCAAATATCATGAAATAAACATACAATTAGGCATAGTAAAAAATACGAAAAGACGGGCATTAGTGTTTGTATTGAGCATGATGGACCCACATTTGCAACTATGTAGGCCAAGGCCCTCACTTCGTTTCTCATTTACTTGCTTATATATGTATCATGCACAATCTTTAATTAGCCCTTTTGTTGTTAACAAACTACCACAATTATCATTTATAATTCTATATCTAAAGCAATGCCATGTTTTTAATTAATATTTTAAAATTACCGTTAAGAGTCTCAAATTTGATGAGATATGGTATGAAAGTATGTTCATAACTGTGGACAATCATCACCTTACTAGTCAATTTTGTGTAATTGAATTAAGTCTAATCCAAATTTTAAGATGGTATTGATGTCTCCACAAACACTATGTGAATTTATGTGTGGATGACTAAATGCAAGTATACATTGTCCAAGTTATAGTATAAAAAGATATTGATCCCACATAAACTGGGAGCTATAGCTTCCTATAGCTTTCCAGTAGAAAACTTGTTTGCAAGAAAATAAAATAAATCATTTGTCACAAAAATAAAATAAAGATAAGGTTTGGGAAAACAGTTAAAAATACTTAGAAGCTCTCAAAGGTAAAAATGAGGTTTAAACAATCAATTATGACAGAGCTTTGCTACAATCTACAAAGCTATAGCTTCCTATGGGTTCCTGGCAACTTGGTGACCATTGGGGTCTCTCGACTCAACCATCATGTTAAGCATTGGAAGACACACTTCTCAAAATACAATCACAATACTTAACATGCAACATTACTAGGTTAGGTCATCAGTAGCTATACATCAGTGTAGAGGCTGAATCTGGCCTATAACAAGAGTCTTGGCTAGATCTCAGCACATTTAGGCTCTTCCAAGATCTAGATTTCTTTAAAAGCAGTCTCTCTTGTTCATGTCACCTCTCGGTCCATAGGATGTAACTCATAACAAACAAACATTTTCCATTCTCATACCCTCTCGATCTATAAGGGAACTATAGCATCAAAAGTATAAGTGATCAAGTTTAACTTTCCAAGATTTTGAGTTAAAACAATTTATTTTTATAGAATACAATTAATCTTGTAATTATTAAAAATATATCAAATGATATTAGATTTGTATAAAATTTTACATTGATGATCTATACGATATAAACTTACAATCTAACGGTCAAATTCAAAAAATATAAATCAAGTGATACGATAGTAAGTGGTGTAATATTTTCAATCTTTATCATTATCTTCCTCCAACAATAAAGAATGTTTAAATTGGACCTATACAAAATAAAAATTAAATATAAGCATTAATTGGACTAAAATCTAACAAATCTTGGCTAAACCACCATTCGATATTTATTTATTTATTTTATAAAAAACGACACACATATCTTGATACATTGTATTATTTTTTTATAGGTTGTTTGTACTTTAGAAAATCAACTTGAAAAATGGTTACAAATCCCCCTATTCATATTAATTATTACTCCTAAAACTAAATTTTAGTTTTATATAAACTGAAATATAGAAGTCATTATCTATCTGTGTCACGACGAGTCATCCATGATATCTCGTACTTAGCATGGATCACTGCATTAGTAAAATAAAATAAATAGGCATTAACGCTCAAGTTTAAAATTTGGAAGTTCTTGGCATTAAATTCAATATTTTAACTTGAATTCTTCTACATTAAAGTTGCTTGATAATAGAAATGATATTGCAAATCACTAATGCACAAATTCAAATTCAGCAACTTACCCTATATTGTTAATGTTAATTCTGAAGAAAAAAACAAGAAGTAACATTGTCATATAAGTGTATCATATTATTTGTACGTATTAGAGTTTGAATATCGGATTTTTAGCTTCACCTTGAAAAAAAAAAAGTAACGTTCCTAACATATTTATACTATATATGTAGAAAATAGTCTCTTTTGTCTCTTTTGGTCTGACTTTTTCTCTTTCCAAAATTATTCTCAACTTTCAATACAAATAGCACTTATAACAAATAGATAAGAGTAAATTCAAATATTAAAACAAAATGTAATAAATTGTATATGTCCGTTTTTTTTTCTTATCATTTTAAAAAGAGAATAGATGAGAGTGAATTCAAATATTAAAAAAAATGTAACAAACACAATATTTTTTTGTTATCACACAAAATATATCGTGTAACAAACATGATATGAGTATATGTCCATTTTTTTCTTTATCCTTTAAAAAAAGTGTAACAAACTAGGTCAAGTATATGTCACTACAAATATAATCAATAAGAAAATGATTGTTATTTTATATATAGACAAACCAAAATATGCCGATTGATAAATAATTTTATTATATGCTTTGATAATAATTTGTAGATAAATCGATGTACGAATAATTTCCATTAATATTTAAAAAATTTAAATTGTAATCAAAATTATACAAACAAACATAATAAAATATACACACACGTTTATGATAAAAAAAAATCTTACAATGTGTAATTCATAATCTTTTCTTTTCTTTAAAGATTTAAATAAGGTTTAAATGTCGATAAGTCCTAACTCAACTGACAAAAATATCGAAATTGTTAGGTTGGATGCTATGATCGGGGTTCAAACCCGCCACCTCCACTTTGTGTGTGTGAGTTTGTAATGACTTTGTCATTTCGTCTATCTGCAAAAAAAGGTTTAAATTCAGTTTTTCTTTTTAAAAAAAATGAAGTTTTAATCTCTTCATTTAAAAAACCGACTTTTTTTCCAGCCGCTTTAACTTTTTTCTGGATTTTTGTCCCTCCTCATATTTAGATCATTTTATATGATGTAGTCTATTCATTTATTTCTTTTTTTTAAAGGCCAGAAATAGATCTACTCATTTATGACAAGCAAGAGATTATTAGACATATTTTTGTTGATATGAATATTTAGGGTGACTGATGACAAGTCATCCTACGTTATTCTTAGTATGTTTTTCAATCATTTTGAGTAGGTTTTACATCCAGAATAGAGGAGTATTATAGCAATTGCTTATGATTTCGGAACATTTGTAATGTTTTCTATATTTGAGTCTGTAATTCTATTCTTCCCGAAACATAGCTATTTTAGGGTGTTTCGATGTAATTCACGAAGAAATCATGCAAATCAGCAAAGTAAGACATCTGAAAATTTGTGAAGACCTTGAGAAGATGAAAGAATGAAGATTCAAGAGGCCTTTGAAGACATTAGAGGGAGTAATTCCGCTCCCAAGTTACAAGACATCTTATATGGAAGCAAACACCCAAAAAGACGAAGAAATATGCGTTTCGGAGCCCAGAAAGCACTCACATGCGCATGGCACACATGTGCACCTAGGCACATGCTGAGGCGCTTGCCGCATGCTTCTAGGCGCCTGGTGTAAAGCCCCAATCCCCGAGAACATAATTATAAAGATAAATCACACATTTATCCTACATCGGAACCTTACTAATTCAACATACGTCTCATATCAAATATTTATTATAAAAACTTCACCAATTAAATTACATCGCAGCGGAATAAATCATAATTAACATCAAAGCAAATGTCATGTCTCAGTCATAACATATAAATTAACATATTATCTCAACAAAGTTCGATCCAAAGATCTCATAGCATAACATAAATAAACCCCAAGTCCTAATCAGAGCTCCTAAGCTTGATTCCAAAGCAGATAAACTCGAGTAGGCAAACGCCGTCCTTGACATACTCACGATAAGCTATTCCTCAACCTGCAGGTCTACATCCATGAGGGTTTCACCAAAGGATGAGGCGACAATAAAGTCACTAGAGGGTAAGATATATGCTCAACATAAGGGAATAATAAACGCATGTATGTAAGACAAGCCACATCAACAATTATCACATATACATTTAAATAAACAAGCCTGGTTACATGTCTTCACATTTATATCACATTCATATTCAATTATAATCTCAATCACCATTTTCAATCATATATCAAACACTCAAGATTCATCAAGTATCATCAATTCATTTACGATTCAATCACAATCACAAGAACTCATCAATTAAGCATTTACCACACAAAAACATAAGTACACGCCAAGATATTACCAAACATGACTCAAGTGTATGTAATGCGCCTAAAGACTCTAAATGCATGTGGTACCCAGTTTGCTTTCATTGTCGCTGGACTTGACTCATGTATGAATGCATGATCATATATTCGACTCACATCAAGTACACATAAGACTCGACAATAACATTATCATTATTATCATATATTCTCTCATATGATTAAACATCGTCGCTTATTAACATCGTCACTTATCATATAAACTTTCATATGATTAAACATCGTCACTTAAATACATAACATATATCATCATCACTTAACCAAACATCGTCACTTAATACATAACATGTATCATCATCATACATCATTCAGTATCATCACTAGCATCATAAATATCATCATCAATAACATCATCAATATCATCATCAATAGCATCATCAATATCATCATAAATATCATCATCAATAGCATCATAAATATCATCATCAATAACATCATCAATAACATTGTCAATATCATGTGTAAACAGCAACACATCACAACCATCACAACATCAAGTATTTACAATCTTCAACATTCTCATAATTTAAGTTTCATGATTTAATCACACAAACTACACCAAATATCATTAAAGATCGCAACTTCATAATTACCTACTTACTAACTCTAAATGATTCCTTAGACTCGTTGTTAATATTAAGGATGTTTCAAGATTCATTGAAAAAGTATGTGGGAGTTTTCACAAAAAATGTGTCATGACCTATGTGTAGTATTTTGATCATAACTCAAGTTCTAGAAATCTAAATGATGTCCAACCAATGTTAATTGAAAGCTTACATCAATATCTACAACTTTTATGTTTACACCAAAACCCAGTTCAAAACAAAAACTAGTGAAAAAAGGGACATAACAACAAAAACTGTTGCTGTCAGTGGTCACTACGGCTACGAGAATCACTCAAAACTCGCCCAAAAATCCCATTTTTTATCCCCATCAACCCAAAATCAATTTACAGATATTAACCATGATCAATACACTCAAATTTAACAATGGTTACACTACAAAACATCAATTGATATGGATTTCACAAGATTTTCGGTTAATTTTCAAAGTTCGTCTCAAAAACCCATTTTTTCCCCAAAACAACTTAAAATCCCAAACAGATTTGTACAACAATAATTTCAACTTTTTAATCACATCAACATGTTCATAAGCACTTAATTAACAACATAAATCAACTTAAAATCAATAATGTCAATAATTCATTCAAATTCACCAATTTAAGCAATTTTCACACAAACAACAACAACCATAATTCCAACTTAACCCAAACAACATAACTTTATAATTCCCTAACGCAAACACATAATCATACTCATAATCAATTCAATTAAACATAAACATTATCAAATATCATGTTTCTCATTAAAATTCATCAAATTCACCAAATTTCACAAAGTTCACAAATAACAAAATCAAACATGACTTTTGACGAAGTAAAAGCATGAAATCAACAACTTAACACATATTCAATTCAGTCATCAACAAAGAGCACGAAAATCAAAACAATTAATCATAATTCATAAAATTAAGCTATAATCTAAAAGCTCCCAAACACGCAATTGCTTTTTAAACCCATACGTTAATCAAAATCTCATCTCTTACCTTAGTTTCCTCGCTATTCTTAGTGCAATCCTCTCCTTCCCCTTTGATTCTCTAGCTTTCCTCTTCTCCAAGCCTCTTCTCTCTATCTCTCTCTTGCCTCTCAAAAGTTTTGTGAATAATGAATAACCTAATTCACTCACCACTAACTAATGTATTTATAATAGGTTTCTAGGGTTTGTTACAATTTTGTTATGATTTCAAATATATATTTTAAAACAAGGTTTGTTACCTTTTAAAATAAATTAAGGTTTGTTATGATTATCTCACAATATTTTTCTCTATACTTTTACTTCACTTAAACCCCCTATTACTTATACACCACTATTTTCAAATATTCAAATTTTAAACTTCTAACATATTTCAAATATGCCACTAACTAAAATACCCTTCAACTCCCAAAATTCTATAAATCACAAAAAAAAAATAATTAAACACAAAAATAACAATTAAATAAATAAATCCTAAAAATCGGGCTGTTACAACTCTACCCCCCTAAAAGAATTTCCGTCCTCGGAAATTACTTGAAGGAAACAACTCCGGATACTACTCCTTCATCTTACTCTCCAACTCCCAATTAGTTATGATCTGTCCCGTAGGACCTCCACAAATCACTTTTACCAAAACGATCTCTTTTCCACGCAACTTCTTAAACTCTCATCCCTCGATATTCAACGGCATAGTCTCAACGGTCAAATTCTCTCTTACTTACAAATCATCCATTTGGATCACATGCAACAGATCATACACATACTTTCGCAACTGAGACACATGAAACACATCATGGAGATTCGACAACGACGACGGTAACGCAATTCGATACGATACAACTCCAATTCTCTCCACAATCTGATAAGGACCAACAAAATGCGGCGTCAACTTCTTCTACTTCAAAACTCTCCCAACGCCCGTAACTGGATTCACTCTAAAAAACACATGATCTCCGGCTTGAAACTCAATATCCTTCCTCCTCTTATCATGATAACTCTTCTTCCTACTCTGAGATGCCTTCATCTTAACCTTCTCCGTAGTCTGCTGAACTACTTTCGGTCCGATCAAAGCACTCTCACCAGACTCAAACCAACACAACAGCGTTCTACATCTCCTACCGTACAATGCTTCAAAAGGTGCCATACCAATACTCGAATGAAAACTGTTGTTGTAGGTATACTCAATCAATGGTAAACATTCACTCCAACTTACACTTTGCTCCAAAACACAAGCTCTCAACAAATCTTCCAAAGACTGAATAGTCCTTTATGACTGGCCATCAATTTGAGGATGATAAGCAAAACTCAATCTCAACTTAGTTCCCAACGCTTCTTGTAAACTCTGCCAAAACTTCGATGTGAATCTCAGATCTCTATCTGATACAATGCTAGATAGGATACCATGGAACTTAACAATATGCTCAATGTAGATCTCGACCAACTTCTCCAAAGACATATTAATCTTAATAGGAATAAAATGCGCTGATTTCGTCAACTCTGCCAAAACTTCGATGTGAATCTCAGATCTCTATCTGATACAATGCTAGATGGGATACCATGGAACTTAACAATATGCTCAATGTAGATCTCGACCAACTTCTCCAAAGACATATTAATCTTAATAGGAATAAAATGCGCTGATTTCGTCCACCGATCAACGATCACCCAAATCAAATCGCAACCCTTCGCAGTCTTTGGCAAACCACTCACAAAATCCATAGAAATGTTTTCCCGCTTCCACTCCGGCACAAACAACGGTTGCATTATTCCGGACGGCTTCTGATGTTCAACCTTGGACTTCTGACAAACCAAACAAGCATAAACAAACTCAGCAATATCCTTCTTCATTCCTGGCCACCAAAACAACTTCTTCATATCTTGATACATCTTCGTCGCTCTAGGATGAATACTCAAACTGCTCCGATGACCTTCTTCCAAAATCTTGCTCTTCAGCTCGGGTACATTCGGCACACAAACTCGACCACGAAATCTCAAAATTCCATTCTTATCCAATCTAAAGTCTACCTCCTTTCCTTGGTTAACCAACACCACACGATCCATAAGTTGCAAATCCACTTTCTGACCATCTCTGATCTCTTCAAGAATGTTACTCGTCAGGTTCAACATCCCTAACTTCACACCATTCGGAGTCAGCTAAACTCAGATCTCGAAACTGCTCAATCAACTTCAACTCTTTCACCATAAGCGCCGACATGTGCAACGACTTCCTACTCAAAGCATTTACTACCACATTCGCCTTACCGGGATGATAACTCAACTTAAAATCATAATCCTTCAAGAATTCCATCCAGCGCCTCTACCTCATATTCAACTCCTTCTGATCAAACAGGTATTTCAAACTCTTATGATCACTGAACACCTCAAAATTCGAACCAAAGAGATAAAGTCTCCAAATCTTAAGCGCAAACACCACTGCTGCTAATTCCAAATCATGGGTCAAATAATTCCTCTCATGAACTTTCAACTGCCTCGATGCATACGCCACTACTTGACCACTTTGCATAAGCACACCGCCTAAACTCATCTTCGATGCGTCACAATACACCATAAAAGAATCATTCGCATTCGGCAAAATCAAAATAGGCGCAGTCGTCAACCTCTTCTTCAACTCTTGGAAACTTTCTTCACACTTGGAATCCCACACAAAAGCTTGTCCCTTAAGAGTTAACTGTGTCAACGGCAAAGCCAACTTCGAAAATCCTTCAATAAACCTCTGATAATAACCGGCCAAACCCAAAATGCTTCTAATATCAAAAACAGACTTCGGAGTCTCCCACTGCAACACCGCATCAACCTTCGACGGATCAACTGCTATTCCACCTCTAGAAATAACATGACCAAGGAAACTCACTTTCTGCAACCAAAACTTGCACGTCGGCAACTTGGCATACAACTTCTTCTCTCTTAAAATATGCAACATGATCCTCGAATGCTCTGCATGCTCCTCTTCAAACTTTGAATATACCAAGATATCATCTATAAACACCACGACAAACTGATCCAAATAAGGATGGAAAATTCTATTCATGTATTCCATAAATACACCTGGTGCATTAGTCACACCAAAGGGCATCACAAAATACTCATAATGTTCATACCTCGTTCGAAACGCAGTCTTAGGCACATCCTCCGACTTTACTCGTATATGGTGATATCCGGATCTCAAATACTAAACACTTCAGCACCAACCAACTGATCCATCAAATCATCTATCCTTGGAAGAGGATACTTGTTCTTAATCGTCACCTTGTTCAACTGCCGATAATCCACACACAACCTCATACTACCATCTTCTTCTTGACTAACAACACTGGCGCTCCCCACGGCGAAACACTCGATCTGATGAACTTCTTCTCTAACAACTGATTTAGTGGTGCACACTGATTTAGGGAAATCATTACAAACTTCCCATAACCACCCACATACTTGCCATAAACCCTTCTCCACACGCATTTAGTCTCTCTCCTCACTCTCAGAAAACCATTCAACATCCATCTTTTCCATTTTTTCTCTCTTAACTTTTTCCTTCTCCACCAACATCAATATGAAGTTTGTCCATGATCAAGACACCAAGAAGTCTGAAACCTTCCAAACCAACACCAAGCAAAACTTCCAAAGATCAAACGGCTCCGATTTCATCAAAGACCAAAGTAATGCGTGCTAATGCCAAAGAGTGATCTTCTGAGGTTATCACCGATGTTGTTCCTATCACTGTTGTTCCAGTTCACATTCTGAGAAAGAAAAGGACTAGATCATCTACTGCGACAAAGGGTAACCATTCTAATGTAAGTGAATCTTCTACCCCCCCCCCTCTGTGTTGATTCAAATACCCACTAGTGATGATAGGAATGTTGAAATCTCTGTAGCTATCAAGAAACCTCATTCTATGACTAGTTTATATGTTAAACCTATCAAAACCCCTGATGTCGAACCCGTTGTTAATACATCTGCCAAAGACCCTGTCGTTTCAAACGTTGTGGGTAGTGTTGAGACATCTGACAAATCTGTCTCTGAAACTGTTAGTCTAGATAATCCTAGAACTGAAAAGGCCTTAGGACAATCTAGTGTTAATGTTGTTGGTGTTGATGTTACTGATAAAAATGTTATCGAGTCTAATGTTGTGCCGGATGTCACAACATCCTTGGCCCAACCTGATCATCTTATAGAAACCAGTCAAGAAGAATCTCATGATAAGTCTGACAGTGAGTCTGTTCCTATTGAGTCTTCTGAAAGGTCTCAAGAGGATGTGTCTGATAAGAATTCCCAAGAAGTTGTGTCTGAGGACGAATTTGTAGGTAGTGAGAAAGAAAATCCTGGTGATGACAATGTGTTTGATAATGTTGAGGAAGACCTGGCCAACAAAGAAACCCAAGAGGAAAGTGCTGGTGTAGAGAAGGAACAGTCTACAGGTGCTGTCAATGTAGACTATCTAGATTCTGATGATAAACCTATAGGGAAGAGATTAACCCTGAGTGTTGCCAAGAGATTGAAGAATAGAAAAGGGAAGGCTGATGTATCTTCCAGCAAACCTACTAAGGCTTCTAAGAAAGGTGTTGATGTTGGACCCTCTAAAGGATGGAGCAAGGATGTGACTCCTGCTACCAAGAAAAAGTCCTTGAAAAGGAAGGAAGTGCCCCCTAGTGAGTCTGAGTATGATGTCGAACAAGATGTTCAAGACATCATGCCTTCAGCCAAAAAGAGAATTGATGGGAAAAAGATTCCCCAAAATGTGCCTGAAGCTCCCATTGACAACATTTCTTTTCATGTTGTAGAAAATGTGACAAAATGGAAGTATGTGCTCCAAAGAAGGCTACTGAAGACAAGGAGGCCTTGGAGTGTGAGAATGTGATGAATCTCATCAAGGAAGCAGGGTTACTGAAGACAGTCTGCAATTTTGGTGACTGTTATGACCAATTGGTGAAGGAGTTTCTTGTCAATATTCCTGAAGATTGTGACAATTCCCTGAGCAAAGAATACCAGAAGGTCTTTGTTAGAGGAGAATGTGTCAAATTCTCTCCTACCATTATCGACAAGTTTCTAGGGATTGATGAAACTGCTGTTTCTGAGTTGGAGGTGACTGATAACCAAGTGTGCAAAGAGATAACTGCTAACCAGGTCAAGGTGTGGTCTAAGAAAGGAAAGATCTCCTCTGGTAAGCTGTCTGTGAAGTATGCCATCCTTAACAGGATTGGAGCTGCTAACTAGGTCCCAACTACTCATGCTTTAGATATTGCCACAGGTTTGGGGAAATTTATTTTTGATGTTGGTACTAAGGCCAAAATAGATTATGGTGCTTATATTTTTGAACAGACTATTAGACATGCCAAAACTTTGGCTGTGAAACTCCCTATAGCTTTTCCTTCTCTGCTATGTGGTATTATCTTAGATCAGCATCTTGGTATTAAGACTGCATCTAATGTTCCTAAAAAGAGGGAATCTCCTCTCAATCTGCACTACAAACTGTTTGGTAAACATCATGTTCCAGACATTGTTGGAACATCTGGAGTTGCACCTATTGCAGGTCTTATGTCTAGGAAGGAGATAATGGCTGCCCTGAAAGACACATGCCAAATGCTTGATGAAAGGAATGCATAATTTGAACTGGTGATCCAAGCATTGGAGCATGAAGATGTTGCTGCTGAGGGTGAGCAAGCAGGAAGTGAGGAAGAAGAAGATGATGCTAATAATGATGTGGAGGAAGCTACTAATAGCAGTTTTGATGATTTTTGATATATTTTGTTAAATTTCTGGATTTGGTTTCTCTGTTCCTTTGTTGGGCTGTACCCTGGATATTTTTTTTTCTTCTATGGTTTTTTGCACTCTACTTTTCTTGTTTAATGCATGAAGGATCTGTTTTGGTGTATTTTGTGGCTAAAAAGGGGGAGTAGTTAGATAGTTGCAGTAATTGTAGGCAATTGTTGTCTTATATGATAATGTTGTGCCTGATGTTCAAAACATCTGTCTGACTGCATGTGAAGTTGTTTCATGCCTGCATACATTCAGGGGGAGTAATACTGTGTTGTGTGATATGCATATATTCAGGGGGAGTGATATTGTGTGCGTTTGTATGAGATATGTAGTATGACATGATGTGTTACAAAATGTTGAAACATCCGGTGCCAGTTGCTTGTATGTGTGGGGATTTATTTTTCTCACTTTGGTAATACATGTGTTATATTCTATTGTTGCTTGTCTCTAATACTCTTTAGTGATACTCCACGATATTCTTATCTGCTATTTCATTTGAGGAATTCTTTTGAAGTGGTTCTTGAAGATGTGCTACCTTTCTTCATGGTTGCGTGCTTATGATGATTGAAGAAATGTTTGTGTGGTATCCCTCTAGGTTGTCTGTATGATTTCAGACTGTTTTAGCCAAAAATTTGCCAAAGGGGGAGATTGTTGGATATTTGTATGTTGGTTTCATTTTTTGCTAAATCAAATATACAAGCAAGATGTTGGACCCAATGTTCCAACATATGGGTACGACTTCAGTGTGGCCTGATTTCACGTCTTAATTATTGTGCCTTATTTATTTGAGGAATCCACGCCGTTTTTCTTGTAAGCAGGTCTCTTGATGTATCGATAATGTTCTGAAGTCCAACGAGAAGATCAAGCCCGTACTGCTTCAGAGTATAAATTGAAGGACGAAAAACCTAATTGCAATGATTCAAGCCGTCATTTTGTAAGAGAGGGTTTTTAGGGTTTTGAGTCTCTGTTAATTGTGAGCCTTTCTTGTGTCTTCTTGATGCAAGCTTAGGATTGTGTTTATTGAGTTGTAATATTGTATAATGCACCTAAACTTTGAAGTACGGTGTTAGTTTGTGTCTGAAGGTGTCTTCATCATACTGTTTGTATTTGTGTAATCACAGGGTGTGTGATTGAGTGGATGTGAGATGGGATCTCAGGTCTAAGAATTCCTAGGCTGAAGTCAGTACGGGTAGTAGCTAGGTGATAAGTTGTAAACTTGGAGTTTGCTGAGAACTTAGAACTAGGATTACACTAGTGGACTTCCTCCTGGCTTGGTAGCCCCCAGAGTAGGTGTGTTTGTCACCGAACTGGGTTAACAAATAACCTGTGCCATTTATGTTTCTGTCTTTTATTTTCCTTGTTTTGTTTGTTTATCGTTAGCCTGACGTTCAAACATTAAACTCAACATTCCACCTGAGTCCCAGTGTTGGAACATTACATACAACATCAGGAAACTACCTTGCTAGAATTTCATATACCAATACTTCAAGCTCATCTATTTCTCCCTGGCTTGTTCTTTAAATTACTCTAAACAATCTATCAACTTCTCTCTTTGGTTTCAAAAGTGGGGTGGTGACCTCATCTCTTTGGTTTCTTCTAGATTCAGGTTGTTCTCTTAAGGATCTGGTTGTTGCTTGGTGCAGAATTTGGGTTTCATCGATATGGGTGGTTTGCTTATGTTTGTTTTCTTGTTGATCATTATGATCGTTATCCCTATAATTCCATGATTCATAAGATGGCATCAGAGTGATACCCTAGAGAGTAAGATGATGATGATGCTTCCGCTTTTGATTCAGCATACGATGAAGATGAAGAATTTGGTGGCGATGAAGTTTTCACAATTTCTACACCAATTGTAGAATTCTCAGCTTCGCATAATCAAATAGTTTTCAGTAGTTTCTATTCTCCAATCAATCAGGTTTCCAACACATCGATTAAACCAGAATTTGATGGATTCTTGTTAAAGCACAAAAGTAAGTATAAGTTTTATATCGTTCCACAGGGATTAACGTGATATCATAAACCGTTCAACGTCGATTATCATCTTAAGTTAGGGTTTAACCTTTTTCTTTACTACACTACTCAACATTTAAAAAGCATTATAAATAAATAAATAGTAGAGTAATAGGACATAGAAGGTGTTAGGATTAACGTTCATCAATCAAACATCGTTTATATTCGATTGATCATAAATACGGATTCTAGCTTTTTCTTATATATGACATTATCACGTATTGCTCGACAACGTCATTGATTTCCCAAATGACGTCGTGGGATCGATCATATTGTTTAATCGATGATTTCTCAATCTATTAAACGATTCGAAAGCTTTACGATCCAATACTTAATGTAATTATCAAAACCAAATCTCATTTCTAGAATTTCTTATCTTGATAGAATATCATTCTAAACTAGGTTCAAAAGTATTTTCCAATATCATTTAAATCAAATATAAGAGTGAAAAGCAAGAACAAATTCAATGGTATATAAAAATGCTAGAATCATATATTTAATAAATCAAAAGTTTACAACATGGAATGATTGATTACCTATTAATCCCAACAAAGGAGATTAGTTGATCATTGTCATGATAACTATTGCAAAACAAGAAAGGAAGATGAAGATATGTTAAGGCTTGATTTCTCAAAGCTTCTTAATGTATTCTTCAATCCAAATCCTTTTGCTATTTGAAGTTTACCTCCTTCTATGCCTATTCTCTCTCTTAGAAAACAAATATTTTGAGCTCTGGAAGATGAAAAATCTGATAAAAAACTATATCCCTGAAAAAATGAGCTTCAAAAGTATTTATAATCTGAGAAAAAGCACGCTCGCTACAAGCGACCAGCCTGTCGCTTGTAGCGAGGAAGTCAACTGGCCAATGGAAGAGCTCCACGTCATCACCAAGCATTAAACCGCCCTCTGGTCGCTGTAGCGACAAGGTCTGTCGCTACAAGCGATGGATCCTTGAAATTCCCTGCCTAGGCTCGCTTCTAGCGTCCAGTTCATCGCTTCAAGCGATGAACTCTTGTAAATCCCTGCCTAGGCTCGCTTCTAGCGATGGCTTCTGCGCTTCAAGCGATGGCTTCATGGAAATCCCTGCCTATCCTCGCTACTAGCGATGGCTTCTGCGCTTGTAGCGATGACATCAAGAAAAACTTCATTTTCCTTGCATCAATCAGGTCCAAGCATGTATTTCCTGCATAATAACATGGGGTAAGGCTTAGGATCACAAATATTGCATTTTTAACACAAATATGCTCTTATCCTAAGGTAACTTGTAAAACAAGTAACATAAGTGCCCTAAAATGTATCAAAAGATAACAACTTTTAGGTACTTATCAAACTCTCCCCAACTTACATTTTGGTTTGTCCTCAAACCAAAGAATCAAAAGGAAATTTTCATAGCTTTTTAAACCACAGTATTGAGCAATTAGCAAAGGATTCAAAAGTTTGAAGAAATAAATATCAAATGAGTGATTCAAATGTGACTGCGCAAGCTAAAGTTCAGTTTCTCATTAAACAAGATACATACTATAAATGTGAACTAGTTCTAAACACAAAGAATCAAATCACACAATCCTAAACAAGCAACATGTTTAAATTTGAACCAAACCTAACACACTTCTATATAAAGTATATGAACAATTTGAAATCTATTGTGAGGGTATGAACACTCATCCAACAAACATGATAACATTCCAATTAAATTATGTGTCCATCTAATTATCATTTCCAAAAGCATAAAAGGCATTGATCAAAAGGTCTTTAAGGGTTGTAATTGGGCTAGGTTACAAAAGAATTGTCATATGTGGGATATTTGAATTCAAATGGCCAAGCAAGAGGAACATTCAATCTAATTACAAACTTCCTCCTTTTTCCAATACAACTTTTGGTGAACTTCATATTTTTCTTTTCTTGATTGATCTTGACAACTTTTTCTTTGAATTATTGCAAACCTTTTCATTTTTCTCTTTTCTTTTTCTTGGTTTGCTTTTCTTTCTTTTTTCTTTTCTTTTCTTTTCTTTTCTTGTTGTCAAGACCAATTATCAACATTCACCATTACATTGACATAAACATAACCTCCCTTTCTCCCCAACTTAGTTCAATGACACCCTAATCGAATGTTCTTTTATCATTATGGCAAAGGTCAATAAAAACGATGGATAAGGGTTCAAAAGAAAACAACTATCAGAATTCAATAAAGAGTTAACTATGAACTGAATTTTTTTTTTTTTTTTTACAAACTCCGGCAATTTAAATAAGCAATTGAGCTTATTAAAATTGACAGTTCACAGTTAACAATTCTGATTCAATAGGCTCAGAGGGGTTAACAGATACTCACACTTCTCACAGGGTAGGTTTACTTGGTCAAGTATTTCACTCAATTTCAAAAAATTGCCTTGATCATTTCAATGCTTTTATACAAATTAAAACAACAATAGATTTAACATAAAATAACTGAGTTAAACATGATATGTTGGTCTCCTGCATATATATACAATGGTTGAGGATACCTCACATTTTGGCTAGTTCTATATTGGTTCAAAACTAAACATATGCTTGCGTAAAACTGAATAAATTAACTTGTGTGTAAAGAACTTATTCACATTCAAGAATATACCTAGAAAAACAAGAAAACGAGTACCTTAGCTGCGCGCTTTAACACTCATTCTATCATTATCACTCAAATGATTCTAAGCTCAAGCACTGGCTTTTGAATCTTTCATCTCTCTTTCAACATTGTTGGGATAATTTCAAAAATTTTTAACCAAAAATAAATAACAAAGCATAAATAAAGCATACTATATACTAAACATGTAATAACCAAAATAAAATAACATAAACCAAAATAACATTATCCATGGTACAAAAGCATAATCAAAACAAAGTACAAAACATGAAAAATGTTATAAAGTACAAAGCTTAATAAATAAAATGAAAGAAGTGATAGAACAAAATCTGCAGCTCAGTCTGAATCATAATCTTCAGAATCCATCAAGTCTGCTGCCATACGGTCAATGCTCCTAGTAGCCTCCGAGGAGTCATCGCCAAGGTCGTCATCAACATCAGCATCGTCATCACCATCATCACCAGCATCCTCATCACCAACATCTGCAGCAGCTGCCCCTCCAGGAAAGAAAGGCCTGTCCCCAGGCCAAGCAATATGCTCTGAGAAGAAGGCTGGCGTCCATGTGCTGTGGCCGCTGTCATGCAAGTGGCTCTGAATAGTCGTGAGAGCACGATGATTAGACGCATTCTGCGCCATGAGAAATGAGCTAACCAGAGAGGGGTCCCAACTAGAGAAATCCAATGGTGGAAAGGTCGGGCCCTGAGGGTGGCTAGGGTCATGTGGTGCTGGTGGTGGTACAGTGGAAGGTCCAGCTGATGTGGAAGGTCCAGCTGAGGAAGAAGGTGGGGCAGGAGGTGTGGGGGTGGAGCAATACCTATTGATGTACCTATCATCAATAGGATTCTTGATCTCTTCATCTACTTGGTTAGGCATGTGTACCCTAGCCTTTCTACATAGTCCCATTATCAAACCAGGGAAGGTCAATGGGCATTTGGGTTTGCCTGGGGGTAGGATGCCGCTCTCCGCCACAACCCTCATCTCATTGGCTATAATCCTAGCAACGTCAACCTGACGGTTGCTAAGGATATAGTGGAGAAGGGGTGTAACATCGAGTGTGGTAGATGAAGTGTGTGATTTAGGCCGGATATTATAAAGAATGAGGGTAAGGACTACCTGAGCAGGTGTGGTCATGTCATCTCGGAAGGCTCTGAAAGGCTTACCCGAAGCCTTGCTCACATCATAATGCTTCCCTTATTGGAAGATTTCTTGTGCTATCAGATCGTGATCCCAATTCCCGCTCCTCTGGTGTTCATGAAAGTCACACAGCATGGTCGGTGCTAGTGGGTTATCCTCTTCACAAAGCTCCAAAGGCTTACCTAAGTAGGAGTTAATAGACATCCTATCAAACGCAATGGTGCGCCCTCGCACATATGTCGTCCAAGTGAATGGGTCTGAAGGGTCTGCTGGGATCGCATTCGCATAAAATTCCCGCACGATATCGTAGTTAATCTTCCTCGGCGGAGTGCACAGTATTCCCCATTTTCTTTCGTTAAGCATGTGCGCAATCCCTCCGTATTCTCCTTCTTCTGAAATCTGGAATTGCTTCTCGGACCATATTCTCCTTGTTTTCAGCTCCTCATACCGCTCTTGGTTCCTTAAGCTTAAGAAACGGCTAGCATCATGTGGTTGAGGGTTGGCTCTAGGTCGAGATGATGCACCCTCAACATTCCTTTGTCTTTTTGAAGAAGATTTTGGTGCCATTCCTACACAAAGATTAAAACAGACAAAAAAATAGGTAGGATACAAGTCAGGATCAAATCAAAAGAAAAATAAAACAATTTCTGGGCTTCGTCGCTACAGCGACAGGTTGGTCGCTTGTAGCGAGCGAACCCAGTTTTTGCTGGTTTCCTGCGCTACAAGCCACTGTAGCGAGGAAAACCCTTTTCAAAATTTTTGATTTTTCTGGATTAAAACCTACTTGTAGCATGCGAAATTAACCCTAAAGCTAATATAAATGAATAAAAATCACTTAAACTTCCTCATCATCAAAAACCCTAAATTATTTTGAATTTTTACATTTAGGTTTTTTCAAAATACGATTTTTATGAACAAGAGGATGAAAGGAGAGTTTTCCAAGTGATTCTAGTTCATTTACTAAAGCTTAATCTATGGCTAATCATGGGTATAATAACAGGGCATATCCTAAGTTCAAAAATTTCAAAACCTTAAACCCTAAAATTTGTAATAAGCATGCAGGCACCATTAACAAGTAATAAGCTACAAACAGCAACAGAAAATGACGAATTACATACCTGAAGGGTGGATTGAGTGTAGATTGCAGAAGAACAGAGCTAAATTGCAGGATTTTTCAGAGAAATAAAGTGAAAAATGCAGGAAAGTAGGAACTGGAATGGAATGTGTTACTGTGTAATTGTATGCGAAAAATAAGAATAAAAACGGCTAATACATTAAATGGGGTGGTTGGGAGGTAGTGGAAAAGACAAAGTGGCCTGGGAACTATAAAAGGCTGTTTCTGATACGGTCGCTACAAGCGCGCGATCTGTCGCTACAGCGACAGGCTATAAGCCCATCGCTACAAGCGTTGTCTGGCGCTACAAGCGCAAAGTTTGGAAGGCCTCGCTACAAGCGACAAGGACTTCGCTACAGCGACGTAGTGCAATGTTCATCGCTACAGCGATGAAACTGTCGATGTAGCGACCATGACAGGAAACAAAAAAATAAAATTTTGAGTTCTTGCCACTATCCCTACATGCATAAATAACTGTACAGAACTAAAATAAGACTAAAAATGCAACATACTTACAAAATTGGGGTGCCTCCCAACAAGCTCTTGTTTAACGTCATTAGATCGACGCCTGATTCGCTTTTTTCTCAAGAATCGATGAGTGAAATTGTCGTCGTGTGCCGAACAACTTCACCTCCAAAATATGGCTTCAGCCTCTGTCCATTCACTGTCCATGTTGACTTAGTGATAGGATCTTCTAGTTCCACAGCTCCATAAGGTTTGACCTCCTTGATCATGAACGGACCGGACCATTTGGACTTCAATTTACCCGGAAATAGTCTTAGCCTTGCATTGAACAGCAACACCATTTGACCGGGCCTGAATTCCCTCTTCATGATCTTCTTGTCATGATACCGTTTGACCTTTTCCTTATAAAGCTTGCTTTACTGATAGGCTTGGTCACGCATTTCTTCTAGCTCATTCATCTGAAGCTTTCTCTTCTCCCCCGCTTGCTCTTGATCAAAGTTCAAAAACTTGAGCGCCCAAAACGCTTTGTGCTCCAACTCGACCGGCAAGTGGCATGCTTTCCCATACACCAACTGGAATGGTGTGAAACCCGTAGGAGCTTTGTATGCGGTCCTATAGGCCCACAATGCTTCGTCCAGTTTCATCGACCAATCCTTTCTTGATGATGACACGGTCTTCTCAAGTATCCGTTTGATTTCACGGTTGGATACCTCGGCTTGACCGTTGGTCTGTGGATGGTATGGTGAAGCTACCTTGTGCTTTACTCCATAGTGCTCAAGTGCTTTTGCTAACTGTTGATTGCAGAAGTGAGAACCTCCATCACTTATTAGCACTCTTGGAGTTCCAAATCGGGAAAAGATGTTTCTTTTCAGAAACTTGACCACCGTCTTGCTATCGGCTTTCGGGGATGCTATTGCTTCTACCCACTTTGACACATAGTCAACAGCCACCAGAATGTATTCGTTGTTCATGGAGGATGGAAATGGCCCTACAAAGTCAATACCCCAACAGTCGAAGACTTCGACTTCAAGGATACTTTGCAGAGGCATTTCATTCCTTTTTGAAATCCCTCCGGTTTTTTGGCAACTCTCGCATTCCTTCACATGTTCGTATGCGTCTTTGAACAAAGTGGGCCAATAAAAGCCTGCTTGAAGAACTTTTGCTCCAGTTCTTTCTCCACTGTAATGACCTCCATATGGCGAGTTGTGACAATGCCACATGATGTCCTTGGCTTCTTCTCTTGCAACACATCTTCTTAACAAGTGGTCTGCTCTAATCTTGAAGAGGTACGGGTCATCCCAAATGAATTGAGTTGCGTCTCTCAACAACCTCTTCTTCATTTGCCATGTGTAATCCTCCGGTATGAAACCCGTTGCTTTGTAATTGGCCATGTCAGCAAACCATGGTCTTTCTTGCACCATAAGCAACTTTTTATCCGGGAACTCTTCAAGAATATCCCTCTCATCCTTCGTTATCTCATCGTTCACCAATCTTGACAGATGATCAGCTACTAGGTTCTCAGTCCCCTTCTTGTCCTTAATCTCCAAATCAAACTCTTGGAGTAGCAACATCCAACGGATGAGTCTCGGCTTTGAGTCGGGTTTAGTGATTAAGTACTTAATAGCTGCATGGTCAGTCCAGATAACAATCTTTGAACCTATGAGATACGAACGAAATTTTTCTAATGCGAACACTATAGCCAGTAATTCTTTTTCAGTGGTAGCATAATTGATTTGTGCGTCATTTAAAACTTTACTTGCATAGTGTATAGCATGAAAATTTTTGTTTTTGCGTTGACCTAACACCGCGCCTACCGCATAATCACTTGCATCGCACATAAGTTCAAAATCAAAGTTCCAATTTGGTGCGGTGATTATGGGTGCGGATGTTAAGCTATCCTTTAAACTTTCAAAAGCATGTAAACAATCAATATCAAAATCAAAAGACTTATCTTTGTTGAGAAAATTGCTCAATGGCTTTGCAATTTTTGAGAAGTCTTTGATGAATCTCCGATAGAACCCGGCATGGCCTAAGAAACTTCGGATTCCTTTGACGTTGACTGGTGGTGGAAGCTTTCCTATCACGTCGATCTTAGCTTTATCAACTTCAATACCCTTGGAGGAGATCTTGTGACCAAGGACTATACCCTCGGTTACCATGAAGTGACACTTCTCCCAATTGAGCACCAAGTTGGTTTCCTTGCACCGTTTCAGTACCGTGTCCAGATTCTTCAAGCACAAATCATATGATGACCCGAAAACTGAGAAGTCGTCCATAAACACTTCAATGCTTTTCTCTATCAAGTCTGCAAAGATGGCTTGCATGCATCGTTGAAATGTTGCTGGAGCGTTACATAATCCGAACGGCATGCGTCAATATGCAAATACCCCAAAAGGACAAGTGAATGCAGTCTTCTCGTGATCGTCTGGATTCACCGAAATTTGATTGTAACCCGAATATCCGTCAAGGAAACAATAAAAAGCTTGTCCTGACAGCCTCTCTAGCATTTGATCCATAAATGGTAGAGGAAAATGATTTTTTCTTGTTGCTTTGTTAAGCCTCCGGTAGTCGATACACATCCTCCAACCGGTTACGGTTCTTGTCGGTATGAGCTCATTCTTCTCGTTTGTGATTACCGTCATACCTCCCTTCTTAGGGACAACTTGAACCGGACTAACCCAAGTGCTATCCGAGATCGGATATATCATGCCGGCTTCAAGTAGCTTAACCACTTCCTTCCGGACTACTTCCTTCATGTTTGGGTTTAGCCGTCTTTGAGGTTGTGCTACCGGCTTATAATCCTCTTCCATCATGATCTTATGCATGCAATAGGATGGACTTATCCCTTTTAAGTCGGATAGTGTCCAACCTATTGCTTCCTTGTTGGACTTCAAAACTTCTACCAATTTTGTTTCTTCATGGTTTGATAAGGAGCTACTAATGATTACCGGTTTGGTACCCTCTTGATCAAGAAATACATACTTCAAATGTGAGGGCAAGATCTTCATCTCCGGCTTCAATTCTTCAACTTTAGCTTCATTCGTCAATTCCTCGATTTTGGCTTTGTGACGAGGAATTTCCTTCAACGAATCGAGCTCCTTCAAACACTCTTCAAGCTCCTTCTCATCTTCTTCTCCTATGATACTTAGTGCGTTTGTCAATACTCTTTCAAGATGTGTCAAGTGATGCAACTGGTTTCTCGTATCAACTATCAATTCTTCCGTTGCATCCATCTTGAAGCAAGCACCTTTATCACTAGGATACTTCATCGCTTCGTTGATGTTGAAATTGACTTCTTCATCGTCCACACGGACTTTCATTAAGCCTCCGTCAAGATCAATCATCATCCTTGCCGTTTGCATGAAAGTTCTCCCAAGAATTAGCGGCACATCATCATCTTCCGGTATGTCCATCACTACAAAGTCGATGGGGAACAAGAACTTGTCGACTTTCACCAACACGTCTTTAGCAATTCCCAACGGACGAGTGTAGGATTGTCGGCCAATTGCAAGGTTAAGTTAGTTCTTTTCACAACTATATCACCAATCCTTTTGACAACGGATAATGGGATTAGGTTGATACTTGAACCCAAATCAATAAGTGCCTTGCCGACATTAACATTGCCAATGGACACCGGTAGTGTAACTTTGCCCGGATCTCTTTCCTTCCTTGGCAATGTTCTCTGGATGATTGCACTACAATTCGCGTCTAGCTGAATTGTTTCTTCTTCATTATACCTCCTCTTCTTGGAGAGAATCTCTTTCATAAACTTGGCATAAGTCGGCATTTGCTCCAGGGCTTCCGAGAACGGTATATTGATTTGTAAACGTTTGAATACGTCAAGGAACCTAGCAAACTGCCTTTCTTTCTCTTTTTTGGCTGGTGTAGTTGGGTAAGGTAGATGTGGTGTTGGCGTATTCTTCACTACTTCTTGATTCTTGCCCTTCTCCTTCACCACATCCTTCTTCCACACTATGTTTTCATTTTCAACTACATCCTTATTATTTTCAACTTCATCCTCTCTATGTACTCCTCCTGTTTCCTCCTCAATTCCTTCATCATCATCCTTCTCCTCATTCTCAACAATTCTTCTCTCAACTTCAAGGTTGTCCCCTATACCTCTACCAATGACCTTCCCACTCCGAGTAGCAATTGCCTTGCAATTTTCATTGTCTCTTGATGCAAGGACTTCCTCATCAAAATGACTTAATTGTCATTTTGATGATGATGCATGATCCTTTGGGTTGGTTTGTGTGTTGGCGGTAAAGGTTCCGCCTTGTTGGGTTGCTTGAGATAATTGTTGTGCCAACTGGCCCACTTGCGTTTCCAGGTTTTTGATGGAGGCATCAGTGTTCTTTTGGTTAGCCATTGACATCTGCATGAATTGGTTAAGAGTTTCGTCGGTGCTTTGGTTGCGTTTTTGTTGTGGAGGTTGGTATTGATTGTAGTTTTGGTAAGGTTGTCGGTTTTGTTGCCCAGCTTCTTGCCTCCAACCTTGGCCATAATTTGGATTATTCCCTCTTGGGAAGTTGTTTGTATGACCTTGGTATTGGTTTTGAAACTGTTGAGGCCTTGGTTGATTTCCAACATAGCTTACCTCTTCGGTAGGTGGCGGACAAAATCCGGTTGGGTGATCTCCCGAACAAAGCTCGCATGATGCGACTTGGTGTTGTCTTCTTTGTTCGTTCTGGATATCCTTCATTTGTTGAGGAAGGTTGGCCATCTTTCTTGTCAACTCTTCCACTTGTTGCGTGAGCAATTTGCTTTGAGCTAGGATTGCATCATTCGTCCCCAAATCTAGGATTCCCGCCTTCCTTTGGCCTTGGCTTCTGTTATGGTGAGCCTGATGATCATTCAATGCCATTCTCTCAATAATAGCAACAGCATCCTCGGCGCTCTTGGCCATCAAAGAACCACCAGCAGCAGCATCAAGCAATAGCTTGGATTGTTGTTGCATCCCGTTCCGGAATAGATGAATTTGTGTTAAGTCATCGAATCCATGATTAGGACATCTTCTGAGCATTGACTTGAAACGCTCCCACGCTTCACATAACGTCTCACTAGAACCTTGTGAGAATACAGCAATAGTTGTCTTCGCCTCCATGAAACGATTTTGAGGGAAGAACCTCTCAAGGAATTTCTCCTCAAGCGTGTTCCAATTCGTCATTACCGTTGGTGGCTGATCCAAATACCACTCCTTAGCCTTGCCAATCAAAGAATGAGGAAACATCCTCATGAATATAGCCTCCTCGTTGTTTTCCGTCTCACCAAGTGTACCGGCAATCTCGTAAAATTTTGTGAGATGTTGGAACGGATCTTCATGGTCCAATCCTGAGAAAGGATTAGCATAAAGTATTTGTAAGATCCCAGTCTTCATCTCGGTTTGCTTGGTAGTCCGTGGCGTTTTCCTCAATTGTGCCAAACGGCGTGGACTATTGTGACATGGCATCCCACGACCGCCTGAACCTCCTGAACCATCTCCTGATGCAGCCATTGGTATCTCTTGGCTTGGACTTGGACTAGATGAAGGACTTGAAACAGAAGCTTCCTCTTGTTGCCTTTTCTTTGCTTGCTGCTTCTTTTTCCGATTCTTGCTATTGTTTCTACGAGCTGTTCTCTCTATCTCAGAATCAAAAAGCAGTTGGTCGTCCGATACTTGACCTCGCATATACGGTTTCAACAATCTGACCAAAAAGAATTAGCAAACAAGATGGATAAGGAATAATAGTTATATACATAAAAGAATTTTTGTGCAAAATTGCTTAAGATAATTAATTAACGTTGCCATGATTATAATATCATAACTTTAATCCCCGGCAACGGCGCCATTTTGTTAAAGCACAAAAGTAAGTATAAGTTTTATATCGTTCCACAGGGATTAACGTGATATCATAAACCGTTCAACGTCGATTATCATCTTAAGTTAGGGTTTAACCTTTTTCTTTACTACACTACTCAACATTTAAAAAGCATTATAAATAAATAAATAGTAGAGTAATATGACATAGAAGGTGTTAGGATTAATGTTCATCAATCAAACATCGTTTATATTCGATTGATCATAAATACATATTCTAGCTTTTTCTTATATATGACATTATCACGTATTGCTCGACAACGTCATTGATTTCCCAAATGACGTCGTGGGATCGATCATATTGTTTAATCGATGATTTCTCAATCTATTAAACGATTCGAAAGCTTTACGATCCAATACTTAATGTAATTATCAAAACCAAATCCCATTTCTAGAATTTCTTATCTTGATAGAATATCATTCTAAACTAGGTTCAAAAGTATTTTCCAATATCATTTAAATCAAATATAAGAGTGAAAAGCAAGAACAAATTCAATGGTATATAAAAATGCTAGAATCATATATTTAATAAATCAAAAGTTTACAACATGGAATGATTGATTACCTATTAATCCCAACAAAGGAGATTAGTTGATCATTGTCATGATAACTATTGCAAAACAAGAAAGGAAGATGAAGATATGTTAAGGCTTGATTTCTCAAAGCTTCTTAATGTATTCTTCAATCCAAATCCTTTTGCTATTTGAAGTTTACCTCCTTCTATGCCTATTCTCTCTCTTAGAAAACAAATATTTTGAGCTCTGGAAGATGAAAAATCTGATAAAAAACTATATCCCTGAAAAAATGAGCTTCAAAAGTATTTATAATCTGAGAAAAAGCACGCTCGCTACAAGCGACCAGCCTGTCGCTTGTAGCGAGGAAGTCAACTGGCCAATGGAAGAGCTCCACGTCATCACCAAGCATTAAACCGCCCTCTGGTCGCTGTAGCGACAAGGTCTGTCGCTACAAGCGATGGATCCTTGAAATTCCCTGCCTAGGCTCGCTTCTAGCGCCCAGTTCATCGCTTCAAGCGATGAACTCTTGTAAATCCCTGCCTAGGCTCGCTTCTAGCGATGGCTTCTGCGCTTCAAGCGATGGCTTCATGGAAATCCCTGCCTATCCTCGCTACTAGCGATGGCTTCTGCGCTTGTAGCGATGACATCAAGAAAAACTTCATTTTCCTTGCATCAATCAGGTCCAAGCATGTATTTCCTGCATAATAACATGGGGTAAGGCTTAGGATCACAAATATTGCATTTTTAACACAAATATGCTCTTATCCTAAGGTAACTTGTAAAACAAGTAACATAAGTGCCCTAAAATGTATCAAAAGATAACAACTTTTAGGTACTTATCAATTCTCCATCAAGATTGGTGAGATTCCTAGCGTTCTAGTTGATTCTTGCAGCAACATCATCAATATCGACGGTGCTGCCTTTAATGTTCCGCAAGAAGACGAGTATGTGAAGGTTCTTGAACCTGGATTGAAGAATCGCTACTCTGATTTCATTATTTCTAAAGCCTTGGAAGAGTTCGTCACAACTTTACCGGTGAGATTGTGAACCTAAGCCCAGGGCCGACCTAGCATTCTTGATGCATAAGAAAGCAATCACCTTGAAGGTTGCCTTACATTTCACATAATTTATCAAACACTACTTTCTAATCCTGAAATATTTGGATGTTGTAGATACATGGAGCAACCAAAGAAAATCTTCATATACAATTTTCACATAATGATCGTTGGAATGACAACAAACATGAACAACAATGGACGTATATTTCACCACTCTTGGATGTTTCTCTTTCCTTTAACTAATAAGTTTCTCTCTCTCATGCTTTTATTTCCATCCGCATGATTTCTACTATTTCTGCATCATGCGTATTCATCTCGTGCTATATAACACCTCTCGTTTTACATTATTCTCACCTTGACATATCAATAATCCAAGTCCATTTATTCCCCCCACCGTGAGAGTGTAAATGGCAAATTTAGGTTTAGGTCAACACACAATTGTGACGCCATGATAAAAAATGAAAAAAATGATTATTTGTAAACATACGAAGGATAAATGCTATAATCAACGCATCATTGAAATGATATTTGTAAATTGAGAGAAATTTGTCGACACTGGATATGGAATTGACGATAATTTAAATTCGATCATCAAGAAGAGTAGACAAAGTTGATGGGAGGACAAAAATAGCAATAACAGGTTGTTTGTCATCTTCTAACCTTTAGGCACTACATATCAATAGTATATATAAAAAGTAAGGTTTTTTATGCCACATGTCATTTCCACGTTTATTCTCAATATTTTTTTTATTTTTTATTTTTAAAATTAATTTTCAAATCTTGCATAAATATCTCAACAAACATTTTATCTTAGTTTTCTATTTTTTAAAAAACTGATTTCTTTATTTGCCATAAATATCTCAACAGACTACATATAATAGTTTCAATCCTATCCATTAAATATTTTATTAATTTTTTTAATTAATTTTTGGTTGAATTAATTAATGTCTAATTTAATTTTAACATAATGTATTTCAATAAATATAATAAACTTTAATAAATTTTTTATTTTCAATTTTTTTTGACAAAAGCAAAATGATATTCATTCATTCAAATAGAGAGAATACATCAGATACAATAACATGATCAATATCACGAAAAACGTAAAGGGTGAATATGCGAACAAACTCACAACACCCAAGTTAATAACATACAACGACAAAATGCCTACAAATAATATGATAAAATCTAAATCACCAGAATACTCATGATGTTGGAACAAGAAGTGTCTTAGACAATTCCTCTAAGGTTTTGATGATAACAAAGTATTGAAGAACAATTGGAATACTAACATATGTTCAATGTGGAGAATCATAGAAAGATCTATCTATCAAGGAAGAACATATGAAGAGCATCAGAAGGAACAAGAGAAGCTAAGAAGACTATGGTAGAAGACCAAAGGAAGGTCAACCAGAAGTCAACGTCCTTAGAAGACGGGTACCACACAGATTTTAAAGAGGGAACTCAACAGATTCTGTGGTGGTCATCAGACTCAGAAGCAGACATTGCAGACTTGGATCACCCTCAGACTTGAGTAAGTTATGAGGGACCCATAATCCATGTAGGCTCTGTCCAACTCTGTGAACTATCACTATCAAGGTTCTGATAGGTGTAGTTCTTTTGTCGTCTTCTGTCTACGTGCTCAATCAGACAAAGGACATCAAGAACAAAGCTAGCAACATATAATTCCTCTTTCAGCAAAGGAGAATTCAAAGTTCATTTCAACGGGATTATCCATATCAGGCAAAGGGCCAACGTTCTTGATCAAAGCTTCTCAACGACTCTATTTGCGCTAGCACTCTTCTCCAACGTCTCTCAAATCCATGCCTATAAAAGGATCTGAAGACCACGAAGAAGATTAACAAGACTCTGCTACTTCAAAGTTCCTATACTCTGTCAAATTCAAATAGCGCAAAACACTTAGGAATTTTGCTTTCAAGTTTATAACTCAGAAATCTTAGAGTTGTAGAGAGTTTGTTCATTTGTTCATATACACCAAACATTGTTAGATCAGGTGTTGAACAAATTAGAAGTCTTTAGTTGCAAAGCTAAAACGTATAAGTCTCGTGGTGAAACCTTGAGCAACTAGAAGTCTCTTAGGTGTGTCCTTAGAGCATTGGAAGTCTCTTGCATGTGTGCTTGAGCACTTGTAAGTCTCTTGAAGTAGTCCTTGAGAAAGGAAGTCTTTAGGAGAGTCCTGGAGCAGGAAGTTTTAAGCTGTGTGCTTAAGCAAGGAAGTCTTAGACATGTGTGCTTAAGCAAGAAAGTCTTTAGGAAGAGTCCGAGACCAGGTAGTCTTGAGCAGGTGTGCTTGAGCATAGGGAAAGTCTCTTGGAGTTGTCCTTGAGCAATTTATAATCCTGTGTAATTATAGTGAAATCCCTTGGAAGTGCAAGGGGACTGAATTACTCCTGGGTTGTAGGAGGAACCAGTATAAAATTGTTTTGTGTCTGCTCTCTCTCTCTCTCTATCTTTATCTTTGTGTTATGTACCATATCCGCTGCATTCAGACTTTGTATCAGAATCTGTATACTACAACTTTTGAACACCAAGAAAAAGAAACCAGAAAAGCCAACACAATTCAACCCCCTTTTCTTGTGTTTTTCTCACCTTCACAGACTTCTAAATCTGCAACGTTGACGCCCAAATCATTGATTGAATATCTGTGATTGACTGAAGATCTTTTAATAGGAACCAAACGAACACCGTAACAAGACACTAAATCAAACAACGCTGCACAAGACTACGAACAACACAACGCCGTACTCAGACTACGAAATCACGAAAAAAACGCAAAAGAAAAAACTTGATATATGTGGAAATCACTTATTTAGATTGAAAGAAAGGGAGGAAAATATGCAGAGGGGTGATTCTAGGTCAAAAATGACCTAAAACCACATCTCTTCAATAGTGAAAGAGAAAAAAAACTTAGAGAGAAGGTGGAGTTTCTCTCACTAAAAAACTAGGGTCGGCTTTAATTTTCAAATTTTTATAAGCATTCAAATATTTCTTTGACCTTTCATCATATCAATTTTACCAAAAAATATTATAATTTAGTTTTTTTTAAGGACCAAAAAATATTTAGTTAAAATTTTAAATTTCATATATACTATTGTTATTAAATTATTTTACCAATTGTTTTAACAAAAGTTAATTATTTAAATTAAATTAATTTTGTTATTTTTTTGGGGAAATTAATTTTGTCATTTATTTTTTACGTACATGTGTTACTAATACATTAAGAGTTTTTTCAAATAAAAAACCAATTTCTTTATTGTACGTTTTTTTAACTGCGCTAACGCGTGTAAACTATAAACAATGTTCTTTATGAAATTTTGATTTTGATTAAAATTATAGGTACAAATGTTTGTTACGTTATCCCAAAAAAATTGTTCCTTTCAAATTGTAACAAATTATGTTTATCTTTTACCAATGATATGACAAATATAATATAAATACTTATCTTTTTCAATAATACCAACAATTTAACATTGTTATAGACAAATTTGTTTAAAAGTATAATTGGATAATGAAAAATTCATCCCAAAATCCTCCATCCCGTTTATATATTGTTACTGTTATAGAGTAGATACAATCTATTATATCTTTGTGCTTTGTTTCTTTCTTTTTTCAAGAGAACCGGTTACATGTTTTATTAAATCAACTAATTTTTAAAAAAAATGTATATTAAATCAACCGGTTATTTTAATAGTACGTGGAGTGATCAATAAAAAATTCAGCTTAAAAATAAAAGGAGATTTTGCTAATCACATGTTCACATACTTTGAGAACAAATGGAAACATGATTTGGAGCTAATCTTTTCAATTCTCCATGTTTGGCAAACACCGTTTCTATTATTCTTTTACATATACTTTGATTTGTATACGACATATATCAACCACTTTCTAATGATACTTTGATTTTTTGTTTTTATATAACATATATCAACACTTTCTAATAACGTTTACACACACTTAAAATACCTTCATTCACTTTTGATTTTAACTAACCCAATCACAAATTTCGTGATCATGTTTTTCTCCCCAAAAATCATGGCTGCAAAAGTTGACCACATTTCAAGATTAGGATCATTAGAATGTGGAGAATTCCAAATTTCAAGGATCAAGACAAAATTGATTTATTCAAAATGATTTTATGAATGACAGATTATGCATCAATTTCTATTCCTATATTAACTTTTACAAACTAACAAACTTTTACATTATTTAAAATTATTTTTCTATGATACTTATTCTTTGCGAATTTATTTGTTTTATTTTATTATTGTTTTTAGAACATTTGTATGCATAATTATTAAAAAAAAATTGTTGACTTTTGTTGTTCATGATATTATTAGGGAGCAAAATTCAATGCACTGTTTGGAGCGACAAAGTTGCAAAATATCAATCTATGTTATGTGTTACGAGATAACAAATACCTCAATTTCTAAGAAGAATTATGAATTCAAACGGACTTGCCATGAATACAGACTATTTTTTAAGAATATGACCTCCGTGAAGTCGGATGATGATTCAATTGTTCTTTTTTATGCATTCAAATTCACATCGTATGATGAAATTTTTAAAGCTAAGAATGAAGATTCGTGCTTAATTGATATATTTTTAAAGAGCTAATTCATATATCTGTTGTATATTTATTTGTTATAGTTGTTTTTTCTTACATTGGATATTAACCTAATCTTTCAGAATTTTTTAAGATATTATTGGAGTATTAGCTACAAAGGAAGAACTCACAAAATACAAAGGCAGTCTCCAATCAACCAATTATATGCCTCTGAAGTTAGACGAGTATGGATAAATATAATTCTCATGTTTTTGTTCTACATTAATAAACTCGGGTGATTTATAATTTAATTTATTTGTAGGGGAGGAAAGAAACTCAGGTGCACATTGTGGGAAAAAATATGCAATTGTGTACGTAATAATTCTCTAAATCATGATGGTCCGATCGTGGATGTCTATTTAAGATACTTATTAAAAATAGTGATGATCTTCTTTCGAATACTACAATTAATGTTGTATACAAAGAAGTATTTAAACTATACATTGGTTAGTTTTTTTTCTTAGGAATCCAAACTAGCCATCAAAATTGGCGTCGGGAAGAATCGAACCCGTGACATTGAGAGAAGCACACTCCAAGTTCCCAAGTCAACACCATCAGATCAACTAAAGTGAGTTTAGCTGAGATTTATTGTTTTTTTTTTTTACAAAAATACCATTCCTTTCAATATATTACATTATTTTATTTTATTTTATTTATGCATAATATACATGTTAATTTCTACTATTGTAATCCATGTTTTGATAGGATATTTAGGTGGAAAACTAAAATTAACCTTTCTTGGCTAAAAGATTTCAAACATTAATGTGGTATGTTTGTTAATGATTTTTATTTGTAAATTTAAATCATTTTAAATCAAACATGCTTATATATGTGTATGTGCTCACAACCTTATTTCATATGTCTAACCTGAATAACGTCGGGTCTCTGACCTAGTTTGAATCATAGCACAGTAATTGCCCTAGAATTTGCATGTTAGTAAGTGACAAGTCACTCGTTATAGTGTGTCTATAAATTATACTTTAGTTGTTAGTATAAAGAAGTGGATATACGTAGTCTACCTCTAAATTAAACATATTTAAGCTATCACAATTTAAGTATGTTTTCCACATTTTACTATTGTATATGAAATTTGGTAATTATTGATCTCTTACATAAAAATAAAAATAAAAAATGGATTTCACCAAAACAAAACCCACCTCTTTCTCCTCATTGTTTATGTGTAACACATGCAAATGAATGAAGGGAGAAAAAAAAATCACAAAAAAGGGGGAAAAGAATAGAATCCTCAATAATGAACTCCCTCGTGACACTAGAAAATTACAATGAAACACGACAATAAAATAAATGTTCAAAGAATAATGTTGTCTGGTGACATTGTAATCTATCCTATATATAAATAAAATAGCCCTTTTTGACTCTTTTGAACATATTTTTTCTCTTTCTCAAATTACACTCAACTTGAAAAACAAATAGCACATATAACAAATAGACATGAGTAAATTTAAATAATAAAAAAAAGTCTAACAAACTCAATCTTTATTGTCCACGATATATCAGTTTTATTCTTTTTTATCCTTTAAAAAAGATAATGGATGATAGTGAATTTAAAACAAAAAAAAATATGTAACAAACTAGATCGAGTATATCTATTCTATACAATATATAAAGAAAATATAAGATTTTGGGATGACTTTTTCATTATCCCAATTATACCCCAAACCAATTTTTTCTATAATAATGATTGTTGTTGGTGTCGCTAAAAAGATAAGAATTTAGATTATATTTTTTTTTGTTATATTGTTGGTGTCATTGAAATAGATAAACAATGTTAGTTTGATTTGTTATAATTGAAAGCAACAATCATTTATATTTATATTTTTAATCAAAATTTCATATAAAACACCGTTAATAATTTTTAAACTTTAGCGTAATAAAAAGAGCAGAAAGACGGACGTCTTTTCGCTAGTAGTAATAATAATAATAATATTAATAATCAAGTTTTTCAATTTCAGCCCAATAAAATTCCAAGTTCACCCTTGTGTTAACTCTATGGAGTAAGCTTCCCTCTCTTCATAATGGCTGCCGCTATATCCAAACAATTAGTAGCAAGGTCAGAAACAACTTTAGCATCAGCAGAAAAGGGTGCAACAGGATAATCTGGACTTTCAGCAAAAGTGTCTACACAAGTGGTATGGTAAGAAATAATCCCGCTAAATTGGGCATTTACTTCTTGAGCATTGCGCACTGCGAGGGCCGCAACTGCTGCGGTTATAGAATCCAGCATCATATCATATTGGTCCTTGCAAGTTTCAAGTGATCCACTTACGTCTGGGTTGTCTGCATATTTAGGCATCAAAGATGTAATGATAGCTATCGTTTTATTGATTTGTACACTTGCTGCTTGAGTCTCAACCTCAAGGGCTTTGTATATGTTGAATTTAGGAGTGGTCAATGCTTTTGGTAATATTGTTTTGAAACATATACCTGCCCTCGATGGGTCTTCTAATTTTTTGCACATCGACCAAACACGAGCTTGGGGGGTGCGAACACCAATAGGTTTTTTGGTGGCAATAGCAATACCAATAGCATTTGTGGTGGATGCAAACAACATAGATATTGTCACAATGAGGAGAACGAGGTGGATTTTGGTGAGAGCCATTTTTTTTTTCACTCTTTGTTCTCCTCAACGGGAGAAGAGGAGATTAGGAGAATGAAAAAAAAAAGGTGGGTTTGAAATGGGAACATGTGAAGGGGTATTTGAAACTTTCAATATGTGGGTTTGTGCGGGTTTTTAGATTCAATATACCTAAGAATAGGATTTGAAGTGTAACTGGTTTTATTGTTTTTGTTAATTTTAGAATCATATTATGGTTTTATGGTGGATGTTATTTGATTTTAACAACTACTATTATGCCCATTTATTTATGGTGTTTTTCTTACTTGCTTTCCTTTTATTTTGGAATTTGATAAGAAAAAGAAAGAAACTCCTCAAATTTAGGTTGAAATAGTTGGAATAATTCAAACTATATGGTTTTTCCCTAAGCTTTGCTATTAAAACACAAGTTCGTTGACACCGACAACAACACCAACTCAAAAATAAGCATTACTAGTTCAAAATGATCAAATAACACTAAAAACTAATTAAAACCATAAATTCATAAATAGTCACTGATTAGATGTTTTAGGTCATGCATTCACTCAATTTCTTGTTCATTACGGGAGATAAGTGCAACATTATGGGTATGGCGTCGTTGGTCTTTGAGATTTAGAAGTTAAGCATTTGCATTTGGTGGTTCTAGTTTTGGTTCTCAGAAAACCATTGTCGGTGCAGCCGCGGTGGTCGGTTGCTTTTAAATCTGTCACTTTACAGTGGTCGTTGATGAACAAGATCGAGTCGATTGTTGTTGATTTCTTTTAATTGTTCATTGCCATGGTCTTATTTTGCTCAAAAGGGCGTTTAGAGCTTGTTGTTTTGTTGTTACAGTAATCATTGGTCCTTGAATATGTCTGTGTTGGTGGTCAATTCATTCACCATTCCTCAAAAGATGAGTTTGAGTTTATTCAGGTTGTCTCTGGTTTGATATGATGTTTGCGCATTTTACACATCAATTTCTTTTGCAATTTGGTTTCGGATCCCGTGTTGGGTTTGCTAGATTGTGTTGTTATGTATTTGTCTGCTACACGTTGGTTTTAATTTTAAATACCATTTTTGTGTATTTTTGTTGTAATACCCATTTTGGACTGATTTGTGGTTGGTGGGTTAGATTTATGCCCCTCAACTTTTTGTACTTTCTTTTTGGTTATAATATTTTCCTTGCTTGAAAAAAAAAAATAGAAAATGCCCATGTGTTGACAATTGCAATGTATTGATATGCAAGAAAAAGAAAAGATAATGAAAAGTTAGAATTTATACCAATACTTCAAGCTCATCTATTGCTCCCTCGCTTGTTCTTTAAATTACTCTTATCAATTTATCAACTTCTCTCTCTGGTTTCAATAGTTGGGTGATGACCTCATCTCTTTGGTTTCTTCTAGATTTAGGTTGTTCTCTTAAGGATCTGGTTGTTGCTTGGTCCAAAGTTTTGGTTTCATCGATATGGGTGGTTTTCGCTGTTTTCGATGAGGATCTGCTCGTCATCCTGCCGTAAAAGTAGATTTGTTCGTCGTTGTCTCGCCTCTATCGGTATGACCTCGTCGGTCTTTGAGATATAGAAGTTAATCTTCTGGATTTGGTAGTTCTAGTTTTGGTTCTCGAAAAACCACCGGCAGTGTAGTCGCGGTGGTCGGTTGATTTTAAATGTGTCACTTAACAATATCAGAATTTGGTAAGAATAAGAAAGAAAGTCCTCAAATTTAGGTTGCAATACCGGAAATAATTCAAACTATAATGAATCTTTATAAGTATTTTCTCTTGAATACTCTTATGTTTGTTTTCTTGTTGATCATTATGATCGTTTTCCCTATAATTCCATGATTCATAAGATGGTATCATAGTGATACCCTAGAGAGTAAGATGATGATGATGTTTCCGCTTTCGATTCAGCATACGATGAAGATGAAGAATCCGGTGGTGATGAAGTTTTCACAATTTCTACACCAAATTTGGAATTCTCAGCTACGCATAATCAAATAGTTTTCGGTAGTTTCGATTCTCCAATCAATCAGGTTTCCAACACATCTATTGAACCAGAATTTGATGGATTCTCCATCAAGATTGGTGAGATTCCTGTTCTAGTTGATTTTTGCAGCAACATCGTCAATGCCAACGGTGTGGCCTTTAATGTTTCGCAAGAGGATGAGTACGTGAAGGTTCTTGAACCTGAATTAAAGAATCACTACTCTTATTTCATTATTTCTAAAGCCTCGGAAGAGTTCGTCACAACTTTACCGATGAGATTGTGAAGCTCTATTTACGAGGTCATCGTCGTGAGGCCCTTACTGTAAAAAAAAAAAGTTCTGCTATATTAACCCCTGAGTATAATTTTTTTGGGCCCCTACAAACCTGAACTTTAGGTCGTCACACTCTGAACCTAAGCCCAGGGCCGACCCATCATTCTTGAGTTGAAAGTTGCCTTACATTTCACATAATTTTCCAAACACTACTTTCTAATCTTGAAATATTTGGATGTTGTAGATACATGAAGCAACCAAAGAAAATCTTCATACACAATTTTCACATAATGATCGTTGCAATGACAACAAACATGCACGACAATGGGCGAATGTTTCACCATTCTTGGGTGTTTCTCTTTCCTTTAACTAATAAGTTTCTCTCTCCCATGCCTTGATTTCCATCCGCATGATTTCTACTATTTCTGCATCATGTGTATTCATCTCGTGATATATAACACCTTTCTTTTTACATTATACTCACCTTGACATATCAATAATCCAAATCCATTTATTTCCCCACCGTGAGAGTGTAAATGGCAAATTTAGGTCCAGGTCGACACACAATTGTGACACCATGATAAAAAATGAAAAAAAATGATTATTTGTAAACATACGAAGGATAAATGTTATAATCAATGCTTCATTGGAATGATATTTGTAAATTGTAAGGAATTCGTCGACACTGGATATGGAATTGACAATAATTTAAATTCGATCGTCAAGAAGAGTAGACAAAGTTGATGGAAGGACAAAAATAGCAATAACAGGTTGCTTGTCATTTTTAAACTTTTAGGCACTACATATTTGAATCATAGCAAAGTAATTGCCCTAGAATTTACATGTGAGTAAGTGACAAGTCACTTGTTATAGTGTGTCTATAAATTATAGTTTAGTTGTTAGTATAAAGGAGTGGATATACTTAGTCTACCTCTAAATTAAACATATTTAAGCTATCACAATTTAAGTATATTTTCCACGTTTTACTATTGTATATGAAATTTGGTAATTATTGATCTCTTACATAAAAATAAAAATAAAAAATGGATTTCACCAAAACAAAACCCACCTCTTTCTCCTCATTGTTTATGTGTAACACAAGCATGCAAATGAATGAAAGGGAGAAAAAGAATAGAATCCTCAATAATGAACTCCCTCGTGACACTAGAAAATTACAATGAAACATGACAATAAAATAAATGTTCAAAGAATAATGTTGTCTAGTAGCATTGTAATAATATTAATAATCAAGTTTTTCAATTTGAGCCTAATTAAATTCCAAGTTAACCCTTGTGTTAACTCTATGGAGTAGGCCTCACTCTATTCTGAATGGCTCCCGCTATCTTCGTAACCCTAGCAGCAAGGTCATAAACAACTTTAGCATCAGCAGCAAAGGGTGCAACAGGATATTTTTTACTTTCAGCAAAATTGTCTGCACAATCGTCATGGTAAGACATAATCGAGCCAAATTGGAAATTTACTTCTCGAGCATTGCGAAATGCGAGGGCCGCAAGGGCTGCGTTTATAGAATCCGGCATCATTTCATATTCTTCCTTGCAAAATGCAAGGGAACTAGTTACGTCTGGGTTGTTTGCATATTTAGGCATCAAAGATGTAATGATAGGTATCGTTTTATTGATTTGTGCACTTGCTGCTTGAATCTCAACCTCAAGGACTTTGTATATGTTGAATTCAGGAGTGGTCAATGCTATTGGTAATATTCTATCGTAACACAGCTTTGGGTTTTCTACTGTTTTGCACATCGACAAGACACGAGCTTGGGGGGTGCGAACACCAATAGGTTTTTTGGTGGCAATAGCAATACCAATAGCATTTGTGGTGGATGCAAACAACATAGATATTGTCACAATGAGGAGAACAACGAGGTGGATTTTGGTGAAAGCCATTTTTTTATTACTCTTTGTTCTCCTCAACGGGAGAAGAGGAGATTAGGAGAATGAAAACAAAAGGGTGGGTTTGGAATGGTAACATGTGAAAGGGGTATTTGAAACTTTCAATATGTGGATTTGTGCGGATTTTTAGATTCAATATACCTAAGAATAGGATTTAAAGTGTAAGGTTTTATTGTTTTTGTTAAATTTAGAATCGGTTTATGGTTTTATGGTGGATGTTATTTGATTTTAACAACTGCTATTATCCCCATTTATTTATGGTGATTTTCTTACTTTGCTTTCCTTTTATTTTGGAATTTGATAAGAAAAAGAAAGAAACTCCTCAATTTTAGGTTGAAATAGCTGGAATAATTCAAACTATATGGTTTTTCCCAAAACTTTGCTATTGAAACACAAGTTCGTTGACACCGACAACAACACCTACTCAAAAAGCAAAGCACTAAAACCGATATATGGGCATTGGGCACTAATAAAAGAGTATACCAACCATATACTATACGGTGTCGGTTGTTCCTTTTTGTGTTCCAAAATAATTTTCCTTTTCCACCTCGAAGGTTCCTTCCGAAAGCATTGTGATGAAAGGAAACAACTTGGCACAATACAAGAGTAGTGTGATTATATAGAACACCATAAATGACGGATAAAATTTAAAAATATTATTCACAAATAGTAACTACCCTTTTGTTTGCTTAGTCTAAGATTTTATTGTAGCATCCATCAATTACCTTGATATATACAAGAGCTATGTTGCTAAAACCAAACATTTGAGTGGAAGATTTGATTTCTTATATAACCGACATTGCCTACTATCTAGAAACGAAATGAGAGATCAAATTTGCTACATATGAGTATAATGAAGAGTATATACCAAATATGCAATTATATCTATAGTGCTCCCTCCATCCCAAATTATATGACGTTTTGGTATTTTACACGTATTAAGATATGTAATTAATTTTGTATGGAAAATAGATAGTATGAGTTATTTTACAAAATTGTTCTTAATAAATGTTATGAGAAAGATAAATTAAAGAATTGAAAGAAGAAAGAGTAATAAATAGTTAAGATTGTAATATGAAAAGTAACATTAATGCTTCATTAGTATTGTAAAGCGACTTATAATTTAGGACAATTTTTTTTTTATAATTTGGGACGAATGGAGTATTTAATTAAGAATGAACAATATGGTAATTATTTAATTAAGAATTAACAATATGGTAATTGTTAGTGATATTTTAATTAAGAATTAACAATATGGTATTGGCTAGTAATATGCAATCAGATTTATTATATGTTTTTTAAAAAAATACACTTTTGAGTTTCAATAAAACGGTCTATCATCCCTGTGAGCTTAGCTCAATTGGTAGGGATATTGCATATTATATGTAGGGGCCGGGGTTCGAACCCCGGACACCCCACTTATCCACATTTAAAATGTGTGAGCTCTAGCCACTAGGCTACTTGACAAAAAAAACGGTCTATCACACACGCATATTTATTTTTTTTAAGCAAAAATGATGCAGAAAGCATCATTCAAAATTCATTAAGCAAAAGAAAAGAGAAGTACAAGAAAGAAAAGGGAGACTAGGCCAAAACCTTTTAGAAATTAACAAACCTACAATTAGGTAATCTCAACTTATTCCTAATGTACTCCCCCTGACTATATCAGGGATGACATCAAACCAAACAAAAGTATTCAAAGGAGAATTAAGAACTAAATTAGCCAGGCCATCAGCACAGGCAGTACCCTCCCTATAAACATGAGAGAAAGCGAAGTTAATGCTCCTAACAAAGAAAAACAAACAATTCTGCCATCTATTTCTTAAGGCCCAAGGAACCTTTGCAGAAGACTTGAGAGCCAAGCAAACCAGTTGAGAATCAGTCTCCAATCATAAATTTTCGTAACCCTTACTTTGAGAAATTTCCATAGCAAGAATAGCAGCAATAAGCTCAACATGAAAGCATTAGCATTACCTAAGTTTTGAGAATAACAACCTATACAAGTACCTTCTCCATTTCTAAAAATACCTCCAGCTGCTGCATTAGATGGATTCTTAGTAGCTGCACTATCAGTGTTGACCTTGATCCAATTGAAGATTAGAGGAAACCAGATGATCTCTTTGATAATAGGGGCCTTTGGTGGATGAATGTCAATTTTGAAGCTTTTCATGATAACAAATTCTCTGATGTCAGGTGAGGAAACCTTAGAAGTTTTACTGCCAGGCATGTAAACATAAGAAATGATGTTGTTAACAATGAATTTCCAATGGATGAGCTTATTTTGGAACCTCACATGATTTCTTCTATACCAAATAACATTGATAATGTTCACCAGACAAAACAACCAGCTCGAGAAGGCAAGGAACCCATTGGTCGCTTTGCAGAATACACGCCCTTAGTGGCGTCGAGGGAGAAGATTCTCATGGAGATGCCAGCAGCCGATCTGAAGGAGGCCAGGATCAAATATCCAAAACCTATGATAAGTGCCTAAATTGAGTTTAAAAGCATAGTTAATTTAAGCACTTAGATAGCTTGTTTTGCAAGTTATCATAGGAAAAGCATAGAAATTTATGATTAAATGCCCAATTATGCTTTTACTACTTTCCCCATCCAATTGTGCAGGAAAATACAAGCCAGGACATCAACTGAGCAAAGAACATGAAGTTTTGATCAAGCCATCGCTACAAGCGCAGGATTGGTCGCTACTAGCGAGGATAGGCAGGGAAAATCAGAACTTCATCGCTAGAAGCGCAGGATGCATCGCTTCAAGCGATCCTTTTGGAAAGTTCATCGCTACAAGCGATGGATTGGTCGCTTCAAGCGACCAAGGGGGGTTTAGTGCCAGGTGCTGACGTGGAGCTTCCTCATTGGCCAGAAGTCGGCCGTCGCTACAGCGACAGGCTGGTCGCTTGTAGCGCGCGATCATTTTCTCAAAATATAAAAGCCTTTTCAGCTCATTTTTAGTATATAGCTTAGCATATAGTTTTAGAATTCTCTGTAGAATATTTTAGCTTAGCTTTTAGACAAGAAATAAGGGCTAGAAGCTTTGATCTTCATTGAGCAAAGGTGATTGGATTGTGGAAATCAACCAAAAGGCTTTGGGAAATCAAGAATTTAGGTTTGTATTTTCATCTTTCTCTTCTCTTTTGTAAAGCTATCATGAGAATGAATAGCTAAATCCCCTAGTTGGGATTGGATGTACTCTTTCTAGCTTAGGATGTAATAATTGATTGTGAAATATATATGGTTTTAGCTATTTATGTGAATTTGAGTTTTTCTTGCCATTCATTGTCATGTTTTGATTTAAAATGATATTGACGAATACTTTTGAATCTTTGGCGAGAATAGCTTCTATCAAAATAAGAAAATCTAGAAATGGATTTGGGTTTTGATAATCGCATAAAGTTTCGGAACTTAAAGCTTTCGGATCGTTTGATTGATTGGGAAATCGTCGATTGAACGATACGATCGATCTCATGACGTCATTTGGGAAATCAATGACGTTGTCGAGCGGTACGTGATATTTTCGCTAAAACGCTAAAATTCATATGCACGATCTTTAGATTATATTCGATGCTCGATTGAGGAAATCCTATCTCAACGCTTTTATTCCTTAGTTTTTGTCGTCTTTATTTTCCGCATTTTTTCATTACCATAGTTTATGTACAAACTTTCGTACAAAACCCTTTTAGCTCAAAACGATAGCGATTGTTGAACGGTTCGAAGTGTCGCACTAATCCCTGTGGAGACGATACAAAAATACTTACCTCGTTTGTTGAATTACTAATACTACTTCATCAACCTACAACGCAAGAAAAGAAGGAGGCTGACAAAACCAAGTATTGCCAGTTCCATAAGTGTTAGGGCACCTGACTGACGATTGCATCCATCTCAAAGATGCTATCAAAATCCTCATACAACGAGGTCGGTTGAAGCAACCAAGAATGCTTCACCCGAAAGAAAAACTGTCGAACAGATCGCTGATGGCAACACCAAGACATTTGCCAATTTCGTGGCCGAATGACTTCCCACCAGAGGAAAATAAAGAGTGCATCTGGACTGTCTACGTCGATGAGTTGTCCAACTCTAAAGGCATTGGCGCAGGAGTAATAATTGAAAACGAAGAAGGAATCGTAATCGAGGTATCACTGGGGCTATCCTTCGCGATGACCAACAACACCACAGAATACGAAGCTTTCTTGGCCGAATTACGAATAGCTAAGGACATGGGAGCCAGGATGGTCAAAATCTACACCGACTCCCAACTAGTGACCTCCCAGGTTACAGACGTATGAAGGTGAGAAAAACACACACACAAGAAGGGGGGTTGAATTGTGTGACTCAAAAACTTGTTCTTTTGTTTTTCAAAACTTAAGGTTAAGTTCAGAAGCTGATATGAATCAGTTCTGAACTATTATCAAGAGTATTGCAGCGGTTTCAATAATGAAAAGAGAAAGGTAAAGAGTGACACACAGAATTTATACTGGTTCCTTCTCAATGTGAGAAGTAGTCCAGTCCCCTTGTTTTCCAACAAGAGAGTTCCACTATAATCAGAAGATTACACTTGCTCAACCACTAAGGAAGAGACTTCCAGTTCCTCAATGACAAAGAAAGAGACTTCTAATGCTCAACCACAAAGGAAGAGGCTTCCAATGCTCAAGACACTAAGTCAAGAGACTTCCCAATGCTCAAGACACTAAGTCAAGAGACTTCTGACTCAGACCACAAAGGAATGAGGTTACAATTGCTCAGTATACAGACTGAGACTTCAGGGACCAAACTGGTTTACAAATAAATGAGTTTGGGATGAACACTTGATGAAATATCAGAGGTGTTCTCTTAATACAACACAGGTTAAGACTCTTAACCTTAAGAAATTCTAAGTTACAAAGACTATGAGAATTTCTAAGAGTTTTGTGAGCTATGAATTCTGGACAGGAAAACAGAGCGCAGGTTCAGTATTTTTGTTCAAAGAGTCTTAGACAAATTTCTTCTTCAAATCTTCTTCCTTTTATAGAGGAAATAGAGTTGTTGAAGATTTGCTTGATTTGAGGAAAGAGCCGTTGCAAGTTGAGCTAGGATTTCTGCAAATGTGTGCTGAACTTTTTCAATAAAACAGAGCAGCAGCCATTTTTGAAATGGCCTACCTTAAAAGCTGGGGAATGTTTGAGTCAGGGAGACAACTGTTCCATTGGGTTGTTCTGACATATGCAGGCATTAAATGCGCACAGTACCAGTTGCTTTTCATGTCACATCAGCTTCAGAAGCTTCTGCGTGAACAGTGCATCAGAAGCTGCCTTTGTACGGATCAGAAGCTGGTCTTCAGAAGTTGACTTTTGTTGACTTCTTCAGACGCTGACTTTTGTTGACTTCCTTCAGAAGCTGCTTTCAGACTCAGACTTCAGAAGCAGTTCTTCAGACGCAGGCTTCAGACTCTCACTTCAGAAGCACCACTTCAGGATCACTCTTCAGGAGCACCACTTCAGGACCACTTCAGAAGCACCCGGTTTTCTTTGCAACTTGCTTCTTAGCTTTCCTTTCTTGCTCTAAGCTTGTTCTTCCATAACCATTCTTAATAATCAATCATAAAACACATGGTTCTGAAATCACTTGAACAAAGTATTAGCAAATAACCAATTTTCTCTTTAACACTTTGTTATCATCAAAACCATAAAGAGAGATATGTTTACACATAATGTTTCAACAATCTCCCCCTTAATTCATAAGAGAGTTGTTAAACACATTTTGTTCCAACAACGTATACCAAGTAAGAGAAGAACATCCGCAAGAGTATGTTCAGTTGGTTCAAATCAAAATGAAAGAATTCGAATGTGTTGAAGTGGTACATGTTCCACGCAAACATAACGCTCGAGTAAAAATTCTCTCCAAGCTCGCAAGTATGCAAACCGCTAACGCAAACAAAACGGTAATACAAGAGGTCCTTACAGAACCAAGCGTTCAAAGGCAAAAAGCTTGACTGCTTGAGATTAACGAAATCTCTAAAATACAGGATTGGTGGGGACCCCTAATCCTCTATATCACTAGCGGGGAGCTCCCCCAGGATCCTTCAGAAAAGACTAAACTTAAACGGAGAGCTTGCTCGTTCTCACTAGTGGAGGGAACTTTATACAAACGAGGTTTCATCAACCCATTGATCAAGTGCCTCGGCCCTACCGAAGCCCAAGAAGCCCTCGTCGAAACACATGAAGGTATTTACGGGCAACGTCTTGGAGCCAAAGAACTCGCCAAGAAAGTCTTGCGAGCAGGATTCTTCTGGCCTACCATGCTTAAGGATGCTAAATATTGCATGGCTAAGTGTCAACGGCACGGGGACATGCACATCGCCCTCCTGCTGAACTCACTTCACTAGCGTCACCCTGGCCTTTTGCATGGTGGGGAATCGAACTTTTGGGACCTTTCCCCAAAGTTGCAGGTCAATTGATATATTTGGTAGTAGCAGTAGACTACTCAACAAAATTGATCGAAGCTTAGCCCCATCCTAAGATCACTGCGAGAAATGTGCTCCGTTTCTTCAAAAGGAACATCCTAGCAAGATTCGGAGTGTCGGCCCTCGTGATCTCTGAAAATGAAACTCGGTTTACAGATCGAAGGTTCCAAGACTACTTAAAGAACTTGAACATCAAGCATAGCTTCACCTCGGTTGAGCACCCTCAAACGAATGGGAAAGCTGAATCAGCGATCAAAATTGTCCTTCGGGGAATACGTTGAAGGTTAGACGAAGTCAAAGGCAATTGGGTGGAGGAACTTCATACAGTTCTGTGGGCCTATCGAACTCACTCAACAACCGGCAAGTCACCTTTTTGCCTCACGTACGGAACGGAAGCAGTCATTCTCATTGACCTAAATGAACTTAATTGGCGAACAGGCGCAAATACAAACTTCCGAGCCAACGCTGAGAACCTACGAGAAGAACTCGAGTTCGTGGATGAAATCAGAAGTGAAGTAGCTCTGAAGGAGACAGCGCTAAAACAAAAAATAGTCGCTTGTCACAATAAAAAAGTGAAAAAGCGAGAATTCGAAGTTGGCGACCTCGTCCTTAGAAGAAACCGAAAAGATTCTGAGGAATGCAAACTCGCTGCAAACTAGGAGGGCCCTTACATAATTCATACAAAAACAGGGACGGGGGGGTACGACCTCGAAGACCTCGTAAAGGATCCAATTCCTCGAACTTGGAACGCAAAAAAACTAAAAAGGTATTACAGTTAGGCAGTGAACATAGAAACCGCACCATTGTACATACAAAATTAAAGCAAAAAGTTCAAACTAACGAACTATACGCTCTCACAAATGAGCATCGACAACGGAAGAGGAAATTAATGCCACTTCGAATCCAATTTTTTTTTAAAAGATAGACGAAACCTAAACACAATAGGTTCATCTAACCTTCGATATGTTCGCTCACAGCTGCGGCATCACCGCTCAACAAGTTAGGTAGACCCCCAGCTCGCGATGGGTGATTCACGCCTCAGGGCATTAAACTTAAATTGAATTTTTCGTTCATCCACCGTTTTTCGTTCGAACCATAACTTTGAACACACGGTCAGATAAACATCTTTTGAACGTGAGTGCTTCTAACGTATACCCCGCATAATGGTTAGAATGATCACGTTCGGATCCTCTTGTATAAAACACACAAGTATTCGCTCTCCAAGCGAATGAGGCAAATACTTGGGGGAGGAAGGGCAGGGCAACATCTCTAAGTTAAAACAATTTAAAGGAGACAAGCAGTATGCCCGACATTCACCATCTTCAACCCTCGCATCAATCCTAGTCGCCACATCCCAACGAAGCAACGACTACGAGGGGACATGCCTTATCCTCGGTCTGACAAATCTACTTTTGATTTATTTCACATTAATATCATTTAATAAGAGAATGGGAGATAAAGGTTCTCTTTGCCTAACTCCCCTTTTACAGTTAAAATAACCATTTTGTTTTCCACTAACTGAAATTGACAAAGTAGTTGAGTGCAATATTGTGTTAATCCAAGAACAAAACTTGTCATTAAATCCAAAACAATTCAGGACCTTAAGCAGAAATCTCCTTTCCAATGTGTCAAAAGATTTAACCATGTCTACTTTGAAAGCTAAGTTGCCTGCATAAGATTTATTGTGTAATTGATTGATTGCATCTGAAGTAACACAAATGCAATCTTTAATATTTCATCCCTGAATAAATCTGCTTTGCTCAGCAGATATAATATTCTTCATGATTGAAGCTAATCTATCTGCTAGAATTTTAGAGATGATTTTGAATTTAAAGTTGGCTAGAGCTATTGGTCTGTATTGACTAACTGTTGTGGCATCAAGAACTTTTGGAATGAGAACTATGGTATTTGCATTGAAGTTTGGAAGGATCCAGTCTTTTGCAAAAAACTTAATTACTGCTTTGATTACATCTTTCATTATGTCCCAGTAAGTTTAATAGAATGATGCACCAAATCCATCTGGACCATACTCCATCCTTGTTCATAGCTAGCACAACATTGTGGATCTCAGATGGAGATGGAAGCATTGTGAGCATATTGTTTATATCTTCAGAGATTAAGCTAGGAATAATTCAGTTGTGATGCTATCAATCTGCAAATCTTGCACGACAAAGTTAGTAGAAAAAATAATCTTAAAATGATTTGTAATGTGAACAAGTTGTTGCCCCTTACTGGTCGAACTTGGGGAACAAATTGTTGCCCCTGATTTCCCTCATCGTTTGGCCTTTCACCTATTTGTAAAGGCCTGGGATTTTGGACTTGGGGGATTTGATGATCTCTTGCTTGGACAGGGGCAAAGAAATATGCTATTCTCCTCATCTGTGTAGCCAACATTTGGTAACTTTGGTTTATGTTCTGAATCATAAGATTGAACACTGTTCCAATTTGTTGTGTTAACATGTTTACCATTTCGTGGTTACTCTCATCCATCTGTTGCCTTAGAGAAATTAAAGAATTATTTGTCAAATATGGTAGAGCATTTCGACCAGGAATGCTAGAACTTGAAGACAAATGTAAATTTATGGTGTCAACACAATTTCATTATCAGCATATGTGGATGCACTTGTCTGCAGGCCAGCCATCATTGTTGTTGCCTTGTTGGCATGCCATATGGAAATTCCCGTGTGACCATGGGCATAGTGAATTGTTGCATATAGAGGAATCTATTATCCAACGAAGTTCTCACTTGATGATTAGGATCCCTAGGGGTCAAAGGAAAAGTTATTGGTGGTGGCACAGAAGCCAGAAAATCAGATTGTGTCAATGCAGCAGTGGTCGAAACAGACACATGGGCAGTTACCCCCATAACTGTCGAAACTGGCATAGGAGCAGTTACTCACATAGCAGTTGACACAATGGCAACCATTGTCGGAGCATATGCCTGGGCAGATTATGCTTATGAAGATTGAGCGTTATTTTACGAAGATGATGTAGAAGTACTAGGATGAGCCATTTTGGTTAAGGCTTTGCCACTTCTTAAATGCATGCACAAATAAAATTTTCCATAAAAGTTTATCAAAATGACTTGAAATTTTCCAGAAATGTTTTTCTCACAAGAACTCTTAAGCCAGGCCATCAGCACATGCATTACCCTCCCTATAAACATGAGAGAAAGTGAAGTTAATGCTCCTAACAAAAAAACAAACAGTTCTGCCAGCTTTTTCTTAAGGCCCAAGGAACCTTTGCAGAAGACTTGAGAGACAAGCAAACCAGTTGAGAATCAGTCTCCAATCATAAATTTTTGTAACCCTTACTTTGAGCAATTTCCATAGCAAGAATAGCAGCAAGAAGCTCAGCATGAAAGCATTAACATTACTTAAGTTATGAGAAAAACAACCTATACAAGTACCTTCTCCATTTCTAAAAATACCTCCAGCTGCTGCATTAGATGGATTCTTAGTAGCTGCACCATCAATGTTGACCTTGATCCAATTGAAGATTGGAGGAATCCAGATGATCTCTTTGATAATAGGGGCCTTTGGTGGATGAATGTCAATTTTGAAGCTTTTCATGATACCAAATTCTCTGATGTCAGGAGAGGAAACCATAGAAGTTTTACTGCCAGACATGTAAACATAAGAAATGATGTTGTTAACAATGAGTTTCCAATGGATGAGCTTATTTTGGAACCTCACCTGATTTCTTCTATACCAAATAACAATGATAATGTTCACCAGACAAAACAACCAGCTCGAGAAGGCAAAGAACCCATTGGTCGCTTTGCAAAATACACGGAGATCCCATCAGCCAATCTGATGGAGGCCAGATTCAAATATCCAAAACCTCAAACCCAAGAAAAGAAGGGGGCCGACAAAACACAATATTGTCGGTTCCATAAGTGTCATGGGCACCTGACTGAAGATTGCATCCATCTCAAAGATGCTATCGAAATCCTCATACAACGAGGTCGGTTGTAGCAATTCACCGAGAATGCTTCACTCGAAAGAAAAACCGTCTAGCAGATCGCTGATGGCAATAACCAAGACATTGTTGTTGCCATGTTTGTCAAAATGTTGGATAACTTCTCAGAGCACGTCGAAGTAACTCCTTACTCTTGCACCTGGGAACAATTCCCCTCCGTCAATGTAATCACTGGCGGAATCATGAACCTCACCATGGGAAGCATGAAGAGGAAATTTGAGGAGCTAGTGCTCGTCAACCAGCTGGTCCTCCCTAACATACAGCCTGGGGGCGACCACCTTTAGCGTTCTATGATCATGAGCTGCCCGACAAAGCTCCAAATTCAGTCATACCCTTGCTATTTCAGGCGTACATGACCAACATCGATGTCCGAAGAGTCCTGATTGACATAGGGGCCTCTTGCGACATCATGTATACTAGGCTCTTCAAGACTCTCCAGCTGACGGAGAAAAACCTCTCCCCTTACATTGGATCCAAAATCTACGGATTCAACGGCTCATCAAGGAAGCCATGAGCTTACGTCGAGATGCTCGTAACTTTCGGGAAGGGAGAGGCAAAGAAAACAGTTAAAATCCCATTTCTGGTGATCGATTGGCCGTCTCTCTATAACTGTTAATAGGGAGAACGGGGTTTGTAGGACTAGGAGGAACATGTTCGACTGCACATCTGAAGCTCAAATACCACGCCAAGAATGACATCATCGCCACGCTACATGGAGACATTGAAATTGCCATAAGATGTTTCCTCCAGGCTAACAAAAGCCAGAGCTCAGCTTCCCTAACAAAATCCTCTAAGGATAACGGGAAAGCTGCTGCGAGAACTTTAGACACCAACATGATCGAGCTTGACTCCAGGTTCAGCAAGTCAGAGCTCAAAGAGCGGAAGAAAGAGAAGACGGACCCATTAAGTGCTGAAATCTTGACGCCCATTCCAGACGGTAACTTCGAGCTGATCGCTTGCTTAAGATAAAATGTTGACCTGTTTGCCTGGAGCGCAGCTGACATGCCTGTAATTGACCCTAGTGTCGCATGTCATCAGCTGACATTTAGTCCTAGTGCTAGCGTTGTAGCTCAGCGACGTAGGAAGCAGTCTCCCGAAAAAACAGAGGCTGCAGAGAAAGGTGTAAAAGACCTCTTAAAGGCAAATTTCATTTCTGAGGCCAAGTACACAACTTGGCTCTCCAATGTTGTACTTGTCAAAAAATCTAATGGAAAATGGCGTATGTGTGTTGACTATACCGATCTTAATAGGGCTTGCCCCAAAGATGCATATCCTCTTCCTAACATAGATAAACTAGTTGATAATTCATATGGCTATAAACTGCTATAATTTATGGACACCTATTCTGGGTACAACCAAATACCAATGGATGAAATAGATAAAACAAAAACTGCATTTATGACTGAATCAAGAAACTATTTGTCGCGGTGATTTTCGGAGATCAAGCTATTGATTAGCGTTGACTCGCATTTTCGAGATCACCACCGATCTTTTATTTTTCCGAGGAAAAGGGAGAAAGTTCGAAAAAACCTATTTTTAAGAGATCAAAGGTCCGGGGGTTGGTTACGCAAAGGGAAGGTGTTAGCACCCTAAACGTCTATAGTACTCTATAGGAACCTCTTGTTTTTAATTATCTTTATGCTAAATTAATTATTTGTTTGTAAATAAATGCTTAAGTGTGAAAAGATTAAAGTGATGTGTTAAGAAGAAAGAAAAATGTTTTTGTTATTTTGTTGATTTTTGTTTGGTTGGTTTGGAAGGACAAGGTCCTTTGCCTACATACCCAAATGGGATCAAAACCGATGTAGTTCGGGGTAAAAAAGCCGAGTGATTTGTTATGATTGATTTTAAAGTTTGAAAATATTTTTGAGAAAGATAAGAGGCCGAAATGGCATAGAAGGATAAAGATGTGAGTTTGATTGATTTTAATTTGAAAAAAAAGGTTTGAAATAATTAAAATTGATTGAAATTGTTTTTGAAGAAAAAGTAGGAATTAATTTACTTGAAAATGAAATTTGATTGAGAAAAGATTTTTTTTGGCTTTTTGTTATTTGAAATGTTTTTGATTTTTGATTAAGTTAATTAACAAAAAAAAACTAAGTGGTAGTCGAAATAAACTAAGCGCGAGGGTTTTCTCACAAAGACGTTGAATCAAAGTGAGAGCCCATTTTCCTCGGATACGTTCGTTATTTTTGCGTTTTATCATTTTGACATAAAGCGGAATAAATAAATGTGTGTGTCGGTGCAATATTCTCATTTATATTTACATTGTCCCTAAATACATTCTAAAGTATAAATAGAATAAAAACGACAAAGCAATAAGTAAAAATAAAACTGTAAATGCATAAAAATAAATAAATATGCCAAAATAAATAATAAAGATGCATGAGATGATTTTGCATTAAAATAAATATGTTGCATAAAGTAATAATAAAAAAAGAATAAAAATGCATGATATGCAAAACATTAAATAAATATGTTGCGCAAAATAAAATAAAAGAAAAAAGAAAAGAAAATAAAAATGCATGAAATATTGGATATAAAGTAAATATGTTGCATGAAGTAAAATAAAAGAAAATAAAATGCATGAAATATAAAACATAAAACAAATATGTTGCATAAAATGATAAAATAAAAAAAAGAGAATAAAATGCATGAAGTGTTAAATATAAAAACAGTGAATAAAATGCATAAAATAAATAAATACTAGCAGGAGAAAAAAAAAATAAATGCAAGAAAAAAAATGGCATAAAAATAAAACAAAGAAAAAAGAAATAGGAGAAAAAGGGTGTAGGAGGAAAGGAGGGGGGGTGGAATCAGCAAGCAGAAAATCAGAAAGGGAAAAGAATGGGCCGCAGATCAGCTTAACTGGGCTTAGAGAAAGAAATCAGACCGGTTCGGTCTGAAAGAACCGAACCGGTTTAGTGTTTATATAAAAGCTTGGAGGGCTGGTTTTTTTTTCATTTTTCAGTTTTCTTTCTCTCTCTCCCCTTCTTTCTAAAACCGAATCCTCTCACCTCTCTCCCCTCTCTCATCCCCTTCGCCGCCGGTGAGCTTTTCCGGCGTGGTGGCCGCCGGCCTAGGTGGCGGTGCCACCGCGCCGGAGAGAAAAAAACTCTCTTTTCTTAAAAAAAAAAAACAATTTTTCTCACATCCCTTTCCTTCCCCTTTCCGAATCCACACTTATTTTTTCCAAAATCCCTCTAAAAAAGCCTAGATCTAGGTTTTAAAAAACAAAAAATCTACCTTTTTTTTTCTTTTGTATGTTTCGGTTCCTGTTGGCTTTGTGATGCTCAGTGCGTGTGTGTGTGGTTTGGTCGTGTGGTTTGGGCTGGGACGTGGGTGTGTGTTCTGTTTGGGCTGGGACGTGGGTGGTGTGCGCGTGTTTGTTGTGTGGGTGAGTTTGCTGGGACGTGTTGTTTTGGGGCTGAGTTATGTTAGGGGCGTGTTGTTTTGGGGCTGAGTGTGTTAGGGGCGTGTTGTTTTGGGGCTGAGTGTGTTAGGGGCGTGTTGTTTTGGGGCTGAGTGTGTTAGGGGCGTGTTGTTTGTGGCTGAGTGTGTTAGTGTATTGTGGTTGTTTTGTGGTTGCTGGTGGATATGTGCTTGTGAGGGTTTGAAGCTTTGTTGAAAAAATCTGTTTTGCTTTCAAAATTTCTTCCTCCTTGCTGATGAATTTTTTTTATTATATAGGCAGACTGAAATTTTTGTGATGATTAAAAAGTGGGAAGGGAGTCCTTTCCTTCTGAATTTTGTGAAGGATTGTGTGAAGAATTGGACAAAAGGAACAGGAAGAAGGCAGGAAAAGAAATGATGGAGATGCAGGAACAGTGTACAGTATACACTGTACACTGTAATGACTTTGACCCATAAAAAATAATTAAAAAAAAGAATTTAAAAAAAAGATAATAATAAAAAGGAAAAAAAAGAAATTAAATGGTAATAATAATGATGATAATAATAATAATAAAATGGAATAAATGAACAATAAATGAAAACTGAGACTAAAAAGTAAAATGAAAAAAAAAATAAACATAAAAAAAAGATAACAAGTGGCCCTAAAACGAACCAAAAAAAATGAGGTATTTTAAAATACCTTCCTGCCGAAATTTCGTCTGAAACGACGAGAATTTCTGGCTTAAAAGGACGAGAAAAACAAAAATGAAAATTGGTCAAAAAATGGGGTATGACAGATGCCCCTATTTAAGTTTCTTCGTTACGGAGATTTAAAAGTGAAATTTTTAATTCGACGGGTCGAAGAGACTTAAATACAGAGTACACCATTTTTGACCAATTTTGACTGGAAAATGCTATGGATGCAATGTTATGCATGCAATGCTGTTAATGCTCGCGATGCAGGTATAAATGCAAGACAGCGATGATGATCTGACTGGGGACAAAACAAGGCAAAAGGATGCCCGAATTCGTTAAAGAAAAGGGATCCGACTCCATTGGGGATAACATGGTTTCACTGGGGATAAATGTCAGCTGTTCGGGTTATTGCCGAACTAGTCAACTGACGACAGGAAACAAATGGATAAATGTCAGCTGCTCGGGTTATTGCCGAACTAGTCAACTGACGACAAAAGATAAAGGTAAATGCTGGATGAAATGTAAAAGCTGGATGAAATTTAAAAACGGGATGAAATTTAAAAGCTGGATGAAATTTAAAAGCAGGATGAAATTTAAAAGCCGGATGAAATTTAAAAGCAGGATGAAATTTAAATGCTGGATGAAATTTTAAAAGCAGGATGAAATTTAAAGGTTGGATGAAAGATAAATACTGGATGAAAGATAAATGCTGGATGAAACATAAAACTGGATGAAAGATAAAAGCTGGATGAAAGATAAATGATGAAGGATAATTTGCTGGATGAAAGATAAAACTGGATGAAAGATAAAACTGGATGAAAGATAAATGCTGGATGAAAGATAAATGCTGGATGAAACATAAAACTGGATGAAAGATAAAAGCTGGATGAAAGATAAACGCGGATGAGAAATAAATGCTGGATGAAAGATAAAACTGGACGAAAGATAAAAGCTGGATGAAAGATAAACGCGGATGAGAAATAAATGCTGGATGAAAGATAAAAGCTGGATGAAAGATAAATGCGGATGAGAAATAAGTGCTGGATGAAAGATAAACGCGGATGAGAAATAAATGCTGGATGAAAGATAAAAGCTGGATGAAAGATAAACGCGGATGAGAAATAAATGCTGGATGAAAGATAAAATTAGACGAAAAATAAATGCTGGATGAAAGATAAACATTGGATGAAAGATGAATGCTGGATGAAAAATAAAACTGGATGAAGGATAATTTGCTGGATGAAAGATAAACGTTGGATGAAAGATAAATGCTGGATGAAAGATAAATGCTTGATGAAAGATAAATGCTGGATGAAAGATAAAAGCTGGATGAAATTTAAAAGCTGGATGAAATATAAAATGTTGGATGAAATTTAAAAGCAGGATGAAATTTAAAAGCAGGATGAAATTTAAAAACTGGATGAAATTTAAAAGCTGGATGAAAGATAAATGCTGGATGAAAAATAAAACTGGATGAAAAATAAATGCTGGATGAAAGATAAATGCTAGTTGTTTGGATTGTTGCCGAATTTGCCACTGACGACAAAAGACTGGATAAGACAATGCACAAGCTGTTCGTTAAGGAACTGCCACTCGGCGAAAAGAGGGTGACATCTCTGGATGAAATACTGGGGATGACATTTGGGGAAAGAGAGGGTTACAGATTATTCATGATTGATTGATATGGAAAGATATTCAAAACAAGACTCAGGGTGGTTAACGCAACCATGATGTTGTTCGTATGCATGAATGTGTATATGCATGAATGTACGAATGCATGTATGATTTATGTGACTGTATGACTATACGAAGGATTGATTTGTGTGATAGTGTAATTGATGGATTTGATGAGACAAGTTTGGACAAGTGAGATGGGGAGTGGACTGACGATGCAGTACAAGCACTCGGCAATCTTTATTGGAGATATATCAAATCATTGACGGGGTAAAGCCCGCCATATGCAACAATTGATGGGGAGTAATCACTTCCTGGGGAAGACGGTTACAAATTATTCATGATTGATTGAAATGAAAAGATAATTAAAGCAAGACTCATGGTGGTTAATGCAGCCATGTATGAATGATATTGTCTTTATTGTATATGCATGAATGTGTATATGCATGAATGTATGAATGCATGAATGACGACACGAATTTGTATGACTGGATAGAGGATTGAATTATGTGACTGGATGACTTATTAACTTGTGATTGTATGAAGGATTGACTTGTATGATTGTATGAATGATTGACTTATATGATTGTATGAATGATTGACTTATATGATTGTATGAAGGATTGACTTGCATGATTGTAGGACTGATAAACTTGATGAGACAAGATTGGATGGATAAGATGGAAAGTGACCCGACGTCGCATCACAAACACTCGGCAATCTTCAATGGGGATGATGCCACTTGGGGCGTATCAAAACAGTGATGGGGTAAAGCCCGGCATGTGCAACAACTGATGGGGTAAACACTCCTTGGGGAGAACGTGCCAATCCAAAACCTTGGTAGAAGAACTGGTGCTTCTGTGGTCATGCTTATCTTTTGTTTGTTTTTTTTTGAACCCCTGATTTTTGCCTGGACCGCTTTTTCAGGTTTTCAGCCCACCGGGAATATATTCTTTTGTATGCCCCTAATTTTTGCCTGGACCGCCCTTTCGGGTTTTCGATCCACCGGGACGCTCATTTTTGCCTAAGCCGCCCTTTCGGGTTTTCGACTTACCGAGCTCTTTTCTTTTCTTTTTTCTTTTTCTCTTTTTGTTCTTTTTTTTGTATTTTTTCTAAGCAATTGACCATGTTCAACCTGTAAAGTTTATCCGTTCTTAGGATAGCTGTTGACGCACACTTCACTTATTCATGAGTTCAGAGAAAATGTGTTTGTCATTTGTGCTTTTCAAAAAGACATGAAAAATATTTATGATTTTGAAAAATATTTTGTTTCAAGCATTACCATCAAAAATGGAAGAAGTTTTATAAACTGAATAAATGAGAATTCCAAATGAAAGGCAACAAATTCAAATTTATTTAAAAGAGTGGTGACCCGCCAATGGCATGGCTCCACGGATCTCACAAAGTTTGGAAAATGGTAAATAAAAGGGGAAGGTACATTGAACACAATAACCGTTATTCTTCCTGACAACTTCGAATTCCACTGTTTAGATGCTTCAGATTCAGAGCCTTTTGACCGTTAAAATGCCCCAAGTGTGTAAAGGTCAACTCAATGCAGTTACTTTGTCTTTTGATCCTTAACTTTTGCATAGATCGCCATTTCGGGTTTTTCGACCTATCAGGATGATTATTCTGTTTTATGTCTCTAATTTTTGCCTGGACCGCCCTTTCGGGTTTTCAGCCCACCGAGACGCTCATTTTTGCCTAAGCCGCCCTTTCGGGTTTTCGACTTACCGAGCTGTTCTTTTATTTTTTTAGACAAAGTATTTCTTGACTGCATCGGTGTTTACAGGACGGGGAAGCTCATCACCATCCATTGTCGTAAGAGTCAAAGCGCCACCGGAGAAAAGCTCTCTTGACGACATATGGGCCTTCGTAATTAGACGTCCACTTGCCCCTGGAATCAGGTTGAAAAGATTGGATCTTCTTGAGCACGAGAGCTCCTTCTTGGAGCACACGAGGACTGCCCGTGACACAAAGCATTCATGCGTTTCTCTTCAATCAAGTTTGAACTGATCATACTTGTTTTGACATCATTCAGCCTCTGATAACTTGGGTTCCATTAAAACTCTCATTGATGGAATCTCAATCTCCACAGGGAGTACTGCTTCCATGCCATACACTAAAGAAGGGGGGGTTGCCCCTGTTGAGGTACGCACTGAAGTACGATATCCATGTAAAGCATACGGTAACATCTCATGCAAGTCCTTGTAGGTGGTTTACCATCTTCTGCACCATCTTTTTGATGTATTTTCTTTTTTTGCTTTTGTTTTCTTTTTGCTTTTTGATTTTTTTTTGTTTGATTTTTTTGCTTTTGATTTTTGTTTTTTTTTTGCAGTCTCGATGGCGCCATTCATCTGAGATTTGACCAGGAATACTGTAATGGCAGTTCTTCGGAACCCAAGTTAATCACTTTCAGCGCTTCTTCATGAGGCTGAATGATGTTCTTTTTATATTCTAGTAACAGAGAGATCTTTTCGAGAATTCCTTCATCCTCGGCTTCATAGACAGGGAACTCAAAGTCGGGAGAGAGCATAGGGTTACAGTGTTCAACGGGTTTATTGATGTTTAGTCTACATATGATTGATGATTGATTGATTTGAGAAAATGAGTTAATGCATACATTTGAAAATGATTAAAAGGAAAACAAATAAAAGAAAGATAATTAACTTTTTGGTTTTTTGTGTTACCATTTTCCAGAAAAAGCTAAGAACAATAAAAACATAGTCAGAAACAAAACGACTTCTTATTTGATGATGGGAATGCATGAAACAAAAGCCCTAAAAGTTCACTTTCATCTCGGGCGAAACGAAAGGATTTTTTTTTAAAAGACAAGACAACAAAACACATTACTTGGACCTATGAGTAGCTTAAGGGAATGTCAACAGCGACCTAATTGCGGTAAATTCTGCCATGTGTCACAAAAATTAATTGCCATCTTCTTCAACGGGGTGAGCTTCTGAACAATCTTGCACCAAATTAACAGATGAGGTTCCATGATCTGGTAGTGGATTAGCTTGCCCATTAGGGTTTGATTCTTTGAAGGACAAGATGTTGGCCTGGATCAATTTCTGGACTTCGGCTTTCAAGGCGTAACAACGCTCAATGTCATGACCGGGTGCCCCTTGATGGAAAGCACAAGAGAGATCAGGTTTATACCCCTGTGGCAACCTTTCAGGTATCTTAGGAGGTGCCCTAGTTTGAACAAGATTTTTATCAAGCAAAACGGGGAGCAACTCTGCATATGCCATGGGGATTGGATCAAAATGGGATATCCGCTGAACCCGATTCTGTTGTCGAGGTTGTTGTTGATGTTGTTGTTGAGGCCTTTGTTGGGGCTGGAGCTGGTTTCTGGATAGCCGAAGTTGGGATTTCGAAAGAAGTGGGTTGAAAACCTTCGTCTGATAGAAATGACATCCCCATGGGTAAGCTCTAGACGTGCCGGGCGGTGGAGCAAGTATGGTAGAAGTTGGTAAAGCAAATAAGATTGGCTGCTCAAGAGTAGTAACAGCAGGCTGAGGAACTGACGTCTGGGCTTGGGAAGCCAACAGAGCATTCATCATGGAGGTCAACTTCTCCATCCCTTCCCGGAGATTAGCTACATCTTCCCGGAGGTTCTGGTTTTCTTGCTCTAACATATCCATCCTTTTTCTCTGATGTGCTTGAGTGTTGTGAATGCGAGAAGGCTTGTAATGAACACGCCGGGCCACTTTCTTTGACAACGACAGATTAACCTTTTATTGGTGAACAAAAAGTAAGACTCGATTTGGAAACTATGAATGCAGTATGATGCATGCTTATGCAAAAAAGAGAAAGATTTGTTATCGAAGGGCTTGTCGAAGTAATTGTAAACATCATAGTTTGAATGTTTCATTTAAAATATTACAAACAATCCCCTTTTTAGGAACAAAGTCAAGGGATATGCTCAGAAGTTTATCAGTAGAAATCTTGGAAAAGTCCCGATATTTCAAACTTGAGGATGCCGAATGATCTCCCATAACGAGTTTGGAAAATTCTTCGGACTAGTCACTAAAGATCCTAGCTTCCTTAAGCTTGTCGAGTCTGGGCTTTTGAAATTTGTATTTCTGAGTGTTTCTTTTTGTGAAGTTCATTCCTACGATGTTTACAACAAAACTTGTCTAAGTCCTTCGATACTTGATGGAAAAATGTTTATGAATGAATGCATGTATGCATGGTTATGCTAAAGAAACGGAGAAAACATGGTGAGGTTAAGTCCACAATGTTGGAGTCAAAGGGTAAACACGCCATTTGGTAAGGACTATGGTTTCACATGTACCTGTATCACGGGTTCTACCAAGTTCCCAAAGTCCTCAACCCCTTCCAAATATCGTCGGGTTGCGAGATTGACTCCCGGTCCAATAATATTAGTAAGAAAGTCTCGTTTGAGTGTAGTATCGCGTATCAACTAATTCAAGATTACTCTTGGTTAGCCACCGCACTACGTCCTAAAAGGCCAAGATGGGTTAAAGGTAACTAAAGGTCCTCAACTTCATAGGTCACTTGAAAATATCAATGCCGGACACGACTTACTCATGCCAACATAGTAATACTTCCAAGATTCCTCCATTGAGTGGGGTTATCACATGTGCCACATCCGAAATTTACCCTCGGAAAGACACTTTGATTATACCACCATCCTATCTTATGTTTCCCTCAAGTCCGGGTGTAGGACTTATCTCACCACTCACGTAAAAAGATAAACACTTAAGCACGTATTTACAATTACAAATAATAATATAGCATAAAGATAAAGAAAAGCAAGATAGGTTTAACCCACTTAGGATGTTTTGTCCCCAGTGAAGTCGCCATTTTCTGTCGCGGTGATTTTCGGAGATCAAGCTATTGATTAGCGTTGACTCGCATTTTCGAGATCACCACCGATCTTTTATTTTTCCGAGGAAAAGGGAGAAAGTTCGAAAAAACCTATTTTTAAGAGATCAAAGGTCCGGGGGTTGGTTACGCAAAGGGAAGGTGTTAGCACCCTAAACGTCTTTAGTACTCTATAGGAACCTCTTGTTTTTAATTATCTTTATGCTAAATTAATTATTTGTTTGTAAATAAATGCTTAAGTGTGAAAAGATTAAAGTGATGAGTTAAGAAGAAAGAAAAATGTTTTTGTTATTTTGTTGATTTTTGTTTGGTTGGTTTGGAAGGACAAGGTCCTTTGCCTACATACCCAAATGGGATCAAAACCGATGTAGTTCGGGGTAAAAAAGCCGAGTGATTTGTTATGATTGATTTTAAAGTTTGAAAATATTTTTGAGAAAGATAAGAGGCCGAAATGGCATAGAAGGATAAAGATGTGAGTTTGATTGATTTTAATTTGAAAAAAAAGGTTTGAAATAATTAAAATTGATTGAAATTGTTTTTGAAGAAAAAGTAGGAATTAATTTACTTGAAAATGAAATTTGATTGAGAAAAGATTTTTTTTGGCTTTTTGTTATTTGAAATGTTTTTGATTTTTGATTAAGTTAATTAACAAAAAAAAACTAAGTGGTAGTCGAAATAAACTAAGCGTGAGGGTTTTCTCACAAAGACGTTGAATCAAAGTGAGAGCCCCTTTTCCTCGGATACGTTCGTTATTTTTGCGTTTTATCATTTTGACATAAAGCGGAATAAATAAATGTGTGTGTCGGTGCAATATTCTCATTTATATTTACATTGTCCCTAAATACATTCTAAAGTATAAATAGAATAAAAACGACAAAGCAATAAGTAAAAATAAAACTGTAAATGCATAAAAATAAATAAATATGCCAAAATAAATAATAAAGATGCATGAGATGATTTTGCATTAAAATAAATATGTTGCATAAAGTAATAATAAAAAAAAGAATAAAAATGCATGATATGCAAAACATTAAATAAATATGTTGCGCAAAATAAAATAAAAGAAAAAAGAAAAGAAAATAAAAATGCATGAAATATTGGATATAAAGTAAATATGTTGCATGAAGTAAAATAAAAGAAAATAAAATGCATGAAATATAAAACATAAAACAAATATGTTGCATAAAATGATAAAATAAAAAAAAGAGAATAAAATGCATGAAGTGTTAAATATAAAAACAGTGAATAAAATGCATAAAATAAATAAATACTAGCAGGAGAAAAAAAATAAATGCAAGAAAAAAAATGACATAAAAATAAAACAAAGAAAAAAGAAATAGGAGAAAAAGGGTGTAGGAGGAAAGGAGGGGGGGGTGGAATCAGCAAGCAGAAAATCAGAAAGGGAAAAGAATGGGCCGCAGATCAGCTTAACTGGGCTTAGAGAAAGAAATCAGACCGGTTCGGTCTGAAAGAACCGAACCGGTTTAGTGTTTATATAAAAGCTTGGAGGGCTGGTTTTTTTTCATTTTTCAGTTTTCTTTCTCTCTCTCCCCTTCTTTCTAAAACCGAATCCTCTCACCTCTCTCCCCTCTCTCATCCCCTTCGCCGCCGGTGAGCTTTTCCGGCGTGGTGGCCGCCGGCCTAGGTGGCGGTGCCACCGCGCCGGAGAGAAAAAAACTCTCTTTTCTTAAAAAAAAAAACAATTTTTCTCACATCCCTTTCCTTCCCCTTTCCGAATCCACACTTATTTTTTCCAAAATCCCTCTAAAAAAGCCTAGATCTAGGTTTTAAAAAACAAAAAATCTACCTTTTTTTTTCTTTTGTATGTTTCGGTTCCTGTTGGCTTTGTGATGCTCAGTGCGTGTGTGTGTGGTTTGGTCGTGTGGTTTGGGCTGGGACGTGGGTGTGTGTTCTGTTTGGGCTGGGACGTGGGTGGTGTGCGCGTGTTTGTTGTGTGGGTGAGTTTGCTGGGACGTGTTGTTTTGGGGCTGAGTTATGTTAGGGGCGTGTTGTTTTGGGGCTGAGTGTGTTAGGGGCGTGTTGTTTTGGGGCTGAGTGTGTTAGGGGCGTGTTGTTTGTGGCTGAGTGTGTTAGTGTATTGTGGTTGTTTTGTGGTTGCTGGTGGATATGTGCTTGTGAGGGTTTGAAGCTTTGTTGAAAAAATCTGTTTTGCTTTCAAAATTTCTTCCTCCTTGCTGATGAATTTTTTTTATTATATAGGCAGACTGAAATTTTTGTGATGATTAAAAAGTGGGAAGGGAGTCCTTTCCTTCTGAATTTTGTGAAGGATTGTGTGAAGAATTGGACAAAAGGAACAGGAAGAAGGCAGGAAAAGAAATGATGGAGATGCAGGAACAGTGTACAGTATACACTGTACACTGTAATGACTTTGACCCATAAAAAATAATTAAAAAAAGAATTTAAAAAAAAGATAATAATAAAAAGGAAAAAAAAGAAATTAAATGGTAATAATAATGATGATAATAATAATAATAAAATGGAATAAATGAACAATAAATGAAAACTGAGACTAAAAAGTAAAATGAAAAAAAAAAATAAACATAAAAAAAAGATAACAAGTGGCCCTAAAACGAACCAAAAAAAATGAGGTATTTTAAAATACCTTCCTGCCGAAATTTCGTCTGAAACGACGAGAATTTCTGGCTTAAAAGGACGAGAAAAACAAAAATGAAAATTGGTCAAAAAATGGGGTATGACACTATTACTACAACGTAATGCCTTTCGGTCTTAGAAATGCAGGTGCCACTTATCAACGAATGATGAACAAAGTATGCGACAAGAGCTCCGTGGGTGACGTTCTTGAAGTATACATGGACGATATGATCGTAAAATCTGAACAAGAGGTTGATCATACTGCCGATCTTAATAGGATTTTCAAACAAACTAGGAAGTACAACATGAGACTCAATCCCGAGAAATGCACATTTGGGGTCCAAGCAGTAAATTCCTCGCTTTTTACCTTACATGGCGAGGAATTAAAGCGACCCTGATAAATGTCAAGCATTTACAAAATATCCGACTCCAACATCGAAAAAATGCATCCAAACCCTCAACGGGATGCTCACCTCGCTCTCACACTTCATAGCAAAATCCGCTCAACACGCCCTTCCTTTCTTTAAACCTTTACGAAAGGAAACCGCCTTTGAAAGGAGCAATGAATGTGAGACCGTTCTGGCACACTTTAAGGTCGTACTCTCTCAACCTCATGTATTGTCACGACCGGATTAAGGCGAAACTCTCTACCTTTACCTATCAGTTTCCTCTAATGTCGTCAGTGCAGTACTGATTAGGGAAACTCCAAAGGGATAAAAACCCACCTATTTCACTAGAAAAGCCTTACAAGGGATGGAAACAAGGTATCAAAGGATAGAGAAAGTCGCCCTCGCACTGATCGTGGCAGCCAGGAGACTCAGACAATATTTCCTAGCAAACATCATCATTGTTCGGACGGACCAACCCATTCAACAAATACTAGGACGCCCTGATGTCACCGGAAGGATGATGAAATGGTTACTCGAACTATCCAAGTTCGACATCCATTACGAGTCCCGAAAGGCACTCAAAGCTCAAGTATTTGTCAATTTCGTGGCCGAAATGACTTTCCCACCAGAGGAAAATAAAGAGGGCGTATGGACTGTCTACGTCGATGAGTCGTCCAACTCTAAAGGCAGTGGCACAGGAGTAATAATTGAAAACAAAGGAGGAATCGTAATAGAGGTATCGTTGGGGCTATCCTTCGCGATGACCAACAACACCGCGGAATACAAAGCTTTCTTGGCCAGATTACGAATAGCTAAGGACACGGGAGACAGGAAGGTCAAAATCTGCACCGACTCCCAACTAGTGGCCTCCCAGGTCACGGGCGTATACCAAGTAAGAGATGAACATCTGCAAGAGTATGTTCAGTTGGTTCAAATCAAAATGAAAGAATTAGAATCTGTTGAAGTGGTACATGTTCCACGCAAACATAACGTTCGAGCAGACATTCTCTCCAAGCTCGCAAGTACGCGAACTGCTAACGGAAACAAAACAGTAATACAAGAGGTCCTTACAGAACCAAGCGTTCAAAGGCAAAAAGCTCGACTGCTTGAGATTAACGAAATCTCTGAAATACAGGATTGGCGGGGACCCCTAATCCTCTATATCACTAGCGGGGAGCTCCCCCAAGATCCTTCAGAAAAGAATAAACTTAAAAGGAGAGCTTGCTCATTCTCACTAGTGGAGGGAACTTTATACAAACAAGGTTTCATCAACCCACAGATCAAGTGCATCGGTCCTACCAAAGCCCAAGAAGCCCTCGTCGAAACACATGAAGGTATTTACGGGCAACATCTTGGAGCCAAAGCACTCGCCAAGATGTTGGGTAATCGACCTTTTGGGACCTTTCACCAAAGTTGAAGGTCAATTGATATATTTGGTAGTAGCAGTAGACTACTCAATAAAATGGATCGAAGCTTAGCCCCATGCTAAGATCACTGCGAGAAATGTGCTCCGTTTCTTCAAAAGGAACATCCTAGCAAGATTCGAAGTGTCGGCCCTCGTGATCTCTGATAACGGAACTCAGTTTACAGATCAAAGGTTCCAAGACTACTTAAAGAACTTGAACATCAAACTTAGCTTCACCTCTGTCGAGCACCCTCAAACGAACGGACAAGTGGAATCAGCGAACAGAGTTGTCCTTCGGGGAATACGTCGAAGGTTAGATGAAACCAAATGCAATTGGGTGGAGGAACTTCATACAGTTATGTGGGCCTATCGAACGACCCCTCACTCAACAACCGGCGAGTCATCTTTTTGCCTCATGTACGGAACGGAAGCAGTCATTCTCATTCAACTAAACAAACTCAATTGGCGAATAGGCGCTAATACAAACATCCGAGCCAATGCTGAGAACCTACGAGAAGAACTCGAGTTCGCCGATGAAATATGAAGTGAAGCAGCTCTAAAGGAGATAGCGCTAAAACAAAAAATAGTCGCTTGTCACATTAAAAAGTGAAAAGGCGAGAATTCGAAGTTGGCGACCTCGTCCTCCGAAGAAACCAAAAAGATTCTGACGAAGGGAAACTCGCTGCAAACTGGGAGGGCCCTTATATAATTCATGCAAAAACAGGGACGGAGGCGTACGGCCTCGAAGACCTCGTAAATGGTCCAATTCCTCGAACTTGGAACGGAGAAAAACTAAAAAGGTATTACAGTTAGGCAGCGAACATACAAACTGCACCACTGTACATACAAAATTACTGCAAAAAGTTTAAACTAACGAACTATAGGCTCTCACAAATGAGCATAGACAACGGAAGAGGAAATTTGTGCCACTCAAAATCCAAAAATTTGTTTATAGATAGAGAAAACCTAAACACAATAGGTTCATTTAATTTTCGATATGTTCGCTCACAGATGCGGCATCACCACTCGGTAAGTTAGGTAGAACCCCAGCTCGCGATGGGTGATTCACGCCTCAGGACATTGAACTTAAATTGAATTTTTCGTTCATCCACCGTTTTTCGTTTGAACCACAACTTCGAACACATGTTCATATAAACATCTCTTAGACGTGAGTGCTTCTAACTTATACCCCACGTAATGGTTAGAACGATCACGCTCAGATCCCCTTGTATAAAACACACAAGTATTTGCTCTCCAAGCGAACGAGGAAAATACTTGGGGGAGGAAGGGCAGGGCAACATATATAAGTTAGAACAATTTAAAGGAGACAAGCAGTATGCCCGACATTCACCATCTTCAACCCTCACATCAATCATAGTCGCCACTTCCCAACGAAGCAACAACTACGAGGGGACGGGCCTTATCTTCGGTCTGACAAATCTACTTTTGATTTATTTCACATTAATATCATTTAATAAGAGAAGGGGAGATAAATGATCTCCTTGCCTAACTCCCCTTTTAGAGTGAAAAATAACCATTTTGTTTTCCACTAACTGAAATTGACAAAGTAGTTGAGTGCAATATTGTGTTAATCCAAGAACAAAACTTGTCATTAAATCCAAAACATTTCAGGACCTTAAGTAGAAATCTCCATTCCAATGTGTCAAAAGATTTTGCCATGTCTACTTTGAAAGCTAAGTTGCCTGCATAAGATTTGTTGTGTAATTGATTGATTGCTTCTGAAGTAACACAAATGCAATCTTTAATATTTCTTCCCTGAATAAATCCGCTTTGCTCAGCAGATATAATATTCTTCATGATTGAAGCTAATCTATCTGCTAGAATTTTAGAGATGATTTTGAATTTAAAGTTGGCTAGAGCTATTCGTCTGTACTGACTAACTGTTGTGGCATCAGGAACTTTTGGAATGAGCACTATGGTATTTGCATTGAAGTTTGGAAAGATCCAGTCTTTTGCAAAAAAACTTTATCACTGCTTTGATTACAACTTCTTTCACTATGTCCCAATAAGTTTAATTGAATGATGCACCAAATCCATCTGGACCAGGTACTCCATCCTAGTTCATAGCTAGCACAACATTGTGGATCTCAGATGGAGATGGAAGGATTGTGAGCATATTGTTTATATCTTCAGAGATTAAGCTAGGAATAACTTCAGTTGTGATGCTATCAACATGCAAATCATGCACAACAAAGTTAGTAGAAAAAATATTCTTAAATTGATTTGTAATGTGATTTGAGATTTGCTCTGGCTCATGCAGAATGTTCTCCCCATCATGGATTGTGTTTATGAGTTTGGAAGTTTGTTTGATTTTGGTTAATCTGTGGAAAAATTTGGTGTTCATATCTCCCTCATTATGCCATGAAACATTTGCTTTTTCTCTCGGAAAAACTTCTTTATCTATAACTTGTCCATCAACAAATAAGAGATCAAAATTTCATCACATTTAGTTACATCAAATGTATAAGTCTTAGGGACAAATTTATCATTTGTTGGTTCTGCATGATTTTTCCCATCAGATGGCCTCAACAATTTACATGTATAAGAAGGCCCAGAATTCAATTCTGCAACATTAACCTCATTATTTTCGACATCTTCATAAGCTATGTCAAATTATTGGTCACTGTCTTTAGTTTCGACATATGCAACCTTTTCTTTTTTAAGGTATTTACTAGTCTTGGCTTTTTCAGCCTTCAGTCTTTCGACCTATCGAACTCTCTCAGCCAATTGGGCCATATCCCTTAGGTACTTAGTATCTAACTTTTTCCTAATGGAATAATCAAGGCCACCAGCAGCCATTTCGACTAACTCATGTTCAAGCACTTGGGTGAAACACCTAGCCTTTAATAGTCTGAATCTATTGAGATAATCATCAATAGACTCAGGCATTCGACGCCTAACACTAACTAATTCTTTCAAACTTATCTTAGATTGACCCATGTAAAATTGTTCATGGAACACCCTTTCTAGTTGATTCCAATTATGGATTGAATGTGGGGAAAGTGTGGTGAACCATGTGAAAGCATTCTTTGTTAAAGAGTTAAGGAAGTATTTCATTCTTAAATTTTCATTATTAGCAATGTCTCCTGCTTCAATCAGATAACGAGCAATATGTTCGACTGTAGATTCACTGGTGTCACCAGCAAATTTTGTGAACTTAGGGATTTTCCTTCCCCTAGGGAGTTCAGTCTGAAGAACATACTCCGACAAGGTTGAAACAAAATTAGGTATGTGCAGGCCTATGTTAAGGCCATTTTGAACCAGAAAAGTTTCGACCAAATTTGTTATGTTATTATGTCCTCCTAAATTATTTTGTTGGACATTTCTGACTACAACGTCAGCATCCTGGTTTCTACTTACCAAAATCCTTGGAGGATTTCCCACATCCTCCATTTGGGCTACAGGTTCGACTGGTCGAACTTGGGGAACAAGTTGTTGCCTCTGATTTCCCTCATTGTTTGGCCTTTCACCTATTTGTAAAGGCCTGGGATTTTGGACTTGGGGGATTTGATGATCTCTTGCTTGGACAGGGGCAAAGAAATCTGCTATTCTCCCCATCTGTGTAGCCAACATTTGGTAACTTTGGTTTATGTTCTGAATCATAAGATTGAACATTGTTCCAATTTGTTGTGTTAACATGTTTACCATTTCGAGGTTACTCTCATCCATCTGTTATCTTAGAGAAACTAAAGAATTATTTGTCAAAGATGGTAGAGCATTTCGACCAGGAATGCTAGAACTTGAAGGCAAATGTAAATTGTATGGTGTCAACACAATTGCATTATTTGCATATGTGGATGCACTTGTGTGCAGGCCAGTCGTCATTGTTGTTGGCATGCCATATGGAAATTCCCTTGTGACGTGGGCATAGTGAATTGTTGCATAGAGAGGAATCTATTATCCAACGAAGTTCTCACTTGATGATTAGGATCCCTATGGGTCAAAGGAAAAGTTATTGGTGGTGGCACAGAAGCCACAAAATCAGATTGTGTCAATGCAGCAGTGGTTGAAATAGACACAGGGGCAGTTACCCCCATAACTGTAGAAACTGGCATAGGAGTAGTTACTCCCATAGCAGTTGACACATTGGCAACCACTGTCGAAGCATATGTCTAGGCAGATTTTGCTTGTGAAGATTGACCATTATTTTATGAAGATGATGCAGGACGAGCCATTTCTTTTAAGGCTTTGCCACTTCTTAAATGTATACACAAATAAAATTTTCCAGAAAAGTTTATCAAAATGACTTGAAATTTTCCAGAAATGCTTTTCTCACAAGAACTCTTAGAAAAACTTAAAGTGATGGAAACTGCTTCCAAAAATGCACAAACAGGGTCCCACTGGGTGTGCCAAGTTGTTTACCTATGTTTTTGGTAAACAATAAGACTAGTTTTAAATTATTACAAGCAGGTTCAAACTAGAAATCCTGGTTCAAACATGTTGTGCATTCTTATTTCCAGAAAATGTATGAACATTTATCATGTTCATGAGTTTGTTTGTGAATATATGAATAAAACAGTTGTTATGAAGAAGATAATTGTCTTTCGACAGGAATCAACAATATATTAGAAGATTAAATAGTAAAAGAGACTTAAAGTTTAAAACCAAAGAAACTTAAAGGAAAGTAATTGCATTGCATTGATTTGTAAAGATGGTATAGCAAACCATTGCATACATTCTGTGACTCTTTTCTCACTACGCTTGGATACTTTGAGTTTCTTAGAATTTCGGTACAGTGATTTGTGACTGACCTGTTTTTCTTATGAAAAACTACTATTTATACGTAAGAGAAATAATTGTATAATCCTATCTAAACCATAACTGCCACCAACGGAAAACTTGATTTTGAACTTGATGTTTATTCCTTCGACAGCAGTTACTTGGTATTATCCAATACCAGCTTCCAGTCTTCTATTTGTCGAATTCAATGTCTTTCAACTTCCTCAATTCCACCAAGTCTCAGACTCTGTCGAAATAAGTCTCAAACTCTGTCAACATTTTTACTAAAAAAAAACGAGAGATGAGAGGGCGAGTGAGAGAGAGAGGCGGTACCCCTGGTTTCTATTCAGGGAGGCCGCGCCGGTCCTTCTCACCAGCGGAGAGGTTCACTTGGGTGGGGAGGGGCCCTGGCAGGGTGCCACAAATTGGGGGGGATAGGGGAGATTGGCAGGACGTGTTGCCGCGACGTTGGAAAGCGCCAAGACGGGAGGATCAAGGTCAGGACAGGTTTCAGCGGTTCAAGCGACAAGGCGGTTTTGGGGTTCAGGCAAGGGTTCGAGGTTCTTCAAGGGTGTCATCTAGGGGGCGGCAAGGGAGCAATGCGGCGGTGGCTGGGCTTGTGCGGCGCACTTCCCCTTCTTCTAGGGTTGTGCGCGCGCGAGGAGGATATGAGGATGAGGAGAGGGGCGCGATTGCTGCAGCCCCTTTGCGGCGGTCGCGCTCGGCATCGAACAATGATTCAAACGAATTGCAGCATTCTGGTTTTAAGAGGTTCGTCACCTTCTATTTTACGAATTTTCCAGAACAGGTACGTCATTTTAATTTGCGGAAATCTTTCGAAGTGTGTGGGATTTTGGAAAATGTGTTTGTAGCAAGAAAGCGGAATTCTATGGGTTATATGTACGGTTTTGTGCGTTTCTCAAAAGTTAGGGATGTTTCTAAGCTGTTGCATGCTCTTAATGGTATTTGGTTTGGTCAATTGCGTCTGTGGGCGAAAGTTGCACGATTTGATAAGCAGGATGTCCGGAGGGGGGAGGGAGGTGTGCGTGATAGGAGAGGTGGGGGGGGTTGCTGATGGGACTGAGGGAGAAAAAATTAATTTAGAGGAACCGGGGGAAGTGGGGGTTCTGAGGGAGAAAAAAATTGTGAGGGGGGAGGCTTTGGGAGAGGAAGGTGGCGTGAGGGAGGAGGGGACGGTGAGGGAGGTGGTAGGGGAGGGTGAGGGAGTACGGGTGGGTACGGTTGTTGTGAAGGTGGGGGTGGTGTGGGGGAAGCAGGGGGAGGTGGTGACAAAGGGGACAATGGTTGAGGAGGGGAGTGGTAACATGTTATCTAAGGGAGAGAAGAGCTTGGACGGTTTTGGTGGTTCACTGCATGTTCCGGCTAGGAAGTTAGTGCGCATGTATCGGTCATCTGAGGACGATTTGTTATGGGCTAGAAAAGGGGTGGTGGCCACGGTGATTAGTGGTGAGTCTGTACCCCTGTTACAAGAAAGAATTGCCGATGCTGGGTTTTCCACCCTTGCTTTTATCCCGTTGGGGGCGGACAAAGTCTTTATTCACAGTTTGTCGAATGAGGCCGTTATGTCAACTATTGCTGGAGCTAAACAATTCTTTGACCATTTTTTCTCCTCTTTTGTTAGTTGGGACAAGGAGGTGTTGCCGTTCCAAAGGGGTGCGTGGTTGAGGCTTTATGGGATCCCTTTGCATGCGTGGAATGAAAAGTTTTTTAAAATTTGTGTGATGGATGCTGGCCGTTTCTTACGCACTGATGTCTGTTCTTTGGAGAAGGAAAGGTTTGATTATGCACGTGTGCTGATTGCTACCTCTTCTCTTGAGATTGTTAACGTTGTTGAGAATTTGATGGTTGATGGAGTTATGGTTGAGATTAAGATGGTTGAGGAATGGGGTTTTAATATAGGAGAGGATGCTTGTTTTTTTGAGGAGGAAAGCGACGAGCAGCGTTCAGATGTGGAACGGGATGATGAACAGGTGGGTCATGACCAAGATAATAATGTTGATTTTCTGGTTGAAAAATTAGTTACTAAACTGACTCAGGAGGAAGGGGGTCGTGATGAGGTGCATCATTGCTCCCCTGTTGGCCGTGTTGAAGGTGAGGTAGAAGCAAGTGGTTTACCGAAGTTTATTGAATCGGCTGATCCTAATTCGAGGTCGCCTTTGGATGGTTCGAATTTGGTTGGTGAGTCTTCGTCGGCTGGTCACAAGCGAACTCTTTCTTGTCCACCAGTTCGAGGGCGGTCCGTTTTGTCTGGGCCGTGGAGTATGGAGTGGCTTAAGGATCATCATCACGGTGACACAGGTGTTATTTTTTCCTCTCATAAGAAGATTATAAAACATGTCTCATCTCACAGTCATCATAGCACTAGCTTAGCCCAAATTCCTAAGAGAAAGAAGATCGGTGGTACTTTGCGTCATACTATGAGAAATTTGAAAAAGGTGGCTCGTTTACCTAGTAAAGATCGAAAAGAGGTACTGAAAATTTTGAAAAAAAATGTCAGACGCCCTGGTGGGAGAAAAAGAGTTTGTATAACTGGTGAGGTGGTGTCCCGGGCTTCTTCAGATTATGTTTCTTCTTCATCTTCTGTTAATAAGGATTGGGAGAGTTGGATTGCCTTGCGGGGTGATGAGAGGGCGGCGATAGAGGATGTTAGGGGGTTTGGTAAGGCTATCGGAGTTAGTTTTAATCATGATCCTGCTAATTCCTTTAGTGTATTGTCTGGTGCGGGGAGGGGAAGGAAGAAGCTGAGGGGGGCGGCGGTTGGGGAGGGAGAGGGAGTGGAGGGGGACGGTTGTTAGGTGTGTGAGGGACGGTTGTACGGTGTGTGGGGGCAGTGAGGGGGGTAGGGGTTTTTGTGATGAAGATTATTTCATGGAATGTAAGGGGTCTGGGTGGGTTGGAGAAGAGGCGGGAGGTTAGGAACTTGGTCGCGGAGAAGAATCCGTTCATTTTGTGTCTTCAGGAAACTAAGTTAGGTAATTGTGATGATCGTTTGTGTGCCTCTCTATGGGGTCCTGCGCCTCATGGGTACTCTTTTCGTCCTTCTGCGGGGGCGTCAGGGGGTTTGATTACTTTGTGGGATACTCAGGAAGTGGAGGTATGGTCTTCTGTTAGTTTTGACCATGGTGTGATGATTAATGGCTGTTTCAAAAAGTCTCAGGAGGATTTCTTTTTATTCAACATTTATGCTCCTTGTGACAATTTGGCGAAACAAGTGTTATGGGATGATTTAACTTCTCGTTTGCAGGCAGTGGGTGGTAAGAAGGTTTGTGTTTGTGGTGATTTTAATGTTGTCCGTGAGGTTGAGGAAAGACGAACCGTTAGTCTCAGTTTTCGGTCTTCAGATCATGTCTCTTTTAATCATTTCATTGATGTTTCTGGTTTGGTTGATCTTCCTCTGTGTGGACGGAAGTTTACGTGGTATAAGGGCGACGGTCTTTCCATGAGCCGTATAGATAGGTTTCTGCTGTCCGAGGAGTGGTGCCTGGTGTGGCCTAATGTTGTGCAAACGGCTCAATTACGGGGTTTGTCGGATCATTGTCCCTTGTGTTTGTCGATGGATGAGGAAAATTGGGGTCCTCGACCTTTACGGATGCTGAAGTGCTGGCAAGATATTCCCGGTTATAAGCAATTTGTTGTTGATAAGTGGAACTCCCTGCAAATTGATGGATGGGGTGGTTTTGTTGTCAAAGAAAAATTGAAGTTGATCAAATTGGCTCTCAAAGCGTGGCACGCCTCTAATTCTAAAAATATTCCGGGAAAAATTGGTTCTTTAAAGGCTCGTTTGTCTGACTTAGAGTGTAAGGGGGATAACCAGATGTTATCGGACGTTGAGATTGCTGAATTACGTGATATCTCGGTGAATATTCATTCCTTGTCTCGGATTAATACTAGTATTTCTTGGCAGCAGTCTCGTCTCAGTTGGCTCCGTGATGGTGACGCAAACTCCAGATATTTTCATTCTGTGCTTTCTGGTCGTCGGTGACGCAATTCTATTTCCTCTATTATGGTAGATGGCGTGAGGGTGGAGGATGTTCAACCCATCCGCCAGGCTGTGTTTAATCATTTCTCTTCTCACTTTAAAGGTCTTGTTGTGGAGCGGCCTTCAGTGGATGACTTGCATTTTTGTTCATTATCTGTTGCGGAAAGTGGGGGGCTGATCCGTCCTTTTTCTGTAGAGGAAGTCAGAGCGGCTATTTGGGATTGTGATAGCTATAAGAGCCCGGGTCCCGACGGTATTAATTTTGGCTTTTTAAAAGAGTTCTGGCATATTATGAAAGATGACATCTCACGGTTTATTACAGAATTCCATCGGAACGATAAATTGGCTAAAGGTATTAATTCGACTTTCATTGCTTTAATTCCTAAAGTTGAGAGTCCTCAAAAGTTGAATGATTTTCGGCCTATCTCCTTAGTGGGTAGTCTTTATAAGATATTGGCGAAAGTTCTTGCTAATAGATTGCGACTGGTTATTGGAAGTGTAATTTCTGAGGCTCAAACCGCGTTTGTTAAAGCCAGACAAATTCTTGATGGGATTTTGATTGCGAATGAGGTGGTAGATGAGGCTAAGAAATTAAAGAAAGAGCTTTTATTGTTTAAGGTTGATTTTGAGAAAGCCTATGATTCGGTGGATTGGGGGTACCTTGATGCCATTATGCGACAGATGTCTTTTCCAACTCTATGGCGGAAATGGATCAAAGAATGTGTCGGTACCGCGTCTGCTTCTGTTTTAGTTAATGGCAGTCCGACATCTGAGTTCCCTTTGGAGAGGGGTCTGCGACAAGGTGATCCCCTTTCACCTTTTCTTTTTCTATTGGCGGCTGAGGGCTTGAATGTTATGATGACGGCTATGGTTCAATCTAATCTTTTTACGGGCTATAGAATTGGTTCTTCAGACAACACTGTTATTTCTCATCTTCAGTTTGCGGATGATACGCTCTTGTTGGGGGTCAAAAGTTGGGCGAATGTTCGCGCATTGCGGGCGGTGTTAGTGTTGTTTGAGAGGGCGTCTGGGTTGAAGGTAAATTTTAACAAGAGTATGCTGGTTGGGGTGAATATTTCTGATTCTTGGATGTCTGAGGCGGCGTCGGTTTTGGGTTGTTCAGTGGGGAAGGTACCTTTTTTGTATTTAGGCCTTCCTATTGGTGGTGATCCTCGTCGTTTGTCTTTTTGGGATCCGATTGTATCTCGTATTCGTTCCCGCTTGTCTGGGTGGAAGAGTTGTTTTCTCTCTTTTGGTGGCCGCTTGATCCTGCTTAAATCTGTCCTGACTTCTCTTCCTGTCTATGCTCTTTCCTTCTTCAAGGCTCCGTCAGGTATTCTCTCCTCTATTGATTCTTTATTGTCTAAATTTTTCTGGGGAGGGTGTGAGGAAAATAAAAAATTGTCTTGGATTAGTTGGAATAATGTTTGTTTAGGCAAGGAGTTTGGTGGTCTGGGTGTTAGGAGATTGAAGGAGTTTAATTTTGCTTTACTAGGGAAGTGGTGTTGGAGGATGTTGGTTGACAGAGTAGGCTTGTGGTATAAACTGTTGGTTGCTAGGTATGGAGAGGAGGCAGGGAGGTTGGCGGATGGGGGCCGGAGTGGTTCTTTGTGGTGGCGGGAGATAATTAAAATTCGGGATGGGGTGGATAGTGTTGGAGGAGGTTGGTTTGCTGATAGTATTGTGAGGAAGGTTGGTTCGGGTATGGATACGTTTTTCTGGACGGATCCTTGGTTAGATGGGGTTTCGCTTTGTGTGAAGTACCCGCGGCTTTTTGACTTGGCTTCTAACAAGTCTTGCACGGTGGCGAGTATGCGTGAGTTGGGGTGGGAGGTTGGTGGGGGGGCGTGGTGTTGGCGCCGTGAGCTGAGGGCGTGGGAGGAGGAGTTGTTAGGGGATTGCATTACTTCACTTTCGTTTTGTTCTTTGTCTTCTCACATTTCAGATACTTGGAGATGGACCCATGATACTAGTGGTGACTACTCTGTGAAGGCTGCTTATAATCTGCTTACGACACATGTGTCCAATGTTGCGGATCCTACTTTTGACTATGTTTGGCACAAACAGGTGCCATTGAAGGTCTCTATTTTAGCCTGGAGGCTTCTTCGTAACCGGTTGCCGACTAAGGATGGTTTGATTAAGCGTAACATAATTTCTCATGATTCCCAATTTTGTGCTTTCGGGTGCGGGGGTTTGGAAACAGCTCCTCATGTGTTTCTTGATTGTCCCGCTACTTCGCCTTTGTGGAATTTGGTTAGGTCTTGGATTGGTGTTTCGTCGGCGGATCCGCGGTTGATTTCTGACCATCTTGTCCAGTTCGTTCATTCTTCCGGTAGTTTGCGCGCTCGTCGCTCTTTTCTTCATCTTATTTGGCTTTGTTGTGTGTGGGTTTTATGGACCGAACGCAACAATCGCATTTTCAGGACAACGTCAAGCTCTGTTCAACAAATGCTCGATAAAGTTAAAATTAATTCGTTCTGGTGGCTCAAGGCCTCTTATGTGAACATTGGTTTGTGCTCTCATTTGTGGTGGTCGAACCCTCTTGTTTGTCTGGGTATCGACTAGTTGCTTTGTGTTTTCCTTTTGTATGGTTTTGACTACTGATTGTATGTTTTGAGTTCTCTTCTGGCACGCCTTGTGCTAGGGGGAACTTCTTGGTTATCTTAATATAATTCATTTTGGCTTGTTCAAAAAAAACATCTTCACTGTCGAAAATAACATCTCTCTCTTGAAATGATAAGTCAAACTTTGACTGCATTTAATTGAACTTGTAAAAAATGCAGGCTAACATCAGGGAAGTGACGCCCCAAGGTCCTAGGTTTTTCCATACTACTTCTCTTTCAAGGCAACAACTGTAAGTGGGGTTGATCCTTTAGGCCATATGATTCTCGCGTGTAAATTGTTTTTGCATGTTTCTAAACCTAGCTCATAATCCTTCTCTGGAATTGGAATGGAAAATTTATCACCTTTAAGGGTAGGTTTGGGAAGCTGACTAGATGGTATATCACAAATATTTGAGAGAGCTTGTGCAAAGGTTTTTTGGATTATGGGTATGGTTTTGGAGGTGGTTTGTGGTGCGATCGTAGCGGATTTCGTAGGGGATTCTGAACCACCAAGGCATTTCCAAGGGATTAGGATTGGTTTGGTGGCCATTGGAGACGGTTAAGGCAAGGCGGTGATGGATGGTTAGGTAGGGTTCAAAGGAAGGCGACGGTGAACAGTAACAAATCGCCAGAGCAAATTTCATTTTCTAAAAAAACAACTTATCTGGGATCAAAAGTTTGAAATTTCTTGCCTATATATGATTTTTATCAATAAAATGAGTTGAACAAAATTAAAAATGAGTTGCAAATCACAATGGAAAAACTTTCTTACTCTTAAATAATAATAATAATAATAATAATAATAATAACAATAATGTCATACATTTTTAGTATCCTATATCATTTCACACTGTGAAATATACTAAAAAAAAGTTACTGATTTTTTGGTAGAAAAGTTAATGAATTATTGCCAAATAAAAATGGATTCAAATCATTTTCTTAATTAGTATTTTAATAATTGCCAAATAAAAATGGTCAACTTAGTATTTTTAATGGTGAAAACGTTACTTTTAATGGTCAAATTAATATGTTCTTAACGTACTTTAATTGTTGCTAAATCAAAATATTTCTTATACGTTAATAGATCATTGGCAAATCAAAATGGATCCAAAAAAAATTTCTGAAAAAAGTTACAGGGACATCATAGGGATTTATAAATTATGGTTATTTGACCAAATTACCCTATGAAATAGACATATGGGTTAGCATAATTTCACATCACAACTCTAATCACATTTCTTTCTATTTTGTTAGATTTTTTTATCGTTACTTCTTCACACCTCTTCACAACCAAATGACAACGAAAGCCTGTTCACCATCAAAAAATAAGGATGATAATTTTCCGTATCATGAGAATTTGCTTATTGTTGTGTATTACTATTTGGATCTAGATATGTGTGTTCTATTTAGCTTTGCAGTGAATTTGACATGCTCAAATTAGTTTTTCTTCAGGTGTGGAAATAGAGCTTAAAGAGGCGGAGAAGAACAATTGCTTCATTTTATAGAACGTTAGATAATTGAGGAATAAAGATTGATGGACTTAAGTAGTTGCTGATATAACACCACTCTAAATTTTTTAGATTCAACCACAAAAGGAGCACAATACTTTATGGGAAGACTAAACATAAAAAATTTCACTAAGAGTCACAATTGTACATACTTTTACAAAGATGATCATTTTTTTTACTACTACCTTTTCATTCGTAAACATATATTAGGTTATTATAATGCTAAGTTTCACATTGTAATGGTTTTTCTATGTGTGTTTTAGTGTTGTATATTTGTTTAGAGGGTAGTAATTTGATTGTGTGAATTTTGCTATCACACTTTTGATTTAGTCAATTTATCCTGCATGTTACCCTCATATGATTTTATATATTTGAATGTTGGTGTTAAGGAAGAGATTAAAAAGATTATGTTGATGTTAAAGAAGAGATTAAAAAGATTACGAGGTTGTTGATATTTTTTTACGGTTTTAATTGTAGCACTTTGACAAGAAGTTCTAAGAGTATAAAACAAGTAACATGATTTGGCAAATCTATAGTCTACATTTTTTCATGTTCCCGACGTGGTTGCTTAGTCTAATATTTTATGGCAAAACCTTCCGTAAATTGAATCAGTAGTATCTTGAAAATAAATTTAGCGAGTAATATTTTTTTTATAGAATAGATGACAAAATATAGAGGTAGAAATTAGTTAGAGAATCGTGGTGTGGTTAGGGTGTTTCAAGTGCGGTTTGAATCATTTTTGAGATAAAAATTATCTGGTCCAAAAATTTAGTTTTTTTATATAAAAAACGGGGAAGAAATTTTTTTTATTAATAAGAGTGACACTAATGACAAACTGCAACTGTCTTAGATGAGATCCGAACTCTTTTCATCAAGATTACAAAGTCAAGCTCTAACATCTGAGCTGACACCTCTGAGACAAAGAAGATATGAATATATAAATGCAAATATTTTAATATAACTATATAATATATTTTTCTTACAAAAACTCTACGATATTATTATTAACTTTATATTTTATACTATATTTACTTTAAATATATGTTGAGTTCTATATCAAATAACTTAAATATACACTAATTTTGTGCCTCTTTTTGTGTAAATTGGTTTTAAGCGAAACCCAGTAACGGGTAGAAAATAGTACATACAAATCTGAAAAACACAAAAGTGGAACAAACTGTAATGGGTAATAAACAGACAATCCTAACGGATAGAAAATAGGATCTGAAGCAAATGAGCACCCATCACGAGCATAACCTAGTAAAATGAGCATCTGGACATGAAACTAGATTGCAAAAAAAAATGTGGCGTGTGAATGTTCACGATCACCAAACTAGAGACGAGCTAAAAAAACGGAACCTAGATATTGAAAACTATCGAATGAACCCATCCACCAACATTGAAGCAAACCCACTAACCAACAACTCACTACAACAAAATAGACAATAACAAGCATCAACAACCGTCAAACGAGTTGAAACACAAAAAAGCATACAAAGCGCGAAGCCAAAGAGTCTAAAGCCAATATGAAGAAAGGAACCCAACAATTACACCAATGAACTAAACAACAAAAACAATTCATAAATCACCTAGATCTCGAAGCTTACAATCTCAAGAAACAAAGCTTCGTGAAAATGGTGGCATGGGTTGCAGAGATGAAGATGCTTCACTCTAAACCCTTAACGGGTTATGAAGAAATATGAACCAACCAAAACCCAGTTTCACAAAACAAACAAAAGTCATATCGAAAAAGGGGTAGATCGAATCAGATGAATGGACATAAGCGTGGCGAGCAATGTAACAGCCTGATTTTTGTATTAGATTTATTTATTATTATTATATTTGTTAATTGTTTATTTTATTGAGAATTGGTGGGTTAATGGTTTTTTAGTGATCGAGGGTATTTTGGTCATTTACAGGTGAGTGGCATTTTTGTGAATATGTTAGAGTTAGAAATTCGAAAATTTAGAGGATTGTGGTGTAAGAATAAAATGGGAGATTTAAGTGAAGTAAAAGTGTAGAGAATTATTTATGAGAATTGGATGTGACTAAGCTCATTAGTGTGAGTGGCCATAACCCATTTGTTGAGTATTTTGGTGTTGGCTGCATATTTTGGCAAATCCAATGTGTTGAATAGAAGCATCTCCATGTTTAGAACAAGTCTTCAGTTACAAGAAATTGCATTTGAAGCTGTTCAGAAGCACTTTTGGCCTTCAGAAGCAGAAAATTCCTTCAGAAGCACTGTAGCGCTTCAGAAGCTGAAAATGTGAGTCTGAAGCATCAGACGCACTGTAGCAGAGTTGACTTTTGTTGACTTCTTCAGAAGCTGCATTTTTGCAAGTTATTTCTGCATGAATCTTGGCGAGATTTATCAAGGATTTATCCTCGCATATTGCTTCTAGAATGCTGGTTGATTTGGAGTAGATTTTATGAAGATTTGGTTCAGTTTTATGAAGTTCGTATTTTTCTGCAGAATCTTTATAAAGATACATTGCAGGTTTATTTGTTTCCTTATTGGATCATTCATAATTCAGAAACAAATCTGTCGCGGTGATTTTCGGAGATCAAGCTATTGATTAGCGTTGACTCACTAATTTTAATTCACGACTGAACTTTTAATAATTTTTTTTTAAAAGAAACGTGGAAAAAAAGTTCTAAATTACCACATTTTAAAAATTTAGGGTTCGGGGGTTAGTTACGTTTAGGGAAGGTGTTAGCACCCTAAACGTTCGTAGTACTCTACAAGAACCTCTTGATTTTATTTATTTATTTTGGCTATAACTTGCTTATTTTTTTTAGAGAGACAGAATGAATTAGAATAGTGAGAAGAAACAATAAAAATGTTTTTTATGATTTGGGAGGACAAGGTCCTTTGCCTACGTACCCGTGAGGGATCAAAACCTCGTAGTTCGGGGTAAAAAGCCGAGTGATTTGTTTGATTGATTTTTAAAGCTTTGAAAATGTTTTTGAGAAGGTAAGAGGCCGAAAAGGCATAGAAGGATAAAGTTGTGAGTTTAATTGATTTTAATTGAAGAAAAAGTTTGAAATAATTAAAATTGATTGAAATTGTTTTTGAAGAAAATGTAGGAGTTAATTGACTTGAAAATGAAACTTGATTGAGAAAAGATTTTTTTTTTTTTGGCTTTTTGTTATTTGAAATGTTTTTGATTTTTGATTAAGTTAATTAACAAAAAAAACTAAGTGGTAGTCGAAAAAAAACTAAGCGCGAGGGCTTTCTCACAAAGACGTTGAATCAAAGTGAGGGCCCCTTTTCCTCGGATACGTTCGTTATTTTTGCGTTTTAAACATAAAGCGGAATAAATAAATGTGAGTGTCGGTGCAATATTCTCATTTATATTCTTTATTTACATTGGACCTAGATACATTCTAATAGCAATAAAATAAATGACAAAAATAATAAAAATTGCATTAAAGTAAATATGCTAAAGAAAAATAAAAATAATGCATGAAATGCAAAACACTAAATAAATATGGTGCAAATAAATAAAGAGAAAATAAGAATGCAAGACATAAAATAAATATGATGCTGAAAATACGAAAAGAAAATAAAAAAGAATGCAAGGCATAAAATAAATATGATGCAATAAAAAATAAAAATGTAAGACATAAAATAAATATGGTACATAAAATAAAAAGAAAATAAAAATGCAAGACAAAAAAAATAAATATGAAGCTGGAAAATAAAATGCAAGACAGGAAATTAAATATGGTGCTGGAAAATAAATAAAGAAAATAAAAAATAAAAAGAATGCAAGGCATAAGATTAAATATGATGCGTAAAAGAAAATAAAAATGCAAGATAATGAATAAATATGATGCATAAAATAAAAAAAATAAAAAAAATACATGATGGACTGAAAATTAAAAAAGGCAGTAAAATAAAGTGCATGAGAAATAAATAAACAAGAGAAATAAAAAGAAATGCAAAGAAAAGAAAGAAAGAAATAAAATAAAAGAAATAGAGAAGAAAAAAAAAGGGGTGCAGAATTAGAAGAGAGCAGTAAAGTAGTAATGAAGAAGTTGGGCTTAAAAAAGAAATGTGGGCTTAACAGATCAAATCTGGATCGTCAGATTGAACGAGGCGTCCAGATTTGATCTTGAGGAGACAGAGCTCCAGCCATGAGATTTAGATCAGAGGGTCATGGAGAGAAAATGAACACAGGAAAGCCAGGAGGAAACGTGCATCTGATTGAAACAGGGGATAAACATAGGCCGTTAGATCTACGATCCAACGGTCCATCCCTGATGATCCATAGGAACAAAGCAGATGCACGCACACCATAACCCAGGCCAAGGCAGCAATATAAAAAGGGTTTTAACCCTCAAAACTCCCATAATCCTCTTCTCTTTCTCTCTCTTTATTTTCAGAAAACAAAAAGCTCTCCTTCTTCTCTCTACCTACACGGCTGGACATTGTTTACCGGTGCGGTGGCCGGCCGGCCATGGGTGGCGGCGCCGCCGCACCGGAGATAAAATCTCCTCCTTTTTAAAAAAAAACTACGGATTTTGAAATCCTTTTTCTCCTAGTTTACGAATCTACGGTTATTTTCTTCAAAATCTTTCTTATATGTTCTAGATCTAAACTTTTTTTTTTAAGAAAAAGAAGCTACCTTCTTGTGTGTTCTGGGTTTGGTTTTGCTGTGGCTAGTTTGTATGATGGCTGGTGTGTTGTTCAGGTTCGGTATGTTACTGTTGTGGTTCGGTTTAGTGTTACGGTATTGTTTTTGGTTTTGGTTTGTTGCGTGGTGGGGAGGAACACGAGGGCTGGGTGGTGGTTAGGGGGAGGGAGAGGCCGAATAGTGTGTGGGTTTTGAGGGGGAGGCGCGCGTGAATGAGTGGCTGTGGGTGTGTTGTGGCCGTGTGAGTTGTGTGGTGGTGTGTGTGGCCGTGTGAGTTGATTTTGAATGAGGGAAAGGAAAGAAAAAAAATTAGGGTTGTGTTGGTGGTTTTTTGTGGCCGAATTTCCACTGTTTTTTTTCACTGTTCTCCTCAGCACTGTGCATTTACTGTTGTTTTTATAGGCCCTGAATTAGGGTTTGGACCAAAAAAAATGGACGAAAATACCCCTTGGGGTCTGGACAGAAAAGGATCAGATGAAAATAATAAAAAACAATTTAAATAATAATATTAAATAAATAAAAACGAAAATAAAAATAAGAAAATAAAAAATAACCATAAAATAAATAATAATAAACTAACAAGATTTTAAAAAATAAAAATAAAAAATTAATAATTATAAAATGGTCGCCTTCGGAACACAAATGAGGTATTTTAAAATACCTCCCTGCCGAAATTTCCTCTGAAATGACGAAGATTCTTGGTTTTCAAAAGACGATTAAAACGAGTTGAAATTGGGACAAAAAATGGGGTATGACAGATGCCCCTATTTAAGTTTCTTCGTTACGGAGATTTAAAAGTGAAAATTTTTAATCGACGGGTCGAAGAGACTTAAATATAGAGTACACCATTTTTGACCAATTTCAACTGGAAAATACTATGAATGCAATGATGTGCATGTGATGTTATGCATGTAACGTTGCGAATGCTCGCGATGCAAGTATGAATGCAAGACAGCGAAGATGACTCTACTGGGGATAACAAAACAAAAGGATACCCGAGTCTGTTAAAGAAATGGGGCTCGGCTCCACTGGGGATAACATGGTTTCACTGGGGATGGATGTCGGCTGTTCGGGTTAATGCCGAACTGCCACTGACAACAAGAAACAGAGGTAAATGCCAGCTGTTCGGGTTGTTGCCGAACTTGCCACTGACGACATGATAAAAGGATAAATGTCAGCTGTTCGGGTTGGTGCCGAACTTGCCACTGACGACATGATAAAAGGATAAATGTCAGCTGTTCGGGTTGTTGCCGAACTTGCCACTGACGACAGGAAACAAAAAGGTAACTGTCAGCTGTTCGGATGATGCCGAACTTGCCACTGACGACAAGATAAAAGATAAATGTCAGCTGTTCGGATGATGCCGAACTTGCCACCGACGACAAGATAAAAGATAAATGTCAGCTGTTCGGATGATGCCGAACTTGCCACCGACGACAAGATAAAAGATAAATGTCAGCTGTTCGGATGATGCCGAACTTGCCACCGACGACAAGATAAAAGATAAATGTCAGTTGTTCGGATGATGCCGAACTTGCCACCGACGACAAGATAAAAGATAAATGTCAGCTGTTCAGATGATGCCGAACTTGCCACTGATGACATGATAAAAGATAAATGTCAGCTGTTCGGATGATGCCGAACTTGCCACTGACGACAAGATAAAAGATAAATGTCAGCTGTTCGGATGATGCCGAACTTGCCACTGACGACAAGACAAAAGATAAATGTCAGCTGTTCGGATGATGCCGAACTTGCCACTGACGACAAGACAAAAGATAAATGTCAGCTGTTCGGATGATGCCGAACTTGCCACTGACGACAAAAGATAAAGGTAAATGCTGGATGAAAGGTAAAAAGCTGGATGAAAAATAAAGGCTGGATGAAAGATAAAAGCTGGGCGGAAGATAAAAGCTGGATGAAATATAAAAGCTGAATGAAAGATAAGTGTCAGCTGTTCGGATTGTTGCCGAACCTGCCACTGACGACAAAAGACTGGATAAGACAATGCACAAGCTGTTCGTTAAGGAACTGCCACTTGGCGAAAAGAGGGTGACATCTCAGGATGAAATACTGGGGATGACATTTGGGGAAAGAGAGGGTTACAAATTATTCATGATTGATTGATATGAAAAGATAATTAAAGCAAGACTCATGGTGGTTAATGCAGCCATGTATGAATGATATTGCCTATATGTTGTATATACATGAATGTGTATATGCATGAATGTATGAATGCATGAATGACGACACGAATTTGTATGACTGGAATGGAGGATTGAATTATGTGACTGGATGACTGATTAACTTGTGATTGTATGAAGGATTGACTTGTATGGTTGTATGAATGATTGACTTATATGATTGTATGAAGGATTGGCTTATATGATTGTATGAAGGATTGACTTGCATGATTGTAAGAAGGATTGACTTGCATGATTGTAAGACTGATAAACTTGATGAGACAAGATTGGACAGGTGAGAGGGAAAGTGACCCGACGTCGCATCACAAACACTCGGTAATCTTCAATGGGGATGATGCCACTGGGGGCGTATCAAAACAGTGATGGGGTAAAGCCCGGCATATGCAACAACTGATGGGGTAAACACTCCTTGGGGAGAACGTGCCAATCCAAAACCTTGGTAGAAGAACTGGTGCTTCTGTGGTCATGCTTATCTTTTGTTTGTTTTTTTTTGAACCCCTGATTTTTGCCCGGACCGCCTTTTCAGGTTTTCAGCCCACCGGGAATATATTCTTTTGTATGCCCCTAATTTTTGCCTGGACCGCCCTTTCGGGTTTTCGATCCACCGGGATGCTCATTTTTGCCTAAGCCGCCCTTTCGGGTTTTCGACTTACCGAGCTCTTTTCTTTTCTTTTTTCTTTTTCTCTTTTTGTTCTTTTTTTTGTATTTTTTTTCTAAGCAATTGACCATGTTCAGCCTGCAAAGTTTATCCGTTCTCAGGATAGTTGTTGACGCACCCTTCACTTATTCATGAATTCAAAGAAAATGTGTTTGTTGTTTGTGTTTTTCAAAAAGACATGAAAAATATTTATGATTTTGAAAAATATTTTGTTTCAAGCATTACCATCAAAAATGGAAGAAGTTTTGTAAACTGAATAAATGAGAATTCCAAATGAAAGGCAACAAACTCAAATTTATTTAAAAGAGTGGTGACCCGCCAATGGCATGGCTCCACGGATCTCACAAAGTTTGGAAAATGGTAAATAAAAGGGGAAGGTACATTGAACACAATAACCGTTATTCTCCCTAACAACTTTGAATTCCACCGTTTAGATGCTTCAGAATCAGAGTTTCTTTGACCGCTGATGTGCCCCAAGTGAGTAGAGATCAGACCAATGCAGTTACTTTGTCTTTGGATCCTTAACTTTTGCATAGACCGCCCTTTCGGGTTTTCGACCTATCAGGATGACTGTTTTTCTGTTTTATGTCTCTAATTTTTGCCTGGACCGCCCTTTCGGGTTTTCGATCCACCGAGACGCTCATTTTTGCCTAAGCCGCCCTTTCAGGTTTTCGACTTACCGAGCTGTTCTTTTATTTTTTAGACAAAGTATTTCTTGACTGCATCAACATTCACAGGACGGGGAAGCCCATCACCATCCATAGTCGTAAGAGTCAATGCACCACCAGAGAAAGCTCTCTTGACGACATATGGACCTTCATAGTTAGGCGTCCACTTGCCCCTGGAATCGGGTTGAAAAGATTGGATCTTCTTGAGCACAAGACCTCCTTCTCGGAGCACACGAGGACTGCCCGTGACACAAAGCATTCATGCGTTTCTCTTCAATCAAGTTTGAACTGATCATATTTGTTTGGACATCATTCAGCCTCTGATAATTTGGCTTCCATTAGAACTTTCATACCGTATACCAAGGAGAAAAGGGGTTGCCCCTGTTGAGGTACGCGCTGAAGTACGATATCCATGTAAAGCATACGGTAACATCTCATGTAAGTCCTTGTAGGTGGTTACCATCTTCTGCACCATCTTTTGATATATGTTTTCTTTTTTTTTTTTGCTTTTTGTTTTTTTTGTTTGATTTTTGCTTTTGATTCTTTTTTTTTGCCTTTGCTATTATTTTTTTTTTTTTTGCAGCCTCGATGGCACCATTCATATGAATTTTTATCAGGAATACCGTAGCAGCAGTCCCTCGGAACCCAAGTTTAGTGCTTCTTCATGAGACTAAGTGATGTTCTTTTCATATTCTAGTAACAGAGAGATCTTTTCGGGAATCTGTTCATCCTTCTCCTCTTCAGCTTCGTAAGCAGGGAACTCAAAGTCGGGAGAGAGCATAGGGTTACAGTGTTCAACGAGTTTATTGGTGTTTAAGCTTTTTATATGATTGATGATTGATTGATTTGAGAAAATGAGTTGATGCATACATTTGAAAATGATTAAAAAATAAAAGAAAAATAATTAACTTTTTTGGTTTTTTTGTGTTACCATTTTCCAGAAAAAAAAATATAATATAAAAAGACAAAGTCGAGGACAATACGACTTTTTATTTAATGAAGGGAATGCATGAAGCAAAAAAACCTAAAAGTTCACTTTCGTCTCGGGCGGAACGAAAGGAATTTTTTGAAAAAGACAAGACAACAAAACACATTACTTGGACCTATGAGTAACTCGAGGGAATGTCAACAGCGACCTAATTGCGGTAAACTCTGTCATGTGTCACAAAATTAACTGCCACCTTCTTCAACAGGGTGAGCTTCTGAACAATCTTGCACCAAATTAACAGATGAGGTTCCATGATCTGGTAGTGGATTAGCTTGCCCATTAGGGTTTGATTCTTTGAAGGACAAGATGTTGGCCTGGATCAATTTCTGGACTTCGGTTTTCAAGGCGTAACAGCGCTCAATGTCATGACCGGGTGCCCCTTGATGGAAGGCACAAGAGAGATCGGGTCTATACCCACGTGGCAACCTTTCAGGTACCCGAGGGGGTGCCTTAGTTTGAACAAGATTTTTATCGAGCAGAGCGGGGAGCAACTCTGCATATGCCATGGGGATTGGATCAAAATGGGATATCCACTGAACCCGATTCTGTTGTTGAGGCTGTTGCTGAGGCTGCATATGGGCCACCATACTTACCTCTTGCTCCTCTTTTCCTAAAAAGCCATTCCCAAACTCCTTCGTACTGTTGGCAGCAAAATCACTTTCCATAACCAAACGTCCCTCTCGGACTCCTTCCTCCAGACGCATTCCCATATTAACCATCTCCGTAAAATCCGTCGGCGCACTGGCAACCATTTTCTCATAGTAAAATTGGCCGAGAGTCTTCAAGAAAACCTTTGTCATCTCCTTCTCTTCTAGAGGCGGGTTGACTTGTGCAGCAATCTCTCTCCAACGCTGGGCGTATTCCTTGAAGGTTTCCTTTTCTTTTTGGGCCATAGCCTGAAGCTGGTCTCTGTCGGGGGCCATGTCCAGATTGTACTTGTATTGGCGAATGAAGGCTTCCCCTAAGTCATTGAAAGTTCGGATATTAGCGCTTTCCAAATCCATGTACCACTTCAAAGCGGCCCCGGTCAAGCTGTCCTGGAAGAAATGAATGAGGAGCTTATGATTGTTGGTGTGTGCAGACATCCTCCTTGCGTACATCACCAAATGGCTTCGTGGACATGTGTTCCCTTTGTATTTTTCAAAGTCAGGGACCTTAAACTTAGGCGGTATTACAACGTCAGGAACCAAACAGAGTTCTCGAGCATCTTTGCCAAACAAATCTCTTCCACGGAGGGTTTCAACTTCTCGTTGCATCCCATCAAATCTCTCTTGAAGCTCGTCTATCTTATCGAAGGCTCCAACACTTTCGGCATGAAAGATAGGCTCTGCCTGTTGTTGGATGGAGTGGATAAGAGGTGTTGAATTTGTTGCAGCCGCTTGAGTGAATGACAGACCGGGCGGAGGAGTAAGCACAGTAGAAGTTGGCAAAGCAATCGAGATTGGTTGCTCAAGGGCAGTGACAGCAGGCTGAGGAACTGACGTTTGGGCTTGGGAAGCTAACAGGGCATTCATCATGGAGGTCAACTTTTCCATCCCTTCCCGGAGATTGGCCACCTCTTCCCGAAGGTTCTGGTTTTCTTGCTCTAACAGATCCATTCTTTTTCTCTTATGTGCTCGAGTGTTGTGAATGCGAGAAGGCTTCTAATGAACACGCCGGGCCACTTTCTTTGACGACGGCAGATTGACCTTTTATTGGTGAACAAAATGTAAGACTCGATTTGGAAACTATGAATGCAGTATGATGCATGATTATGCTTATGCAAAAAAAGTTAGTTTTGTTATCGAAGGACTTGCCGAAGTAATTGTAAACATCATAGTTTTGAACGTTTCATTTAAAGTATTACAAACAATCCCCTTGTCTAGGAACAAAGCCAAGGGATATGCTCAGAAATTCGTCAGTAGAAATCTTAAAAAAGTCCCGATATTTCAAACTTGAGGGTGCCGAATGATCTCCCATAACGAGTTTGGAAAATTCTTCGAACTAGTCACTAAAGATCCTAGCTTCCTTAAGCTTGTCAAATCTGGGCTTTTGAAATTGTATTTCTGAGTGTTTCTTTTTGTGAAGTTCATTCCTACGATGTTTACAACAAAACTTGTCTAAGTTTTTCGATACTTGATGAAAAAAAGTTTATGAATGAATGCATGTATGCATGATTATGCTAAAGAGCGGAGAAAACATGGTGAGTTTAGGTCCATAATGTTGGAGTCAAGGGTAAACACGCCATTTGGTAAGGACTATGGTTTCACATGTACCTGTATCACGGGTTCTACCAAGTTCCCAAAGTCCTCAACCCCTTCCAAATATCGTCGGGTTGCGAGATTGACTCCCGGTCCAATAATATTTGTAAGAAAGTCTCGTTTGAGTGTAGTATCGCGTATCAACTAATTCAAGATTACTCTTGGTTAGCCACCGCACTACGTCCTAAAAGGCCAAGATGGGTTAAAGGTAACTAAAGGTCCTCAACTTCATAGGTCACTTGAAAATATCAATGCCGGACACAACTTACTCATGCCAACATAGTAATACTTCCAAGATTCCTCCATTGAGTGGGGTTATCACATGTGCCACATCCGAAATTTACTCTCGGAAAGACACTTTGATTATACCACCGTCCTATCTTATGTTTCCCTCAAGTCCGGGTATAGGACTTATCTCACCACTCACATAAAAAGATAAACACTTAAGCACGTATTTACAACTACAAGTAATAATAAAGCATAAAGATAAAGAAAAGCAAGATAGGTTTAACCCACTTAGGATTTTTGTCCCCAGTGAAGTCGCCATTTCTGTCGCGGTGATTTTCGGAGATCAAGCTATTGATTAGCGTTGACTCACTAATTTTAATTCACGACTGAACTTTTAATAATTTTTTTTAAAAGAAACGTGGAAAAAAGTTCTAAATTACCACATTTTAAAAATTTAGGGTTCGGGGGTTAGTTACGTTTAGGGAAGGTGTTAGCACCCTAAACGTTCGTAGTACTCTACAAGAACCTCTTGATTTTATTTATTTATTTTGGCTATAACTTGCTTATTTTTTTTAGAGAGACAGAATGAATTAGAATAGTGACAAGAAACAATAAAAATGTTTTTTATGATTTGGGAGGACAAGGTCATTTGCCTACGTACCCGTGAGGGATCAAAACCTCGTAGTTCGGGGTAAAAAGCCGAGTGATTTGTTTGATTGATTTTTAAAGCTTTGAAAATGTTTTTGAGAAGGTAAGAGGCCGAAAAGGCATAGAAGAATAAAGTTGTGAGTTTGATTGATTTTAATTGAAGAAAAAGTTTGAAATAATTAAAATTGATTGAAATTGTTTTTGAAGAAAATGTAGGAGTTAATTGACTTGAAAATGAAACTTGATTGAGAAAAGATTTTTTTTTTGGCTTTTTGTTATTTGAAATGTTTTTGATTTTTGATTAAGTTAATTAACAAAAAAAACTAAGTGGTAGTCGAAAAAAAACTAAGCGCGAGGGCTTTCTCACAAAGACGTTGAATCAAAGTGAGGGCCCCTTTTCCTCGGATACGTTCGTTATTTTTGCGTTTTAAACATAAAGCGGAATAAATAAATGTGAGTGTCGGTGCAATATTCTCATTTATATTCTTTATTTACATTGGACCTAGATACATTCTAATAGCAATAAAATAAATGACAAAAATAATAAAAATTGCATTAAAGTAAATATGCTAAAGAAAAATAAAAATAATGCATGAAATGCAAAACACTAAATAAATATGGTGCAAATAAATAAAGAGAAAATAAGAATGCAAGACATAAAATAAATATGATGCTGAAAATACGAAAAGAAAATAAAAAAGAATGCAAGGCATAAAATAAATATGATGCAATAAAAAATAAAAGTGTAAGACATAAAATAAATATGGTACATAAAATAAAAAGAAAATAAAAATGCAAGACAAAAAAAATAAATATGAAGCTGGAAAATAAAATGTAAGACAGGAAATTAAATATGGTGCTGGAAAATAAATAAAGAAAATAAAAAATAAAAAGAATGCAAGGCATAAGATTAAATATGATGCGTAAAAGAAAATAAAAATGCAAGATAATGAATAAATATGATGCATAAAATAAAAAAAATAAAAAAAATACATGATGGACTGAAAATTAAAAAAGGCAGTAAAATAAAGTGCATGAGAAATAAATAAACAAGAGAAATAAAAAGAAATGCAAAGAAAAGAAAGAAAGAAATAAAATAAAAGAAATAGAGAAGAAAAAAAAGGGGTGCAGAATTAGAAGAGAGCAGTAAAGTAGTAATGAAGAAGTTGGGCTTAAAAAAGAAATGTGGGCTTAACAGATCAAATCTGGATCGTCAGATTGAACGAGGCGTCCAGATTTGATCTTGAGGAGACAGAGCTCCAGCCATGAGATTAAGATCAGAGGGTCATGGAGAGAAAATGAACACAGGAAAGCCAGGAGGAAACGTGCATCTGATTGAAACAGGGGATAAACATAGGCCGTTAGATTTACGATCCAACGGTCCATCCCTGATGATCCATAGGAACAAAGCAGATGCACGCACACCATAACCCAGGTCAAGGCAGCAATATAAAAAGGGTTTTAACCCTCAAAACTCCCATAATCCTCTTCTCTTTCTCTCTCTTTATTTTCAGAAAACAAAAAGCTCTCCTTCTTCTCTCTACCTACACGGTTGGACATTGTTTACCGGTGCGGTGGCCGGCCGGCCATGGGTGGCGGCGCCGCCGCACCGGAGATAAAATCTCCTCCTTTTTAAAAAAAAAACTACGGATTTTGAAATCCTTTTTCTCCTAGTTTACGAATCTACGGTTATTTTCTTCAAAATCTTTCTTATATGTTCTAGATCTAAACTTTTTTTTTAAGAAAAAGAAGCTACCTTCTTGTGTGTTCTGGGTTTGGTTTTGCTATGGCTAGTTTGTATGATGGCTGGTGTGTTGTTCAGGTTCGGTATGTTACTGTTGTGGTTCGGTTTAGTGTTACGGTATTGTTTTTAGTTTTGGTTTGTTGCGTGGTGGGGAGGAACACGAGGGCTGGGTGGTGGTTAGGGGGGAGGGAGAGGCCGAATAGTGTGTGGGTTTTGAGGGGGAGGCGCGCGTGAATGAGTGGTTGTGGGTGTGTTGTGGCCGTGTGAGTTGTGTGGTGGTGTGTGTGGCCGTGTGAGTTGATTTTGAATGAGGGAAAGGAAAGAAAAAAAATTAGGGTTGTGTTGGTGGTTTTTTGTGGCCGAATTTCCACTGTTTTTTTTCACTGTTCTCCTCAGCACTGTGCATTTACTGTTGTTTTTATAGGCCCTGAATTAGGGTTTGGACCAAAAAAATGGACGAAAATACCCCTTGGGGTCTGGACAGAAAAGGATCAGATGAAAATAATAAAAAACAATTTAAATAATAATATTAAATAAATAAAAACGAAAATAAAAATAAGAAAATAAAAAATAACCATAAAATAAATAATAATAAACTAACAAGATTTTAAAAAATAAAAATAAAAAATTAATAATTATAAAATGGTCACCTTCGGAACACAAATGAGGTATTTTAAAATACCTCCCTGCCGAAATTTCGTCTGAAATGACGAAGATTCTTGGTTTTCAAAAGACGATTAAAACGAGTTGAAATTGGGTCAAAAAATGGGGTATGACAAAATCATGTGCAGAAGATTTAATTCAGATTAATGTTGGTTATTGAAGACTATATAAGGAGTGCTTTGCTGCTATTCAAGATACGAGGAAATAGAGAGAATAAAATTCAGAAATTGAGTCTTAGTGTGTAAGCTTTTTAGCTTTGTTTGTGCACCACTCTATTGAGTTGGTTTAGGTGTTTTGAGTTGTAATCACTCTAAGCCTGTAGGTATGAGTGCTGTCGTTATGTATTGAAGTTGTTCTTCAAAAACAGGGGAGTTTTGTTCAGAACTGGGTTAGTTCAGAAGTTGTTCAAGTAACTGGGCTGTTACTTGAATAGGAAGTTAGTGGATTCTAATACTCATGCGTGGGTAGAAGTCTGACTAGGTGGAAGTTGATTGTTTAGGATAGAAACTGGGGGTCAGTGTCTGAGTCTTAAGGATTAATTCCAATAGTGGATTTCCTTCCTGGATTGGTATCCCCCAGAGTAGGAGGTGTTTACTCCGAACTGGGTTAACAAACCTTGTGTTCTTTTTACTTTCCTGCACTTTATTTCTGCTCCTGAACTGTGTTTTGTTCATACTCTGTTTTAGTTCTGAATCTGCTAATTTTAATTCAGAACCTGTGTGGTTCAGAACCAGTTAACTCTCATTATTGCTAAGCCAGAAATTTCAATTGGTATCAGAGCAGGCACCCGCTGTGTTTTGGGTGAGTTCCAGGGTTAATAATTTCTGGCATAATGAAGAAGAAGACAATATCTGATAAGAAAAGCAGTCAATTCAGAGGTGTTCAGTGCCATGAATGTGAAGGATATGGTCACATTAAAGCAAAATGTCCCCCATACCTCAAGAGACAAAAGAAAAAAGCATCACCAGAATCTGAAACAAGTGATGAAGAATCATCCTCTGAAGTTCTGGCTGCCTGTCACAAAAATCCAGCTGGGTTTTGCAGGAAGTTGCATTGTCAATTTGTTGAAGTGTGCAAGCAGATGGAAGAGCAGAAGAAAATTAATACTCAACTTCAGATTGAGAGGGATGAACACGTAGAAAAGATTTCTGTTCTCAGTAATGAGGTAATCCAACTCAATTCACAACTTGATCAGATGAAAAAGCAAGTTAGAATGTTAAATCCTGCTACTGATAAGTTGGAGAAAATTTTAGAGAATCAGAAACAAGGAAAAACTGGTTTAGGTTTTGTTAATCAGACTCAGAATACCAAACAGATGAATCCAGTTAATCAGTTTGTTCCTGCTTCTCAGACTCATGATTCTATGGTTGGAACATCAAAGAGGAGACCTCATAAACAAGCACAGATGCAAGGTCAGAAACAAACTCAGATGCAACCTCAGAAGCATGTTCAGATGTTGCCTCAGAAGCATGCTCATGTGCAACCCCAGAAATGTTTCAGAAACAAAAAGAGGAATCGTACTTGGGTGTGTCATCATTGTGGTAAAAAGGGTCACATTAAACCTTTTTGTTACAAGTTGCATGGTTATCCCAAGCATTTGCAACACAGAAAAGTTGAACCAGCTATGAACAAAAGGAAAATCAAGAAAGTCTGGAAACCAAAGTGTCAAGGTGTTGCTCAGAGTCTGAACAAAGGAAAAGGAAAGGCTGTTGCTGATGACAGCAAGCCAATTCCTGTAGCACAGAAGAATTCTGGTGCTGGACCATCCAAAGTCTGGAGCAAAGTTCATGTTCCTGATCAGAAGGTTCTATTTTCTTGTAAGTCTGAAGATGTTAGGACTTGTGTTCAGCAAAGAGTGGCTGATTTTGAGGAGAAGATAGCTGGAAAGAAGGTTTTAAATGTGCCTGAGGCACATGTTAATTAAGTAAGCATTTGTTGTGTGTGTCTGATGAAGACTAAGCATGTTCTGGTGCTGAGTCTGAAGACTGGATTGTCTGTGACTGTTGTGTGATTCTGATCTTTGCAAGTATGCTGTACTCTGCTGTGTTTTTAATCTGTCTGTATCTAGTATGGTGTTCTGGGTTGTGCTGGATTTCTGGGTTGGTCTGGGATGTGCTGATGCTGTTATGTGTGTTACTTGTGTTTCTTCTCCTGATGTTTTGCTGGTGCTTTGTCATAATTTTGTGGCTAAAAAGGGGGAGAAAAACTTGTGTTTAAGTTTAGCTTGTACTGAGTTTCAGAAGCTTATGTATGTCTCTAAAAATCTCTGCAGTTCAGAAGTAAGGGGGAGTTTGTTGTGTGCTGAGTTGCAGGGGGAGCTGGTGTATGTGTGTGTTGCTGGTTGTGTGTTTGTAAAGCTTCAGGGGGAGTATTTTTATGAAGTTCAATATGCTGAAGTGTAGTTAAGTTGATCAGGAGTTGATCAGTGACTGTGTTTTGTGTGCTTCAAGTTGATCAGAAGCTGCAATGTGTGTATCAGTGTTCAGAAGCTGAAACTGATTGGTTTTTAATGTGAACATAGCTTGAATCCGCTGCTAATCTGTTTGCTATGTTATATAGTTGTGGAGTTCTTCATTGCTGAGGTTGTCTTAAGTGTGCTTGAAGAACTTGGTTGTGTGAAACATTGGTTTTAGCCAACAATTTGCCAAAGGGGGAGATTGTTGAGTATTTTGGTGTTGGCTGCATATTTTGGCAAATCCAATGTGTTGAATAGAAGCATCTCCATGTTTAGAACAAGTCTTCAGTTACAAGAAATTGCATTTGAAGCTGTTCAGAAGCACTGTAGCGCTTCAGAAGCTGAAAATGTGAGTCTGAAGCATCAGACGCACTGTAGCAGAGTTGACTTTTGTTGACTTCTTCAGAAGCTGCATTTTTGCAAGTTATTTCTGCATGAATCTTGGCGAGATTTATCAAGGATTTATCCTCGCATATTGCTTCTAGAATGCTGGTTGATTTGGAGTAGATTTTATGAAGATTTGGTTCAGTTTTATGAAGTTCGTATTTTTCTGCATAATCTTTACCATTATATATAAAGAGTAGTGTATGTGTTAGTGAAACTAGGTTTAACTCATTTCACAAAAATCACAAAGGAGGCTAGAGAAAGAAGAGGCTTGGAGAGGAATAAGTGAGAAAAGCTCAAGAGCGACAAGGGGGAAAGAGGGATTCTAGCTAGAGGAGCTTAGTGAAGTGAAGAATTGAGGTAAGGGGGAAGATTATTTTCATCATATGGGTTTCATAAGCAATTGGGTAGTTTGGGTGTTTTTTATTATGCTTAATTTCATGAATTAATGATTGTTGTGTGTTAAATTCGTGCTCCTTTGTTGTGGTTAATTTGAGCATCTGTTAAATTGATGAATTCATGTTGTTGTTGCATCAAAGATCATGTTTGGTTATGTTGTTTTGGTAACTTTGTGAATTTTGACGAATTTGGTGAAGAACATGATAATTGATTATGATTATGGTTTATATTAAGTTGATTTTGAGCATGAGTATGTGTTTAGTTTGAGAATTCATGAGATTATGTGGTTTTGTTGTGAATTAAGTTGTTGTTGTTATGTTTTGGTGAATATGCTTAATTGGATGAAAAAGATTAAGTTGTTGTTAAATTGAATAAGTTGTTGTTATGATGATTGAAATAAGTGATTATGATTATGTGGAACATGGAGAAATGTTGTTGTTGTTCTTATACCATGTTTGGTTGATAAGTTATTGGTGAAAATGAATTTTGAGACGATGTTTGAATTAATTGAAAAACATGGTAAATATTGATGAAAAGTAATTATGAATAAGTTGTTTAAGCTGAGTTTGAGGCATAATTGATTATTTAATGTTGGGTTAATGATTTGAATCGAGTTTGGAGTGTTTGAGATTAAAGGATGTCAATAAACGAGACTTTTTCGCACGAAAACGCGAAAAATCAATTTTGTTGTCCTAGGAAGGACGCACGACCGTGCGCCCTAACCGTGTGTTGCTCTCGACGTGAGAGTGCACAACCGTGCGTGTCAGACGCACAACCATGCGCCCCTTGTTTTTACCTGAAACCTCGTTTTTCTTGTTTTTAAAGGTTCTAAGGCATGTGTTTGGGTCCCAAGCCCCTAAACTTGATTGATGGGTGTTTAATTATGGTCTATATGGTTGATTAACATGATGCATGATTAAAAATAACTTAGGATTGGAAAGATGTGAAATGAACTTGTGAATTTTTCTTTAATTGAGCCGTGAGATGTATGTAAACATGTTAATTGATTATAGGAGTATGATTGATGATGAAACATGATCATAAAGTGGTATAGTGATAGGTTAATGAGACCTTGCTTTATTTAATCATGGAATGTGAAATATGTGAATGATGAGGAATGAAAGTATGTTGTTGTGATGATGACTTAAGATGATGAATGTGGTGAATTGAATTCATATGATGATAGTAGTGGCTTTATTGTCGCCTGCATCCTCGTGGTGTAGACGTGCAGGTTGAGGATTAGCTTGCTTGGTGAGTGTTGCTGAGGATGGCGTCATGCCTACTCTATTTACTGCTTGTGGAGTCTAGATTAGTGCTCTAATCTAGGATTTTGGGGTTGTCGTTTATTCTGTTGATTTCATCAAACTGAGGATTTTCTGTTTATGTTGAGATTTTTATGTTATGACCCGAGACATGACACTTGAGATATGACTGTATTTCCGCTATGATCTGAATATATTTAATGAAATTTTTATATTGAGGATTTTAATATGAGATGTATGATGAATGGTAACACATTGATGTATGTTAAATGCATGTTTTATAATTATTTATTAGTCTCGGGGATCAGGGTGTTATAATGTGGTATCAGAACATGTCGGTCTAGTCCGGGCCAACACTTAGTTATTGTCCTGTTGTATGCGACATGTATGTAGATTACTGTCGATGCTTTTCTATTAATATAATTTAATTAGAAACTTAATCCTCTTGACACATGCATGCACTCGCGCGCACTCAATTATGAAAAATAATCAAATTTACACTTATATCAAGAATGCTAGTTCTTGTACATATAAAAAAAAATTAAAAGATAGATGGAATATCGATAGTCATTAGAAACTCACATATAAGTGTAGAAGTTGGGGTTCAAACTTCAGTCACAACGTTCGACCTAACAATTTTGGCAATTTGATCGGTTGATCTAGGACTTGTGGACATATAAAAAAGAATTCTAGTTAACCATTTTTTATTTTCTTAATGTAATAAAAAAAATAACCACTTTTAATTTTCTTAATGTAATAAAAAAAAATCCCCAAACTACCTTTCTCGATTTTATTTCCTATGTGAGCATGTTTTATGGGTATATTAATTGATTGATATTACTGAAATGATAATGTTGTTCAATTAAAATTTGTTTATATCTGAGTCTACTAAACATGAATTATGTTTCTTAAAAAAAATGATTATTTTTACTTATATTCGAGTAGAAAGCTAGAATATGAATAGTGAATTAAAACTTACTTGTATATTAACAAACACTTTTTACAATGCAAGCAATGTAATTCTTGGTTGATACATGACCCACAGTTTAGCAGACAATATCTCAAATTATTGAGCCAACATAAAGAAATAAAAACAAAATATGAAACAGATACATATAGTCATTCCTTTTTTAAAAAAATCCACTATAAGATCTTTGATGAAGTTTCCCCTTCAAAGCAATGAAATCTGCTTCAAGATTCACTAGCTACATACAGTGTAGCAATTCTTGCTATCTCCCATGCCAGCACAATTCATATCCATAATGAAATGTCCTTTTTAGCCCTTTAAATGAGCAAGCATTGAGCAACATTGTCGGTAAGGAATCTCTTACCATACCCTTGTCCTTTAGGTGACCAGCATTTTTTTTTCATGTGGTTCATGCATTTCAGCCTTTTTTTTTGTTGGGCCAACCAAAACAGAACAATAGAAAATGACAATAATAAATTCAATTTAAAAAAATAGAATTGCCCTTGCTTTATTTTTTTATACATTTATGTGATGGGTTGTGAAAGCTTGTCACCTTCCCTATTTTGTTTTTTCTTTGAGTCGTGTCTTTTTTTTTTAGCCTTTTCTATTCTTTCACACGTGCATATATGATATTGTTCATTTTCTTATTGGTATGTTACATTTTTTTATTTTGTCTTAATCCCTTCCACTCCCAGCAAAATGTGTAGAAATATAATTCAAAGTTCGACAATAATACATTATCAATGATTAATTATTTTAGTTAGAGTTTGATTTCGGATACTCCCAACTATTCTATTAATATTTAAATTCAATTACATATACCATTGTGTTAGACACAGAAAAGGGGCAAAGGACAGGGAAATTGAGATAGTGTAATGTTGCGAAGTACGGTTCAGATGTATTATTATGATTTGGATAGTGATACTATGTGTATAGCTTGTAACATTGAAAGTCTTAGCTTATTTCAGTAATATACAAAACTATAATTGCTCTTTAAGTGCACAACAATCATGTTACATTATTTGCAATTTACATTTTCTTTAATCTTATGTTACTGCTGGTTGGTGTTTTTTATACGCACATATCATACTTTAGGCAAAACGTATATATCACATACACTTGTATGTGGGAACAAATGTTGTTTAATAATAGACATGCTTTAGTGTAAGATAAGCATAGGATAGGAAGCAATAATACTATGTGTATGATTATGATTATGATTATATTATTCCCATATTTGCATCTTATGCTGAAGCAGCTGAACCATCGGACATGTGAGACTATTTAAACCATCTTTTACCAGCTTTTTATCCCACAAAAAACTTACACATTTGTTTCATTACATAAATCTTTCGTTGTCTGTTGTACCCCATTAGTGTTGGTTGTTTGCATCTATAAAAGAATTGGAGCAAAATGTTTGATTGCTTTTTTATTTTTTATATTTTTTTGGGCACATACTTCCGTATATAGCACTCTAATAATTAGAATGATTATTTAAAAAGTTAAATGGTAACGTACTCTCTCTATATATACATATCTTTGGAGGAAGGAAGGTATGCTTTTGGTGGTTCCTATTAGTAAGTATTATTATAAATCTGAAGAATCTTTCTAGTGTTCATTAAATCAAGTTCAATTTCCCCATCACACATTCTTGAGAGGGACGAAAAGCTTTAAGCTGCGAAATAAATACTTGAATGGATATTAATCTCATAGTCAGTCCTTTGTAAGGATACTTTGTGGAGTCGTTGGGGTGTCAAAGTCCTAATAGGGGTGGACAAAAATATCCAAAAACAAAATCGAACCGGTTAACCGAACCGAACCGTATCAAAATTAATTGACCCATTTCACAAATTCTCGAACCGAACCATTATTTTGATAACAATTCACTAACCGAACCAAACCGCTAATAACCTCAATTATCTGAACCAAACCGAACCGAACCTTTTTAAAAAAACAACTTAATGCAAAACAACTTAGTACGATCTCTTTTTAAAAAAACAACTTATTCAAAAAAGCTTATACTCAAAACAACTTAATACGATCTATTTTTAAAAAAACAACTTATTCAAAACAGTTTATTTTACGCCAAACAGCTTAGTACGATCTCTTTTTTAAAAAACAACTTATTCAAAACAGCTTATCTTATGCAAAACAAGATAAGCTTTTTTGAAAACAACTTATTTTATGAAAAACAGCTTATTACGATCTCTTTTTAAAAAAACAACTTATATTATGCAAAACAGATTATTACGATCTCTTTTTAAAAAACAACTTATTCAAAAAAGCTTATCTTATTCAAAACAGCTTAATACCATCTCTTTTTAAAAAAACAACTTATTCAAAACAGCTTATTTTACGCAAAACAACTTATTCAAAAAAGCTTAGTTTATTAAAAACAGCTTATTACGATCTCTTTTTAAGAAACAACTTATTCAAAACAGCTTATTTTATGAAAAAACAACTTATTACAATCTCTTTTTAAAAAACAGCCTATCTTATGCAAAACAGCTTATTACGAGCTCTTTTAAAAAAAACTTATTCAAAAAAGCTTATTTTATGAAAAACAACATATTACGATCTCTTTTTAAATAAGTTGTTTTTAAAAAAACAGCTTACGCAAAACAGCTTATTCAAAAAATAGTGTTCAAAACATCTTATTCAAAACAGCTTATTTAAAAAACAGCTTATTCAAAACAGCTTATTTAAAAAACAGCTTATCTTATGCAAAACAACTTATTTAAAAAGAGATCGTAATAAGCTTATGCAAAACAACTTATTTTTTGAGTAAACTGTTTTGAGTAAGCTGTTTTTTAAAAACAACTTATTTAAAAAGAGATCGTAATAAGTTTTTTTTCATAAAATAAGCTTTTTTGAATAAGTTGTTTTTTGAAAAAAGAGATCGTAATAAGCTGTTTTGCATAAGATAAGTTGTGTTTTTTAAAAAGAGATCATTATAAGCTATTTTTCACAAAATAAGTTGTTTTCAAAAAAGCTTACCTTGTTTTGCATAAGATAAGCTGTTTTTTAAAAAGAGGTTGTAATAAGCTGTTTTTAATAAGCTATTTTTTAAATAGAGATTTAATATGTTGTTTTTCATAAAATAAGATGTTTTCAAAAAAGCTTATATTATTTTGTATAAGATAAGTTGTTTTAAATAAACTATTTTTTAAAAAGAAATCGTAATAAGTTGTTTTTCATAAAATAAGCTTTTTTGAATAAGTTGTTTTTTAAAAAAAGACATTATAATAAGTTGTTTTGTATAAGATAAGCTGTTTTGAATATACTGTTTTTTAAAAAGAAATCGTAATAAGTTGTTTTCATAAAACAAGCTTTTTTGAATAAGTTGTTTTTTAAAAAGAGATCGTAATAAGCTGTTTTGCATAAGATAAGTTGTTTTAAATAAGTTGTTTTTTAAAAAGAGATCGTAATAAGCTGTTTTGCATATGATAAGCTGTTTTTAAAAAAGGGATCGTAATAAGTTGTTTTTTCATAAAATAAGTTGTTTTCCAAAAAGCTTATATTGTTTTGCATAAGATAAGCTGTTTTGAATATGCTGTTTTTTAAAAAGAAATCGTACTAAGTTGTTTTGCATAAAATAAGCTGTTTTGAATAAGCTGTTATTTAAAAAGAGATCGTAATAAGCTGTTTTGCATAAAATAAGCTGTTTTTAATAAGTGTTTTTTAAAAGATACATTTCGGTTCAAAATATTGGTTTTGGTTCGGTTCGGTTTGGTTCATACGTACGCAAATGTTTAACCGAACCATAACTTTGGTTCAATTCGGTTAGTTCCAAACCTTAAACGGTTCGGTTCGGTTTTTCCAAACCATTTCAACAATTCGATTCGGTTTGATTTTTTTGGTTAACCGAACCATGCCCATCCCTAAGTCCTAATTATAGTAGTTTGACGGCAACAACAAAAATTGTGACATTACATAAAAAATCATAATGTACTTTTTCTAACCGAAATAGTCTTTTAACTGAATTGTATCAAATTGTTATTATTCACTAATAATTAATATTATTGACTAAAATAAATCAAAACAAATAAAATATTAAAACTATTTTAAAAAAACCAAAAAATTGAACCGAAGTGCACTTGTAAGTTTAAATACTATGACCCTTTCATTATCCACAAGTAAAAAAAAAAAACAAAAGTCGGAAGAATATTTTAGAAGAATTTTTATTTTGACAAAACCAGAAGTCATTTCATCAACAACAGCCAAATATATAGAGAGATGTCACAGAAAACATGGGATTAGCCGAAACCTTGAAATAAGAATTAAAAGTGTCTAGTGTTTCCTTCAAAATACTTGTATTTTTTTTTTAATCATCATCTACATCAAACATGTGGATGTTTTGAAAATATACTAATAATACACGCTTTGATTTGATTAGTATTATCCAAGAAGTGAAAATCATTATTGCCAAACGAGCCATATACATTTTTTTAGGCTTAATTAATCATTTGATCTCTTAACTTATTTGTTGTTTTTATTTTGGTAAGATAAGTTATTAACGTTACATTTTAGTCGCTTAAGTTATACTCCGTCAACCAAATTAGTCTTTTGTTGTTAACTTTAACTCTAAATGTCTAAGGTGCACCAACATTGTAGAATGTCCACCATAGACCTCATTAACATTTTTTATTTTAACCTTTTGATCTATTTTTTAAAAAAGATGATTGTTGGATCATGAAGGTTCATTGTACCTTACAGTGAATTACAAACAATTAATCTTTTTTCTTTTCTTCATCTTCTTCGTTCATCCTCTTCATCATCTTCAACGACACATTCATAACAAAAAACCGAGAAACAAAATCCCAATTTTTCTTTCCAACTATCAACACTACAAGCTTCAATTTCTCTTTCCAAAACAAAATCCCAATATATGGTGGACCCTCTATAAAAATGATCCAACTTAGATATTTTTAGGGTTAGAGTTAACAGCAAGAGACTAATTTGGTTGACGGAGTATAATTTAAGGGACCAAAATGTAATGTTAATAACTTATTGGATCAAAATGAAAACTGCAAATAAGTTAAGAAAACAAATGATTAATAAAGCTTTTTTTTAACTTAACGGAACAACATCATGAAATTAACAAATGAAGCTGTAAAAATAGCTGAAAAGGGCTTAAACAATTTGTACATTTTAAAAGGCAACGATAACGACATAAAAAATTAACAACGGTACTAAAAGTTGGTAGTAGAACTAGAAAGCAGTGACTATAAGTTAAATTAAAAGATGTAAATTAAAATGTCACTCTCGTCTCATTTAATTAGCCATGGAACCTTTGACCATGGGATTGATAGGATCCAATTCCGACAAATTTGGATACCAGAAGATCTCCTAGAAAGTGACTAATCGTCAATGAAAAACCCTCAACTAAAATATGGAACACATGTAGTAAAGAATAAAAACAAATTGAAGTGAAAAATGAAACAAAATTTTAATGTAAAAAATGTTATTATTTTGCTGTTTGAATTTTCTTATGATACAAAATGTATGTATTGGTTTCATATCTTTATAAAATTTTAATTAGAAGTAAGAAACAAAGTACTGAATGATAACATGTTTTCACCTCCACACATTTTCTATTTTACACAATCTAAATAATGAAATAAAGTAACATATTGTATCATTCTGTTCGAAAAAATAGATTAGCTATTGATATTACGTGGAGAAGAGTTGGTGAGATTGAACTTCTGTTGAGATGGATGTAGGATGATGCTTGCAAACACTCTAACGCTCTAGTCAAGAGAGCAAATAGTGAGAGGTGTAAAATGAGAAAGAATGTGTACCTGTAGTGAAAAATCCGTTTATAGGTACCGATGAGGAGTCGTTGAAGATTAATCGATGGTTCATTACAAACGCAGCACGTCAACATTGTGCGCATAATGTTCTTAGCTATGATGACCATTACTAGCCATTGAGACGTTATGGAATAGAGGGGGTCCAAGATTGGAGAGTCTTATTGGTTTGGTCCTTTCTGTATTGTGCCTTATATAATGTGGATTCTCGGCTTTGTGCCAGTCCAGAACAATTAAAATCATCTTGTTCTAGGATTTAATTTGTATACACCTACAATGTAATTTTTTTTACACATACATTCTATAAAATCACACCATGTAGATATTTGTGAACATTCTATTCTATGGTGCACTTTAATTGGATGTATGTGTAAAAAAAATTTCAATGTCACTGCTTAGAAATTAATCTCTATAAATAGTTGGTTTGTAAATGAAACCATAACAAACATTGCATGTTAGTTACACGAATAATAGTTTTTTTTTTATTGGTAAAGTAACCTAGTGACTCGACTCACACTTTGAGCGTGGAAAAGTAAGAAATCTTGAGTTCGAACACAGGACCTGCATATCAACATTCATACATCCATGAACTAAATTTTAATTACATGACTAAATGAGTAATAGTTTCAATGACTAAGTAAGCAAAATAAGAAAATGTGTATATATTAAGCAGCAATCAAGAAGTGTTAGTAAAAATGGATGGGTTTTATTTTACTCAGGGGCGGATCCAAACAACGTAGTCATGTGTGGCTAAATTATCTTTAGTTTATAATACTATATATGTAAATGATGCAGAACTATAACAATTTAAGAACTATGGCTAAGCGGTTAGGTGTGTACCCCCTACCCTTTTGATGCAGAGGAGTTGAACTTAGAACATGTACAAAAGTCTAAAATTGCCTCTGCCACTAGACCATAGAATAGAATGTGATATATGTGGAACATACATAGTATATAATCTATATTTTGAGGACTAGTAAAAAAAATGGGTAATAATCATGTGTGGTTATAGCCACACTTAGCTATAGTGTGGATCCGCCCATGATTTTACCATGGGCTTATTTAGTTCTCATTAAGTATCAGCCGAATGAGTTGGATTCTTATCACATTTAGTCGTTAGTAATGTGTTTGATTTCTACAATGGCTGAAACCTTTCTTGTAAATGTGAGAGACAATAAGTTGCATTTGAGAACATGATTGTAAAATATTGCCCCGTACGTCTATCCTTAAATCTCCGTAGAATAGAGTGAGAGAATTCTTAAAATTCTTCACCACACGCAAGAAATCACATTCCAACCATGGATGATGTAAACCTCAAAAGCATTTTCACCGGTCATAATAGCATATGTTAACTCGGTTTCAATAGTCATAATAGTAGTTTTTTTTTCGATAGTCATATGGACAAATGAATGATTTAAGATTGTAGAATAATGGAGAATTCTTTTTTGAAAAATCATAAGAAATATTTCATTCGTCTTGAGAGAGGGGCAACAAATTCGTTGGTTACTCTAAGGAATCACATATCTAGACCTCCTTCAAACAAAGAAATGTAAACATTAGACCAAGTAACAATGCCATCTCCGACATTCCGGAGGCCCTATTACAATCTTGATAATTTTTCATTTAAAAAGAATTAGAAAAAAAATATCTAACACCACTTACAGCGACAGACAACTAAGTTGTAGTTAAATATATAAACAATGATTTAAACATGACTTTTACCTAGAGACAAATAAAGCATAATTGACAGCAAAATTTCAAAATTATTGTTTTTCAAACTTTTATCTACAGAAAAAAATACATTAATTTAGTGACATATTTTAGTTGTAGGTATAAGATTTTTTTTCCCTTTTTTAAAATTTTGAGGTCCCTCTAAATTTGAAGTTTTGTGTCAAGGTCCTTATTGCTCTTGCATTGGCCGGCCCTTTCAAGTAACAATCACAAGTTTCATCCTTTCAGTAGTTTCAAACTAGATAAAATTATAAATCCAAGTATCTAGAGTCTTCAATAAAAAGTTTTTTTTTATTTTTATGGAATTCAATTAAGTGTTAGGTCGGACGTGGATGGATATGAAGGTTATACACCAAGATATTCCTTAAATTGCATATTTCACCAATTGCATTCTTCCCGTAATGAATATAAGAGAGTCATTCCAAGCGGATAACTTAGCCTTTTATGAATTATGATTAATGAAATGCACCAATTTGTAAACAAACTATGTGAAAATATATCATTGAATTAAATGTTCATATATATAAATCTGATTCTAGAACTTAACTACCCTATAACGTCCCATAAAAAAAAAAAAAAAAACTATCATATAACGTCTTACATTAGAGTGAGTCAAGTCAAAGGTTTCAAAATTGAAAGGTACAAGAAAAAGGATATATGGCCCCCATGGAATACAAGCGTATGAGGGAAGCCAAATTTTCTACTATACAACACTTTATTTAGGCTAACATTTTTCTAATCAATCTAACAAACCTCAATGATTAAAAGTATAAACCCATGATTATCAAGCCTTAAACAAACCCATTTGTCTGGTGAAAAAAAAGCGTGACACTAATGAATTGGATTATGTGTGTTAGTGGCCCGACCATAGTTGGTGGTGACAATGTTTAGCTTCTAATCAAATTTTATTATCACCTAACGCTTAATTTGCCGGTGTCCCTACCAACATACATGTCTAATTTTGAAAGTTTTTTGTTATGGTTAACGCCGTTATGCTCTAATAATAATATTTATTTTGTGTGTGTTAACTTTTCGGTTATTAGGAGAAAGGAAACCTGAAATCTGGAGTTCGATCGTGAGATAAGTATAGTTTGACCAATAAATATTTTATCTAGAAATAGAACTCGTGTTCTTCGAAACGATTTATTTTTTGATGAAGTTTATTGATCAATTGAGTTCACTTTTTTTTGAGCAAGTTCACTTGCTTGTTGTTAATATTTTCTTTTATTTATTCAAAGAGCAGTGAATTTAGCCGTCGGTGTAAGTATGAGGAAACCGTGACGAAAGGTACGGATTTTATATGGTCCCATTGAAAATTTGAAGGTTTGTTAATTAAGCTCTGATTATGAAAAGCAAAACAATGACCCTATCTATGCATATGTAAAAATATACTAGATGCTATGATTTTTTTTGACCCGCTATCTAAGGAAGGGTGAAAATTAAAGGGGAACATTTCACTTTCAAGTGGTTTCATTGTTTCTTTAAGAGTGTTGTTATATAGTGATTTCTTGGATTATGATTTTGCAGTGACATTTGAGGACCCATTGAGTTTGTTAGATCACTCCTAGGAATCTGTATTGATTCTTGCGAGTGAATTCTTTTTCTTTTGATAATATGTTATTGGTGCAAATTATCGGTTGATTTTACCGATTACTAATGTATTTAATCTCCGCCACAAAACTAACAACTTGTTTAGTGGAGTCTCCTCTTCCAACTATATTTATTCCATCATAAAAGTTGTCTTACTTTAAATATTCAAACCATGTTCCATTCATGCAAATGTAACAAGTAAATTGAGACTATGTTTTTTTTCTTTTGATAAAAATTTGAATATCTAACACGTAAATACAGAAATTAATTTTTCAATGCAGATAAGATCATATTATGATAACTTATACCATTGCTGCTTGTTTAAAGTTGAATATTAATTTGATGTCAATTAAATTAAAAAGGACTCAAGTTGTCTCATATTGACGCTCTTGTGCAATTGAGATGATAATTTGAAAACCATGTATATAAGAAAATGTTGTCGTGGTAACTATTTATTCAAATTAAGTTGTGATCACAATTACTTAAAGTGATAGTGAGAACTTTTGAACGTTTGACCTAAAGCAAATAGATCTGAGTAAGATTCATCATTTAATTATTTACCTAGTCGTTCAAATTCAAATTACACCTTTTATGACAGAAATTCAAATTATCTAGTTTAATTATTTTTTTTGAACAAAAAGTTATCTAGTGTAGTATACTGTGTTTGTACTAACTTTTTGGGAACTTGGAAGCGCTAGGCATTCGAAATTAATGGGAGAATGATGAAATGGAATGTATAGCTTTTGATGAAAGAGCAGGGGTCAAGTCTAACTTTTTTTTTTTAGCTCTTTGACATTTAAAATTGTCAAACACAAGATGATTTTTGGAATTAGTTCCCATTAATTATTGACAAAATGAAAGCTAATTAAAATAATAACAGTTGACTACTCCCTCCATAACTTTTTATAAGCAAATTTGACCAATTCACATTTTTTAAGGAATGTGGTTTGTGTTATTTAATTTAAGTTAAATAACCTATTTTGCCCTCATTAATTGTGGTGTACAGTAGTATATTTTCAAGGTGTTGTTGTTAAACGTGTGTGCATTTAAAAAATTAAAGTAAGGGTATTTCAGGTATATTATCCTTAAATATGACAAAAAAAGTCAATTTTGCTTATAATTAGTTACAACTGAAATGGTTGAATTTTGCTTATATTTTGTTATGGAGGGAGTATATTATATATGTAGCTAGCTCTATACCATGCCTACCAGGCTACAACTAAACAAACATAGCATCTTTGTCAAAACAATATGTATTACTTTCTTTCATATAATACATCATAGAATGGTGCCTTCTACCGTGGGAGACAAAATTAAGTCTCCTACGGTACATTACTCATTTTTTTCTTAAAGCAAGTTAACATAGGCCATGCGATTTAATCAACGGTTATCAAGTGTGGAAAAATATAATGGACTGTCTACACCAAATTTTTTTCTTTTCTCTTTTACACTCTTATATTTTTGTTTAGATTTGGAATACACGATTTTTATCATAGACTGCCTACACCATATTTTTTTCTTTTCTCTTTTACACTCTTATATTTTTGTACAGATCTGGAATTTTTTTTCTTTTCTTGATCTGGAAACAATTGGTCGGATTTTCTCGCTCGCGCGCATCCGCGTGCACGCGCGCGACCGTATTATAAGAGTGACTTAGAAGTTGAATTTTTTCACGATTTTTTGCAGGCATGTTTAGGACATAAAAACAACATCGCCCACAAAAAACGAGAATTTTCCGACAAGGGACAGATTAAATATGAATTTTTTACGCGCCAAAAACTCAAGAACGCGAAACAACAAAACATGCACCTAGAAAACGAATTTTGAGCTGGTTTTTTGCAGATCCTCTATATGTATTTTTATAGAGGTGGCTGCAAAAAACCAGCTCAAAATTCGTTTTCTAGGTGCATGTTTTGTTGTTTCGCGTTCTTGAGTTTTTGGCGCGTAAAAAATTCATATTTAATCCATCCCTTGTCAGAAAATTCTCGTTTTTTGTGGGCGATGTTGTTTTTATGTCCTAAACATGCCTGCAAAAAATCGTGAAAAAATTCAACTTCTAAGTCACTCGCGCGCATCCGCGTGCGCGCTCGCGACCGTATTATAAGAGTGACTTAGAAGTTGAATTTTTTTCACGATTTTTTGCAGGCATGTTTAGGACATAAAAACAACATCGCCCACAAAAAACGAGAATTTTCTGACAAGGGATGGATTAAATATGAATTTTTTACGCGCCAAAAACTCAAGAACGCGAAACAACAAAACATGCACCTAGAAAACGAATTTTGAGCTGGTTTTTTGCAGCCACCTCTATAAAAATTTTATAGAGGTGGCTGCAAAAAACCAGCTCAAAATTCGTTTTCTAGGTGCATGTTTTGTTGTTTCGCGTTCTTGAGTTTTTGCCGCGTAAAAAATTCATATTTAATCCGTTCCTTGTCGGAAAATTCTCGTTTTTTGTGGGCGATGTTGTTTTTATGTCCTAAACATGCCTGCAAAAAATCGTGAAAAATTCAACTTCTAAGTCACTCTTATAATACGGTCGCGCGCGCGCATGCGGATGCGCGCGCACGCGGATGCGCGCGAGCGAGAAAATCCGACCAATTGTTTCCAGATCAAGAAAAGAAAATAAATTTCAGATCTGTACAAAAATATAAGAGTGTAAAAGAGAAAAGAAAAAATATGGTGTAGGCAGTCTATGATAAAAATCGTGTATTTCAGATTTAAACAAAAATATAAGAGTTTAAAAGAGAAAAGAAAAAAATTTGGTGTAGATAGTCCAATATATTTTTCCTCACGTGATAACCGTTGATTAAATCGCATGGCCTATATTAACTTACTTTAAGAAAAAAATGAGTAATGTACCGTAGGAGACTTAATTCTGTCTCCCACGGTAGCATCCGCCTCATAGAATTGCTATACAATGACTTAAACTAATGTTGCCTTTTAAAAAATGACTTAAACTAATGTTCTTTCTTTATTTAATAGAATTTATCTATTTTATCATCTTGGTCACGCTCAAAGTCGTGGCTCACGATTAAAGAACATAATATAGAATAAGCTCGAACTATATTCTGTCCAATATATAACAATAACATTCAAAATATTTCAAGCCACCCTCGTAATTGTAATTGTAATTTTCATTCGGTTAAATTCAATTTCACTTCATATAAATATCTATATTGTCAAAATAATGAACAAATTCATGTGCCGCCGACAGTGTAAACAGGTCACCTATCATTTCTATGATAACTCTGCATTTTATCTCTGTGGCTTGCCCATACACACAGAGCCCTTAAATGCTGGCCATTGTCCTTTTAATGACCCCATATTTTAGTACTTATTGTGACTACTTTTTATATGTCTTAAACAAGTACACATTTATAATTTCCATTTCAAATCTATAGAAAGATATGGAAGCCAATCAAATATCTATCCCAAGCCTCCAACCAAATTGTAATTGTTAGTTAGTGTACGAAAAAATATATGTGCGAAGTGACATATTAGAGAAAAAAAACCTAAGTTTATTTTCGATTGATGAGATATGTGACCTAAACCTAAAAGAGTATGGATATGCAAGACTGCACGGTTGTAGAGTAGTTAGATCTAGGTACGTTAGACTCTCAACAGTTACATATCAATGATCTAATTGATCTAACCTCAACCCAAATATAGTTGATAATGTTTAGATAATCCATTGAGTTAGGCCTAAAATATAAAACTACGAAAACTATGCTAAATTTGTTGATTGGCCATATTACTACTATAGACAAAACTAAACATAAAAAAAAATTAATAGATTTCGTCACCAAACTTTGTGGTGAAGAATTTTTATATATGAAAATATGTATTTGTCACCCCTAGTTCATTTTGTAAATAGTGATTAAACAATGATGATAAATTGAATCCTCTATATATGTGCATTGTATGGATTTATACTTAGTAAAGCGTTGTATGGATAATGAATTAAGTGACCTAATAACGAGCGTCTAAAAAACCATTTTATTAGGTGAATGTTGTCTTCAACTATAAATATTTCATTAGACCATATATACATCACATCTAATTAATATGAAACTCTGCAATATAGCTTTCAACCTCTTTTTTTTTTACAAAGCTTTCAACCTTTATTTCTTTAGTTAATTTTCTATGATATTTTCCCATTTATTTCCATTTTCTATATACTAATTGGAAGTACTAGCATAGGATATATGTATGTAGTTTCCCTTTGGTATTGAGGCCATGACTAGAGCATGAGTCTGTTCACCACAGCTCAGCTCAATTAGAAGTTAGTACTATGCATGGTACATGTTCATGGGCTCATGGTACGGTTGGCCAGAAGCATTGTCCGATCGAGCAACCGTATTTAATTTATTATAGAGGGTGTGAGGGGGTCAACTATTAATACTCATCGTAGATACATCATTTTCAGAAATATCAACAGAAAATTCGGAAGAATGATTGAAAGGAAGATGAAGAGGGGGTGGATATTAAAATATTTATGATTGAGTTGTACGTAGAATTTAATTAGTTGTACGATAATCATGATTGATCCAAATGGAATACGTATGTTCATCCGTGTGGGGTACTTGGCATTGCTGAATTTAAATTGGGTAATTCGGTTAGTATTACTATTTACCTTTTTTGCATTTTTGGGGTAACAAATAAGATAGATTTCTTCCAATAGAGATATTATATTTAAGACATTGTTAGACATTAAATATGAGCAGTTCTTTTACTCTATTGAATCTCATTAATGGATATCATCCATTCTGAATCAAGTTATGTTTGACCTTCCAGAATTGGATCTCGCTCTCGAACGACCTTCCCAAAAGCCGCAAGACAAAGATTAAAAACTTTGTGTTGAGTTCGGTTTGGACAAGACCGCTTGGTGATGACACCAATCTCTTCAACTCTCTAGTTTTAACTCTCTTTAAACAAGGGATAAATTTTGACACTCTTGAGACAAATTATAGTCGGAAACTCTGAGTTTGTAGTAGGCTAGTAGCAAAAAAAAAAATTATTTGTAAATTTTGACAGTCTTGAGACCAGATATAGAAGAATGTGATTCCTCTTATTTTCTTCGTTGTCATTGATCATGGACAAGAATACTGTTAAGTTGCCAATTCGATTTTAGACGTTGGTTTAGTCGTGCCAATTTTTTTGTCATCCCAGATTGTTTTCATGTCTTATATTAAGCTTTAGGTTGAAGTTCTCTCTTTTAAATAGATCCAAACACAATTGCTAAATGAATTTGCTTTAACCTAAAATAAATAAAAAAAACCCATCTAAATCTAGATCTAAAATCTATTAACAAATGAATTAAATAAGTAGAGATATATATATACAAAAAAGGAAATTAAAACAAGTTGACAAGAAGAAAAGGAAAAAGTAGAAAGTATGAGCAAGTATTAAAAAAATGAAAAAGAAAATATTTGGCAGTAGCTGAAAATATTGTCGGTACTACCGTACAATGCATGCACGAACTTTTCATAGATAGAAGAAGAAGAGAACAGGCTGTATATGGAGAAATGGAGAGAGAGAAATCTACAGAGTTTTATTACTAGTAAGATCTAAGGCTTAGAGACCACATCTTTGTAATTGGCCCTACTGAGATTTTCCCCTCTGACCCTCACAGTGAGAACAAGCAAAGAGAAATCCTTCACATTTAATTACATTGAGCAGGACGTGACATGAGGGTATGTGATAGCGAATCTCATCTGTAACATTGATGTCTAAAAATATCATAAGAAAATTCACATTTGCATGGTTTTATACATCTAGTACTACTTTTTGTGTTGGTGTTAGCTCGCAAATTTTAATGCTACAAACCAAATTTTGCTTAGATATGGCCATGACACTAATCACTATAGTACGTAGGTAAACATTTTAAGAGTAATAAAGTGATGTACGGGCCAATACAACATCTAGTAAATTCGTTTTTATTTGGTCATAAAAAAGTTGGATTCTTATGATCCAGAGGAGAATAAAATTATACAAAGGGGCGTTACACATATTCACTGCTTAGTAGAGATTCATTGAACATATATAGAGAGTACAGTTTCCGTATAGAGGATAAGAGATTTTAAATGAAACTAGATAAATTCACCACATTAGTTCATCACTGCACTTTGAGTGTGTAGGTGTATCAAGGTGTTTACACCTAATATAAATAATTTATTAGCTAAACAAGCACCCCTTAGCTGATTGTAGGTTAGACGAGTGTAAATAAAGTCGAATATAAGTTAGTCGAATTTTTTTCAAGGCTACTAAAGTTTATGAAAGTCATTGAAGTGTTATAATTAGTCAAAACTTTGTAGAATTTGACAATTGGACAACTTGTGCTCCATGCATGTTTATGGTGTCACTAACCGAAGGAAGTCAAGAGCAAGGAGTCGCGTTTTGAGGAAGTCGAGCACGCGTGGTTAAGAGCAACATATCCCCAACAAGAGACGGATTTATGCATTATTCACTTAACTAATGTTTTTGCATATAAATAATCCATCTCTGGTTCTTCTTCTTCAGTTTCTGTGAATAATGATTGGCACAACTGGGTCGTCATGCATGGTAATAAGAGAGTGGTTGTGGAGGACGTAAGGGGTATAGGTAAATCTATTGGAGTCAATTTTAATGGTGACAAGTCGAATATGTTTAGTGTGCTCTCGGGGGCGGGGAGAGGGAGGACGGTGAAGTCAACTGTGCAGGAGAGGGAGGGAGCGGGTTCTATCAAAGGAGGTAGTTAGGGTAGTGGGCAGTTTGGTGCGGGGTGTGTGGGTGGGGGATGCGGATTATTTCTTGGAACGTTCGGGGGTTGGGAGGGTGGGAGAAGAGGAAGGAGGTTCGGAAGTTGGTGGGGGAGAAGCGTCCTTTCGTTCTGCGCCCTACAATTTCTCCTTTCGCCCCTCTATGGGGGCGTCCGGGGGTCTTTTGACTTTATGGGATTCTTCCGAGGTGGAGGTGTGGACGTCAGTAAGTTTTGATCATGTGTTAATGATTCATGGTAGATTCATTCATTCAAACGAGCTTTTTTCTTGTTCAATGTTTATGCCCCTTTGTGAGGCGGGTTTAAAGCAATTATTGTGGGACTCCTTGTCTGTTCGGCTTCAGTCAGTGGTGGGGGAGAAGGTGTGTGTTTGTGGAGACTTCAATGCTATTCGGCGTCTTGAGGAGAGGCGATCGGTCAGTTCTTACTCCCGTCCGCTGGATCATGTTCCGTTTAACCAGTTTATTGATGCAAATGCTTTGGTCGATTTACCTTTGTGTGGGCGTAACTTTACTTGGTTTAAGGGTGATGGTCGCTCTATGAGTCGCTTGGACATGTTTCTTTTATCAGAGGATTGGTGTCTGGCTTGGCCAAATTGTGTGCAGGTGGCTTCTTTGCGGGGTTTATTTGACCATTATCCTCTTTTGTTGTCTGTTGATGAGGAAAACTGGGGACCTCGACCTTCTCGTATGTTGAAGTGTTGGCGGGATTTTCCTGGTTACAATCAGTTTGTCACTACCAAATGGAAAACTTTTCTGGCCAAAGGTTGGGGCGGCTACGTTTTGAAAGAGAAATTAAAGTTCATAAAAGGGGCTCTAAAAGGGGCTCTGAAGGAGTGGCACACTTCGCATACATGGAATTTATCTATAAGATTGATGATGTTAAAAGTCGTCGTTCAGTTCTGGATGGCAAAGGGGAAGATGAAGATTTGTCAGAATCCGAGCTGATGGAGTATCACAATATTAACGCAGGCATTCTTTCATTGTCGCGGATAAATACTAGCATTTGCTGGCAGCAGTCTCGCTCTAAGTGGCTCCAAGAGGGTGATGCTAACTCCAAATATTTCCATTCTATTTTAGCTGCAAGACGTCGTAGGAATGCTATTTTGACTATTTTGGTGGAGAGGGTGGCAGTTGAGGGTGTCCAACCTATCCGGCAGGCAGTTTTTTCTCACTTTCAGTCTCATTTCAGGGCGCGGCATGTTGATAGGCCAGGGTTGGAGAATCTTCACTTTCGAAAGTTGTCTGTAGCAGATGGTGGTGGTTTGATCAAACCTTTCTTTGTGGAGGAAGTCAAAATGGCGGTGTGGGATTGCGTCAGTTTCAAAAGTCCTGGCCCTGATGGTATTAATTTTGGTTTCATCAAGGATTTTTGGGTGGACTTGAAGGATGACATTATGCGTTTTATTTCAGAGTTCCATCGGAACGGCAGATTAACGAAAGGTATCAATAACACTTTCATTGCTCTTATTCCAAAGGTGGACAACCCTCAACTTTTGAATGATTTCGGCCCATCTCTCCTTTGGGGATTTTATATAAAATCCTTGCAAAATTATTGTCGAATAGATTGAGGTTGGTGATTGGCAGTGTTGTTTCTGAGGCTCATTCAGCATTTGTGATAGATAGGCAGATTCTTGATGGTATACTGATAGCCAATGAGGTGGTGGATGAAGCCCGCAAGTGCAACAAAGAATTATTGTTATTTAAAGTTGATTTCGAAAAAGCTTATGATTCTGTCGATTGGGGTTACCTAGACTCGGTAATGGAAAAACTGTCTTTTCCTACTTTGTGGATGAAAGCTTGTGTCTATACAGCTACAACATCTGTGCTCGTTAATGGTAGTCCTACGGACGAATTTACTCTTGAACGGGGTTTGCGACAGGGTGATCCTTTGTCTCCGTTTCTGTTTTTGTTGGCGGCAGAAGGTTTAAATGTTCTTATCAAAGTTATGGTTGAGGCGAATATCTTCACGGGTTACACTATTGGTTCGGGTAATTCTACTTTAATTTCCCACCTCCAGTTTGCCGACGATACACTTCTCTTGGGGGTTAAAAGTTGGGCAAATGTGCGTGCCCTTCGGGCGGTTCTTGTTCTTTATGTCGGGCCTTAAGGTGAATTTTCATAAGAGTATGTTGGTTGGGGTCAATGTTCATGACTCTTGGTTGCATGCCGCGGCTTTAGCTTTAAATTGTCGCGTGGGTAAAGTCCCTTTCTTGTATCTGGGTATGCCTATAGGCGGTGATCCGCGTCGTCTGGTGTTTTGGGAGTCTGTTTTGACTCAAATCTGAGATCGCTTTTCTGGTTGGCGGAGTAGATTCCTTTCGTTTGGAGGTCGTCTGGTCCTCCTTAAGTCTGTCTTCTCCTCTCTGCCTGTCTATGCTCTTTCCTTCTTCAAAGCTCCATCAGGTATTATTTCTTCTCTTGAATCTTTATTGTTACATTTCTTTTGGGGAGGGAGTGAGGGTCCTAGGAAACTATCTTGGATTGCTTGGAATAATATTTGTAAAAGTAAGGAGGATGGCGGTTTGGGGGTGAGGCGGATAAGGGAGTTTAACATTGCTCTGTTAGGGAAGTGGTGTTGGAGGTTGTTGGTGGATAGAGGGGGTTTGTGGTATCGGGTGCTGTTAGCTAGGTATGGTGAGGTGAACGGTAGGTTGGTGGTAGGGGGACGGAGTGCTTCCTCTTGGTGGCGAGAAGTAGTGAGAATCCGTGACGGAGATGGAGGGGCGGACGGTGGGTGGTTTGCTGGGTGCGTGGTTCGGTCGGTCGGGTGTGGCTCCACGTCGTTTTTCTGGACTGACCCGTGGTTGGTGGGAGGCCGCTTTGTGATAGGTTTGGTCGTCTTTTCAACTTAGCTACTAACAAGTCCATTTCGGTGGCAGATATGTGTGGCTTTGGGTGGGGTTTTGATGGAGAGGCGTGGCAGTGGCGTATGTGGTTGTGGGCGTGGGAGGAGGAGTTGTTAGTGGAGCTTAGGTTTTTACTGCTTGACATCTCTTTGCAGCATAATGTTTTAGATCAATGGAGGTGGAAGCTTGATTCTAATGGGAGGTTATTCCGTTCGAGGTGTGTATCAGTTGCTCTCTAAACAGGAGGTTACTATTGCGGATGCTTGGTCGGATCTTGTTTGGCACAAAAAGGTACCTTTAGTAGGTGTCTATTTTGGCTTGGCGTCTGGTTCAAAATCGCTTGCCATCTAAAGATAATTTGTTGGCTCGTGGTATAATCTCTATAGAGGATTAGACTTGTGTGACTGGGTGTGGAGGCTCTGAATCGGCTCATCACTTATTTCTCTCATGCTCGTGTTTTGGCTCTCTGTGGAGTCTTATCCGGGGTTGGCTTGGTGTTTACTCAGTTGATCCGCCCACTGTTCGGGATCATTTTATTCAGTTTGTGTCTTCAGCAGGTGGCTCGCGTTCTAGACGATCTTTTATGCAACTTGTGAGGTTATGTACCGTGTGGGTGATTTGGACTGAAAGGAATAACCGTCTTTTCAAAAATAAGGAGAGCTCTATCTACCAACTTTTAGACAAAGTAAAAGTCATACATTTTGGTGGGTGCAAGCTTGTAATATAAATGTCCGTAATAATTCACACTGTTGGTGGTCGAGCCGCTTTGTTTGTATGGGTATCGACTAACCATCTCTTAGATGCTTTTAGGAACTGTGTACTTGTTGATTGAGTCCTTGGTTGGCACACCTTGTGCTAATTGAGAGACTCCGTTTTTAGTAATATATTCTATTTTTGCTTGTTAAAAAAAATTTATGTGCGTTTTAGTTTATGATAGATTGATAGGTATGAAATTAAGTCATTTTACAGAAAAAAAGGTAATTGAACCCGAATTGAATTGACTTATATTATTTATAAATTGTATATGATGATAGGTTGAAATTTTAAACTCAATTCAATTTTTAGCCTTTGAATTATATAGTAATTCAATTTTTAGCATTAATTTGCGCATGCTTTCAAATTAAGCACTGGTGAATAAGTGAATGGGATTACAAAAAAAATTGGTTTTCCATTGTTAATATTACAGCACCACTATAATATTCTAAGTCATCCTATCGATAATTCATCAAACAAAAGTTCTATTAATAAAACGACAGAAAATGATAACAATAAATTGTTTTTTCTTTAGGAGAATATCGATCAATTATTAGAATAATAAGATAAAGACTTGTGCTAAATTAGCCACGCCATTGCCATTCCCACCACTAAGTTTTAAAATTCATAAACTGAAACAAAAGTAAGTAACTGGAATAAAGCAACACCACGGAAGAAAAGTTGCAGCACAAAAAGGAGAGATAGATTATGTTAAAGACTGTACATGTACATACCCACCAACACATATTTAAATTTCATGCACATCAACATCATAATATATAACTTTGTTTGTTGCCTAATCTTTCTTTTCTTTAAACAATACATTACTTTTCTGCCTCTTTAATTTAAATACCATTAACTTTCATCCTTCACATTGGTCATCAAACAATTCCTCCATCAAGGCGGCATGAGTTCTAGAATGAGATAGTACTTGGCTTTCTAATTTAGCTGTCAATCTTGAATTTGAGTTTAAATTTTAAAATTGGGGAGACACTAAAATTGTTTGGTCTTACTCAAAACGAGACATCACTAGCTATATATATATATAGAAATGTGTTTATTTCTATTTTATGGATAAATTTTCTATCGTCGGTAATTAATTTCGGTTGAAGAATTTGTTGCAAATTCTTCTATTCCAACCGATTTTTTTCATACGCATGAGTCGACGATCGAAACTCTGAATTTACTTAAGAAACGCCGATCTCTCACCACTTGGACCTTTGCTGATGTGTTTATGGTTTATTCTTCCAAAAAAAACATTGTTTATTATTTACAAATTTTTGTTTTGTTTTTCATATGTCCAATGTAATAGATGCATCCATGAAAAATAAATGTGAGCATCTATTTTCATAAGAGTTTTAATTTTGGTTCACAGTATAAGAGTTGCACGCTAAATGTAAACATATCTTCTAATGATTCAAATTTTGATTTATCATATCGTAAAAAGATTAGAGAATTCATATGGATTCTAGGTATTTTATACAAAGACACTAGTGTGGTACACATACCAAGGTTGGGTGGTTCTTTAAAACTCAAATGATCTTTAGTCAATTTTTTTAAAAAGAAGGTACGCTAACCCATCGAAATTGATATCACACTTCAAGGTCTCAAGTCAACACCACTCGACCAACCCAAATGGGTTGATATTTAGTCAATCTATTAATAAATTTTGTATAAACGAAAAATTTAAAATATAAAATAATTTTTTTTCATGTCATTAAAGTAAAAAATAACCGAAAAAAAATCTTATATTTTAAGATAATTTCCTATTGATAAATTATTCATTAATTTAATGAATATTATTTTGTATATTTATTTTAATTCATTAGAAATGCTTTAATATTAAAGCATTTAAAAATAACATATGATCCAATGAATGTAGTTATATGGATTGTGACATTCGTAATAGCCTTTTAGGATGATTCTTTAAAATTGAAAAAAAAAATCAATTTAGTTATATAGATTAAAAACATTTTTACATGAGGAAATGTATTACCTTGTTGATCATTTATTTATTTTTTGGCTTGATTATCTGCAAATTTTGTAGCATTTAGTTGTTCTAGAGCTTGTACATGAACTACCCAAGAGCGTTTAGATCAGATGACGCAAGTCTCTTATAACTTAACCAAGATCTGAGTTCGAATTCAGTCTTGAGTATGCAGCAACGTTAAAACTCTTATGAAGATTCTATTTTAGTTCCACAAGGCTCGAAGAATTTACCTTCGCAGTTACGCGCGTATGAAATTATAAATAATGACCATGTATCTAGTTGGAGAGGAATACCTTGTATAATGACCATGTTGGAAACAATTAAGATCACTGTTTTCCTCGTATCTAGCATCCTTGTTTTTTTTTTGTTACAGTCTAGCATCTTTTTTAACATGTCTTAAATCTACCATTTTCTCAAAAAAATTCAAATAAAGAGAAATTGAAACATTAATTGCAGAACGATTTAGGGTGTGTTTGGTAAAAATAAGCTATAAGCTAGCTGATAGCTGAAAAGCTAGCTGACAGCTGATGGCTGATAAATGATAGCTGAAAAAGCTCGCTTATTAAAATTAATGTGTTTGGTAAAATTAGTTGTTGAAGTGGCTGATAAATATAAAATGACATAAAAGTACATATCAATTTTATTTATTATTTTGTTTATAAACAATTTTACTTAATATATTTATTTCTAAATATTTTAATTAATTTCATCTTTAAAATGGTAAATGTGGTATATAAATTAAATTGTGATTTTTGTGTAATTAAACATTTTAACTTTGATATAATATATATATTTTAAAAAACTTTTATATAATATATCTTTTTATTTTTTGAAAATTATATAGTTTTATTTGAAATTATAAATAATATATAAACTAATAGAATGTAAGAGGATCTATATATAAAAGGAAAAAAGAAAGTGCTTGGTTGTTCAACAAACCGGAAAAGAAAAATAAATTGGCAATTACTTTGATAACTTGGGTTTAGTGGTCATTTGTTTAAAAAATAATAAAATAAAAATAAAGGTTAAAAATGGAAGAAAATGTTAAAAGCTATAAGCTATAAGCTCAAAAGCTACTTGAAATAGCATCTGAAAAAAAGCTATAAGCTAATGAAAAAAGCTTGTTACCAAACACATCTAATTTTATCAAGTAAGCTTATAAGCTAATCCAAAAAGCTATAAGCTAGCTTATTTGTGTTACCAAACACACCCTAGAGGTGCGACGTGGGTGGTAATTAGTTGCAAAATCCTTTTTTGAATAATTTAATAGAACTTGACCAAAAAATATATAATAGAATTGAAATTGATTAGCAATATGATGTCGATAGAGTTGACAATACTCGAAAAGAAAAGAAAATTGGTCTCGATTTATGGAGTCGCTTATTTAAGAGATATCTTAGCTTTTATATAAAAAAAAAAACTTAGATGTTTTGTTGTCGATTCAATGATTAGTCATATCAGACCCAAATGACCTTAGTCGTGAGGATATCTTAGGACACCTACTCATGGTTAAAGATCTTAATTATAGTGGGCCAAAAGAAAAAAATTGATTATCTTGAAATAAAAATCAAATTAATTAAAATTATATTAATAAAAAATAAATTTTAAATTTCAATTGAACTTTTTTTTTGTTTCAACCTCCCAACTATAAGAGGGAAGAGATCTTTGTAATAAAGAGTTTAATCTGGAGAAAAGTAAAGTATGATAAAAAATTATTCCACACAATAATCGAACTTTCTTCTTAAGAATTCGTCTTTGGTGGAGCTCATTAATAATTTGAGTTCCATTGCTTGATTAAATTTCAACTAAACTTTGACTTATACTAGAATTAAATTTTCAAATAAAATTTTTATATCCAATATTTTAATCATTTAAATCTGGTCAAAGAAAATACTAGTCATTTACATGCAATAAATTGTATATGATTTTATTTTGAAACATTAATGTATATGATTTTTGTTACGATGCAATGAATTGACTTTAAATTAAATTAATTTATAATTTATAATTACCATTATTAAAAAAAAAACCTCTAATCTTTGAAAACCCATATTAAATATAATTATTACAAAAAACCTACATTAAATTAAAGTAAAAAACAATAAAGAAGTACAAAATGTCATTGTGATTAATTTATTTGAGTCACCTTAGGAATGTTCTTGGTCGTTACATTCACATTCACTCATTCTAATTCCTCACACTCACTATATAAACACAAGTCCTCTTCCATTCTTCATCATCACATTTCTCACCATTTTCAACAACAACACATAAATTCTCTCTCTCTCTCTCTCTACAAAAACATTCACTCCTCAAATTGCAGAAAAATGGCGGCACTGTCAACATCACCAATGAACAACAACAACTTCGAAGTTGATAAACTCACCTACGAAATCTTCTCCATTTTGGAAAACAAATTCTTATTCGGTTACACCGACACCCAAAACGCCAAGAATTCGCTTTCCATTGATGTCAAACAAACCAAAAACGCCGCCGGCAAAGTCAGAATTCTCTGCATTGACGGCGCCGGTTACACTGACGGTATCCTCGCCGCGAAATCACTATCTCACCTCGAATCCTGCCTCAGACGTAAATCCAGTAACAATAACTCTCATATTGCTGATTTCTTCGACGCCGTCGCCGGCTCCGGTCTCGGCGGTGTCCTCGCCGCCTTACTCTTCACACGTGGAAAAGACGGACTACCTCTGTTCACAGCCGATGAAGCTCTGAAGTTTCTGATCAACAACCGTAACAAAATTTCCCGACGATCCGGGATTCTCCGGCGAGTTTTCTCACCGGAAACAAAATCGGAGAAGCTTTTCAGAAAAACATTCGGAGAATGCACACTGAAAGACACATTGAAACCGATTCTGATCCCTTGCTACGATCTCGTCACGCGCGCACCGTTCGTTTTCTCCCGCGCCGACGCGCTCGAAATCGACGGTTACGATTTCAAGATGCGTGATGTGTGTGCTGCCACGTCAGCTGATCCAGCGGCTCCTATTGAATTGAAGTCCATCGATGGGAAGACGAAGATCTTAGCCGTTGATGGAGGTGTTGCTATGAACAATCCAACGGCTACTGCTGTTACTCACGTGCTTAATAATAAACACGAGTTTCCGTTTTGTAACGGTGTTTCTGATTTGTTGGTGCTTTCTCTTGGTAACGGAGAGTTAGACTTTAACGCCGTTAAATCTACGTCAGGTTTCGTGAGAATTGCTGGTGAAGGAGCTTCCGATATGGTAAGAAAATAAATCTTAAAAAAATAATCAATTATTATTTGTCCAAATTTAAATAGATCGAATACGACAAAAAAAAATAAAGTTGCGTATCTTAAATTGTGATTTTTTTCATTAGTTTAATTAATTAAAATAATTCGAATTGAATTGGTGGTTACTAGTTAGGCTAAGAGTAATGAATGTGTCACCTAACAAAAACAAACACATTCTTTTATATTTATTTAAAAAAAAATGTAATGAATAATGAGTAGGTCTAATTATTGGCATATATATTATTATTCTTATGAATAATGTGACTTATGTATGAATGGATATTATAATGTAGGTTGATCAAGCTGTATCAATGGCATTTGGAGAATGTAGATTGAACAATTATGTGCGGATTCAATCAAATGGGGTGATGGCTAAGGTAAACAAGGGGAAGATGGCGAAAACGGCGTCGGATTTGGTGGTGGTTTCGGAGGAGATGTTGGCACAGAAGAATGTTGAGTCTGTATTGTTTAAAGGAAGGAAGATTGCGGATAACACGAATTTAGACAAATTGGAATTGTTTGGTGGAGAGTTGATTAAGGAAGAAGAGAGGAGAAAAACTAGTATTTTACCAACTGTTGTGTTGAAGAATGGATCTCCCTCTCCTAGAACTTCATCTCCTAGGACTTCATCAGCTACTACTTTGTCAACTTCATCTTTAAGCTCTTAGATGATTGAAGAGAAGAGAAGAAAGAAAAGAGGAAGATTAGTAGGAAAGATAACCTAAAAATTAGATTTTGTTGTGGGTTTAATTATTTTTTATATTTGTGAGTTTTAAAACTTAATGTCTTGTGGTTTTGGGTTAGCTGCCGCTTGAGATCGATTAAGAAAATTTTGTCTGAGCTGTGCAGTGTTGAATCCATCCTCAATACTACTACAACCTACCTACATTATATTTATTTCATTTTTTTTTTATCTTTATTTAGTTTTTGGTATATATTACTTGTATTTTAGTGATAGTGATTTGTTCATATGGGTATTATTGTCAAAGGATGAATTTTGTACAAGGTTAGAGTTGTGTTTGATTTGTGAGAATTAGATTGTAATGTTCAGTCAAAATGTCTGATATAATTGTATTGTGACGTTCTGAAACATTAATCATGGATTTTATTTTGTTTTGTTGAAAAACATTGATTATGGATTCCTTGAATGCTACAAAATAATGAGCTTTAAGTTTAGTTTATTGGAAAACATTGATACATGCTATCAAAGATGATTCATATAGCCTTCAACTTCAAACAAAAGGAACACAAGAATAATTATCACATTTGCAAATAAAAGTTAGAAATAAAAGCTATCGGCATGGCTATTTGGCCGTTTAATAGTTGGGCAAGCCCAGTAAAAAGGTGTCCCATATGATATATGGAAAGTACTATATCCGTTTTACCTTGGAGAATGCTCTATCCGCCCCTCAAGCTGCTCAACCCTTGAAAATAAGACAATCGGGAGTCGAGACTCGATCAAAAAACATCAATCATATCGTAACTCCCTATAAATTGGTGCAATCGAAAGTTTTGATCTCATAAATTCGAGAGACTTTTGAGCAACTTGAGAGACAAATAGTCTTTTATCCCTCCTTGTCAATCTATAGTGGAATTTTGAACTAAACCAAACCCAAATGCCATGTTCATTGGCCCAATAACAAATCCATCGACCTATATAAGCATGACCTCACAAACCTAACAAGGTATTTAATGTAAACATGGCCTCCACATCAAGCTTATACTGAGTTTTGTTTGGAACAAAATATCCCTTCCACCAATTGACTATCATTGTGACTCCTTATACTCTCTGAATGTATAATTTGAGTTCTACTCTGATTAATTTCTATTATTTTTTATCAATAAAGGCAGAAACACAAGCGCGCTAGTGTCCTTCTGGGCGTTAGTAGTGATATAGATAAATTATACTACATTTGTTCCATAAAGAGTGACTTAATTGTTAAAGAAAAATATCACAATCAACGACCACTTTCAATTTTCAATACAATATTAATTACTTTTTTTTTCTAATGAAACGTTTTGGTTTAAACTATTTGTATCACTTCCAACTAAACATCTTCCACTTTTCTTTTATCCTTGTACAATGATAATATTATTAGGAAGTACGTACCGTCCTATGTAAGTCGGGTTGACCCAATATGTGATCCAAAGGAATCCACTTAACTTGTATCATTGACTCGGTCTAGAGAGGTGGAGTAGTGTGAGAATTCATGATCCTATAATTCCTCCACTACTTTTGATTACTCCCTAACTAACTTATCCATTACCTCCATATGAACAACTCTATAAAAGAGGTGATGAGCATAGATAAAAGCGACCTATTCCACCTTGCCAAGAAAGAGAACTACGTAGCCCTGATTCCCTAAAATGTTTATGAATACGTAGGACTAGAGAAACCTCCATCGAGCTAATACCGAAAACACCTTGACCTTATGGCGCACAACCAATAAGACCCCTTCAACCTAAAGCTCCTCTCGTCGCTACGGAAGAGATGATTGCAGGTATTGTACTTACCACAAGTACAATTCAATCTTTTAGTAAAAATATTTGTTAAGATAAACATTTTAGTAAAAATACAATTTTCTCTTTTATTTATACAATTTTTTAATCTATGTCAAATGGTTACATGATTTATTTTTTTAGTTTCACCTGAAAAAAACTAATTACACCCCAAATACTCTTAAAATAAAATAAATGTTCCATAGAATGCAAAACCCTAATATATATTCTACGCAAACACAAACAGCATGTTTATCTTCTTCCCAAACATAGAACCTACGCAAACTCGGAACGTGTATCATTTCTTTCGAAAACCTCAGAAACACAAACTCAAACACACACAAAGTAAATTCAGTTGGAGTTCGCAAGCTCAGTTTATGTAAATCATGTAAATTGAGTTTACGTGTGCTACCCTAAACTCAATTCACGTTAACCTTTAAATCAACATAATGTACGTAAACTGAGTTTTACGTGTGTTACTGTAAACTTAGTTTTTGTGTGCTTCCATAAACTCAATTCACTTTAACCCCTGAAACAACACAACATTCTCATCGATTCGCAATCAATACCAAACACAAAGGACACAAAGAAATAGAAGAGCAATCAAGAAAGCCCATATAATCATCACCAAAGAAGCATAATTTCACTTACTTATGTAATAGAGCATCGGCGGAGCTACATACACTCGTGTGGGCATGGAGTCAAAATCCTCTCCATTTCTTCCATTTGGAGAGATAAAGACACAAAGAAGTTTGAAAATAATTAATAGTAATGGGACTAACTTAGTGGTAGGACCCACTACATACTTTTTTGTATCTATCTCTCACCAAATGACAATATCCATTTATTTTTAGCAAATGGAGAGGATCTGAACTCGTGGGCATGTGCCTCTGTAACACCCTAACCCTTAACCGCCGATTATTAACTTTAATAAAGAAAACGTTAAGGACATAGGAAGTTACAACATGAAGAAAACTCTTTTTCCAAAAACATCAACAAAAAAATCAAAATATATTTGATTCACAAACACAGCAGCGGAAAACAACAAACACAGCTTATAACCAAGCATGCATATATTACACAAAAATATATACATAAGATTTTCAAAAGAGGTAATTCTACACAGAGACCATTGCCAAGTCTATACATAAACGTTCAGATACCCCAAAATAGTGTTACAAATATCAGAGCACTAGACTCTAACTAGGATACAACACCTAGTACCAAAAATGTAAGGATAGCTAAGCTATGCCCTTACCACTACAAAAGCTCCTAAACAGCAAAGGGCTATTCCTCAACGATAGCCTCGCCAACCTGATAATCTGGATCCCCAAAGATCCAGCACATAACACAAAACAGAGAGTGTTAGTATCACAAAACAATGAACGTGTATAAATAACACATTATTATACATAACCAAAACACAACACATAATTGACAACGACAAGCTCATCAATAACAATTATCACTTAACAACCATTATGCACACATAATGTCACAAAGGATGCATGCCTCAAAATGCATTCACTAATGCATGTGGTACCAAATCATTTTGGATAAACTTATATCCTTATCAAGCACTCTTGATAATATCAAGCACCCTTGATAACCAAGCACTCTTGGATTTCTTATCCGCACACGGATATCATACAATCATGAAATGCATGATGATTCACTTAGTAAATATATGATACTTACTAACACAACTAATTATCAGCACTCTGATAATTATCACAACAACAACAACAAGCACAACACTAAATTATCAGCACTCTGATAATTATCACAACAACAACAAGCACAACACTAAATTATCAGCACTCTGATAATTATCACAACAACAACAAGCACAAACACTAGGCACTCATGGCCACATCATAATATACGACATGTATATACTCAACCTTGATTAACAATTTCAAATCAACCAAGCAAATCATACCAAAATCTCCCACATAAGGGTTGCAAAGGAAGACCCACACACTTTGATAATCCCACACACATGCTAGGGTTTTACTCAAGCTTTTCTTGAAAACAAATAATCTTTAGAAAACATTAAGAATGAATTAAAATGGTGGGCAAGGTTTCCAAAAATGTATTATAAAAATACAGTAGCAAAAAGACATCCCCGCGCGCACCAGGACCTCCAGAACGACTCAACGAAGTTGGCCTGTCCAGGGTTGGTCGCTACAAGCGAGCCCTCGGTCGCTACAAGCGCAGACAGGCAGGGAATTATCCTGCCTGGTCGCTACGAGCGAACCCTCGGTCGCTACAAGCGAGCCTGGTCGCTACAAGCGCCACTGTGGTCGCTACAAGCGCGGATAGGCAGGGAATTATCCTGCCTGGTCGCTACAAGCGATGTTCCGTCGCTACAAGCGACCGTATCAGTACACAGTCATGTAAAAATGTGATTTTTCCACCATTTTAGCCCATTCAAGGTTACCCAACTTCCAGAACTGGTTAAAAACAACTTTCCATCATAAAACATCATTTATAAACCATCACAAGCAAGGATTGCATCTATCAAAGAAATTAGGGTTAAAAACACTATTTTTCCATAACTTTCCCTTTGCATTCAAAACACTATAACTTCAACAAAATTTGCTAGCAACATCACTTAGCATTCAAGCAAGCAAAACATAATCATTAACAACTTTAAACCACAAAAACTTTCTAACAAAACCTAGACAAAGTGAAGGAGAAGTTTGGGATGGAGAAATAGACATTCTCCCCTTCTCTTAATCACTTGTAATCAAGCAATACTAACTCTCTTACCTCACAATCAATGAATCTACAGAAATTCCAAGCTTTTCTTCACAAAATCACTTGCCCTAGCTTTCCTCTTGCTCTCCTTCTCTTCTTCCACGTTTTCTTCTTCTCCAAAAGCAATGAATAGTGATTCAAAAAGTTTTAGTGTTAATCTCTTATAATCCAATCCAATCAATCTTGGCCATCCATCCTTACTAACTCTCAAGGACTCATCCTAGCCTTTCGATCCAATCCAAGCTCACTACTATCATATACATAGGATCATTACTACTCATAAACCCAAAAGCCCAATACTATTCATCCTCTTGGCCCAAATCGCCCAAAACCCTAAAAACTCGGTTACGAACTTATCTTCGCGCTAAATAATTATTTCTCGATTACTAGAAAATATTTATAAATGCAAATCCATAAAATAAAATATATAGAAATATAATATACGAAAATAGGGTCGTTACAGCTTCCACTAATAATTTAATTTTAGTTTATAAATAGTGGTGTTAAGCCAACTTCATGCCCACATTAGTTAGTAAAAACAAAACTCATTTTATCAAAGTAAAATTAGTCCGATTATTTAATATCTCATTTATTGATATATTGATCCATTAATCATAATATTTAATTCTTTTGTGTTTACATACAAATAACTTGCAAAGTCTAATTCATACCTGCATATTCCACTTCGTATTTATGGTAATGTAAATATGTTAATATTTGATAAGAGTAATTTTGTAAAAGTATTATTATTTCTCTTTTATTTATATATTTTTGCTAGGTGTTCATTTTACTTTCATCTTGAACAATGTCAAATAATATGTAGTTTTTTTTTTTGGTAAAATAACATTTTTAGTATTATAGTATATGAATATTGCCCCCACAATCTAAAATTTCTGGCTCCGCCACTGCAATAGAGTATTAATGAACGTTTTGTAATTCAATTTTTAATCTTTCATCGAGATTGATCAAACATATGAATATTTGGGAGAGACGAGTTGAAGATATAGAGTGAGAGAATGGAAAAGGGATTTTTTTGACAAATTTAGATGTACAAGGAGGCGACAAAAGTTGTGATAATTTTTTTAGAGACTAAAAGCAAAAGATTTTTTTTAAGAAGATTAAAATAAAAAGTTGAAATATTTATAGGATAAAAACATGGTTAATCTAATAAATAAATAAATACATTATAAATTAGTTATGATATAATATATGAGAAATGTTAACTAGTATCCCTGGGGTAATAATTAACAAAACCAAATTAAAAAGATTGTATTTAAAATGTGAAAAAAATGAGTATTTAACTTTTTAAAAGTCAAGAAGTTGTTGTTTTCAATAAAAGTTTTTTATATTTAACTTTCTTAACTAGAACCTAGGAACACTAGTTAACATGCCCTATAATATTAGTAAAAAATGATCTTTTTAAAAAAGGAATAAGTAGTGATCCATTGTGTGTCTTTTGTGGACATCATAAAGAGACAATTTCACACCTTTTTATGGAGTGTAATTGGTCAAAGCCGATATAGTTTGCTTCCTTTTTAGGTGTTGTCATTGCTCCTAGCTGCTAACAAGTCTTTTCTTTACCAGACTCAGAGGTTGTAGAAACTTTAGCTATGCGGAAGGGTTTGAAATTTGCGAATAACATGTCTTTTATGAATCTTATAGCAGAATCAATCAGATGCTTTTAATGTGGTCTTGACGTTGAATGATCATCAACAAACTTCTACCTATGTCGGTTCTATTATTGAAGATTATATTAGTTTCAATGTTTGTTTTCGTAGTTTAAATTTTTTGCATATTAGACGTGAAGCCAACCAAGCTGCTCATTATTTAACTATACATCCTTTTCATAATTTAGATTCGAAAGACTCCACCTTATATTTATTATATTTATGCGGTCTCAACTTACGTAAAAAATAGATATTTGTATACACTTTGAAAAGTGAAACTAACGTGGCATCGAATCATGCATTGAGTTCTTGCCGGCCAAAAATTCCATTTCCATCGCCATCTATAAGAATCGCATTATACAGTATTCAGTAGAGAAGAAAACAATTTGACAGCATTCAGTAACACAAACACAAACACAACTGCAGAATATCCCTATCATTGGTTTCAATGGCAGAACTCATCAACAGCAACAAAACACTTCATCAAATTGCAGTCGCATTCAAAAACCTCGCCAACACTGTCTCCGATTCTCAATCCGCAGAGGTTGAAGTTGCTCCCTTCTCTCATGCCTGCTCTCTTATTTCCCCTCTCTTTGGTTCCTTAGGCATCGCTTTCAAGTTCGCTGAGAAGGATTATGTTGCCAAGGTTTGATCCTTTGTTTCATTTTTCAATAGGGTTTATTGTAATAATTAAAAGGGTCATTGAAAGTTTTGATTTTTATGTCTTTGTTTCTTTCATTCCATTTTGTCATTAACTGTGGAACTTAGTAATTTGCCATTTTTCTGTTTTGTAGCTCAGAAGTTAGAATCCCTTGATTTGAATCATGTTCTTTTTTTTAGTTGCAGTTAATATGATTAGAAAGAAAGGAAAAAAAATGTTTTTTTTTTTGGTATTTTGGATTAGTGGCAGTGTAGTTTTTTGTGTATAGTTTCTAACGATCTCAAGAGATCAAGTGTTTATGCTGAAGAGCTATGGAAATAAGTTGAAAACAGATTACGGACTTGTTGTTAGTTTTTTCCCTAAGCTCTTTTAGATAGTTTCAGAAATGCTTATGTTAGTAGATAAGTTCAAATAAGCTGGATCCAAAGTCCAAACATGCCTTAAATCATGTTGGTTTTTTATTTGCAGGTAATATGATTAGAAAGGAAGGAGAAAAATGTATTTTTGGTAGTTTAGGTGGTAGTGTAGTTCTTTTGTGTATAATTTACATTGATCTCTAGAAATCAAGTGTTTATTTATGTATATGTAAACTTCACAATGATAGAGCTTACGAAAATAAGCTAAAAACAACTTATGGACATGTCATAAGCTGTTTCCATAAGCCCTTCCAAACAAGCTTGCAAATGCTTATGACAGTAGATAAACTCAAACATGCCAATCCAAATAGACCTTAAATCATGTTAGTTTTTTATTTGCGGTAATATGATTATTGATGAAAAGGAAGAGGAGAAAAAAAATATTTTTGGTATTTTGGATTGGTCGTAGTGTAGTTCTTTTGTATATAATTTACAAGGAACTCAAGAATTTAACTGTTTATTATCTGTATGTATACTTTGGACACTTTCTCATTGATGCTTAGTGTATGTACTTCATGACATTTGTTATGTCAAGCCTTCAAGGATTTATTAATCGATTGTTTAATGGTCTTAGGTTAATGATCTAGCTGAGGCATCAAAGTCGATTCCGAAGTTACATTCTTTGATTGATCAGGATGTACAAGCCAATTCTGTCAGGAATGCAGGCAGCCATACTAGAAATTTGTTGAGAGTAAAACGCGGACTCGACATGGTCAGAGTACTCTTTCAGCAAATGATAGTCACTGAGTATGTGCATTGGTTACTGCTTTGCAATTTGTTTCTTGCTAGTTTCTTCTATCTTTAAATTGCTGTGTTTATGTTATGGTTTGAACAATTTTAAGATTATACTAGGCATGGAAGAGTGGGAAATACATTGCAATGAAACTCAAGTGGGAGTGGGAAATTGGATTGAAGGGTTAGCTATCTTTCACTGTTCACCCATGAGGTTTGGGTAGTCTCTTAGAATTTGCGTTGGGCCTAACTCAACCTTTACAAAACCAACTTGTAAGGTGAGAAGCACCCACCACTTATAAACACATTTTCAGGCCATATATCAACCAATGTGAGACTCTTAACACGAGTGGCCCGATAGCGGTAGCATGGTAGCAAGTGGTCCAACGGATCTTGTATATGCTCTGATACCATATTAGAATTTGGGTTGTGCCTAACTCAACCCTTACAAAACCAGCTTTTAAGATAAGGACTGCTCCCACTTATAGACACCTGTTCATGCCATATCTCATCCAATGTGGGACTCTGAACATAGTGAAGGTGGAAAAAGGAGGATGAGAAATTCATTCGTTTGAATGGAGGAGGCTGAGAATTGATTTTCCCCTTTTGCTTGCGGCTTGAATAAAACCACGAGGAATAAATATCTTTCATGTTATTTTGGTTTTTTCTTCTATTTTTATTAAGCAGTTTCGGGCCAAGTAAAGTTTGCATGCACATTATAATATCATCGAAGTGGATGTTACAAGTTCTGTATCTCAATTAGATTTAGTTCTCGAATTTTTTGTTACCAGTTCAAAGTTCATCATTTTCTGTCACCTTGTTAGAAGATTCTGTTTGCACTAAAGGTTAAATGGTCACTAGCTGGTTTAGTACGCAGGAAACAAATGAAATAACTCAAATGAGTAAGTAATTTTGTGAAATTTTTCTTATTAGTGATGACTTCCAGAGTTCCAGTGCCATAAATTTTGTGCTTCTGAAGAACTGGCACTTGTTGGGGGCAGTGTCTATAAAAATCTGTGAATTTAGTACAACACATAATACTCTAATATATATGACAGGAACAATATAGCATAAATGTCTTAATAGGGTGAGTATAATTTCATTAAACCACCATAGAGGTTAGCATAATTTCCTCCATTAAACATAAGAGGAAAGATTCTCGATCGAATATGCTTGGCCGAGCAATATTCTAATTGCACGGTAAAATTAACGGCATCTGATTTAACACTTTGACCTATGTCAGTATTTTGTAACCATCTTTTGTAATGTAACAATGAAGCGTTTTTTTTTTAATTGTAATACTAAAAACTAAGGTGTGGGTCGCTTCACTTGGTCAAATTTCGGTTTAACTTGGTCAAATCACAGGGAAGGATAATTTATATTTCTTTTTATTTGGGTAGGTAATTTTTTTTTGGTTAGATAACTACTATTCTTTAAGAAATTGTGAATTTTTACTTCCAGTAATTTTCTGGAAAATTTTCTACATCTTAAAATTTTTCTAGACTAAACACACTCTTGGCTTAGCTTGTCCAAAAGTACTTCCTTTCAGAGCAAAAAATTTCTTGCCTTACAGCAAAAAGTGATTATCTCCAAACCATACCTTATTGTGTTTGTTGAGATCCCACTTAAATTTGAGATAAAGCTGTAGTTGTGCAAGGCTTCGGCAATCCTCACCTTTTTAGTTAGCTTTTGGGGTAGAGTCAGGCCTAGCTCAAATTCTAAGATGGTGTTCCCGTATCAGAGTCTATCTTAGATTTGTTCGTGCTGCAGACAGTGTAGTCTTGGATATGATATGATCAAAGTAGTCTTTATACTTGAACAATCCTCAACCCATGAGCTAGCTATGTTATAGTGTTAACGAACACGCGTTACATGGACTCATATATTATTTGAATTAACAGAGTTGTTTCGTATATTCTTTTATGTTAAGCTTATGGCTAATAGCATAATGAATACGGTAAATGAGTTGAGTTCCTGTGTATCTTGTGGCAGGGGAAATTCCCTTAGGGATCCAGCTTCAAAAGCTTACGAACAAACGCTTGCACCTTATCATGGTTGGGCTATCAAGAAGGCTGTCTCTGCTGGGATGTATCTTATTCCTACGAAGGAACAGCTTTTGAATAAACTCAACGAGGATGGTAAGTCTATAATTATGTTTTCTTGCACATTTACTGAAGTTAAATCTTAAAAAAATGATTTATGAGATCTAATTACAGTAAATGAGGAAATACTTGTATACTCTTTCATACCTAAGGTAGAATTTGCATGTCATTGGTTCACCTCAAAGTTTGGTGAATAGTAGTCTTAATCTACCATCCAAATTCTTATGTTCAATCTCTTTTATGCTAATAATCCAATTTCCCCTGTTGTTAAGGTAGTGTAATTTCTTTTCTTTGCTACTATGTGTTGTTCAAAACATGCTCATTTTTCTTTTCCTTTTGTTGTTTGCAACTTTTGCTTCAGCGGAGTCAGCGGAAGTCCAAATGCAAATTTATGTCTCAGCATCAGAAGCTGTAATTCAATACATTGATAAACTCTTTGTTTCCAGAAACTTGGGAACAGATTGGTGAACCTTGGATTGTATTCATATTGTGTACAATATGATTTTGTATTAGGAAGTTGTATGGGATTATTCATGTAATTTATCAGTATTTGATTCTTATAGAAGTTGTCTATATTGTGCAATATAGATGTATAAGAATAAACTTTTATTGCAGTCTTTCAAGGACTACATTACTTGTTTACCATTTTTCTCTATACTTCATTTTTTTCTTTTTACATTGAATCTGTTGATGTTTTAATTTACTTGTGGTTCCTCAAATACTAACATTGCATAAGGATCAGAATCTGGCAGCATGTGTTAAATGAGGGAGATGGATTGGATGCAGTCACGCATTCATGCTGTTGTGAATCTAGACCGTGCGATCTTTGATAGATTGGTTTATATTTTAACTATGTGTTTTGAATCCATTTCTTGAGTTAAATTACAAGAAAGGCTAAATTTTCTTTTAGTATTTTACCATGTATTCAAACTCAAAACACAGTCTTGTACAATAGTACTTCACTACAAATTTTTATCTAAACTAACATAGATTTTACATTGAATATTTTGTTTATAAATTCTCGTTACCAACGTATAGATATAGAGCTAACAATTAGGGGTGATGAGTGAAATATCCTTAATACGATACAAAACTACTAATTAGTTGATGAGTAAAAAAACACTACTAATAGTTGTTACATATTCACTGCAAAAGGAATTCAACTCCAGAACACTCAACCATTTTAAAACCAATAGTGTTGCTGAATCTCTCCTAAATTACAAATTAAATCAATACATACTACTAGTCTTCTTTGTCAATCACACTGGAACAGACTTTGGATCTTTGACATTGACATCACTATGCATCTTTGACCTATTACACATCTTGCATCTTGGTGCTTGATTGACAGATATGAGTGGAGCTGGACAAGCTTGTGAGCATGAGCTGAAATTAAAAAGAAGACAAATTAATTTGAGCTACAAAACTCTTATGTTGATATGAAATAGCACACCAAAAATGCATAAAAAAATCCAAGTTATGACAAAAACTAGGAAAGAAATATTGAAAACAATAATAATAATAATTAATAAATATGAGATTTTTAATGGATGGGGCTGATCTTAAGTTTGAAAAGAGTAAATTCAAAATGTAAAAGAAAATTATATTTCTCTTAGCTTCAAATGCAAATAATAATTTATGTGCCTTTCCTAAAGTACCAGAAAGAAATTATTTTGTATGCTCCCAAATGTTTTTTAAAAAATTATTTTGCATGCCAAAACCATTATAGGCTAATCATCCTTAATTTTCACGTTACCTTGTAGACGGGCAGCATTGATTATCAGTTTCTTGAGCATTGTCATTCCAACACTTCCGATCAATAATCTGAAAACAACAATCAAATAATTTAAGTCTTGCTTTCATTAACTTGATGATAAGCATATATTGGTGAGATTTTTTTTCTCATGATTTTAACAAAAATCATGTAACTCTATACCAAAACATTATTTAACAATTGATCACATGACACAAATCATGGTATATGGCCAAAATAAAATTTGTAAAGTTCGAAAATCTTATCCAATATTTAACATGTTATTAGAGTCTATTTTAAATATGTTTTCATACTGGATTTTGGTATAACACCAGATCCAATAGCTATCTATGTAACGGTGAATTCAAATCATGAATGTAGGCATTGATATACCAAGAATAAAGAAAGATAGACAAGGATTGAAGAATTACAAACAATAAAGAATTACCTCATAAGAAAAATATGATTCAGGATGAAAAGAAAGAAACTCCTTTTCTTTGGTAGAACTAGTTTCATTCTTGGAAGCATTAGGGTTCCAACTCCATGGAGTGAGAAAAGAATAATCTTTCTCAAGAAAAGATGTGAATCTTGAATCAAGAATTGTTTCCTTAGTAGGATTATGATCACTAGTAACAACCATATCAATGGATTCACTTGCTTCCTTCACAGAATGTTTGCGCTTCATTATGATGATGATGATTCCTTGTAGGCTAAGTCACCAATAGTATAGTACTATTTTATGAGATGGAAATTAAACTAAGGAGTGGTATTTATAACTGTGTTGGTCGAATAAAAGATATCGGTTGCAAAAAGGTTACGAAGATAGATATAATATAAGGGGCGTGTGGCACGGAAAGATAACAGAATAGTGATGTTTTTTTTTTTAACTTTGAAATTATACGAGAGTGTTATACAGATTTCGAATTCAATTGTGATAAAATAAATAAGGGAATGTTAACGAATGTACATAAATCATTTGTTTAGAAGTTTAAAGAAGAAACTTTTTGCTGAAAATTGTGTATTCAACCTATTGAAACTTCAAAAAGAGACTTTTTTTTACACAAGATTTAAATTATTTCCTCTTTTAAATCCTTAACAAATGTCCACTTGTTAGCCTAACTCAATAAATAATAATAATAATAATAATAATAATAATAATAATAATAAATAAAGGTCCACCCTAAAAAATTAACAATAGATAAATAAAGGTGTGCCACTCTGTAAAAAAATTAAAAATACAGGTGTTAGCACATGAGTAAAAAAAATCTGTTATATAATTTTTAAAAAGATTCCGTTAAACTATCTAAAAATATCAATTTTGAATATTGTATAGTATTGGGATATACCTCTAAAAAAAGATATATAAAATAATGTTGCCAAAATATGTATATAAAATAATATATCTTATAGTAACACCTAAAAAAAACTTATCGTAAAGTTTGGAAATTGTTCTAGTAGTGATCTACAACTGGACAAAATATTGCCAAAATTCGATTGGTTGTTAGAACTATCCACGAAGCCTTCTACCACTAGTTTACGATCTAGTTCAATTTGCACCATTGATAATCCTAATTCTCCAAACCAAGATATAACTTCCTTTAATCTCAATGCCGATGCTTGCTTCTAATGGAGTAGGATAACACTCAAACCATTTTGTTATAGCTTTTAGAAAATGACCTTGAGAGTTCAGGATGCACATTCCAACACCAAAGCATTGTTGATCACCAAACAAGGCAACATCAATATTACACTTTACATATCAATATTACACTTTACATATCCTTCATTCGGGGGCTGCCATCTAATTGTACTTTGATCATGTTGTTGCAGTTCTGTCATGGTATGCTTCTCGCGTGTAGTATACCATTGGTAAAAGATAGGCTTATTCAAGCCATCGGTCCCTTAACTTAATTGTTTGTCTCAAAATGGTCCCCTAACTTTTATTTGTCTCAAATTGGTCCCCTAAGTTTCCCTTTGTTACATGTTTAAGTTTTCTGTTAGTTTCCATAAGAAAACGTTAACTTATGCCACGCTGGCGTTTGACCTGGCATCTTTTCATTTCCTGGAAACTTAGAGAGAGAAGCTGAAACATAGAGAGAGAGGGCGAAATTAGGGTTCATGTTACATTTTCTCCCTTCTTCCACCACCAAAATCGAGCTTCTTCTTCTTCTTGTTCTTCTAAAAAAAATTCGAATCTCTTCTTCTTCTTAAAAACCACTTTGTTAATCATGTCTAACCATTCATCAAAAAGCCAAACACGAACATGGGTACAGGAGCAGTCATTTGGTTCAGTTGGATCTAGTTTGAGAAGGAGATCAAATAGGGAATGTTGGTGTGGAGAACAAGCTGTAATTCGAATGGTGGCTGATATGAGTAACCCCAACTGTGGGAAAAAATTTTGGGGTTGTAAGAACTACAAAAATTCATATGACAAAGGGTGTAGTTTCTTTAAGTTACTGGATGATGATGTTATTGATGAAAGGGATATTAAGATTGAGAAGCTGAAGAAAAAGAATAAAAAGTTAAAGATTGAGCTGAAAAATTCAAAAAAATTGTTGAGAATGTCTCTAGTTTTTGGTTTGATATGCTTTGGGGTGATGTTGATATTAGGGACATTGTTAATGTGCAAAAGCACATCATGGAATGGATTTTATTTGAAGTAGTAATTGTTGTAATGGTCTCGATTATAAGTCATTGTTGTAATGTGTTTTGATTATGATGAATTGTTGTAATGTGTTTTGAAATTAATGAAAGGAAGTTGATGTTGTTGGTTTAAATGTGTTCAACTTGGGTTCAAATTCTTTAATTCTGTCCAAAGTAGAAGCCTATAATTTTTACTGTAAGCTTGTAACAATTAAAAGCTAGAAAGGAAATTTTGGAAATTGCTATTGATAAGTTGTTATTGATAATTCTCTAAATTCTGGAAAATAAGTTGCTATTGATAAGTTTAGAATAGCCTGTAACATAAATTTCAAATGGCCTGAATTAAAGAAGTTGCTAATGATAAATTTAGAATGGCCTGGAAATTTTGTAACATAACATTACACCAAAAGTTGGCCAAGAGTACATAGTTATGCCAAAACATTACACCAAAATACATAGTTTTGAAACACATTATATCAAAATACCTAAACCATAAGCCTAAAGCATAACCATTACATCAAAATATCATAATATATCAACTCAATTAGGTTGTGAGGATGGTAAAACATCCTTCTTTGATTTCTGCTTTGGATTTTTAGCTGGTGGGGGTTGTGAAGATGAAACTTTATCCTTAGCCTTTCTTTTCCTAGTCTTGGACTGTTGGGTTGCAGATGATGCTTGTTGAGTAGATGTGTTGGACTGAGTTGAGGCTTGTTGAGCAGCAAGGTTGTTGTGGGCTGTTGCAACTGGAGCAGAATTGGACTGAGTAGAGGCTTGTTGAGCAGCAAGGTTATTCTGGACTGTTGCAACTGGAGCAGAATTGGACTGAGTAGAAGCTTGTTGAGCAGCAAGGTTGTTCTGGGCTGTAGCAACTGGAGCAGAGGCTTGTTGAGGAGCATAATTGGACTGAGTTGCAGCAGAATTGTTGTTTGTTGTTGTTGGTTGTGGTGGTGGTGGTGGAGGTGGAAGTGGGCAAGTGGCCTTGTTATAACCATCCTTCTTGCATCTGCTGCACTTGTTTCCATACGTTGCCCTTCTCATTTGATTGCCATCTTTTTCATCTCACCAGTTTCTAACCTTCTCTTCTTCTTTGGCCTCCCTGGTTGCCTTTTTATGGGAGGTGGTTGGAGATCACCAAATTCAGTCCTGGCCCATAAATCTTGACCAATTGTGGGATATATGATACTACTATAACATGTTGCATATTGATCCTTCTTATAATAATCTGGGACAAAGTCAGCAATTTCCAGATTTTGGTTTTTCATACAAGAAATGGCATGACAACATGGCAGACCTGTCAATGCCCATTTCCTGCAAGAACATACCTTTCTCTGTAGATTAACAGAAAAATGATCCAGACTTGATGCAATGTGAGTAACCTCAAAGTCAAACTCACTAGCACGCCTAAGATTCATAATGAAAACAGACATCCACAATCAGTATAAGGCAAGAAACAAGATAAATTTTAACATAATTAGTGAATACAGAAATAAACCTCACAAGCCAGTTGTTAGTGTAAGATGACTCCCTATCAATTCTCTTCTTAATGTTGGGTAAAACACCAGCCTCATACCTTGATATTTTATGCCTATATTGTTTTCCCATCTTTGCATAAGATACACCCTAATTTCTTCCAGCATAGTGATAACTGGTTTGGTCCTAGGCACAACAATCACAAAGTTAAAAGATTCTGACATATTGTTCACTAATGTATCACAATGTGAACCAGTTTTGAAGAAAGCCTTGCTCCAATGCTTTGGTGGAATTTGAACTAGGTAATTGAATGCTGACTGACTTATATCCTTTATCTCTTTCATAGCCTTTTCCCATGCATTTGAATAAGTGGCCTTTGCAGCCCTCCACATCAATTCCTTTAGTTTTTTCCCAGGATGTTTTTTTTCTGAAGTTGTTATATAGGTGCCTGAAACAAAACCTATGTTCCACTTCTGGCAACAATTCATCCATAGCAGGCAAAAGTCCCTAAATTAAAATACATGTTAAATTGAATGAAATTAATAAATATTGAATGAAATTAATTGACAGGGAGTATTAGAGATATAGGCTAAGCTGTCTTAATACGTTTAGTATCTCCATTAGTTAGTTTGATATAGTGACTTGAGTCTGAAGTCAGAGTCTGAGGTCAGAGTCTGAAGTACAGCTGGCAAATCTGTGTGAGCCAGCTGTCCTATATATACTTGGTGGATTTCTAACAGGGAGTCTTAAATTGAATTAAATTAATATTGACAAAATATGTAATGTGAAATAACATGTTAAATTAAAAAGATAAATATTGTAAAATTACCTTTTGCTGATCACTTATGAAGGTATATGTCTTGCACAGTCTAGGGCCACCCAAGTCATTAATAAGAAGGTCTAAGAACCATTTCCAAGAATCTTTGGTCTCCCCCTCCACAACAACATATGCAATAGGAAGCATCTGATCATTAGGATCTGTGCCAATAGCAGCCAACAACTGTCCACCATAGTAACCTTTGAGGAAACAACCATCAAGTCCAATTATGGGTCTGCATTTGAAGAAGCTTTCCATACATCCCTTAAAACAGACATAAAGTCTCTGAAAATGTGGACACATGATCACATCAAGTTGGGCAAGAACTTCTTCAGTTCCTTCAAAAGGTATAGTACTCACCTTAACTGTAAAACCAACATTTGATCTTAAGAGCTCATGGCAATAATCATATATTCTTGTGTACTGCTCCCTAAAAGACCCATCAACAGCATCAATTGCAATACTCCTAGCCATGTATGCTTTATTCCTGTTAATTCCAACATTCCACTTCTGTTGTGTCCTCTCAATAATAGATGTTATTTTGTAATCTGGATTCTCCCTAACCCTTGAATGCAAATTGTTCCCCAACCATTTGGAATTCAACATTTTAACCTTGTATTCCCTACTGCAACTATGATCATGACCTATTTTTCTCAGCTGCCAGGTTTCTTCATCTGGTATTTTTGCATAGTACAACTCCCAATCACTACCAGGTTTGCAGATCACTCTCATTCTCCTCATTTCATTTTTCTTAAACTTTAAGTCCCTCCCTGAGTGTATAGCATATGTTCTAATCCCTTCTTGAAAATCAGACTTTGAAGCAAAATATGTCCCAACTTCCCACTTATAATGAAACATCTTATCTGGTTGTTTAAAAACTGGATATTTGTTCTTTCCCACATCACTGTCATCACTATCACAACCACTCTCCAGCTCATCACTGTTATAGTCTTCAACATCACTCAAACCTTTTTCCCTTAATATGCTTGATTGTCCTTCTTTTTCCACATTATTCATAAGATCTGCCAACATTTCATCCTCAAATACAGGTTGTTCTACATTATCAACTATTGGCTGTTTTTTTCTTTCTTCCCCTCTTATTTCTAGGCTTAGCAGGTTCTTTCCCCTTCCCCTTGTCAGCTTGTTTCCCCTTCCCCTTCCCCTTGGCAGCTTCTTTTCCCTTCCCCTTTTCAGCTTCTTTCCCCTTCCCCTTGGCAGCTTCTTTCCCCTTTCCATTAACAACCTCTTCACTTTCATTTGTAACATCTCTGATTGGTACATCATTTAACTCATCATTTAAGTCATTTTCGTCAAATTGTTGCTAACCAACATCAACCCCAAAATTGTCCTCTAAACCTACCTCTTCCTCTGAGTCATCAAAGTTAATATCTAAAGCACTGTCTTGGCTCACCTCAACCCAGTCAGCACCTTCATTTTCCACATCTTCAAACCCATTCAGTCCAACACCATTCTCCTTAAGTCCACCATTATTCTGTTCACTAACATTTTCTTCCACAGTTGGGCCTTGCTCATTTAAATCCAAACTAGGCCCATTTTCAGACACTACATAAGTGGTCCCTACCACATTTTCTCCTTCAGTAATAACCCCACAACCAATATTCTCTTCTTCTGTGGGCCCTACAACATTTTCCTTTGGTGGGTCTACAACATTTTCCTCTGGTGCGTCTACAACATTTTCTTCTTCTATGGGACCTGTCGCGGTGATTTTTAGATATCAAGCTATTAATTAGCGTTGACTCACAATTTTAAGCTCACCGCTAATCTTTTATTTTTCCGAGGAAAAGGGAGAAAGTTCGAAAAAACCCTATTTTTTGAGAGATCAAGGTCCAGGGGTTGGTTACGCAAAGGGAAGGTATTAGCACCCTAAACGTCTATAGTACTCTATAGGAACCTCTTGTTTTTATTTATCTTTATGCTAAATTGATTATTTGTTTGTAAATAAATGTTTAAGTGTAAAGAGATTAAAGAGATGAGTTAAAAAGAAAAAAATGTTTTTGTTATTTTGTTGATTTGGAAAGACAAAGTCTTTTGCCTACATACCTGAATGGGATCAAAATCATGTAGTTCGGGGTAAAAAGCCGAGTGATTTGTTTTGATTGATTTTAAAGTTTGAAAATATTTTGAGAAAGATAAGAGGCCGAAAAGGCATAGAAGAAATAAAATGTGGGTTTGATTGATTTTAATTGAAGAAAAAGTTTGATTGATTAAAGATTGATTAAAATTTGATTAAGAAAGAAAATGCACTTGGTTTGAAATCCAAGGTTGATTTTTGAATTTTTGATTATATGAAATGTTTTTGATTTTTGACTATTTGACTTTTTTTTTAAGATTTTGATTAATCCCTAAGGTCCAAGACTAGAGTAAGCTGAGATATCAAAGCGCGCCGGATCCCTCAAAATGACGTTGGATCAAGTGAGGGTCCTTTTCCTCGGATACGGTCATTATTACATTTTTATCGTTTTAGACATAAAGCGGAATAAATAAATGTGGGTGTCGGTGCATATTCTCATTTATATTTTACATTGTCCCTAAATACATTCTAATAAAATAAAAATGACAAAATAATAAACAAAAATAAAAAATGCAAATGAACTAAAGTAAATATGCTAAAAAGTAAATAAATAAAATAACAATGCATGAAATGCAAGACAAAAATAAATATGTTGCAGAAATAATAAAAAAAATGCATGAGGTGCTGAAATATAAAAGTATTAAAATAAATAAAATAAAGAAAATGCATAATAATAAACTAAAAAAAAACTACAAAATTAAGAAAATAAAATAAAATAAGAAATAAAGAAAATGCAAAAATGATCAAAAAATAACAGTAAGATAAAGTGCATAAGGAATGAATAAAAGATGAGAAATGAAATAAATAAAAAGAAATGCAAGAAAAAGAAATAAAACAAAGAAATAGAAATAATAGGGAAAGGGGTGCAAGATTAAAAAAAAGAACTCAAATAGTAAAACAGTAAAGAAAATGAAAAGAGAACTTGGGCTTAGAAAAAAAAAAGTTGGGCTTAACAGATCAGATCTGGATCATATGATCAAACAGAGCGTCCAGATCTGATCATGGAGAGACAAAGTCTCAGCCACTAGATCAAAATCCAAGGGTCACAGAGAGGGGAAGAACACAGAAGGGCCAAAGGAGAAACGCATTTAATCGTAACAGGGGAAAACATAGGCCGTTAGATCCAGGATCTAACGGTCCAACCCTGATGGTCCATAGGAACAAAAAGGAAACGCGTGTACTGGAACCAAGGCCATGACAGTAATATAAAAGGGATTTAACTCACATTTTTTCATAAGATATTTTCCTTTCTCTCTTCTCTCTAACTAGTTCGGCCAAGGTGAGGTTCCGGCGCGGTGGCCGCCGGCGCCACCGTGCCGGAAAAAGAAACCCTTTCTTTTTTCAAAAACTTTTGCACTTTTCTTAAATCCTTTTTCTTCCTTTTTTCAAATCCGAACCTCTTTTTTTGAAAATCTTTATGAAAAGGGCTGAATCTACGTTTTAAGACTTTCGAAAGAAAAACAAGAAAAAACTACCTCTGTTCTAAGTTCTGAGTTCGAGTTCGGAATAGCTTCAGACTCTCGTGTTTCGGCCTTGGCTTGTAGTTGTGATTCGGCCTTTTAATTTGTGATTAGTTGTTTCCGATCCGGTTTGGGTGCTGACTGTATGGTAGCCGTTTCGTGGTTGTTTGGATTGCGAAATGGTTTGTAAATTTATGAGGATTGTACGGTTTTGATTTGTGATTTGAACCTATTTTAGGTTCGGATTTGGGAAAGGGAAAGGAAAAGAAATTTTTAGTTTTTTTTTTTGGTGGTTGGGTGGCCGGATTTGGTTTTGGGTGGTTGTGTTGGTGGTGGACGGTGGTTTTGTGTATTGTATGATTGTTCACTGACTTTTTCTGACTATCTCTGACCCATGAACAGTAATTAATGTTGTTTAAATAGGCCTGGACTAGGGTTTGCAAAAATGACAAAATTGCCCTGCTGGAAAGAAATATCACAAAATTGCCACTGCACCTGATTGGGACTGAAAAAAGGACGTTGGACCAAAATAAAATAAAATGAAATAATAATAAAAAACAAAAAACAAAAATAAACAACAAACATATAAAAATAAAAGAAATAAAAATATACAATAACAAATAAAAACTGAATAAATAATAAAAAAAGACTTTAAAAAAATAAAAATGGTTGCCCTCGGAACAAAAATGAGGTATTTAAAATACCTCCCTACCAAAATTTCGTCTGAAACGACGAAAATTTCTGGCTTAAAAAGACGAGAAAAACAAATTGAAAATGGGTAAAAAATGGGGTATGACAGATGCCCCTATTTAAGTTTCTTCGTTATGGAGATTTAAAAATGAATTTTTTTAATTCGACGGGTCGAAGAGACTTAAATACAGAGTACACCATTTTTGACCAAATTCGACTGTAAAATGCTATGGATGCAATGCCATGTATGCAATGTTATGAATGCTCGCGATGCAAGTATGAATGCAAGACGGTGAAGATGACTCGACTGGGGATAACAAAACAAAAGGATACCTGAGTCTGTTAAAGAACGGGGTCCGACTCCACCGGGGATAACATGGTTTCACTGGGGATAAATGTCAGTTGTTCGTGTTATTGCCAAACTAGCCACAAGAAACAAAGATAAATGTCAGCTGTTCGGGTTACTGCTGAACTAGCCAGGAGAAACAAAGATAAATGTCAGCTGTTCGGGTTACCGCCGAACTAGCCACAAGAAACAAAGATAAGTGTCAGCTGTTTGGGTTACTGCCGAACTAGCCACAAGAAACAAAGATAAATGTCAGCTGTTCAGGTTACTGCCGAACTGCCACTGACGACAAGAAACAGAGGTAAATGTCAGTTGTTCGGGTATTGCCGAACTGCCATTGACGACAAGAAACAAAGATAACTGTCAGCTGTTCGGGTTATTGCCGAACTAGCCAACTGATGACAAGAAACAAAGGTAAATGTCAGTTGTTCGGGTTATTGGCGGACTAGCCACTGACGATAATAAACAAAGGTAAATGTCAGCTGTTCGGGTTATTGCCGAACTAGCCACTGACGATAAGAAACAAAAATAAATGTCAGCTGTTCGGGTTATTGCCGAACTGCCACTGACGACAACAAACAAAGATAAATGACAGTTGTTCAGGTTATTGCCGAACTAGCCACTGACGACAAGAAACAAAGGTAAATGTCAGTTGTTCGGGTTATTGCCGAACTGCCACTGACGACAAGAAATAAAGATAAATGTTAGCTGCTCGTAAAGAACTGCCACTTGGCGAAAAGAGGGTGACATCTCTGGAAAGGACACACTAGGAATGACACCTGGGGAAAAAAGGGTTACAAATTATTCATGATTGATTGATATGAAAAGATAATCAAAGCAAGACTCATGGTGGTTAATGCAACCATGTATGAATGATATTGTATGTATGTTGTATATGCATGAATGTGTATATGCATGAATGTATGAACGCATGAATGACAATACAACTTGTATGACTGGTATGACTGTATGAAGGATTGACTTGTGTGACCGTATAACTGATGGACCTGATGAGACAAGATTAGACAGTTGAGATGGAAAGTGGACCGACGTCGCATCACAAACACTCGACAATCTTCAATGTGAATGATGCCATTGGGGACATATCAAAACATTGACAAGGTAAAGCCCGACATATGCAACACCTGATGGGGAGTAAACACTTCTTGGGGAGAGCGTGCTAATCCAAAAACTTGGTAGAAGAGCTGGTGCTTCTGTGGTCATGCTTATCTTTTGTTTTTTTCTTTTTCTTGAATCCCTAATTTTTGCCTAGACCGCCTTTTCAGGTTTTCAGCACACCGGGAAAATATTCTTTTGTATGCCCCTAATTTTTGCCTGGACCGCCCTTTCGGGTTTTCGGTCCACCGGCACGCTCATTTTTGCCTAAGCCGCCCTTTCGGGTTTTCAACTTACCGAGCTCTTTTCTTTTTCTCTTTTTTCTTTTTTTTTAGCAATTGCTATGTTCAACCTGCAGAGTTTATCCGTTCTCAGGATAGCTGTTGACGCACCCTTCACTTATTCATGAGTTCAGAGAAAATGTGTTTGTTGTTTGTGCTTTCCAAAAGACATGAAAAATATTTATGATTTTGAAAAAAAAAATATTTTGTTTCAAGTACTACCATCAAAAATAGAAGAAGTTTTTATAAACTGAATAAATGGGAATTCCAAATGAAAGGCAACAGGCTCAAATTTATTTAAAAGAGTGGTGAACCGCCAATGGCATGGCTCCACGGATCTTACAAAGTTTGGAAAATGGTAAATATAAGGGGAAGGTACATTGAACACAATAACCGCTATTCTCCCTGACAACTTTGAATTCCACTGTTTGGATGCTTCAGATTCAGAGTCTCTTTGACAGTTAATGTGCCCCAAGTGAGTAAAGGCCAACCCAATGTAGTTACTTTGTCTTTTGATCCTTAATTCTTGCATAGATCTCCCTTTCGAGTTTTCGACCTATCAGGATGATTATTTTTCTGTTTTATGTCTCTAATTTTTGCCTTGACTACCCTTTCGGGTTTTCGATCCATCGAGACGCTCATTTTTGCCTTAGCCACCCTTTCGGATTTTCGACTTACCAAGCTGTTCTTTTATTTTTAGACAAAGTATTTCTTGACCGCATCGGCATTCACAGGACGGGGAAGCTCGTCACCATCCATAGTCGTAAGAGTCAATGCGCCACCGGAGAAAGCTCTCTTGACGACATATGGGCCTTCATAGTTAGGCGTCCATTTGCCCCTGGAATCGGGTTGGAAAGATAAAACCTTCCTGAGCACAAGATCTCCATCTTGAAACACACGGGGAGGAACCTTCTTGTCAAAAGCCTGCTTCATCCTCTTTTGATATAACTGCCCGTGACACAAGGCATTCATGCGCTTCTCTTCAATCAAGTTCAACTGATCATATCTGTTTTGGCACCATTCAGCCTCTGACAACTTGGCTTCCATTAGAACTCTCATTGATGGAATCTCAACCTCCACAGGGAGTACTGCTTCCATGCCATATACCAAAGAAAAAGGGGTTTCCCCTGTTGAGGTACGCACTGAAGTACAATATCCATGTAAAGCATATGGTAACATCTCATGCGAGTCCTTGTAGGTGACCACCATCTTCTGCACTATCTTCTTGATGTTCTTGTTTGCAGCTTCAACTGTGCCATTCATCTGAGGTCTGTAAGGGGAAGAATTATGATGCTCAATCTTGAACTCTTCGCACAACTCTTTCATCATCTTGTTGTTCAAGTTTGTTCCATTATCCGTGATGATTCTATTGGGCACACCGTAACGGCAGATGATCTGATTCTTGATAAAACGGACCACCACTTGCTTGGTCACATTTGCATAGGATGGTGCTTCAACCCACTTGGTGAAGTAATCAATAGCCACTAGAATGAAGCGATGCCCATTTGAAGCCTTCGGTTCGATTTTACCAATCATGTCGATGCCCCACATAGAGAAAGGCCACGGAGAAGAAAGAACATTAAGCATAGTTGGCGGTACATGAATTCTGTCAGCATAAATCTGACATTTGTGACATTTCTTGGCATGCTTGTAACAATCTGTCTCCATTGTCATCCAGTAATAACCTGCTCTTAACAACTTCTTAGCCATTGCATGTCCATTGGAGTGAGTTCCTAAGGAACCTTCATGTATCTCGTGCATCAATAGCTCTGCTTCCTGTTTGTCTACACATCTGAGTAATACCATGTCGAAGTTTCTTTTGTACAAAACATCACCATTCAGAAAGAAATTACCAGACAATCTTCTTAAAGTCTTCTTGTCTTTATTGGACGTTCCGGGTGGATACTCTTGACTCTGGAGGAAACACTTGATATCATGAAACCATGGCTTATCGTCTACAACTTCTTCGACTGCAAACACATGAGCAGGCCTCTCGAGACGTTGAATTCTGATCATCGGCATGTCATTCTGATGACTTACTTCATACATGGAAGACAAAGTTGCTAAAGCATCTGCCATTTGGTTCTCATCACGAGGGATGTGGTGAAGCTCCACTTTGTTGAAGAAGGTCAACAAACGCCTTGCATAGTCTTTGTAAGGAATCAAGCCGGGATGGCGAGTTTCCCATTCTCCTTTGATCTGATTGATTACGAGTGGTGAATCCTCGTAGTTGTAGGGTTCTTGATTCTCAAGTCAATGGCTTCTTCAATACCCAGGATACATGCTTCATACTCTGCCATATTGTTTGTGCAATCGAACTGCAGCCTTGCAGCGAAAGGGAGATGATTTCCTTCAGGAGAGATAATGGTTGCCCCAATTCCATTACCATAGACATTCACGGCTCCATCGAATATCAAACCCCATCTAGACTCGAGATCTGGACCTTCTTTGGGCAACGGTTCATCACAATCCTTCATCTTCAAATACATGATCTCTTCATCAGGAAAGTCAAACTTGATAGGCTGGTAATCTTCAATTGGTTGGTGAGCCAAATGATCAGCGAGAACACTGCCTTTGATTGCCTTCTGAGTGCGGTATTCAATATCATACTCGGACAGCAACATCTGCCAACGAGCAATTCTTCCTGTTAAAGCGGGTTTCTCAAAGATATACTTGATTGGCTCCATTTTGGATATCAACCAAGTGGTGTGGTTAATCATGTAATGACGAAGACGCTTAGCAGCCCAGGCTAGTGCTCAACAAGACTTCTCAAGTAGGGAGTTCCGGGGCTCACAATCTATAAACTTCTTGCTCAAGTAGTAAATAGCATGCTCTTTCCTTCCGGTCTCATCCTGCTGTCCGAGCACACAACCCATAGAGTCTTCTAACACTGTCAAGTACATAATCAGAGGTCTTCCTTCAACTGGAGGGATAAGAATTGGAGGTTCTAGTAAATATTTCTTGATTTTGTCAAAAGCCTCATGGCAGTCTTCTGTCCAAACAACACCTTGATCCTTTCGAAGTAGCTTGAATATGGGTCCGCATGTGGCTGTCATGTGTGAGATGAAACGAGAGATGTAATTTAAGCGTCCAAGAAATCCTCTAACTTGTTTCTCTATTTGCAGAACCGGCATTTCTCTAATAGCTCTGACCTTGTCAGGATCTACTTCAATACCTTTCTGACTAAGAATGAATCCCAAGAGTTTTCCAGATCTAACGCCAAAAGTACATTTGTTGGGATTCAAATGAAGTTGATATTTCCTCAGCCGTTGAAACATCTTCAGCAAATACTCAACGTGTTCTCCTTCAGTGCCCGATTTGACAATCATATCATCTACATACACTTCTATCTCCTTCTGCATCATGTCATGAAAGAGAGTGGTCATGCCTCTTTGGTAAGTGGCACCTACATTTATCAACTCGAAATGCATTACCCTGTAACAAAAGGTGCCCCAAGGCATGATGAAGGGTGTCTTTTCTATATCTTCAACTGCCATCTTGATCTGATTGTATCCCGAGAAGCTGTCCATGAAGGAGAAAACTTTGGACTTAGCAGTACTGTCAACCAATACATCGATGTGATGTAAAGGGAAATCATCCTTCGGACTAGCCTTGTTCAAATCCCGGTAATCAACACACATCCTGACTTTGCCATCTTTCTTTGGAATAGGCACTATGTTGGCCAACCATTGAGGATACTCCGATGTGACAAGAAAACCTGCATCAATTTGCTTATGTACTTCCTCCTTGATCTTGAGAGCCATGTCGGGGCGTGTTCTTCTCAGTTTCTGCTTGACTGGTGGGCATTCGGGTTTCAAAGGCAAACGGTGCTCCACAATACGGGGATCTAAACCGGGCATATCCTGGTATGACCATGCGAACACGTCGACATATTCTTTGAGTAGTTCGATCACCCTTTGTTTGACATTCGCTTCAAGCAAAGCCCCGATCTTGATTTCCTTCTTATCTTCCTCAGTTCCCAAGTTGATCACCTCCACTACTTCTTCATGAGGCTGAATGGTTTTCTTCTCGTACTCTAGTAACCAAGCAATTTCATCTGGAATTTCCTCATCCTCCTCCTCTTCGGCTTCGTAGACAGGAAACTCGAAGTTGGGAGAGAGCGCAGGGTTATTGCGTTCAACGGGCTCATTGATGCTTAGTCTGCATATGATTGATGATTGATTTTAGAAAATGAGTGAAAAATGCAGACTTTTTGAAATTGGTTGAAAATAAAAATAAAATATTTTTTGGTTTTTTTGTGTTACCATTTTCCGCAAAAGAACAATAAATATAAATATTGGGATAAACCACATTTTCCATTAATAAAGATAGTGCTTGAAACAAAATAGCCCTACATGATTGCACTTTCGCCCTAGACAAGACGAAAGGATCTTTTTGAAAAAATAGAAAAAACAAAAACATATTACTTTGACGCGTGAATTGCGAAAGGGATGTCAACCGCGTCCTAATTACGAACAAGCCCTCTAGGTGTAACAAAAACAGGTAATATCTCTTCAGAATCATCCTCTAAGACAGCATTGGCTTCAGGCGAGGCGTTGATGAACCCGGCGCTATAAAAAGTACTACTGATGGAGCTCGAATCAACCCTGCTCTTAGAGAAACCTGCGAAGGAAGCATAACCCAGTCCTTCACGAGTCTTGTTTTCTGGCAGCTGCACTAACTTTCCCCATCCTGCAGCCGTTCCTTCTTGCACCACCTTCTGTGCATCCTTCAAGGAAGCGATAGACGTTCCACTCTTCTTTGGCTCCCTGCCTTCTATAGTTAACCCCTGGAAAGGTGTCCCCTCTGTATCATCAGCGCCAATGAAAGAAAAAGCCGACAAGTGACTTACCAACAGGGCTTCTTCTCCACCCACAGTGATTAACTTTCCGTTCTTGACGAACTTCAGTTTCTGATGTAGTGTTGATGTTACAGCCCCTACCTAATGGATCCATGGCCTTCCTAAAAGGCAACTGTATGCAGCCCGAATATCCATCACCTGGAATGTAATCTGAAAAACAGAGGGTCCAATTGTAATAGGCAGATCCACTTCCCCAATGACAGACTTCCTAGAGCCATCGAAAGCTTTAACAACCACCCCGCTTCTTCTCATGGGGGTCCCTTGGTAGGAGAGCTGGTCGAGAGTTGTCTTGGCCATTACATTTAAAGAAGAACCAGTGTCCACAAGTACATTAGATAAGGCATCGGACTTGCAATTCACTGATATATGTAATGCCAGATTATGATTTCTTCCTTCATCTGGGAGTTCTTCATCACTGAAACTCAGATTGTTGCAAGCGGTGATATTTCCTACTATCTCGTCCAACTAATTAACCGTTACATCTTTCTCCATGAATGCTTGATCCAATACCTTCATCAAAGCCTCACGATGCGCTTCAAAATTTAACAGCAACGACAGAATAGATATCTTGGAGGGGGTTTGTAGCAACTGGTCAACCACTTTGTACTCGCTCTTCTTGATCAATTTCAATACTTCATCATGATCAGAGTTCCCGTTGGCCCCACTAGATTGGCCCACCTCCTTGTTTGCAGTAGGATCATTCATTGGCACTTGTTCAATTACTCACTCACTTTCTTCGGAAACACTGTTGGGATGACACGCCTGTTTCTCAGTATCCTGCTATTACTGGCAATATTGTCTACAGAAGTTAGAGAGGGTAAAGGTATCTCTTGTCCCTCTTCCAACATCGTTGCATTGTATTTGTACGGGACCGCTTTCTGAGAAGTATACGGTACAGGTCCTGGCAAACAGATCACCAGAGGAGTAATGGCTGGCTTCTCGCTGTTATAGGCTATCTCCACCCGTTTGAATTCAGGAGTGATGACACACACCTCCTTATCCTTCTTTGTGATGATCAACTCCCTGCTATCTATTAGTCCTTGTATAACATCGTGCACCTTTTGACATCCTCTTAGATCTGCGAGACACACCTCACATGCTGCATGGTTGTGATCAAACAAAGCTACCTCACACATCTTAATGTGTATCGGAACCAGGGGGTCCAAACATGTTGGACATTAAGAATGACATCATCTTCACAACAGTCTTGTATCATATTAACAAATGGTCCATGGTTCGGCAGAGGGTTTGCCTGAACATTTGGGTTCTGGTCTCTGAAAGACAGTATGTTAGCTCGGACCAACTTTTGCACATCATTCTTCAAAGAATAGCAGCTCTCAGTATCATTGCCTGGGGCCCCTTGGTGAAAAGCACAGGTAAGCTCGGGTCGGAACTAGGCTGGTGGTGTTGCTGGCACAAGAGGAGGAGGTTTTGTCTTTACTAGGTCTTTAGCAAGCAAGGCTGGTAGTAATTCTGCATATTTCATGGGAATGGGGTCGAAGGTTATTCTTTTGCAGTATTGTCGGTGGTATGGTTGTAAAGGAGTTTGTGGACGGTTTTGTTGTTGTGGATGGTATTGTTGTTGTGGATGGTATTGTTGTGGAGGTTGTTGGTATGTGTATTGTGGTCTTTGTTGTTGAAAATGTGGTTGATATCCTGGGTTTGGGACGGCTGATGCGACATTCGCTACTTGTCGGTATGGTGTGTAACCTTGTTGGGGCCTGCCATGAGCTACCATTCCCACTTCTTGCTCCTTCTTCTTTACAAAATGGTTCCCGAACTTCTTAGTACCACTAGCAGCGAGGATACTCTCCATGGTCAATCGTCCTTCTCGGACACCTTCCTCCAGACGTACTCCCATGTTAACCATCTCGGTAAAGTCTGTCGGCGCACTCGCGACCATTTTCTCATAGTAGAATTGACCAAGGGTCTTCAAGAAGATTTTGGTCATCTCTTTCTCTTCTAAAGGCAAGACAATTTGAGCAGCCACTTCCCTCCAGCGTTGGGCATACTCTTTGAATGTTTCTTTGTCCTTTTGAGTCATAGCAAGAAGCTGATCCCGATCCAGGGCCATGTCCAGGTTATACTTGTATTGGCGGATAAAAGCCTCGCCAAGATCATTGAAAGTGTGAATGCTAGCACTGTCAAGGTTCATGTACCATTTCAAGGTAGCATCAGTCAGAGTGTCCTGAAAGAAGTGGATAAGAAGCTTGTGGTTGTCAGTGTACATAGACATCTTTCTCGCATACATCACTAGATGGCTGCGTGGACATGTATTTCCCTTATACTTCTCAAAGTCAGGGACCTTGAATTTGTGTGGTATTGTGACATTAGGGACCAAGCAGAGTTCGCGGGCATCTCTCCCAAACAGGTCTCTTCCCCGGAGAGCTTCAACTTCCCGTTGCATCCCGTCAAATTTCTCCTAAAGTTCATCCATCTTGTCAAAAGCTCTAACACTTTCAGCATGAAAGGTAGGCTCGACCTCTTGTTGAACGGTGTGGATAAGAGTCGCTGAATATGTCATCGCGGCTTGAAGGAAAGACGGGCCGGGTTGAGAAACCGGTGTTGATTGTTGAGCAAAGGGAAGTGGAATTTCGGACACAACAGTGCTTATGAAAGGTTGTTCCAGAACGGCAGCGGCAGATTGAGAACCCTGAGCCGACAGAAGTGCACTCATCATAGCTGTTAATCTATCCATCCCCTCTCGCAGACTAGCAACCTCCTCTCAAAGATTCTGATTTTCCTGCTCGACCAGATCCATCATCTTCTTCTGATTAGCTCGAGTTTGTAAACACGGGTAGGCTTGCGAAGAATTCGTCGGGCCACTGTGGTAGGCGGGTAAACCTTTTGTAGAAAAACAGAACGTGAGACTCGTTTTTTGAGACCATGAATGTGACATGATGCGTGATTATGCTTTATGCAAAAAAGAAAAATTTGTTATCGAAGGACCTGTCGAAGTAATTGTAAACATCATAATTTGAACACTTCACTTAAGCATTGAAACCTTACAAAATAGTTTTTTTTTTACAAGTCAAAAGATTTTGGAAGCTAAAATCTAAACATAAGGTCCTAAAAACTTCAACTCAAACTCCTGGAGTAGATGGATCCTCGAAATCTGGATGTGCACTAGAGAACGAATCCATAAGCCTCTTCTTTCTCTTGGAATCCTGGCTGAGCAATGCATCCTTTTGCCGAAGTAAGTCATCCTTCTCAATCATCCTCTGATTTTGGACGAAAAGCTCATGATCCTGCTGTGCTAGCTTTCCTTTCAAGGTCTCATGTTCACGCTCAAGCTCCTGGTATCTCCTCTTCCAAGTCTCCTTTTCTTGCCTTTCCTTGGTTAATTGCTCATGAAATTCTTCCTTGGTGTCAAAGGGTATGGGCAAAGATAATGGTGGGATGGAGAAGGACAAGTATCTAGGTAAATCGTAAGGTAGGCCAAAGCTCATGGTCCTATCAATAACCCACTGAGTATAAGATTCGTGCACATAATCTAATTTCTTCCCCAACTGGCTTCTGTTGAGTCTGCGGATGGCACTCCAAGCTTGTGCGAACCTTTCTCTTCTGTCTGAGTGGTCTTCATGGTTAAGATAGAACTCACTGGTTAAGGCAAGGTTGTTTGGTTTAGTTCTCATTGGGTATCCAAATTGTCGTCGGGCAAGAAAAGGGTTGTAGCTAATCCCGCCACGCATACCAAGGAGAGGTACGTTGGGGTATTCACCACAACTAACAATAACCTTCCCCACGTCACTGGCTGCCTGGTACCAAACTATGTCGGATGGATGGAGGGCCATGATTCTGTTAGACCAAGGGAGATCTTCAAGGTTGGCTTTGAAAGCATGGGTTTGAGGTAGATGGGAGATAAACCATTTGTAGAGCAAAGGTGTACAACAAAGGATAGTTCCACAGCCGGCTTGGGTTCGGTCATGGATGGAGTGGTAGGTATCGGCTAGTAATGTGGGTACAGGGTTTTTGGTGAGGAAAATTTTGATGGCATTGATGTCAACGAAATTGTCAACATTTGGGAAAAGTATGAGGCCATATATGAGTAGGGCTAGGATGGAATGGAAAACACGTGTACTGGCTACCTCAACAAATGTGGAGGCTTGTTGGTAGAGGAAATGGGTGGGTAGACATTGGAGGCCTCCTTTAGAGGTGATGTTTGCTTGGATGAGGAAAGTTTTGAGATGGAGAGCGGCTGCAATGTCGGAGAGTCTAGGGATAGGTTCAAGGCCGTGGAACGGTATCTTGTAAGGCACGGGTAAACCAACCAGGTATGAATATTCTTCAAGTGTAGGGACGAGCTGGTAGTCGGGAAATGTGAAGCAGTGATAGAGAGGGTCATAGAATTGGACCAAGGTTTTCAAGCATCCTTCCTCAATATCTACTCTAAGGATAATAAGCAGCTTCCCATGATGAGTTCGAAAATCCGTTGGATCACTTACTAAGGACCCTAGCTCCCTTAATCTTGACAAATCTGGTTTCTTGAAAAGATACTTCTTAGTGCTTCTTCTTGGAATGTCCATATCTATGATGTTTACAAAAAAAGCTTGTTTAAGTCCTTCGGTAAATTGGATGAAAAAGAGAAAAAAGAGTTTATGCATGGATGCATGTATGCATGATTATGCTAAAGAGCTGAGAAAACATGGTGAGTTTAAGTCCAAAATGTTGGAGCCGAGGGTAAACACGCCATTTGGTAAGGACTATGGTTTCATATGTGCCTGTATCACGGGTTCTACCAAGTTCCCAAAGTCCTCAACCCCTTCCAAATATCGTCGGGTTACGAGATTGACTCCCGGTCCAACAACTTTTGTAAGAAAGTCTCGTTTGAGTGTAGTATCGCGTATCAAATAATTCAAGATTACTCTTGGTTAGCCACCGCACTACGTCCTAAAAGGCCAAGATGGGTTAAAGGTAACTAAAGATCCTCAACTTCATAGGTCACTTGAAAATAACGACGCCAAACACGACTACTCATGCCGACATAGTAATACTTCCAAGATTCCTCCATTGAGTGGGGTTATCACATGTGCCACATCCGAAATTTACTCTCGGAAAGACACTTTGATTATACCACCGTCCTATCTTATGTTTCCCTCAAGTCCGGGTGTAGGACTTATCTCACCACTCACGTAAAAAGATAAACACTTAAGCACGTATTCACAATTACAAATAATAATAAAGCATAAAGATAAAGAAAAGCAAGATAGGTTTAACTCACTTAGGATTGGTTCCCAGTGAAGTCGCCATTTTTCTGTCGCGGTGATTTTTGGATATCAAGCTATTAATTAGCGTTGACTCGCAATTTTAAGCTCGCCACCGATCTTTTATTTTTCAGAGGAAAAGGGAGAAAGTTCGAAAAAACCCTATTTTTTGAGAGATCAAGGTCCGGGGGTTGGTTACGCAAAGGGAAGGTATTAGCACCCTAAACGTCTATAGTACTCTATAGGAACCTCTTGTTTTTATTTATCTTTATTCTAAATTGATTATTTGTTTGTAAATAAATGCTTAAGTGTAAAGAGATTAAAGAGATGAGTTAAAAAGAAAAAAATATTTTTGTTATTTTGTTGATTTGGAAAGACAAAGTCTTTTGCCTACATACCCGAATGGGATCAAAATCATGTAGTTCGGGGTAAAAAGCCGAGTGATTTGTTTTGATTGATTTTAAAGTTTGAAAATATTTTGAGAAAGATAAGAGGTCGAAAAGGCATAGAAGAAATAAAATGTGGGTTTGATTGATTTTAATTGAAGAAAAAGTTTGATTGATTAAAGATTGATTAAAATTTGATTAAGAAAGAAAATGCACTTGGTTTGAAATTCAAGGTTGATTTTTGAATTTTTGATTATATGAAAAATGTTTTTGATTTTTGACTATTTGACTTTTTTTTTTTGAAGATTTTGATTAATTCCTAAGGTCCAAGACTAGAGTAAGCTGAGATATCAAAGCGCGCTGGATCCCTCAAAATGACGTTGGATCAAGTGAGAGTCATTTTCCTCGGATACGGTCATTATTACATTTTTATCGTTTTAGACATAAAGCGGAATAAATAAATGTGGGTGTCGGTGCATATTGTCATTTATATTTTACATTGTCCCTAAATACATTCTAATAAAATAAAAATGACAAAATAATAAACAAAAATAAAAAATGCAAATGAACTAAAGTAAATATGCTAAAAAGTAAATAAATAAAATAACAATGCATGAAATGCAAAGCTATAAATAAATATGTTGCATAAAATAAATAAAGAAAATAAAGATGCATGAAATGCAAGACAAAAATAAATATGTTGCAGAAATAATAAAAAAAAATGCATGAGGTGCTGAAATATAAAAGTATTAAAATAAATAAAATAAAGAAAATGCATAATAATAAACTAAAAAAACTACAAAATTAAGAAAATAAAATAAAATAAGAAATAAAGAAAATGCAAAAATGATAAAAAATAACAGTAAGATAAAATGCATAAGGAATAAATAAAAGATGAGAAATGAAATAAATAAAAAGAAATGCAAGAAAAAGAAATAAAACAAAGAAATAGAAATAATAGGGAAAGGGGTGCAAGATTAAAAAAAAGAACTCAAATAGTAAAACAGTAAAGAAAATGAAAAGAGAACTTGGGCTTAGAAAAAAAAGTTGGGCTTAACAGATCAGATATGGATCGTCTGATCAAACAAAGCGTCCAGATCTGATCATGGAGAGACAAAGTCTCAGCCACTAGATCAAAATTCAAGGGTCATAGAGAGGGGAAGAACACAGAAGGGCCAAGGGAGAAACACGTTTAATCGTAACAGGGGCAAACATAGGCCGTTAGATCCAGGATCTAACGGTCCAACCCTGATGGTCCATAGGAACAAAAAGGAAACACGTGTACTGGAACCAAGGTCATGGCAGTAATATAAAAGGGATTTAACTCACATTTTTTCATAAGATCTTTTCCTTTCTCTCTCTAAGTTTCAGAAAAAAAAAACAGGAGCTCTCTCTTCTCTCTAACTAGTTCGGCCAAGGTGAGGTTCCGGCGTGGTGGCCGCCGGCCTAGACGGCGGTGTGCGCACCTCGTTTTTAAAAAAAACGCGCAATCCTCCGAGGACGTCCTCGAACGCTCGGAGGGCCTTTGTGAAGTCGCCACCAAAGTTTTTGTGTAAAGGGAACGTTGATAAACCCTTAAGTTTTTTGTTTGAAGGGAAACGATAATAAAACCCTTGACGATGAGGAAAAGGATTGGCCATCGCAACCATTGTCGGGTTCGGGAGTCGATTACGCAAGGGGAAGGTATTAGCACTCCTCACGTCCGTTGTACTCAACGGGAACCTTCTATTTGGCTAAAGCTTGAATTGTTTTTAAATGTTTTGCGCGCATGCTTATCTATGTCAAAATATAATATACTAAAAGGGGGGAAAAGAGATGAAAACAAACGAAAAGGGAAAAAGAAAGTTTTTTTATTATTGCGCTTGACAAGATGTCGATCTTGCTCCTACGTATCTCCCGGTAGTCGGAGAATTAAAGCGTACGTAGTTCTTTGGTAGAAAAACGTACATGTGTTGGTTAATTTTAAATGGACAATGTTTTAACCGAATTCTTGCGATTAAAACGTAGCTTGTATGCTCGCGCTCGGGAGACTTATTAAGCGTCTTGCTTGTATGCTCGCGCTTGGGAGACTTATTAAGCGTTTGTTCACGAATCGCGCTAGAATGGGCAAAACATGTCCGTTGGGTAAAAGGGGTTGAGTTGGTCGCTATGGGACCAAAAGAGGTGCAATGGACTCAATCGAGTCAATCATTGACCGAGGGGACTCCAACGAGTCGGGGGATTGTTCGATTGATCCACTGGGATCAAGAACGGGTACAATGGACTCGGACGAGTCGAACATTGACCGAGTGACTCAAACGAGTCGAGGGTTTGAATCTAGTGGCCACGGGGGACCAAAAGGTTCGGATTGACCACAAGGGGCCAAGATTTGGTTTGGTTATGGTTGAATATGTTGAAAATGGAATGACGATTGTCCGAACGACGAGACATACGTCACGCATTCGTACAATCGGGGCAATGGAGAGACATACGTCACACCATCCCTTTTTCATTCAAGTTTTTGGGTAGAATTCTTTTAGAAATCCCAAAGTATATCAAAACATTTGGTTTGGAAACCAAAGTGAAGGGATTTTAGCAATTTTGTTAGAAAACGCATAAGTTCGGCTCATTTCGTGAGCGGTTTTGAAAAGCGAACGAATTCGGCGTATGTTCATGCTTGAGTTTTGAAAATCATGAACAATATTTATTGTTCAAGTTTTAATTTGAAAATGATGAACATAGCTGGTTTGTTCTAGTTGTTTTGAAAGATTGGGAACATAACTTGTTTTGCAAGTTATCCACAAAGTGTTACCCGAACTTGCGAATTTTCCAATATTATGCAAAATCCTTGAACTGGTTTGAAAAATATGGGTTTTAAAACTCCTAGGTTCTGAGCTCTTGGGCTAGAACCTCAAAAATTGGCCCTTTGGGCACCTAAACTCAGATTCTGAGTTCTGTCATGGTCGCTCTGCGACCATGACTTCGCACTGCGAACAATGCGAATTTTTGAGTTCAGAAGCTGTTTCCGAACTGTTGTTCAGAAACAACTTCTGAACACACTCAGGACCTTTTAGGAGAGTGAAAAACTTTGAGTTTTTGGGATGAAAAAGGCTGGACAAACCAGTTTTGATGTTTTGAAAACCTTGGGATTTCTTTGAAATTCAAAAGGGGTTTTTTAGAACCAAAGGGTTTTGAACCAAAATTGCTATGCAAGCACAATTGAAAATGCAAAACAAAAGCTTAGAAACTTACAGAGATCCTTAGCAAAGCTCCAACTGCAGTGGATTTGAATTGGTTGAAGGTTCTCACAAAGGTTTTTGATATTGGTGATGAACTTTGAACTTATGCAAAGCTTTGTGTTTGATTGGTTTTCTCTGGTTGTTTGGCTGGAATGAGTAGTGTTTCTTTTGCTCTTTGAATGCTGTATTAACTGCTCTATCTTATGCTATGCAATGCTGCATCTTATGCTATGCAATGCTGTATTTCCCCTTGCCTTGCATCTCTATTTATAGGCCAAAATGCCATCTCTAGTAATGATGGAAAATCCATAGGATCTAGCTGATTTGTGGGCTAAATCCAGGCTATTTGGCTTTGCATTTAATGCTAATGGATAGAGGCAACTCTGCCTTGTGCCAAGGGTTAAGTCTTTGACTGATTTCAGCCACAAAATCAAAGGTTTTAGGATAGCAATGATGAGAAACATGGCTGAATTGCAATTGGCCAAGCTTGGGGATCAATCCTTGCAATCTCAATGGTTGATCAATAAAAACGTGCACTGTGATGTGCAGAGATTGGGGGATGCAAAAGGCTACATATGGCTGGTGTGAGAGGGTGAAAAGCTGTTGCAAAACAGGGTAGACACTCATGGCTTTTTCAAGTGAAAAATCCAGCTGGGTTTGACTGGTTTTGGGGAGCAAGCAGGAGGAAAGTCTTCAAGCAGGTGGCTGGCAACCTTGGGGTGGTTAACAGGTCACTTGGGAGGGACAAGAGCTGCCCAAGGGCAAGCCCACTTGCTTGTCACATGCTAGGTTGGAAGAAAAAGCTTCCAACCTTGGCATTAATGGCAAGTCTCTCATTTCTGGTTTTGTATGGCCCAATTAGCCATGAATGCTGATTAAAATAAATATGCAAATGATGTGCAACAAAATCTAGAATTAAATCAAAGAAACCAAAAATCTGCAAAAAAATCGCAGACTTCGCAGTGCGAAGTGAGCTTTGCAGTGCGAAGTCATCATTTTTGAAATGTTGACTTTTTTGTTGACTTTGGTTGACTTTGACTTTTTTTTCCCCTCTTTGATTTTTTTGATTTTTTTGTTTTAAAAGGCTTAGGACAAAATTGGGGTACTACAGGCGGCACCACCGTGCCGGAAAAAGAAACCCTTTCTTTTTTCAAAAACTTTTGCACTTTTCTTAAATCCTTTTTCTTCCTTTTTTCAAATCCGAACCTCTTTTTTTTTGAAAATCTTTATGAAAAGGGCTGAATCTACGTTTTAAGACTTTCGAAAGAAAAACAAGAAAAAACTACCTATGTTTTAAGTTCTGAGTTCGAGTTCGGAATAGCTTCAGACTCTCGTGTTTCGGCCTTGGCTTGTAGTTGTGATTCGGCCTTTTAATTTGTGATTAGTTGTTTCCGATCCGGTTTGGGTGCTGACTGTATGGTAGCCGTTTCGTGGTTGTTTGGATTGCGAAATGGTTTGTAAATTTATGAGGATTGTACGGTTTTGATTTGTGATTTGAACCTATTTTAGGTTCGGATTTGGGAAAGGGAAAGGAAAAGAAATTTTTAGTTTTTTTTTTGTGGTTGGGTGGCCGGATTTGGTTTTGGGTGGTTGTGTTGGTGGTGGACGGTGGTTTTGTGTATTGTATGATTGTTCACTGACTTTTTCTGACTATCTCTGACCCATGAACAGTAATTAATGTTGTTTAAATAGGCCTGGACTAGGGTTTGCAAAAATGACAAAATTGCTCTGCTGGAAAGAAATATCACAAAATTGCCACTACACCTGATTGGGACTGAAAAAAGGACTTTGGACCAAAATAAAATAAAATGAAATAATAATAAAAAAGAAAAAACAAAAATAAATAACAAACATATAAAAATAAAAGAAATAAAAATATACAATAACAAATAAAAATTGAATAAATAATAAAAAAAGACTTAAAAAAATAAAAATGGTTGCCTTCGGAACAAAAATGAGGTATTTTAAAATACCTCCCTGCCGAAATTTCGTCTGAAACGACGAAAATTTCCGGCTTAAAAAGACGAGAAAACGAATTGAAAATAGGTAAAAAATGGGGTATGACAGGACCCACAACATTATTATAAGGGGCAAGGATAGGATATTCTATTAATGGGTCCATAACAACTATATCAGGTTTGCACAAAGGGTGCACAACATAAAGATGGACAGCTCCATACATCAGGGATATGTTTTTCATCCTTCTAGCACCAGCACCATCCCTAAATGGTACATCTCATCAACTAAGGCTGGGTCATAATACCAAAGCCTACTTATCATTGGGTAACCTAACTCTCTCAACTTACCTAAGACTTCAAAATAGGACCAAAATTCAGGATCACAATCCCATGTTTCCTCTAACCCAATGTACCCAAAATGTTTGAACTCATTAAAATATCCCTGGTGATGAACCACACACCCAAATCGACCCTCCATTTGTATCAAATCCAGCCAAAAACAACAAAAAAAACCCTATTCAAGCAAATCTGCATAAATTACGAAATCTGGGACCACAGAAAAATCATAATCAAAACCCTAATCAAACACATTCACATACATACAAAAAACAACTTTTTTTCAATTACAAAAGCACATAAAAGTATGAAAACCTAAACTTTAGAAAGCAAAACAGATAAACCCTAACCCAGAAAAAAGCAACAACAGAAACCCTAATCAAACACATATACGAACCTGATGCTAAGCTCGATCCAAGATTTCGTCTTCGTTTTTGGCTTGGATTCAGGATGCTTCTTCGTACGAACGTTTCACCTTCTTCTCACTTTCACCCCCCCCCCCCTCTCTCTCTCTCTCTCTCTCTCTCTCTATGTTTCAGCTTCTCTCTCTAAGTTTCCAGGAAATGAAAAGAAATGCCATGTCAAACGCCAGCGTGGCATAAGTTAACGTTTTCTCATGGAAACTAACAGAAAGGACTTAAACATGTAACGGAGGGAAACTTAGGGGACCAATTTGAGACAAATTAAAGTTAGGGGACCATTTTGAGACAAACAATTAAGTTAAGGGACAAGTGGCTTGAATAAGCCTAAAAGATATCATGCGCCATCTAAATTGTTGTCTGAATCGACTGTTGATATGTCTCCCACACCTTGTTGTTTTGTCTTCTCTAAATGCACCATAATATCATTGTGATGTTGTTGCACACTTGATATGGAAATCTGCATAAAAAAGAAAATAAACATTCTGCCTGATTGGTAGCATTCTCAACATTGTCCCGTATACGGTCTCATAACCCTGCCTTACACCATACTTGCTTTGCCGCTTCACACCCCATAAATACATGTCAATCATTTTCATAGTTAGTATCATAATATGGACAAATATCCGAACACGGTACTCCTCTATCTTGAAGCCTCATACGCATAGGAAGGCGCCCCCACCCCCTCAAGCGTTCTCCATAAAAAGACTTTGATTCTTTGAAAAATTCGCAAGTTTCACATTCTCATCCATTCACCTAGTACTTTATATTCCTCATTGTCAATGAGAGTTTATGTGACATATCGGTAAGCTGACTTGACATTAGACCTTTGCTATTAAATTTCTATAGAAGTTTTTCTTCATTCTCCAGCAAAAAATGATGCAATTCACGAATTTTAGCCCGATCCCATTCATTAAACAACACATTAATGACTTATCCTATCAAAAGGATCAAAACTGTGGATTCTATGTGGAGTCACCTGATCAACACCAAGACTCTCCTCTTATATTTATCTTCCAATGTTACAACCAACAAGAAATCCTACAACACCACATTAACAAACACAAACCACTACGATGACTATTTATTTGCAAGAGTAAATGTCCCAAATTTAAAGAAGAAAAGTGATTTTACAATCCTAGAATTCGAAGAAGATGAAATTTTGTACCAACCCTAAAATTTGAAAAAGAATAAGGGTTGACGACGTACGGAAACAACTAGTTTATAATGAAAATCTTATCAGATTTCAAATCATCATTCATTAACGTCGATTATGTTTCCTTAAAAAATATAAAATTAAAAGATCAAAGTTAATAAAGGAACAAATCAAATATAAAAAATACTTCTAACTTAAGAGAAAAAACATCAACAAAAAATAGAAATAAAAAAAAAAAACATAAAAACCAAAGTAAAAAACTGAAAACACAAACACAAGTGTTTCATCATTCAGTTTCACTTCGTGCCGACTTTCACCTCCTCTCTCTCTATCTCTCTGCAAATCCCCCCGTTACCCTCTTTTTTCTCCTCTTCAAATATTTTCCCTTCAAATCCCTAATTTCTAATTTCCTTCCCCTCTTTTTCCATCCATCCAAATGGAGGATTCCGAAGGAGTCCTCAACTTCGATTTCGAGGGCGGTCTCGACGCACAACCTTCCGCCGCCGTCGCAATCACCTCCACCGCCGCCGTCTCCGCTCCGATCGTCCAATCTGATTCCTACTTACCACCTTCCAATGGAGCCGCAGCCGCGGCTCCATCTGCTGCTGAACATGTTGCCGGTAATGCTCCCGGTCGACGAAGCTTCCGGCAAACGGTGTGTCGGCACTGGCTAAGGAGTTTGTGTATGAAAGGTGAAGCGTGTGGGTTTTTGCATCAGTATGATAAAGCGAGAATGCCGGTGTGCCGGTTTTTTAGATTGTATGGAGAATGTCGTGAGCAGGATTGTGTTTATAAGCATACCAATGAAGATATCAAGGAGTGTAACATGTATGTATTTTCTTCTTCTCTATATTGTATTGTTTATATGTATATGTATATGTATATGTATATGTATATGATTCCTTTCAATTTAGGGTGTGGATTATGTGAGGATTGTTTCTTGGTCTTTTTTGTTATTTGTGCACAAATTGAGCTTTGATTTTGTTTGGGTGCGTTTGATCTGCTGAAAGGTAAGTACAGAACAACGCAACATAATGTAGATAAATGTTTTTGGTATTGAACAATTTTTTGTCTTATACATGTTTGGTGGACAAAAAGCTATTTGTTTTTGTATTTTAGACATCTTGTACTTGAGACAAAAAGTTGTGCTGTGGTTTAGTGGGGGGACAAAAATTTCTGTTTTTGTCGCGTCCCTTGCCCCTTAGTTTGTCGTGTCCACTGAACAGTGTTATAATCAAACACACTACAATTGAAGTTGTCTTGTTCTGTCCCTTATTTTTTAGCAAATCAAACACACCCTTTGTGTTTGTGTGATGTGTTATTGAAGATTGTTTATTTGTTCGTTTTCAATGCCTCTTTTGATTGAGTTTAATTGGTTGATTAGTGATTGGTTATTTGATAAGTTTTTATTTTTTTGCATAATAACACATTGCTCGTTATATACACTAGGGTTTTTTATTAGATAAAAGGATGACATTGAGTGTTAGGTCAACTCTTATTTTTACTCTGTTTCGGAGTTGGTATATTAGGGTTTTAAATAGTGGTCGGGGTAATGGTCGCATCACGATCTTTGATATTCTGGAGAGTCGCAGTCAAATACAGTCAGCATTAATCGCGGCTGTGTTGCAGATTTGGCTACTTCAATAACTGTTCTGTTGCGACCTAGATCGCAGTTACATACCTTTATAAAAAACCCTAGACATGTTTTTTGTTTCTTCACAATTACACGTACATTAGGACTTTTTTATTAGATGAAAGGATGACACTGGATATTAGATCAAATCCAATTTCACTTTGTTTCTGAGTTGGTCATGCTCCTTTTTCTTTTCTTCTGGTTATGGAATTGTTAAGTTATAGTGTTGGGGTTTCAAGTTGATGCTAGTATGCAACTTATTTAGTTAGGAAGGAAGGGTTAGATTGGTGAAAGTTGGTGTTATAGAAAGTTGGTGTTGGAGGAGGAGTCTGGTGGGGAAAGGATAGGATTGTAGGAGGAAATTTTTTTAAGCGGTAGTTACTCTTTAAGACAGACTAACCAGAGGAGGTGCCTCACTTCATGCAATGATAAACTAGATTACAATTCACTTCGATGAATATCAATGTTGTAGAGAAAGAACAATGCTATATAAACTCCCAAAAAGAAAAAAAAGAATAATGTAGACTTTACAAGGTCTGCATGGTGAAATGATAGCTGCAGTGCCACTGTTTGGGTGTCGTAGCTATCAAATACTTGTCAATTATACGTTTTATTGAACCTTCTCATCATGCCAATAATGTAGTATTTACAAGGTCTGCACGGTGAAATGATACCCGTAGTGCCACTGTTTGGGTGTCGTAGCTATCAAATAATTGTCAATTATACGTTTTATTGAACCTTCTCATCAGGCCAGCCTAGTAACCTTCTTACATCCATTCATTTTGACTATCTTCTCCCCAACCTCCTGAGAGTTTGATCACTAGATGACCATCACCATTCACTGTATAATTACAATCAACTAATTTTTTGATAAAAATGTTTAATATATTGCTATTGGATTTTACAAACCAGGTTTTACTTTTAACCTCCATTGTACTTTATAGGGTCTTGCTAACAAGTGCCCTAAGGGCACCTATTAAGGATTAAAAAATGGAAACAATAGATAACTTCCATGTAGAAAAAGTTGCTTTTTTTATGTTTCAATTCCCAAGAAAAAATTTCTACTTTAAACTTCTTACAAGGGCACTTGTTAGCATTTCCCTACTTTATATTATATTATTTATTTAGTATTGAATTTTGAACAGAGAAGTATAATGCATGTCGGTGGTTGGATAAATGATAGATATTAATTGATAACCTTAGACATATAGAGTTCTATCTATGTTTTTTTTTGTTGTTGAAGCACTTGAGTAAGTAAGGGTAAAAATAATTTGGTGGATGTTCTCATTTGACGTCATTGTCACACACACCCCAGTATCGTCATCACACCTAAGTCATAAAAACATTAGTGACAACTAAGCTAGACTGCAAGCTTGCCGGCGAGTTAAGTCATTATTAAAATAGAGCTAAGTTGTTTTCTGTCCATAATTCATGAGCCAAAAAATTGTTTTCACTTCCCCATGGTAGACCACAACTGGAAATAGGTGGTCATCTTGGTCTGTGGAAGGTGCTGATATTTTCAATGCCTGATAGTTTATAAGTTTGGACTGATCAACGGGATCTCAGAAAATAGTCAATACACAAAGAGATAAAAAGTTCAGCACTTCTGTTCTTTTCTTGATTGGACATTTATTCTGGTTTGAATTTCTAGTTTCCACTTTCATTATGCATTGCATTCTAGCTACTGGACTGTGCGGAATGATATCTTTGGCATATTTTCTGACCCGTGGGTTGGCTATAACTGTTGGTGGAGCTTCACGACTCACTTCAGGGGTTTTGGGAGATGAAGTATGGGTAAGATTCTGTGGATGTGTGTGATAGTTTGGACTGGTGCATTTCACTGTAGGGAATGAGTTGTTGCAGAGAAGTTTCTCTCTTATTTGTTAATAGTATATCATCATTCTTGGCATCATGTAATGATGTTCTGGCAATGCAGTTTTATAGGGAGCTTCCTTGTTTGTTGATATTCTAAGAGTTTGGAAGAACTTATTGGTTTTATGTGCTTGGATTATGTATACTGTTATTTTTTATGCTTGTCACTGTTTTCTAAGAGGGTTTGCTATTCTACTGTTGTTTCATTTATTTAATTTTCACTGCCCTCGTCTATAAACAGTTTTCTTTTCTTTCTTTTTTATCAAAGAAAAATGCTTTTGTTCCATGCTTGATCAGTTAAATTTATCTTTAATTTCTTCACTATATAAAAAATGAGATATAAAACTGTATGATTCTGATTTTGATATTTCTGATTCTGCAGGTACAAGTTAGGATTTTGTCCTAATGGGCCTGATTGTCGATATAGGCATGCAAAATCTCCTGGACCTCCTCCTCCAATTGAAGAGGTTCTTCAAAAGATCCAACATTTATATTCTTACAATTACAACAACTCTCACAAGTTTAGCCAACAAAGGGGTTCTAACTATAATCAACAAGTTGAAAAGTCTCAGTTTCCTCAAGGAATTAATTCTGCAAACCAAGGTGCGGTTGGAAAACCATTAGTTGCAGAGTCAGGAAATGGCCAGCAGCAGCAACAAGTTCAACAGTCTCAGCAGCAAGTCAGCCAGAACCAAGCGCAAAATCTTGCTAATGGCCAGCCCAATCAAGCCAATCGAACATCAACCCCTTTACCTCAAGGAATATCTAGGTGTGTTAGAATCTTGTAGTTTTCAGCTGGCCGGTAAAATATGTTCTCAGTATTCTTATAGTTATATAAATATTAAATAATACAAGCAAGGTACACATTTAAGTATCTTTTGTTTGGGATATTATACAAGGACTGACATTATGTAGTTAGATTCTCCTAAGAATGCTGCTGTCCGCTCAGCAGTCTACACATGTATTTCATAATTTATGATGTTGGCTGTTAAATTACCTGTTCTAGTTGATTTCTTGCATATTTTGTACCACTTATTTTGACTTTGAAACATTTCACGTATGTTTGAAAGCAAGGTCGAAACCCATCCATTGGGTGGCCAAGTTGAAGCTCTAAGACATAGCTTATCACGGTGAAGTTTTAGGGATGCGTTTTTGCCGTGCAAACAAACACACGCTTAAACAACATTTAAGCTTAATTAGTAGAACTGTACAAAATCCTCAGTTTGATTTCTAATTCATTTTAGAAATATGATACCTGGGTTCTTCATAACTTATTACTGTTAAAAAAATGTCAGGCTGCTGTCGCAGCTCATAACGTACAAAATGAAGATTAAAAGTTTGAGTTGAAGTAAGTGAGAAGTTTTTTTTTAATTAAATATAATTGTTTTGGACATTAAAAGAAGAAAAGTATCTTCTTAACTTTGATATTATAATTCTTCTCTATGTTATTATTATTTTTATTATAATTTTCTGTTTTCTTGTTTGGTATCAAGTTGTTTTCTATTACTCATGCAAAATAAAGACTTGGTATTGATCTTATGTTAGACTGTGATTGAGTAGTACCTGGTTTATGATTCTAATCCGGTGACTGTTATTGAATGAGATGAGTACACTGTGATGAGGTCTAGAATTTTCAAGATGGATAAGTAGTCATTAGTGGTTGTATTAATTATCCTATGTATTGCTTCAGTTGAATTACAATTTTCTTACCCATATTAATTAAACTACTGAACATTTCTAAAAACCTTAGGTATTTTATTGTTAAGAGTTGCAATCGTGAAAACTTGGAGTTGTCTGTACAACAAGGAGTATGGGCAACTCAAAGGAGCAATGAATCAAAACTAAATGAAGCATTTGACTCTGTGGAAAACGTGATATTGATTTTCTCAGTCAACCGTACTCGACATTTCCAGGTATTTTTGGAATTTTGCTTTCCACTTGGCTACACTTATTAAATTTATGGATGTAAACCAATGACCTCTTTGCCATCCAATAGACTGTGGAAATGAAAATATTCTGCACTTCTTTAAAATGTAGTTTGCATTTAGATGTATTTGATTATTAAAGTGGGAAATTAGTGGACATATATCAAGTCTTGGTGGTTTACTATTAGCTCAAATCTTGACTAAGTAATAAACCCCTTTCCATTTCATCATTAATTGATTTTCTAGGTCAGTAATTAAAAATGATTTGATAAAAGTTCATATCTAATATTATGCCTCCGACATGGAGCTCATATTTTAGATCTTTGTACAGTGTCTTAGTGTAATGTACGTTGATGAAAGCTAGTTGGTACTGCTTATATTTTTAATGCTCTAGATAGGCTAATCACAGTGATTAGGAGGGGGGGATCCAGAACTAATGTTTGGGTGTGGCTAAAATAGTAGTGTCAAAAAAATTGCCCAATAAAATTAAAGACTGTATTATTTCACTAAAAAAAGCAGTTTTAATGGTTTTATTAGCTCATATCCATTTGTAACCCGAACAATTGTTAATTGGAACAAAATGAGCCGTCAACTTTCTCTAACATTATATTTTTCCTATTGCTTTGAAAAAAATGTTGATCTTTCAATTGCTCTGATAGACATCCTTCATATATATAAAAAAAATTGTTGTTTTTTTATTTTTTTATTTATTTTTTATGTGGCTATAGCCACACTTAACTTATATTGGATCCACCCATTGGGGGGGTTGGAAGTAATTGGTTTTGCTTCTTTCGTTTTGTTGTGTGAATGATATATAAACCCGATGTTTTATTCTGCATGAGAAGAAATGCATTGACCCAATTAATTATGTATTGTTGCTTGCTAATTATCTTTTGCTGATGGTTTAAAAAGACAAGAGGGATGCCATATAATTTTCAAATATGCATTATATGTAATTAAGAGGTTACTTGAATATTTTACGAACATCTTATCGGTGTTATTAAATGGCGGCCATGGCTGAATTTTGGACCACCATATGCAATTTGTGAAGGAATGCCTGCCATAGGCCGCAATGGCGTGTTTATATGGCAGATTATTGGCCGTATGTCATATCCGCCGTTTACAACGTCGCATCTTATGTTTCACTAAGGTGCTCTGTCCCACAGGCATCTAACTCTTTTAACTTTATGATTTGAGGACTTGATATTTTTCCAGTTAAAAAATAACCATTGGGAGACTTTTGTTTGGCTTTCGCAAAGCCACTGGACCTAAACCGTTCTATATATTTGCAGGGTTGTGCAAAGATGACATCCAGAATTGGTGGTTCTGTTGCTGGGGGAAACTGGAAATATGCTCATGGAACGGCACATTATGGACGTAATTTCTCTGTTAAGTGGTTGAAGGTACAAAAACTCTTACATCATCTACCCTAGTTAATTTATCTGAGTGATAGCAATAATCCTAAGTTGAAGTTGAACAAACTAGAAGCATACTTAATAAGACTGTAGCAAAACAAAAGCTAAAATTACTAATTGCTATGCTTCAGAAATTTTTAAATCAATTACCTTTTTCATTTTGGTCGAAATATAATATTTAAAGGGGCACCTTTGTCTTTTATGGTGACCATATGATTTAGAGAGGCTTTTGATGACTTTTCTATATGTTTTTGTGGTGTAAGAGTTGATAGTTGTGGTGAAGTGGTGGATGTCGTATTTGTTGCACCTGAATTCACGGACTTAAAACAAAATTCTGTGGCTCTATAATTTCTACAATCAAAATAGAATTTTGTCACCATAAACATACGGTTCTCTCCAACTTAATACACCTGTGAATTGTGTTAACTTACACGCAGGCAATGCCATAGAGTTTTAGCCTCATTAATCTTTCCAATATGTATGAGACATGGAAATTACTCTCAAAGGTGAAAGGAGAAATATAATGTTCAAGAACCACATGTGTGACATTGAGCTTGAACTAAACTTGAATATAAAGTGTATCAGGAGATAGAGCTCTGCGGTAGCTTCGTTCAAATGCGCAACATGTCATTTGGATTTTTTGCCTTAACCCTATGGTTCCTAGGGACATTGACAATTTGGAGTTTGGCCGAGAAGTTAGTAAGGTTTGATCCAAGATTGTTTCAGCCAGGGATTAAGCTTGGGTGCTACGCTACCCGAACAATTTGACATTAACTGAAGTGTGCATTAACCACTTGCACCCAATTATAAAACATGACCTCAATGGGAGTTTTGCACTTCCATTCTTTCCATAAAGTTGTCAAGTAGGAGCCTCTAATGATTATCTAATAGTCACCAGAATTACTGACTTAATGATCCCACCCAATGAATTAGCTCTATTGAGAAATAAGGATTTTGTTTTCATCCAAAAAGAAGAAAAAAAAGCTTCGTGTTGTAAATTTCGAGGGATTCAGTTTTTGTATGCTCTCTTCTTGGATTGCAACAATTTTTCCTAATATTTCAACAAACCCAAACGTCTAAGCAATAAGATATTTTTTATATTGTTTGCTAAAGGTGGCTTTATTAATGCTTTTGTGTCTTAGTGTTGTAACAGGGATAAATTTCTCCATGAACCAGGATTGGGAACTGCATAATGATGTGTGGATACTTTTTTACATAATAATCTGTCTAATTGTATTTCTTATTTGCAGTTATGTGAACTATCATTCCACAAAACTCGCCATTTGAGAAATCCATACAACGAGAACTTACCGGTGAAGGTATTAATCTTTTCCAATTCTATTATCCATTTTTTTACCCTTCATAACAGCTGTTTTCTTGCATTCTTGTTTTACTCTCGCTGCACCATTTTTTTCTTGCTGTTGGTGGTTCTTATACACGAAGATTGTTACTTGACGTCCCTTCCATGTTGAATATACAAAGGATTGAATCCATCTGGATGTTGGTGTGATACTTATAAAATTGTTGTTGAATCCTCCTTTCCCTATAGCACTTTGAATTTTACCCGACTTTCTTGGTAATGTTCTATCTGTGACATACTGCTTGGTTATTTCGGGTAGCTTTTTTACATCACCCACTAAGTAGAGAATCCTAATCTACTAAAACATAACATATAAACAGGCGTGGTCTTTTGTCCTTCGTGACCATTGGTAGTGTTCAATATTACCTGGTTGTTATTTAACAAATGAGAGTTGATATAGATCTTGTCACAGCTGTCGGTCAGCGAAATCAACCGACTTTCTAATGTTGGGACATATAGTGTTGATTTCTAACTTAACAGTGGATGCATGATGATTGTGAAACCTATATGTAGGTATTAATCTTCAGAATAAATCTTTTATGGTGCCATATTACAGAAATTGTGGTATTAATCTTCAGGATAAGATCAATAATAAGCCATTTTTGAAAGGCCCTTAAGGGTTTTTAAGATATACCTTCTGAAGTTTCATGGATTATAGATGTTGCACGTCCTGTTAGAAAAAGAGAGATATATATACTTTTGTTAGAAATGAAAAGTATCTTGCAGTAGTCATGGGGTATTTTTTAGTACATTAGATTATCTCTCATTATAGTTTCCTTATTTTATTATATTTCATGGATTGTATCAAATGAGAATATAGAAGGGGTCCTATTAACAGACTCTTTTATCCCTATTCATCCTTACTTTAAAAAAAAAGACACTGTAATTTCGAAATTTTTTAACTGAACAAGCCACATGTACTCATATATTTGTAGTTTAAATCTATTTGTTGTTCATCGCATTCCTATTTGTTTATCAGCCAAATTGTGCATCCAATTTTGTCTGACTTGTGTGATTACCTCTGGTCATCATATTGGATTATGATTACAGTTAGATATGAAATCATTTTAGTCTTTACCTTTAAGGGCCTGCTTGGTCTGGGAAAAACATTTTTTCTTTTCATTTTTAATTGTTAAACTGTTTCCTTCTTTTACTGTTTCCTGCATTCAATGATTTGTCAGAAACAATGAACACTTCTATTTTCACCGTTTCTAGTACAAGTCTTTGAAAACAAGAACCAAAGTGAAACACATGTAACAGTTTTGCAATTGAAGGCGAAAACAAAAAAATAAACACAAAAGGTTTGCTCAATCCGAAAGACAAACTGTTAACATGGTATCAGATTCTACAATTTTTTCGGAAAGTAAGTTCATGACAATTAGTAATTACTAAATATTCTGTTGGTTATGTAATTGCAGATAAGTAGAGATTGTCAGGAGCTGGAACCCTCTATCGGTGAGCAGTTGGCATCCTTGCTATATACTGAGCCAGATAGTGAACTTATGGTATGTTCTCCTAAGTCATCATCAATATTTTTTGGTGAATAGAAACTAACATAGATATCTTGTACAAACATATATTTTTACAACTCCAATGTAGAGCATTCAGTCTCTTTTAGAGTGTTCCTCACGACATGTATAATATTTTTTTGGAGTATCTTTTGTTCAACGTTTCACGGATTATTTGTGTTTAAACAAGCTCAACTGAACAGTTAATATTTGGTTTCATGCCAAGTGTGTCCATTATTTGCAAGAGTTGCATATTTTAATGAATGCATTTGGGACACATAAATTCATTGCCCCTTAATGTTTTAAGTATTGGACTAATCTGTTTTCTCTCATGTTTACAGGCTATCTCAATTGCAGCAGAGTCTAAACGAGAAGAAGAGAAAGCAAAGGGAGTGAATCCAGATAATGGAGGAGAAAATCCAGATATTGTCCCATTTGAAGACAATGAAGAAGAGGAAGAGGAAGAAAGTGATGAAGAGGAGGAGAGCTTTGGTCAAGCTGTAGGGCCAGCTGTTCAAGGAAGAGGTAGGGGCAGAGGAGGTATGATGTGGCCCCCTCACATGCATCTTGGGCGTGGAGCAAGACCGATGCACGGAATGCAAAATTTTAATCCTATGATGGGCGACGGATTATCCTACGGACCTGCTGGACCCGATGGTTTTGGTATGCCAGATCTTTTTGGCATGGGTCCCCGAGGTTTTGGTCCATATGGTCCTAGGTTTGGTGGTGATTTTGGAGGCCCCCCAGCTGGCATGATGTTCCGAGGTCGACCCTCAAACCCTGGGATGTTTCCCGGTGGTGGATTTGGGATGATGATGAATCCTGGACGCGGTCCTTTTATGGGGGGAATGGGGGTTCCAGGTCCAAACGCACCAAGAGGTGGTAGGCCAGTCAATATGCCTCCGATGTTTCCACCTCCACCTCCACCACAAAATATAAACCGCACTGGCAAAAGAGATCAAAGACCAAGTGATCGGAATGATAGGTATGGTTCAGGACCAGAGCAGGGTAAGAGTCAAGACATGCTCAGTCAAAGTGGGGGTCCTGATGATGACATGCAGTATCAGCAAGGATACAACAAGTCACAGCAGGATGATCGGAATGACGATAGCGAAAGTGAAGATGAGGCACCTAGGCGGTCAAGACACGGAGAGGGAAAAAAAAGAAAAGGCGAATCTTAGAAGAAGTTAACACAAATTCTATTCACTAAAGCATGTGCTTTCACCAAGCACTACATATTGATGATCCACTGACCAGTATGGCAGTTTTGAATGGTTTCTTATTTCTTATGAAAACGATAATAAGATATGATTAGATTGCTTTGTATGAAATTAAATTGAGATTATGTTCATTTGTACTGTGTAATTTGCCATATGGTTGGTTTCATTGCACATTTAATGTTATGTATCGGGATCAAATGATAAGTAGTAGGCTTAACGAATGTATACCAGTGTATTTGTAAAGGGATTGTAACATTAGAGTACTAAATGAAAAAGTAGAGACAAACTTTTGCAAGACATTTTGTTTATTTGTTTATTTATTTATTCATCTGTACCTTTTAAAAAAAAAACAGTTGTCATCTGTTAACTATTTTATATATAAATATATCTTCGTTTTTTTTTCTTTTCCAATTTTGAAAGCTTCCCCCCTCCAAAAAAAAAGATATCAAATGAAAATTATTAGCATTAATGTAAGTTTCTATTAAATAGTTTTTTTTTTTATATTAAAAAATTCGTTAAATAGTTGCAACACACGTTGCAGCAGGTTATATTTGTTTATATTTGCGGATGTAAATTTTTATGTACCAATGTGAGAAAGTCGATATAATTTTTTTTTTTTAAAACTCGTGACTTTTTTTAAATTATTGACATTATTATCCATCTTTTTGGTGTTACTGAAAAAGGGGCAAATTAGATCGAATATAACTGAGAACGAATTTCACATACTCATTAATGATGTGGAATTTTACGAGAAACTATCACACAACTTTTTGATTAAAGAGGAAAATCAAAGTTTTTTTTTTTTGAAAGAAAGGGGAAATCAAAGTTTTTATTTAGTCAAGGGGGAAAATCAAAGTTATTCACTTCTAATATTTTATTTTCAAATCAATCTTAAATTAACCACTTTTTAATTTGTTCGGCTATCCCTTAATTAAATCGGTGTGAGTAAGATAAAATCCATTTGCCATAGAATTCGGATACCCAAACTTCGTAATAGATGATTAACTGCATTATATATTCCAACTTTGAGAAATCATGGATATGTACTTGAATATTCTAGTAGGTGTAAAACAAAACTAATCATAAAGAAGAGTAATATATTTGTATAACTATTTGATGACGATTTTTAGATAGTTTTCTTTTTCTCTCTTCTTATTGGTAACAAACAATTGAGAGAGAAAAATAAAGAGAGAGAGAGTAAGGACATAGTGGGAGTATGAGAAAGAAAATTGTTCAAAAATTATTACAAAATAGTTGTATAAATATCATTTCTCTATAAAAAAAATGCATCGCACACTTTGTCATAATTTTAATTCTTGTTGATTGCGATTTTTCCGTGTTTTTGTTCCATGCAAGAGGATTCAGTTGCTGATTGTGGGTGAGAGAGAAAGTTGAATGGGAATGAGAGTGACAAATGACAATGATACATCAGTTACTTAAGTGTGAAGTTTTAATCTCAACTATTTCTTTTAATCTGATGGTTCTTATTCATTTTCATATATAAAAGTCATTCTCATATGATACGTTCTCTATGTATATCTCATATGAAATTTTGTTAACTTTATCATTTGTTTATTATGGACATGCACTGGTAACACATATTTAAGTATCATTTTAAATTGCTTGTCAGTATACCATTACATTTGCGTTAGCATTCGTTAATTTAGGATACTTAAAATATCAATTTATTTTATATATGCGTACTCGCTAAATTATCCACTTTTCCCCCTAAAAAACAAAAAGATATCCACTTTTTGCCATCCCTAATTAATGTTACTACTAGTATTATTGTTTACCTTCATAAGTCTATTATTACTATTATAATTATTTGATATTTTTTATTTATATATTTTCTGTTCTTTTAACTACTAATTGCTACATTTGTCATTATAAAAATCTTTATTTTAAGGACAAAACTTAGGTGCATTTCCTTACATGTTTTGGTACTTCACATAAAATTGACTTTTTGTGATCATAAAAACTTTGAAAAAATTGTGGATTTGATAAATCATAGGTAGTTATGAGTCTTTTATGTAAAAAATCACACGAAAAGCAATTAAGGAAATACACATAATTTTTATCCTTATTTTAATTCTACGAAAAAACTTAGGTGCATTTCTTTAATTTTTTTTCGTATGGTTCCTGACTAAACTACTCATGATTTTCATAAATGCACAATTTTCTTAGAGTTTGTTATAGTCACAATAAGTGTATTTTTAGCTAAGAAGTAAGAATCATATGAAAAACACGTAAGGAAATTCACGTAAGTTTTATCCTTAATTCTAACTATTTATTTCTTTCTCAGTTTGTTTGTTTTTGAAAGAATTTGTTTCTCACTTTTCTCCTTCAATAAATTTCATGTTAAATTATATTTAATTTAGTATAGCTTTTGTCAAATTTAATAGATAATCCGTTCATTAAAAAAAATTGATAGATAATTTTAGATAATTGTTTGATTAAATTATTTATGCTAAACAATTATATATGTGCTCATCATTTTCATTCTAGACACACACTCTTGACAATTTTTCCAACTTAGATAGCTATGATTTATTTGTTTTATATTTTGTGTAGATATTAAAAGTTTATTTAACAAATTATGAACTATATCAGCACAAAAAATACGGGTTATAATATGAGCAATTGTTTTTCTTTTATTACTGCTGAGTTATATGAATTTTAATAAATATTATGCATATAACACAAACACTAATATATTTGATAATTTTTACAAAATATGATTTTTTTTGTATTTTATGCAGATAATAATAGTTTATTTAATATATTACAGATTATAATATGAGTAATCTTTTTCTTTTTTTACTTCTAAGTTATATAGACTTTTAATAATATTACTTCTGAGTTATATAACACAAACATTAATATTAAACATGTAACCCGGACAACACAAAAAAAAATATACAATTGTATATTAAAAATAATAGATGTAGATTGTCATACCCCATTTTTTGACCCAATTTCGATTCGTTTTAATCGTCCTTTTAAGGCCGGGAATTTTCGTCGTTTCAGACGAAATTTCGGCAGGGAGGTATTTTAAAATACCTCATTTAAAGTTTCAAAAGCGACAGTTTTAATTTTATTGTTATTTCATTTTTACTTTAGCTTTTTTTTATTATTATTTTATTAATTTCGTTTTTATTTTTTTAATTATTTTCTGTTTTGATTTATTTTTTTATGCTGTCATTTTTATCATTTATTTTAATTATTTAATTAGTTAAAAAACAAATCCATCACTTTCTCCATCAGAATTGCATCAGATCCATCCTTTTCCCATCAGTTTTTTTGTCCATTCCTGCTTGGTTTCTTGCCATTTTCTTTGATTAAGAAACAGATTCCTCTCAACAGCTCTGTACACATCCATTTTTGTCCCTCCAATTTCAATAAAAACACAGCATAAACAGTGAGACAGGGAGCATTTTTTTGAACAGAAAAATCAAGAACAAACACAACAGAAAAATCAAGAACAGAACAGAAAAAACACTACACAAAAACACACATATTCAACACAAAAAAAAAACAGCATCTCTTCTTCCCCACCACAACAACCAAACCGCGCCCAGCAAGCTACACACTCCCCACTCTAACACACTTCCAACCAGCCACTACACACAGCAAAAACAGCCCAACATCTCCTCCCTACACATCCCAAACGCGGCCAGCCACAACAACAACACAATCCAGCCCAACAAACACCCACATCACACACCTAAACGCAGCCTTACACACCCACATCACACACCAAAACGCGGCCTTACACACCCACATCACACACCAATTCACGCGGCCTAACCCAACACGCACACGACCATACACGGCCAGCACTACACACAACAACACAACGCAAACGCGCACCACTCACAAGAACCACACACACACACGCATAACCCACACGACACAAACAGCAAAAGCCGCACGCCAACCACACAGAACCGAACAAAAACGAACAAAAGGTAGTTTTTTTAAATTTTTTTTAAAACTTTAAACTTAGATCTAGGAGTTTTTGAGAGGTTTTTGAGAAAACTAAGGTTAGATTTGAGAAGAGGGCGAGAAAACGAGTAAGAAAAACTATTTTTTTTTTTTAAAAAACGGACTTTTGAAATTCCGCCGCGGTGGCGCCGCCGGCGGCCACCGCGCCGGAAAAGTTTTCCGGCCACCGGAAAGAAGAGGAGGGTGGCGCGGCTGAAGGTTAGAGAGAAGGAGGAGAGTAAAAAAAAAAAAAAAAAAGAAAGAAGAGAAGAGAGAGAAGTAAAAGAGAAAATGAATTGATTTTGTGAAGGGATGGGGTATTTATACCCCTCCCGGATCCTGCGCGCGTGGGTGTATGCGTTAGCATGCACCCTCGCCCCTTTGGTCCTTTGATTTTAAATCAGACGGCTCCGGTTATTTTCCCCTTGTGATCAGATCAGGGCCCTCTGATTAATCAGACGGCCCAGATTAAATCACGCTGGCCCAATGCATTTTGGGCCTATTTCTTTCAAATCTGATTTTTTTTTTCACTTCCTGCACCCCTTATTTTATTTTTTACACCTCCCTGTTTATTTTCTTTTATTTTTCTTTGCATTTTACTATTTCTTTTTTTATTGTTCTTATTTCTCATTATCTTATTTGCTCACATTTAACATCATCTCATGCATTTTATTTTATTTGTCATTTTACTTTGCATTTGTCATTTTATTTATTTATATATGTCATTAGAATGTATTTATGAACAATGTAAAATATAAATGAGAATATTGCACCGACACTCACATTTATTTATTCCGCTTTATGTTTAAAAAAGTAACGAACGTATCCGAGGAAAAGGGGATCTCACTTTGATTCAACGTCTTTGTGAGAAAACCCTCGCGCGTAGTTTTTTCGACTACCACTTAGTTTTTTTTTGTTAATTAACTTAATCAAAAATCAAAAACATTTCAAATAACAAAAAGCCAAAAAAATCTTTTCTCAATCGAGTTTCATTTTCAAGTCAATTAATTCCTACATTTTCTTCAAAAACAATTTTAATCAATTTTAATTATTTCAAACCTTTTTTTCAATTTAAAATCAATCAAACTCACTTCCTTTTTATCCTTCTATGCCTTTCGGCCTCTTATCTTTCTCAAAACTTTTTTCAAACTTTAAAATCAATCAAAACCAATCACTCGGCTTTTTACCCCGAACTACATGATTTTGATCCCATTCGGGTATGTAGGCAAAAGACTTTGTCTTTCCAAATCAATAAAAACAACAAAAATATTTTCCTTCTTTCTTTTTTATCACCTTAGTCTTTTTACACTTAGGCATTTATTTTACAAACAAATAATCATTTAGCATAAAGATAAAAATAAGCAAGAGGTTCCTATAGAGTACTATAGACGTTTAGGGTGCTAATACCTTCCCTTTGCGTAACCAACCCCCGGACCTTTGATCTCTAAAAAATAGGGTTTTCGAACTTTCTCCCTTTTCCTCGGAAAAATAAAAGATCGGTGGTGAAATTAAAATTGCGAGTCAACGCTAATTAATAGCTTGATATCCAAAAATCACCGCGACAGAAAAATGGCGACTTCACTGGGGACCAAGATCCTAAAGTGGGTTAAACCTATCTTGTTTTTCTTTATCTTTATGCTTTATTATTTGTAAATTGTAAATAAGTGCTTAAGTGTTTATTATTTTACGTGAGTGGTGAGATAAGTCCTACACCCGGACTTGAGGGAAACATAAGATAGGATGGTGGTATAATCAAAGTGCCATACCAGGAGTAGTCTTGGGCTTTGGTGCATGTGATATAACCCCACTCAATGGAGGTCTCTTAAAAGTAGTATCATGTCGACATGAGTAGTCGTGTTTGGCATTATTATTTTTAAGTGACCTATGAAGTTGAGGACCTTTAGTTACCTAACCCATCTTGGCCTTCTAGGACGTAGTGCGGTGGCTAATCAAGAGTAGTCTTGAGTTGGTCGATACGCGATACTACACTCAAACGAGACTTTCCTACGAACGTTGTTGGACCGGGAGTAGTCCTGTAATCCGACAATATTCGGAAGTGGTCAATGACTTTGGGAACTTGGTAGAACCCGTGATACAAGTACACATGAAACCATAGTCCTTACCAAATGGCGTGTTTACCCTCGGCTCCAACACTATGGACTTAACCTCGCCATGTTTTCTCCGTTTCTTTAGCATAACCATGCATACATGCATTCGTTCATAAACATTTTTTCATCAAGTATCGAAGGACTTAGACAAGTTTTGTTGTAAACATCGTAGGAATGGACTTCATAAGGAGGAACACTCAGAAGTATAACTTCAAAAGCCCGGATTTGACAGATTTAAGGAAGCTAGGGTCTTTGGTAGCTAATCCGGAGGATTTCCGAAGGCGTTATGGGTATTTGCTCAGCATCCTCAAGACAAACGTTGAAGAGGGGATCCTTAATACCTTGGTCCAGTTTTATGACCCTCTCTATCACTGTTTCACGTTCCCGGATTACCAGCTTGTCCCCACTTTGGAAGAATACTCCTACCTGGTCGGCTTACCGGTGTCTGACAAGTTACCTTTCAGTGGCCTCGAACAAACTCCCAAACCTTCAACCATCGCCGCAGCCCTCCATCTAGAAACCTCCGACATAGCCACTAACCTCACTACTAAAGCCGGCTCACAAGGCCTAACTTCCACTTTCCTCTACCAAAAAGCCTTTACCTTTGCGGAAGCCGCCAGTACTGATGCCTTCGAATCCACCCTTGCCCTGCTCATCTATGGTCTCATACTTTTCCCTAATATTGACGATTTCGTTGATATCAGCACAATCCAAATCTTCCTATCCAGAAACCCTGTCCCTACCCTACTTGCAGATACCTACCATTCCATCCACCATAGAACACAAAAGAGAGGCGGAGTTATTATTTGTTGTGCGCCTTTGCTATACAAATGGTTCACTTCGCATCTACCCCAAACCCACCTTTTCAAAACTAATCCAGAAAAAACCCGTTGGCCACAAAGAATCATCTCCCTTACCCCAGCCGACATCGTGTGGTATCAACCAGCCAGTGACATTGGCGTGATCATCGACAGTTGTGGGGAGTTTCCCAACGTGCCCCTCATTGGTACACGCGGGGGAATTACCTATAGCCCTGCTCTTGCCAGGCGCCAGTTCGGATACCCCATGAAGGAAAGACCTAATAACCTCTCCTTAACCGGTGAATTCTATCTCAACCATGAAGACCATGCGAATATGAGGATGAAATTTGTGCGAGCCTGGCATACTATTCGTAGGCTTGATAGAAATCAGTTAGGAAGAAGGACGGGCTTTGTACATGGATCTTACACTCAGTGGGTCATCGGCAGAGCTTCGAGTCTTGGCTTACCATACCCCCTACCCAGACACCTATACTCAACCGTTCCGCCATCATCCCTACCCATACCTTTTAATACCCAAGAGGAGTTCCAAGATCGGATGACTGAACTAAAGCTTGAGAGGGATACTTGGCAAAGAAGATATCAAGAGGCTGAACTTGAAATTGAGACATTGAGAGGAAAATTAGAACAGAAAGACCACATGCTCTTCATCCAAAGCCAGCAAATCATTGAGAAGGACGATCTACTCCAACAGAAGGATTTTCGACTTAGGAAAGATGCTAGGAGGAAGAAGAGGCAAATGGACTTTTTCTCCGGTCCCCATTCGGATTCTGATGGCCAATCTACTTCAAGAGTTTGAAATACCGGGTGTTCTCGAGTTTTTTTAAAATTCTAAGTTGTATTTAAAAGAACTTTTGAGCTTGTCCTTTTGACTTTGTTTGCTAAAAGGAGAGTTGTTTTGTAATATTTTAATGATCAAATGCAATGTTCACTCCGATGTTTACAATTATTTTGACAGGTCCTTCGATAACAAAGCTTTCTTTTCGCATAAACATAATCATGCATCATGTTGCATATATAATCTCAAAAGATGAGTCTCATCTTTTATTTTTTTTCCACAAAAAAGGTCTACCTGCTCCCAAAAGTGGCCCGACGAATTCTGCGCAAATCTACTCGCGTTTACAATACTCGAGCTAATCAGAGGAAGAAGATGGATCTTGTCGAGCAGGAAAATCAGAACCTTCGGGAAGAGGTCGCCAGTCTGCGAGAGGGGATGGACAGGTTAACAGAAATGATGAGTTCTCTTTTGGCTGCACAGAGTTCTCAGTCCGCTACTGCTGCTGTAGAACCACCGTTTGTAAGCACCACTCCACTCTCCACTGCAGTTTCCCAACCACTGTTTATGCCTCCGGGATGTTCATGGGGAATGCCTCCCCCGGTTAGTGAAAGTCTCCAACCTGCTGTAACAGAAGTTCCGCCCCCCTTCGTTCAACAATCAGCACCGGTTCCTGAACCCGGCCTGCCTTTTCCCCAAGCTGCGATGACCTATTCCGCGCCTCTAGTACACACAGTTCAGGATCAGGGACCTATTTTTCATACCGAAAGTGTCGCAGCTTTCGACAGGGTGGACGATCTGCAGGATAAGTATAATGAGATGCAAAGGGAAATGAAAGCTCTTCGGGGAAAAGAGTTGTTCGGCTCGAATGCTCATGAGCTATGTCTAGTTCCCAATGTGGTAGTCCCGCATAAATTCAAAGTCCCAGATTTCGAGAAGTACAGAGGAAATTCTTGTCCCAAGGCACACCTGGTGATGTATGCGAGGAAGATGTCCACGCAGACAGACAACGACAAGCTTCTGATTCATTACTTCCAGGACAGTTTGACCGGCGCTGCTATGAGATGGTACATGGATTTGGATGGTGCTGACATCCGTACTTTCAATGACCTTGCAAATGCCTTTATACAACAATACAAGTACAATTCTTATCTGGCCCCGGATAGAGATGAGCTCAGGGCAATGACTCAGAAGGAGAAGGAGTCGTTCAAAGAATATGCACAAAGATGGAGAGAGTTGGCCGCGCAGATTCGCCCTCCATTAGAAGAAAAAGAATTGACCAAGTTGTTCCTTAACACACTTAGTCCTTTCTACTATGAGAAAATGGTTGCCAGCGCTCCCAATGACTTCACAGAGATGGTAGGAATGGGGATGAGAATCGAGGAAGGTGTCCGGGAAGGACGGTTAGTGAAGGAAATTGCTCCTGTTAACAATGCTAAGAGGTTCGGAAGTGGCTATCCGAGAAAGAAGGAGCAAGAGGTAGGTATGGTCGCCTACGGAGGACCCCAGTTGCAGTACCCAACTTACCCACACATTGCCAATGTTTCACCACCCGTAACACAAAATTTCCAAATACCTCAAAGACCACCCTCAAATTACCCACAAAATTACCCACAAAATTTCCAACAGCTTCGCCCACAATCATCATACCCTCAACAACAAAATCGCCCACAAACCCCTCAACAACCATATAACCAACAAAACCGCCAAAGAACAACATTTGATCCAATCCCGATGAAGTATGCTGATTTGCTCCCTGCATTACTCGCAAAAAACCTTGTCCAGCTTAAGGCACCACTCCGTACACCAGATATTCTACCTCCTTGGTACCGGCATGACTTGACTTGCGCCTTTCACCAAGGAGCACCTGGGCACGATGTTGAGCATTGCCTTGCTCTTAAAACCGAGGACCAAAGGCTAATCCGGGCGAAACTTCTGACCTTCAAAGATTCCGACCCAAGTCCCAATGTCCAGGCCAATCCCTTACCTAACCATGGGTCCTCTGTTAATATGGTCGAAGATGGCTAGGAAGGTTGCTCTATTTTCAATGTTCAAGACATCAGGACACCTCTGGTCCCGATGCACACAAGAATGTGTAAAGCAGGTCTGTTCGAACATGATCATATGAAGTGTAAGGTTTGCTCTGTGGATACCCGAGGATGTGCGCAAGTACAGGATGACATCCAAGGCTTGTTGGACCGCAAGGAGTTGTTTGTGACGAGGAAAAGTGAGAATGTTTGTGTGATAACGCCCGAATTCCACATCCCAGAACAGTTAGAATTAACCCTTGGTGATCAAGAGAATGCTGCTGTTACTCCCTTGGTGATCTGTTTACCAGGAGCCTTACCGTACGCATCATTGAAGGCGGTGCCATACAGGTACAATGCAACTATCCTGGGCGATGGACAAGAGTCCCCTATACCTCCTCTGTCATCTGTTAGCAACATTGCGGACAGTAGCAAAGTATTGAGAAGTGGGCGCATTCTTCCGACCATAGTGCAAGAGAAGGTCAACACTCCAGTCATTGATCCAGTGCCAGCTAGCGGGGGTGAATGTTCAGAATCAGATGAAGTGCTGAAATTAATAAAGAAAAGTGATTACAAGATCATCGACCAACTGTTGCAGACACCTTCAAAATCTCAATATTATCCTTGTTATTGCATTCTGATACTCACAGAGAGGCATTGATGAAAGTGCTAAGCCAAGCCTATGTTGACCATGACGTGACTACTAGCCAGTTTGGAGGGATAGTTGGCAACATAACCGCTTGCAACAACCTGGGATTTAGTGATGAAGAGCTCCCAGAAGCTGGAAGAGATCATAACCTAGCCTTGCATATCTCTGTTAACTGCGGGACGGACGCTCTGTCTAATGTGTTGGTGGACACCGGGTCGTCTTTGAATGTGATGGCAAAAACTACACTCGATAAGTTGTCATACCAAGGTGCACCCTTGAGGTACAGTGGAGTTGTTGTGAAGGCGTTTGACGGATCGAGAAAGTCAGTGATGGGGGAGATAGTATTGCCTATTACTATTGGACCCCAGGTTTTCCAGATTCCTTTCCAAGTCATGGACATTCAAGCCTCTTACAGTTGCTTGTTGGGAAGACCTTGGATTCATGAAGCCGGGGCGGTCACATCCACGCTCCACCAAAAGTTGAAGTTTGTGCGGAATGGGAAGCTGATCACTGTGAATGGTGAAGAAGCGTTGCTAGTGAGCCATTTGTCGGCCTTTTCTTTCATTAGTGCAGATGAGATAGATGGAACGTCTTTCCAAGGACTTTCTATAGAAGGCGAGAGCTCAGGCAAGGAATCCATGGCATCTTTGAGAGATGCGCAGAAGGTTCTGAAGGAAGGAACTGCTAGAAGATGGGGAAAACTAGTACAGATACCCAAGAACGAGAACCGAGAAGGTTTGGGTTTTGCGTCATCAACAAGTGCCCTTAAGGCCAACATTGGTTTGGAGCCTACCAACGTCACGTTCAATAGCGCTGGGTTTATTCAAGCCCCGCCAGAAACCAATGCTATCCAGGAGGATGATCCGAAGGAGGTGGCACCTGTGTTTGTGACGCCAGAAAGTTCTGCCCTCAACTGGAATGCTGTTGACGTGCCCCTTGCCATCCATGTGTCTAAGTAATGTGTTTGTTTGATTTACTTTCTTTCCAAAAATCCTTTCGTCTCGCCCAAGACGAAAGTGAAGTCATGTAGGGCTCAACTTTGATTTTAAGTTATCGCTATCAATGAAAAGTCGTCGTTTTCTTCCACGACGTTTATTTTTATTTTTATTTTACTGCTTTTTTCTGAAAAATGGTAACGAAAAAAAAAAAACAAAAAAAAAACATTTTATTTTATTTTCGATCGATTTCAAAAGGTCTGCATCTTTCACTTATTTGCTAAAAAATCAATCATCAATCATATGCACACTAAACATCAATAAGCCCGTTGAACACCGTGACCCTATGCTTCCTCCCAATTTTGAGTCTCCCGTTTATGAAGCTGAAGAGGAGAATGATGAAGAAGTTCCTGACGAGATTAGACGTTTATTAGAACAGGAGAGAAAGGCCATTCAGCCTCACGAGGAAGCAGTGGAGGTTATTAACTTGGGTTCTGAGGAGGACAAGAAGGAAGTCAAGATTGGGGCATTGTTGGATGCGTCTGTCAAAGAAAGAATGGTTGAGCTTCTCAAAGAATATGTAGATGTCTTTGCATGGTCGTATCAAGATATGCCAGGGTTGGACCCTGAGATCGTGGAACATCGTTTACCTTTGAAGCCTGAATGTCCTCCAATCAAGCAGAAGCTGAGAAGAACTCGCCCTGATATGGCCCTCAAGATCAAGGAGGAAGTGCAAAAGCAGATTAATGCAGGTTTTCTTATTACATCAGAATATCCTCAGTGGTTGGCTAACATAGTGCCCGTTCCCAAAAAAGATGGAAAGGTCAGGATGTGTGTTGATTATAGAGATCTGAACAAAGCTAGTCCAAAGGATGATTTCCCGCTACCCCACATCGATGTATTGGTTGACAGTACTGCTAAGTCCAAAGTTTTCTCCTTCATGGACGGTTTCTCCGGGTACAATCAGATCAAAATGGCAGTGGAAGACAGAGAAAAGACGTCTTTTATTACGCCTTGGGGTACTTTCTGTTATCAAGTGATGCCTTTTGGGTTGACGAATGCGGGTGCTACCTACCAAAGAGGCATGACCACTCTCTTCCATGACATGATGCACAAAGAAATTGAGGTTTACGTCGATGACATGATTGTCAAATCAAGTACTGAAGAGGAGCATGTCGAGTATTTGTTGAAGATGTTCCAACGATTGAGAAAGTATCGGCTTCGCCTGAATCCTAACAAGTGTACATTTGGTGTGAGATCTGGAAAACTCCTAGGTTTCATCGTTAGTCAGAAAGGTATTGAAGTAGATCCCGACAAAGTCAAAGCCATCAGAGAAATGCCTGCTCCACAAACCGAGAAACAAGTGAGAGGATTTCTGGGACGGTTGAACTATATCTCCAGATTCATATCTCACATGACAGCCACATGTGGACCTATTTTCAAATTGCTTCGCAAGAACCAAGAGATAGTGTGGACAGAAGACTGCCAGAAGGCCTTCGACAGCATCAAGAATTACTTGCTAGAACCTCCAATTCTTATCCCTCCAGTTGAAGGAAGACCTCTGATTATGTACTTGACGGTGTTGGAAGACTCCATGGGTTGTGTACTCGGGTAGCAGGATGAGACCGGTAGGAAGGAGCATGCTATTTACTACCTGAGCAAGAAATTTACAGATTGTGAGTCTCGATACTCCCTACTTGAGAAGACTTGTTGCGCACTAGCTTGGGCCGCCAAGCGTCTTCGTCATTACATGCTTAATCATACCACTTGGTTGATATCCAAGATGGATCCAATCAAGTACATCTTTGAGAAGCCCGCTTTAACAGGGAGAATTGCTCGTTGGCAAATGTTGTTGTCAGAATATAACATTGAATACCGCACTTAGAAGGCCATCAAAGCCAGCATCATTGCCGACCATTTGGCTCATCAACCGATCGAGGATTATCAATCCATCAAGTTTGACTTTCCTGATGAAGAGATTATGTACTTGAAGATGAAGGATTGCGATGAACCATTGCTTGGGGAAGGTCCAGATCCCGAGTCTAGATGGGGTTTGATTTTTGATGGAGCAGTGAATGTCTTTGGCAACGGAATCGGAGCAGTTATTATCACTCCTGAAGGTAATCATCTCCCTTTCGCTGCAAGGTTACAGTTTGATTGCACCAACAATATGGCAGAGTATGAAGCATGTATCCTGGGCATTGAAGAAGCCATCGACTTGAGAATCAAGAACCTTGATATCTACGGGGATTCAGCACTCGTAATCAACCAAATCAAAGGAGAATGGGAAACTCGCCACCCCGGCTTGGTTCCTTACAAGGACTATGCAAGGCGGTTGTTAACTTTCTTCAACAAGGTGGAGCTTCACCACATCCCTCGTGATGAGAACCAGATGGCAGATGCGTTAGCAACTTTATCCTCCATGTATGAAGTGAGTCACCGGAACGATTTGCCAGCAATCAGAATTCAGCGCCTCGAGAGATCCGCTCATGTGTTCGCAGTCGAAGAAGTTGTGGATGACAAGCCATGGTTCCATGATATCAAGTGTTTCCTCCAGAGTCAGGAATATCCACCCGGAGCATCCAACAAAGACAAGAGAACATTAAGAAGATTATCTGGTAACTTCTTTTTGAACGGTGATGTTTTATACAAAAGGAACTTCGACATGGTACTACTCAGGTGCGTAGACCAGCAAGAAGCAGAACTTTTGATGCATGAGATTCATGAAGGCTCCTTTGGAACTCACTCCAACGGGCATGCAATGGCTAGGAAGTTGTTGAGAGCAGGTTATTACTGGATGACAATGGAGACAGATTGTTGCAAGCATGCCAGGAAATGTCATAAATGCCAGATTTATGCTGACAAAATTCATGTGCCGCCAACTGCTCTGAATGTTCTTTCGTCGCCTTGGCCTTTCTCCATGTGGGGCATTGACATGATTGGCAGGATTGAACCCAAAGCTTCAAATGGGCATCGTTTCATTCTAGTGGCGATTGATTACTTCACCAAGTGGGTCGAAGCTGCATCGTACGCCAATGTGACCAAGCAAGTAGTGGTCCGTTTTATCAAGAATCATATCATTTGCCGCTACGGTGTGCCTAACAGAATTATCACAGACAATGGGACCAATCTGAACAACAAGATGATGAAAGAGTTGTGCGAAGAGTTCAAGATTGAACATCATAATTCCTCTCCTTACAGGCCCCAAATGAACGGCGCAGTCGAAGCTGCAAACAAGAACATCAAGAAGATAGTGCAGAAGATGGTAGTCACCTACAAGGACTGACATGAAATGTTACCGTATGCTTTGCACAGGTATCGTACCTCCGTACGCACTTCAACAGGGGCAACCCCTTTCTCTTTGGTATATGGCATGGAAGCAGTTCTTCCCGTAGAGGTCGAGATCCCATCAATGAGAGTCCTGATGGAAGCTGAGTTATCCGAGGCTGAATGGTGTCGAAGCAGATATGATCAGTTGAATTTAATCGAAGAAAAACGCATGGCGGCCTTGTGCCATGGTCAGCTATATCAACAGAGGATGAAGCAAGCTTTTGACAAGAAAGTTCGTCCTCGTGAATTCAAAGAAGGAGATCTTGTGCTCAAAAGGATCTTATCATTTCAGCCCGACTCCAGGGGCAAGTGGACTCCTAACTACGAAGGACCGTATGTTGTCAAGAGAGTTTTCTCCGGTGGTGCAATGACTCTCACAACCATGGATGGTGATGAGCTTCCCCGTCCAGTAAACACCGATGCAGTCAAGAAATACTTCGTCTAAAAAAAAAAGAAAAAGAACAGCTCGGTAAGTCGAAAACCCGAAAGGGCGGCTTAGGCAAAAATGAGCGTCTCGGTGGGCTGAAAACCCGAAAGGGCGGTCCAGGCAAAAATTAGAGACATAAAACAGAAAGAACAGTCATCCTGATAGGTCGAAAACCCGAAAGGGCGATCTATGCAAAAATTAAGGAACAAAGGACAAAGTAACTGCATCGGGTTAACCATGACTCACTCGGGGCACATTAGCTGTCAAAGAAACTCTGAATCTGAAGCATCTAAACGGTGGAATTCAAAGTGGGTAGGAAGAATGACGGTTATTGTGTTCAATGTACCTTCCCCTTATATCACCATTTTTTCAAATTTTGTGAGATCCGTGGAACCACGCCACCGGCGGGCCACCACTCTATTAAATAAATTTGAGCTTGTGCCTTTTGTTTGGAAGTCTCATTTATTCTATTTTTCAAAAATTCTTCTATTATTGATAGCAATACTTGAAAGTAAAGTTTTTTGATAATAAAATCTTCTTCATGCCTTTTGAAAAGTGTAGACAAACAATTGCATTTTCTTCGTACTCATGAATAAGTAAGGTGTATATCAACATCCATTTCAGGAACGAGCAAACTCCGCAGATTTAACTTGGTCAAATACAAAAAATATAGAAAAAATCAAAAAGAAAAAGAAAAAAGAAAGAGCTCGGTAAGTCGAAAACCCGAAAGGGCGGCTTAGGCAAAAATGAGCGTCCCGATGGATCGAAAACCTGAAAAGGCGGTTCAGGCAAAAATTAGGGACATACAAAAGAATATATTCCCGGTGGGCTGAAAACCCGAAAGGGCGGTCCAGGCAAAAATTAGGGATTCAAAAAAGCAAAACAAAAATAAGCATGACCACAGAAGCACCAGTTCTTCTACCATGGTTTTGGATTGACACGCTCCCCCTAAGAAGTGTTTACTCCTCATCAGTTATTGCCTATGCCGGGCTTTACCCCGTCACTGCTTTGATACGCCCCAGTGGCATCATCCCCATTGAAGATTGCCGAGTGTTCGTGATGCGACGTCGGGTCATTTTCCCTCTCACCTGTCCAATCTTGTCTCATCAAGTTTATCAGTCTTGCAATCATGCAAGTCAATCCTTCATACAATCACAAGTTAATGAGTCATCCAGTCACATAATTCAATCCTCCATCCAGTCATACAAATTCGTGTCGTCATTCATGCATTCATGCATATACACATTCATGTATATACAACATATAGGCAACATCATTTATACATGATTGCATTAACCACCCTGAGTCTTGCTTTAATCGTCTTTTCATGCCAATCAATCATGAATAATTTGTAACCGTCTCTCCCCAAGTGTCATCCCCAGTGTGTCTGGTCCAGAGATGTCGCCCTCTTTTCGCCAAGTGGCAGTTCTTTAATGAACAGCTTGCATTGTCTTATCCAGGCTTTTGTCGTTAGTGGCAAGTTCGGCAACAATCCGAACAGCTGACATTTATCTTTCATCCAACATTTATCTTTCATCCAGACATTCACTTATCATCCAGCATTTATTTTTTCATCCAGCATTCATCTTTCATCAAGCATTTATCTTTTATCCAGCATTTATTTTTCATCCAGCATTTATTTCATTCAGCTTTTAAATTTCATCCAGCTTTTAAATTTCATCCAACTTTTAAATTTCATCCAGCTTTTAAATTTCATCCAGCTTTTAAATTTCATTCAACTTTTATATTTCATCCAGCTTTTAAATTTCATCCAGCTTTTAAATTTCATCTAGCTTTTTATATTTTATCCAGCTTTTATTTTTCATCCAGCATTTATCTTTCATCCAACGTTTATTTTTCATCCAGTATTTACTTTTCATCCAGCATTTATCTTTCATCCAGTTTTATGTTTCATCCAGCCTTTATCTTTCATCCTGCTTTTATTTTTCATCCAGCATTTATCTTTCATCCAACGTTTATTTTTCATCCAGCATTTATTTTTCATCCAGCATTTATCTTTCATCCAGCATTTATTTTTCATCCAGTTTTATCTTTCATCCGGCGTTTATTTTTCATCCAGCATTTATCTCTTCATCCAGCTTTTATCTTTTCATCCAGCTTTTACTTCTCATCTAGCTTTCACCTTTCATCCGACATTTACCTTTGTTTCTTGTCGTTAGTGGCAGTTCGGCAACAACCCGAACAACTGGCATTTACCTCTGTTTCTTGTTGTCAGTGGCAGTTCGGCGTTAACCCGAACAGCTGACATCTATCCCCAGTGAAACCATGTTATCCCCAGTGGAGTCGAATCCCTTTTCTTTAACGAACTCGAGTAGCCTTTTGTTTTGTTTCGTCCCCAGTCAGGTCATCTTCGTCATTTTGCATTCATACCTGCATCGCGAGCATTCACAGAATCGCATGCATAGCATTGCATCCATAGTATTTTCCAGTCAAAATTGGTCAAAAATGGTGTACTCTGTATTTAAGTCTCTTCGACCCGTCGAATTAAAAATTTCACTTTTTAAATCTCCGTAACGAAGAAACTTAAATAGGGGCATCTGTCATACCCCATTTTTGACCCAATTTCGATTCGTTTTAATCGTCCTTTTAAGGCCGGGAATTTTCGTCGTTTCAGACGAAATTTCGGCAGGGAGGTATTTTAAAATACCTCATTTAAAGTTTCAAAAGCGACAGTTTTAATTTTATTGTTATTTCATTTTTACTTTAGCTTTTTTTATTATTATTTTATTAATTTGTTTGTTATT